>CM059227.1:14510250-15135250 GCA_030347435.1 Clarias fuscus | reverse complement strand
GCTCTAAACCACTTTCTTTAAAGATACACACATGAATGAACTCAAAAAGACACTTCTGGTTTGGAGTGGGTGGTTTAGCTTCCTTAAGCAGTGGCCCAAGGAATGATAAAGTAGAGATGCAGGCTGAGACACATACTAAGGATAAACACAGATATACAGAGAACAAGGCTGAGATCAGAAGTTTGTATCCCCCATGGTCTTTTTAGGTATGTTAAAAAGCGTTCCCTAATTAAATTGTACTGTATCCTTCAATCTAAAATATGAGGTCAGATTGGTTCGATGGGGTGGTGGGCAGAGTCTGGGATTTTTTTTGATTTTAACATACACTTCTGTACATGACCATAAGATCACACAATGTATATCAATATCACTCACTCATCATCTATACCGCTTAATCCTGCATTCAGGGTCACGCGGAAGCTGGAGCCTATCTCAGGAGACTTAGTGCACAAGGCGGAGTACATCCTGGACAGGGTGCCAATCCATCGCAGGGCAACACACATACTGTACACACACTCACTCACCCACTACGGCCAATTTGGGAATGCCAGTTAACCTAACGTACATGGGAGGAAACTGGAGTACCCGGAAGAAACCCAGCAAGCAACATGCAAACTCCATGCACACAGAGACGGGAATCGAGCCTGGCCGGGAATCGAATGTGGAACCTGGAGGTGCAAGGAGACAGTGCTAACCACTACACCACCGTGCCGCCGGTACATCAATATATTCTTGTAAAAACATTAAAATGCAATTTTTTAAAACATTTTGTATACAAACTTTTGCGCTTGCCTGTGCATGCACATACACACACAGACTAGTTGCAAGAGCAAAGTAAATACATACCCAAGAACACACTGGGACATAAAGATAAACACACACACTCAAAAATGAGGCACACATAAACCCGATTCAATCCTGCCATCCCTCTCTCCCTCTGTGTCATGTTTACATACTGTATGACACTGATTTGCCTTTGTCTCCTTGAACAGCACTGCATGACAAAATGTTCCAGAAATATAATGAAATAATGAAACGGCAGGACAGGTGTCCCGCGTTGTACTTTAAACAATGCTTCTAAACCTTAGCGTGCTGTTTTCAAGTCATTGTCATATATATGAGTGGAGTTCAAGTCAAACTGGGACTTTTTCTTGTGAATGATGTAAAACCAATTGATATTTACAGAAGATTTCAAGCATACTGTAGTATGATGACGAAAAGGCCCGTGATGACAATGCCGGCCAAGGTCTGTTGAGCCCGTGTGGAATGTCTGTTCGTTGAGAATTGACAAATAACTCGTCTCCAACTTGTGGAAGAGACACATCTGTCTGTGAGAGCTGTGCACATAATCATTCACAAACATCACTAGCCGTACTAAACTTTCTACCTTGATGGTATCCAAGCACTAGTGAAACGCTCACAGGCATGAAGTAAGTCCCGGTTTAGGTTCAACACCCCTAGTATGTGATATACTGTAAATCAATTGAATTCTTTTTATTCATTCTTTTCACTTTTCACTTCATGGCATGGAGAAAAAGTTCACATCTGGACGAGTCTGGAAAAATCAAGTCAGTGGTCAAATAGAAAGGGCCAATCGAGAGATTAAGAAATTCCTCCTAGCTTTCAATGTGGAAAACCAAGGGGACTAGGCAAAATTCCACCCCTGGGCACGCCACCTCTGGATGCCCAAAATTTGTTAAAAACTTAGAAACCCTCTTCATCCCATTCCAGTCTATCCTGAGATATGTACCACTGCATGTACAGAAACTACATGTAGAACCCCACTGACTCACTCAAAGTGGACAGTTCCTTCTATAAAAGACAACAAATTTGGGAACAAGCACATTATCATCTCCACCAAAACCAAACCAATAGATTTGCAGACAAATGTCATAAATAAATGCTGGTGAAGTAACCTGATTATTTTATGTGGATTATTAAGGATGTAGGAAACTACCGTATGGCTACATGGTTCCCAATAAGGTTCTGCAACAAAGACAAGCTTGAGTATCTCAATGACTCAATGAGAAGGTTACAAAGCAGAAGAAGGAGAAGTTGTTGGGTCCCAGACCAGGAAGCACTTCTACTATGGCAAATTTTTCATTCCTGCATCCCAAATTGCTCAGGTCCACTCAGGCCAGGGAGAAGACTCATTTGCTTGGGTGAGCCTTCTCACTGGAATCAGTGTGAAACTCCAATTCCCAGAGTACAAACATGGTGACTATGGACAGCAAAACCACCATCACCGACAATCTCATGTTCACTTTTCCCTGATTACTCATTGTGCATGTCTGATGCTAATCACAGTCACCCTCAGTCAGTGCATAAAAGTCTCATCACACCACATTCATGTTGCAAAGTGCTGTATACACTCTTGACTCATGACTCATACAAGTTTATTCTACCAATCATGACCAAGCTTTGATAGCCTGACTATTTGATGATTTATTTATTTTTGATCACCTGACCTTTGCCAGCATCCTGACTACAATTCTAAATATTTGTGTACTGTCTGCCAAGTTTAATAAAACCTTATTGACCTGCACCTGAGTCCTCCTCTGCATTCAGGGTATCCGGCCTGAAATCTGTAGTTTAAATTGAAGTATATACAGAGAGAGACACTGTTCTGAAGGAAAATGTGAATTTAATGTGGTGCTCAGCTGTTCAAGCTGATGTTTTCCATAGCTGCTGTAAGTAGAACGAAGCGTTACAGGTGTGTGTGTGTGTGTGTGTGTGTTTTTTAAAGGTCAGACTATCCAAAATCAGGGGACATATTCATATGCACTCACATTTCATATAAACGTAAATAATTCTTTTGCAATAATAATTCTTTAAAAGCTGCTTTGCGACAATGACAATTGTTAAAAGTACTATACAAATAAAATTCAATTGAACTGAAATGAACATACAGTATTTGCCTTACAGAGTAAATTTGTTTGCACAGTTTAAATAAATTAACTGCAGCGAGACTCCTGCCACTAAAGCCACCATTGCCCTAAATTGTTTTATTCTTTCTAAATCACAGAAATTTGCCATTTGATTATATACAGTACTGTGCAGTCATCATTCATTTCTGCATATTTTGCTTCTATAGAGACAGACTGTCTAATAATTTTTTATGCAGTCTTGAAGAATAGTTCTTCATTCTTCCTAAAGGACTTTTTAAAGTCTCGTTTCTGGCAAGACTTTCACTCTAATTTTCAGTCCAGTCCATTACTTAACCAGTTTCAGATGTTGTGACATATGAATAATTCAAGCATTAAACACATCTAACTTAAGGCATGATGCAGTTAGAAACAGGTGCAGAAGTTGACAGATGATCAGGCGGTGATTTACTTTTAATTTACTTTTTTTTTTCATTTACTGGTGATGCTAAATGCTAAGTGGTTGATAACACTGATGATTAGTACAGTATACTGCTGATGCTAAATGATTGGCAATATTGATGATTAGTATACTGCTGATGCTAAATGCTACTGTAAGTTGTTGGTAATACTGATGATTAGTATACGGCTGATGCTAAATGCTAAGTGGTTGGTAATACTGATAATTAGTATACTGGTGATGCTAAATGCTAAGTGGTTGGAACAGACGAGACGGGAAATGAGGTTGCTGCTGAGGTTGTTACATAAGAAATCAATTTGTATCAACATGTATCTTTTTGAAGCCTGTCACAGGCTCCCATTACGATACTTTTAATTGACTTTTTTTTTCTTATTTTTTTCATTTACTGGTGATGCTAAATGCTGATTGGTTGAAACAGGTGAGAGAGGAAATGAGGTTGTTGCTGTGGTTGTTACATAAATAAACTATTTTAAAATTGTATCTTCAGGCAAGTTGCAGCCTTAAATATTTGCTCCCATTTCTGTAATTTAATATACACTCACTCACTCACTCACTCATCATCTATACCGCTTAATCCTGTATTCAGGGTCACGGGGGGCCTGGAGCCTATCCCAGGAGACTTAGGGCACATGGCAGGGTACACCCTGGACAGGGTGCCAATCTATCGCAGGGCACAGTCACACACACATACACTCACTCATTCACACACTACGGGCAATTTTCGGGACACCATTTAGCCTAGCCTACATGTCTTTGGACTGTGGGAGGAAACCAGAGTACCCAGAGGAAACCCACCAAGCACGGGGAGAACATGCAAACTGCATGCACACAGAGACGGGAATCGAGCCTGGAATTTAATATACATAATTTAATATATATATATATATATATATATATATATATATATATATATATATATATATATATATATAAAGAGAAGTTCTTGAAAGCTTTTGAATAGTATTGTAAATTTCTATTAATTTATATGATGTTATCTGCTTAACCCTTTTGCTTTTGTTTCTTTAGAACTATATAGTGAATTAATTTTGTTAAAGGACAACAATAAAGGAAAGTTAATTCATTAATTCATAATTAATTTTTAATTAGCATTCTAACTGGGTACAGTCATACCTTCACCAGAGTCTCTTTTTTTCCCCTTTTTGTCCCTCTTTTCCCCCCTCTTTCTTGGCATAAAGTGCTTTATTCTATATGGCAGTAATGTAATAAAACTGGTGACTTCTTCTATATTTGTTAAATACACTTCTCCTTACACAAACCTTTAACATAATGATTTATAAATATTTCTTTGTTAAATAAACACATATTAAAGCACATATTATCTGTGTCTATGTCTTTTATTTACAGTAAAATCTATGTATTCTCTCACTCACTCGTCATCTATACCACTTTATCCTGTATTTAGGGTGATGGGGGGGCCTGGAGCATATCCCAGGAGACTTAGGGCATGAGGCAGGCTACTGTACACCCTGATCAGGGTGCCAATCCATCACAGGGCACCCACATATACACACTCACTATGGGCAATTTAGGAATGCCTGGTTTGCAGGTCTAATCTGCATGTCTTTGCACTGTGGGAGGAAACTGGAGTACCCGGGAGGAAACCCACCAAACACGGGGAGAACATGCAAACTCCATGCACACATAACACTAAAACCCTGCAATTACAGTTGTTGAAAGTTTATTTCTATACTGCTGTTTACACAGATGTATCTCCCCAAATGCCAAATTTAGCACTGAATATGTTAGAGGATTTATTTTGGATGGTGAGGAGAGTGGAGGGTGAGGATGAGTAGTGCTTTTGGTTTGTGGTGTGTTTAAGTGAAGCGCTCCCACATACAGCTTGTCTCTGTACCCATGTCTGCCACGAAATACTGCTCCTGCTGTTTTAATGAGTTGAGAAGAGAGAGAGAGAGAGAGAGAGAGAGAGAGAGAGACAAACAGACAGCACAAAACTAGCAAAAAAGGAAGAAGGTGAAACGATGAGATCATGAGTTGCAACCGAGAAGAGAAACATGGAGAGAGAATAATGTGAGGAAATATACTAAAGGGAAAATATGAGAAAAAAAAGAAATATATATATATATATATCGGTAATGAAAGTTTTCATTAAGCCACATGAACAGCAAGTCAGATTAAGAGTAATTGAAAACATATTTGCAGGGTCTAATCAGGCAAAAAGCTTTACTTTAATGTCTGTTTTGCTGAACGAATAGATGTTGCATGAGGGAATGTGTCGATGTTTTTCAATCTACAGTAATTGCGATTCATCATGTATGACGCACACAGTATACTTTAGTATACGTATTTATAATGTGAGTCAATAAACATTTAAATATTAACTCCACAAAAAAAGTATTGAACCAACCTTCATTTCTGTATATTTTGCTTCCAAAGAGCTACACTTTCTTGCATTTTTTACGTGGTCTGAAGGACTTTTTGGTTATGGTTTTTGGTAAGGTTGTAACCCTCATTTTCAGTCCAGTCCCTGTACCTGACCAGTTACAATTGAACGCCTTTGGTTTGTTAAGCAACCAATGACCTGTGCATCATTCAAGCATAAAAAAGATCTATCTTAAGGCGTGACCCAGTGAGTAACAGGTGCAGATGATGACAGATGATTGGCCCGGTGATTAGTATACTGGTGATGCTAAATGCTAAGTGGTTGGTAATACTGATGATTAGTATACTGATGATGCTAAGTGGTTGGCAATACTGATGATTAGTATACTGCTGATGCTAAATGCTACTGTAAGTAGTTGGTAATACTGATGATTAATATACTGCTGATGCTAAATGCTAAGTGGTTGGTAATACTTATGATTAGTATACTGCTGATGCTAAATGCTAAGTGGTTGGTAATACTGATGATTAGTATACTGATGATGCTAAGTGGTTGGCAATACTGATGATTAGTATACTGCTGATGCTAAATGCTACTGTAAGTAGTTGGTAATACTGATGATTAATATACTGGTGATGCTAAATGGTAAGTTGTTGGTAATACTGATAATTAGTATACTGGTGATGCTAAATGCTAAGTAGTTGGTAATACTAATAATTAGTATACTGGTGATGCTAAATGCTAAATGGTTGGAACAGACGAGACGGGAAATGAGGTTGCTGCTGAGGTTGTTACATAAGAAACCAATTCGTATCAACATCTTTTTTACAGTATTACTTACAGTATACTGTAATTTAATTTAACATAAGAATTGAGGAGTGGCTCAAGAATTTTGCCCAAGACTTTTGCAAAAACATACAAAAAGAGTCTTAGCAAATAATCATTATCTAAACAAAGCAGTAAAAAAGAAATGTGCTTTTACAAATGAATGGTACAGTAAGACAGAGGCATGATCATGTAAATATCCTAATTCATTAGTCTGAAAAAGTCATTCTGATTGAATAATTTACAAGATCATTCTACATAAATGTTTATTGACGCCATTGAACAACCACTCTTACATGTCAATAAGCGCGGTTGGACTAACCAGTTTTTCTGGCCTTTTTTTCTCAGAGCGGATAAACGAGTTGAAATTTTTGCCTCTGATTATAGCAAATACCGTAAGCCTCAGTAGATGAAGATTAAACAAAATTAAATGGCTGTTTATTTAACATTTCCAACTAATTATGTATTACGTAACACTATATAAGGGGATCTCTTTTTTTGTAGTAATTCAACATATGCTATAGATGCTACAGATGTTTAACCTACACATTAGATTGAAAAACACTGTTTAATTGATTTTCAAATATTATGTGAAAAAGGTTAGAAAGGTATTCTTCAGACGGGTATATGGGATGCACCTGCATTTCCAGACACTGTGCAAAGTATCTAGCAGGACCAAATGTTCTTATCTTTCATTTCAGGATCACAGAAGCAAAATTGATGAGACCCTCTGCTTGGAAAAGTCTAGCAACTTCATCAAGCTCTTCTGCAGAAATGAGTAAAAATCACACAGATGCACATTAGAAGCTTCATTCGCTCTGTCTGACAACCTATTCAAGCAGGACTGGCTGCAAAAGCCTGGAACAGACAGGCCTAAAAAACTTACAAGGCAAACAATAACAGCTCATACTACAGTAGTTTTCTGTTTCCATGATACAGTTTTTCCTAGTGTTTCCACATGGTCACTTTGGTTATTGTAGAATACAATGCATATGATGCTCTTCTTTAATTGTAGCCCAAACTAAAAGATTAAGCATAAATGCATTAAGGAAAAGGTAGATTGTGGCATGAATGTAGTGGATACTGTAGAGTAGAGAGAAAAGAGTGTGTGTAGGGGTAAAAGAAAGTCAGTATCCCACTGCTGTTCTGTTCTGTTTTGTTCCGTCTCTCTAATCCAGCTTCGCCCTGAGTGCTCTATTACCGACACCATGGCAGAACAAATGGTCCTGCTAAAAGTGAGCGCTACAAAGCTTAAATTCTAATTAATAATTAGCGATCAATGCCCCGTTCTGTGCTCTGTGTCAAGTATCAAAACAACAGAGAAGGGAAAACTGCTCGACTGAAAGGTGGTTTTTTCATGTGGCAATTAAAATGTGGGTGTTTGTAAAAAATTACAAAAGCCAAGATAATAAGCAGACACGTCACATGATGCTGTCAAGATGTCAAAAAGTTACTGAGAGAAGAAACACACCCCCCTTCATCTATCCTGTCAATGCTTTTTAACTGCCAGACACATTCAAAATATATCAAAGCAAATCCCTGACAGTAAAACATAACTGAGATCTACTGACTGATTTATGATTCTGTATACTGTACATATTGTAAAACAAACCTTAGCTCACACTATGTGTTAGTAATAACAATGTTAATATTGGTGTGATTGTGATTGTAAAAATGTGATCATGTTTCTTAGTCTATTTCAGTTGTTTACACTTGGCAAGACCAAATTGTTAAAAATGCTACACTTTAATTTGTAGCATTATACCTACAGTATAGTATCGTTCATGCTTTTGTATTGAATTTACTCTAATTATGTCATACTTAATAATAAATAAATAATAACAGAATCATGCAAATATGCTTGTAATGGAATAAATACATTTGATTTATTTATTCCATTTATGAATTGTCATTTACATCATATTTATCATTTTCAGCACAAGCTGTTCCCTCTTTCTTCTATTAAATGCAAAAACCAGCTAAGCACCCTTAGCTTCCCTTTCCATAAATATGTTAACGATAGAGTTAATGCAAATGTCTATAAGGTGTCTGGTTTGCTTTATCACAAAGCCCTTGTGAATCCTTGTTAAAACATCGTTAAAAGAACAGGCTGCAGGAGTTATGGATTTTTCCTCCTTCATATACTCATTCTTTTATACTACTGTAGGTCAGACTAGGATATGGAAAGACACTGACACTTAGGATAATGGACACTAATCACTGGATTAAACACCAAGCTGCATAGAAAGCGATTGCTCGAAGAGTTACCAGCTGTCAGATATGAGTGTGAGATTAACTAATTCACATTCACAGGGCATATATATATATATATATATATATATATATATATATATATATATATATATATATATATATATTCAAATAGAAAACACCTCCTGCCTTGCAATTTCAAAAGGAGCAATAGACGACCTGCAGTAGTCATTTAAACCCCCTGACGTGCAGCGCATGATACAGAATAATAGGACATGTACCAGTAATAAAAGGAAGAGCTGCTCGCGTTGAATCCCCGAATGAAGTGAAATGCTTCTTTTGTGTGAACGCTGTCACTCCATTAGAGCCAAGATTTCTTCCTGCACTCTGTGTGTATTTTAAAGCCTCACCTAGGTCTTTTCGATTCAACTCATTTTCTTCTTGCATGCTCTCCTCACAATGTCCCCAGTTTCACCATTAACACAATGGCTGCAGCTCCGCATTCAACTCGGCCAATTCAGGAAACCGCAGTCGTGCCGGATGAAACAGGTAACACTTTTACATCCTTTCTTATATGACAATCATTTTAGCCGGCAGGGTCCTGAAATCACCTCGGCCGGTTACTAAATACTACGCCTTCCCGCCGGAGAAAACACAAATCATCCCAAATGCCAGCCAATGGACCTTGTGGTTGTAGTTCTAGTTCATTTTCCACATGAAGTACTACAATGAAAAGGGCTGCATCATCAGTGCAGTGTGTAACAAAGCTATTAAAGTTAACATGGAAGGAGGGCCTGGATTAAAATTGTTCCTTTGTCTGATTGTTGCTCTGGTTAATCAGCTGTCAAGGAGAGATTACTGACAATAATTGAAACCAAATTATTTACGGAAAGCCTCAGTGATGATAGGTTTTTCCATTTTGTCAGCGATAATGACATGACAACAAGGCAGACTGTGACAGAACGATTTTAATTTCAACCCATTGTTTACAAAATTAAAAACGAAACAAAAAAAAAACATATTGCACATTGGTGCACCAATGAACTAGGCTATTTTGTGTGTTTTTTTTTTAAATTATATTCAGTTTTGCTAATATTTCTGTGTTTACTTATGCATCAAGCTCCTGCTCTCTGGATCGAACCAGGAACCCAAGAGCTGTGACGCTGCCTACTGTGCCAACCCAGCAACGGATAGCCACATCTTAGCAAGTGGCAAAATCTACAGTATGCAGCTGGACGCCGAAATCTTTGTTACTTTGTGCAGCTGAACGAGCCCTTAGGTTACTAAGAAGGCAGTGCATTCTGACTGGCAGTTTAAACAGCACCATTTTCCAGGTCACCAATAAACAGGAAATGGATTTGTGGTTGCATTAAATTTTCTGTGCAAGTAAATTAGCTGCCCCTGATAGTGCACTTAGTAAATCACAGCCTTAGTATCTCTCTCTCACTCACTCTATCTATCTCTCTTTCCTTGAATTGACTAAGACAAATTGAGTCCACTTAAGTGCTTCCAAGAGATATGCATGCATATATGCGTGTGTGTGTTGTTGTTGTTTCGTGTGGGTGAGGAACACAATCTCTATTTTGTAATCACTATACTGAGTTTTATTCCTAGCTTAAAGACCAGACAGTGAAGACAGGAGGTAAAAAAAAAAGAAGGAGTACATCTATATGATGTTCAAATTAAATCCAAATCATATGTGTGCACAGTATATGTGTGTGAGGGTGACTCACCTCAGAACTTCGTTGGGGTTCCCCCCCTTTGGGCCTTTCTTTTCGGGCGCACCATGGCAACCTGACTTCAACAGTGTGTGGGGACCTCTGTCCAGCATCATGGTGGAGGTTGCCATGGCAATGATTGCCACGGCATCACGCACACGTGCCTCCAGTCCATAGTCCCACTCATCATATGACACTGAGATCAGACCTGAGAGAGACAAACGCAAAAATTAAGATTTAGTCTCTCTTCCTTAGTTTAGGTTATTTAACATGGTTGTGCTAATGGATTTAAATGTATCAACACGTTTTTCAAACCTGTAGGAAAGACATTGGGTACGTTGTCAGCATCCCCTGCTACCAGGGCTGGTACGATCCAGGTGTAACCGTAACCGGTCAGGCCGACGGAATGCGCCACCTCAAAAATGGTGGCGGCCTCTTCTTTAGTGCAGTAGAGCAGTATAACTGGGCTCTGGAGCTTCTTCATCTGGTTCTGAATCTTACTGTCGCCATCGTCCAATGACATATCGAGCAGCAACACCTCCTCCAGTTCCCAGCCCACAAAGCTATTGTCTATGGTACTTCGAATCTGTGGATGAAAACATTGCAGAATGTCTCCATTAACATCATTAAGGCAAAATATTCTCAGAGTATTCTTGAGAATGATAATCATTGATGCATCATAAGGATCATGAAAAACATAAGGCTGAACATGAAAGCAAAAAATCTAAGTTAATAATTGGAGCAGATCCAATTAATATCTTTTTTTAATTATAGGATGTTTAGAACCACAATGAGCATTAAAAGTGAATCCTAAGCAGAGTATTTCTTCTTAAAAAAAAAAAAGACCAGAAACTCTGTATTCTTAAATGAAACTGTCCTCTCAAATAGTCACTTTAGTTGTTCGTTTGTTTTTTGTTTATTTTGTTTTACGTCATTAATTTTTTACATTTTATTCTAATGTATTAGACAGTTCTTAACCCAGTTCCAGTAATTTCAAATCTCCTTAATTTCAGTACTTGATAGGTCAATAACTTGACTTTTTTTTGGTCATGTAGTGTATATTGTGGTTATTATCGATATAGTTCTAATTTACTGGACATTTGAAAATAAATGAATATTTAATTAATATTAAGATATGTAATTGTCTTTAAATATAAAAACAATAAATAACCTCAACTTGAACTTGAATTTGAACATGAATTTAATTTTAATTAAAGCTACAGGAAATGTACTGCTAATATGCTACACCGTGTTGCAAATATTTTAAAACAAAATAACTGGTTGAAGTTCTGAGGTACTGTAGGAAACTTCCGGAACATGAGCTATAGCTCCACTGTGCTGAAGACAACTGCTAGGTTTTGTAATAGCTGAATGCACTAGCTGTTCCTAAAATGTTCTTGTAATGAGATTCACTGTCAGAAAGCTAACTAGCTACAGCTTGCCTGATAGGAAAACCTGAAGCAGATAAAACAGGTTTAACTTAATTTGTTGAGGTAGGACATGACCACAAACAAAAATGTGTCAAATCAAAAGTTAATGGTAGCTAATCAAAATAATTACACTGCTAAACCAGTCCTCAAATTAGAGTGAAGTCATATATTCTAACACTTGATATGAACACCTGATGAGAAAAGACGTTTAAGTATTACTCGGAGCCCTGATTATCAGTTGGAGGTTTATTCAAGGCATTAAAGTTTGATTTGAAATGACTGGCTTTCATTTCCACATGCTACCACCATGGCGCCGAATAGTATGCAATTTTAAATAATTGGCAATAATCAACCTGTCATACTATTTTCTACATTTTATAATGTGCAGCTCCACACTTGGTGTCCCATCAAAATGTAATAAATATTTATTTCTCAACTGTCTTCCTACTTACCTTGATCTATAAAATGTTCCTCTGTCAGGGAGACACTGTAGCATCTGTTCATTCACCCAGATGTGATTTTCACATTTCTTTAGACAAAAAAGACTTTAGGCTTTTCGCGACTGGAAATTTAGTCTGTTGCTTTTGAATTTGGCATACGTTCATGCAAACATCGCATACATTCCCTTCATAAATCTAAATCACGTTTTTATATGTACATTTAACACATGGACAGAATGATAGACAAAAACATCACTGCTAGGGATTCTTTTAGAAAACAGCTGATTAATGCAATAGGTCAAGCTAAACTAAAATCCAGACATCATGGATTAGCAGTTTGCACCTTTAGTCATTCTTACACTGTAAATTAATCTTATTTTTAAGGTGTGTGCCTTAAACAGCATGGTGCAATACTGTAGTTTTAAAATGTGGGGTTGGGTCTTAAGAGTTTTGTCCTAGTCAATGTATAATTTGTTGTAAAAGAGATTTCACATTACAGTGAGAGCTACCCTCTGTTTGGGTGTCAAATATGTGTTCAATCCTATCCAAGGCAAGGCTTATCACTTAATATCTCTATTTAAACCCCAACCTACTTAACACACCAAGTCCAGCATTTTACTAGGTCTTGTATCCCATCCAAGGTAGAAAGTTTTCTCAGTATGCCGGAGTCATGATCAGACTGCCTGCTTCACATCTGAAATGCTGGAGGGGAACTCCTTTAATGGACCAAACATGTGGAAATGGCTTGGAGCGAGTTCAGGACTGTACAGGAGATGTGGCAATAACTCCCAGCCAGCCGAGCTCCTGTAATGTGCAAGCAGTTGTCATGCACACTCCTAACGCGACCGGCACTAGGACCTGGAAGTAATGCGGTCGCGACTCAGGAAGCATAAAAGGAAACAATATGGCTCCACACATTGCTCAGTCACTGAGTTTACCCATGCTATCTCCGACGCTGTGTCCGTCTAATCGTGAGTATTCATTTTCTTGGGTTTTGCTTTCGATTGAGTGTGTGTTATTAGAACGCGAGTTTATTTGTGTAGACTCTTGCTTTCGATTCGGGAGAGTTCTAAAAATAACGGCGTGGTTATCCGGCCTGCTCGCGCTACTTCCGCGTTTGAGTTTACCATCCATGCTACAGGGCTAACTGCTAGTCTTCTGGTCCCTCTCCGTGTGGTTATGACAGAATGACTGAGCCAACAGCAGTAAACCCAGCGGATTACGCTCACCTCTGCGATGTGGTTGACCCACATGCTAGGCTGATCGATCAGCTCCGTAGTGAAGTTGCGGTTCTCCGCAAAGGCATCCAAGGCGAGGTGGCGGAGTTAAGGCAGGAGAACGTGACCCTCCGCGGGGCAGGCGCTCAGCCGGCAGTTGCCACGCCTGTCGCAGCGGCTGTTGCGCCGCCACCCCCCTCCCCTTCTGATGTCTTCATAGCTCTACCAGATAAGTGGGATGGCACGGATGGGAAATGCAGTGTGTTTTTAACATCATTGGATCTTGTGTTTGAGTTTAATTCCACCAGATACTCCACAGACCGACTGCGCGTTGCACTTCTCATCTCGTTCTTATCTGGGCAGGCAGCTGAGTGGGCCACGGCGGTCCTTCGCTCGGATTCAGATGTCGCCTATTCTGAATAATAGTACAATAACTTTATTGACTCTTCTTATGCCAAAAAACTGGGGGTAAAAATCGAGGCGTTATCCCAGCCCGTAAACATCACCTCTGTTGACGGTCGACCCCTCTCTTCCAGCCTTATCACCTCTCAAACACAGCCAATCACCCTCATCATCAACCAACACGAAGAACAGGTTCAATTCTATGTCACCTCCATTTCATCTCCTCCCATCATCCTCGGCCACCCGTGGTTGTTGCAGCATGACCCACTTATTTCTTGGACACAGAACCGGATTCTACAATGGGGGCCAACCTGCATTGAACTCTGCCTACGGGCCCGGGCTGGGACATGTTCTAGGGAGCCCGAGGCTCCTGAAGTCGACACCAACAGCATCCCAACGCCTTACCGGGACCTGGCTGAAGTGTTTTGTAAACGAGGCGCCACCCACCTACCTCCTCATCGTCCTTACGACTTGGCAATTGACCTTCAGCCGGGTTCCGTCCCGCCCCGTGGCCATCTCTACTCACTATCTTCCACCGAGATGAAGGCGATGGAGGAGTATGTTTCCAGCGCCCTTCGCCAAGGTACCATCCGGCCCTCCTCCTCACCTGCCGCCGTGGGGTTCTTCTTTGTAAAGAAAAAAGGAGGTGACTTACGTCCATGTGTCGATTATCGGGGGCTCAACGATATCACCATCAAGAACCGACACCCATTGCCGCTTACCAACTCTGGCCTGGGCCTGGTCTGTTGCCACCATCTTTATTAAGTTGGACCTCCGGAGCGCCTACAACTTGGTGCGCATTAGAGAGGGTGATGAGTGGAAAACGGCCTTCATCACCCCCACAGGACACTATGAAAGCCTGGTCATCCCTTTTGGACTCTGTAACGCACCTGCTGCATTCCAACAATTCATCAATGATGTTCTCAGAGACATGCTAGGCCGCTGGGTGTTCGTCTACCTAGACGACATCCTCATTTACTCCCGGACTGTTGACGAACATGTCCAACACGTCAGGGCGGTCCTCAAGAGATTGCTCGTCCATCAACTGTATTGTAAGTTGGAGAAGTGCGCTTTTCAAGAGCGCTCCACCACGTTCCTGGGTTTTGTTATCTCGCCCCTGGGTGTGGCCATGGACCCACAGAAACTGGAAGTTGTGCGTCATTGGCCCCTACCCAACACCCTCAAACAACGGTTTCTCGGGTTTGCGAATTTCTATCGTCGCTTTATCCGGGACTACAGTACGGTTGCAGCTCCTTTAACCGCCCTGACACGACCATCTTCTCACCCCTTCACCCTCAACTCTGCCGCCATCTCCGCCTTCCAGGAATTGTGTCACCGCTTCACCACCGCACCAATTCTCCTCCATCCAGACGCAAGCAAACCATTCGTTGTGGAGGTGGACGCTTCGGATGTGGGCGCCGGGGCCGTTCTCTCCCAACGAGGTCCAGATCAGAAGCTGCACCCTTGTAGCTTCCTCTCCAGAAAATTTTACCTCACTCAGCAGCGATACGGGGTAGGGGACCGCAAGCTGTTAGCCATAAAGTGGGCTCTGGAGGAATGGCGTCACTGGCTCCAGGGCGTCAGAGAGCCATTCATCGTCTGGACCGACCACCAGAATCTAATCACCATCCGAAGAATGAAACAGCTTAACCCTAGACAGGCGCGGTGGGCGTTATTTTTCGAGAGTTACAACTTCCATCTGTCATACCGCCCAGGGTCCAAGAACAACAAGGCCGATGCCCTCTCCCAACAGCATGAGGACGATGTCCCCCGGGCGGAGCCCGCACCTGTCCTACCTCCCACCAGGATCATAGCACCACTCCGCTGGGATCTGGAGACGAGGGTGCGCCAGGCACAGGCTGCGGAGTCCAAACCGGCAGGTGTGCCGCCTAGTCGACTCTATGCACCTGACACCATCAGGACGTACATACAGCGTGCCTTCTGGTGGCCCACCATGACCAAGGATGTTCACGAGTTTGTCCAGGCGTGCCCAGTGTGCGCCAGGGCCAAGGATGTAAATCAACCATCTCCGGGCGAGCTTCAACCACTTCCTGTTCCCCGTCGGCCCTGGACACACATTGCCGTCGACTTCATCACGGGCCTGCCGGTTTCCGAAGGAAAGAATACCATCCTCACCATCGTCAAAGGATTCTCCAAAGCTGTGCACCTGGTGGCCCTCCCCGGGCTCCCATCAGCTAAGAAAACAGCCGAGCTGATATTAGAACATGTAGTAGGACGGGGCCTCCAAGTGGCGCAGTGGTTAAAGTGCTCGCCCTATCATCCGGAGATCGCTAGTTCGAATCCCGGGTGGTGCTGTAACCTCGCAGCCGGAGGTCTAGAGAGAGCTGATTGGCCGAGCTCTCTCAGAGTCCGTCGGGAGGGATGAGAGGTTCTTAGTGCTCCCACATTAATCACGGCTCTACAGCCAGTCAGGGGTGTCTGTGAGCTTGCGCAACGGAGGGAGCGGATAGCACTGTCCTCCGAGTGTGTTACGCCGCCGCCAACGGTGCGCGAGCGAGCAGTTCGAAAAGATGCGGTCGGCTGGCGTCACGTGGTTCGGAGGAAACACGTGATAGTCTTCGGCCCTCCCGGCTGAGTGGTAGTAGTAGCCTTAATGTGGGAGCCCCCTAGTGACGAGGAGGAATTGGACACCGGGGAAAATCGGGGAAAAATCCAAAAAAAAAAAAAAAAGAACATGTAGTAGGACATCATCTCGGACAGGGGGCCTCAGTTCACCTCACGTTTCATCCGCCACCGGCTTAAGCCCATTTGAGGCAGTCTCCGATGTTCGACCACCAATTCCAGTCCGTCGGTGTCGACGGCTATGGAACTAAGCAAACCTTGCCATCCAACGCGCCAACACCCGCTACATCACTCAGCACCGCCGTCGACACCAACCGGGGCGATTGTACCACGTAGGTGACAAGGTATGGCTGTCTACAAAAAATCTACACCTGCAGACAGAATCCAGGAAATTATCACCTCGCTTCATCGGTCCATACCGCATCACCCTCCGAATCAACCCCGTCACCTACCGGCTCCAGCTGCCTGTGGCGCTCCGGATCCACCCAGTATTCCATACTTCTCAGCTAAAACCCTTCACCACTTCACCTATGTTCTAAAAATAACAGCGTGGTTATCCTGCCTGCTCGCGCTACTTCCGCGTTTGGGTTTACCATCCACGCTACAGGGCTAACTGCTAGTCTTCTGGTCCGTCTCTGTGTGTTTATGACAGAAGTGTTGGTGAATGATTATGTGTACATTTCCCACAGACAGATGCATGTCTCTTCAACAAGTTGATAAGAAGTTATCCGTCCATTTTCAAGGATGACCTTGGCTGGGATCGTCATTCATGGACATACGGCCTTCTTTAAAATGTTTGAACCACACAAACTTCAGCTAACTGTTCTTGAAGACAATCAGTTTAACACATTCTTCCTAGAGAAATTTCATCACAAATCCAGGTTTGATTTGTATATTATGAAGAAAGGTTTGTATTTTTTGTATTAAATCTCATATTTACCAGGATAACAATGGTGGTGGCAGTGTAAAGTTACCTGAAAACCTTTAATAATTAGGTTTCACCTTGCTGAGGCAGAAAATTATTCCCGTTTCCACATGGCTTCTACTTATTTTTTTATGTTTGGGTTTATATGTTAATGATCCTTCTTTATTGTTAACTATGTTAGTCTCATAGGTTCCCTTCACATACCAAACTTGATTTTATTTGGAAAAATAAAATATGAACCAAAAATATATGCATATTTCAATTGAATATTTTTCTCACCCTGTTGACGAAGTCCTGGTACCCTGGGTAGTAGGTGGTGACGATGGAGAAGATGTACCAGTCGTACTCCTCCATGATGTTGAGCATGACGGAGGCCTGCTGCTCTATAGACGGCCCGAACTGGAAGAACATGGAGTGGTCATCCTGCGGGGCGGAAAAGAGACCTGATGTGATTAACAATGCATAATCATTGTACTGTAACCAGTGATCAAATATGATGCGGATGTAATTCCTCACTTGGTTGTGCATCGATTGTTTTTCTACACAGTTTTCTATCCAAAAAGTCATATTTAGCTTTTGTTCCAGCACATCACGTCAGCATGAGTCGGAGAACTTCTGTGCATGTAATATGTTGTAAATAGACCTTGTGTGTACAAAAGTGGGTTGCTTTGTGTGTGTGTGTGTGTGTGTGTGTGTGTGTGCAGTCCCAGCTGCATCCAAGTCAACAATTTACAATGCTTTGTTCACATATTTATGCATCATTGTTTTTGGATTACAGCCAGTGAACAGTGTTTATGAGTAAAAGCATACAATTTAGGTTGTGTGTGCATGAAATCAGCTCATGACGCATGCTGAACTACCTCACTCTTTTTGTGTAACTCTCTCTCTCTCAGGTCGCAGCGGTCCACACAACATTAAAGCTTGCTACTGTGGAATGTGCACCCACAAAAACTGGGCACATAAAACATGACAGAGCAAGATGGAGGGCACAGCAGAAAAATCCCCACCACTGACATACTGTAACACCTACAGTAACAGCAGTGTTGAATTATCTCCTAACAGCACTGATTTGAGTTTAGTCGGCATTAAATAGCATTAATTAAATGGCATATACAGTACTGTGTAAGGAAACTTTCTCCAGTTTCTCCAGGGTCTAGATACTGAATTGATCTGGTGAGAAGATGGACATTTCAACAGGACCATTTCAACAGCCAAGAACATAATGAATAATAAATAAAAACAACTAAGCAAGAAGGTCTTGAATGTTCTAGCAAACCCCCTGACTTGAATCTCATTGAAAGGTTCACCAGGGAGATTCTCCGAAACTTCTGAGAATTAAAGATGATTTGGCAAGACAAACATGACACCACAATGCTGCGAGAAGCAAATTGTTTTGTACCATAGACATATTGTGTCTGAGGCGAGGTTCACATTACCAGCTTGAAGCGACTCACAACTGATTTTTACCCTTGTATGATACATGTGTAAAAAAATATATATATATGGCTGTCTGAATGCACAAATCTGATGTTTTTCATATTGGATCTGAATCTCTTTCGTATGTGGTCCTAGAGCAGATATACTGGATATCTGAAATGTGGTCATGTGACATAAATGAGATTGACAGATCAGAATTCATGCAACTTTTTGCCGCTTCTGATGCATGGGGTACTCCCTGACCATCAGTCAGCACCTGTAGCACGAGAATTGCAAAGCAGTGACAGAAATAGCTGCTAAAAAAGCTAAAAGAAGGCGTCTGACCTTCTTCCATCTTCTGGACCTGAACAAAGACTACAGCAGACTAACTGCTTGATGTCTTCCAGAGCAAAATTGGAAGATTTCTTTTCTTTTTCTTTTCTTTATTTTTTATTTTATCCATTGTTTGAAATAAATTAAATAGCATTACATAACCTTGTGACATACATTGCCTGGCTAAAAATAAGGTCATCATTTTAGGTCAAATTATTGGCCTGCATCCAGTAGCGAGAACAGACGGAGATTTGGAATGACTGGAATTTGATCTGCCAAATGCTAATTACGTTTAATAGTGAAAGTAAGAGCATTTCCACATGCATATTGTGAAGAGGATTGGGCCTAAACTGCTATGAGGCCATAAGAAAACCACTTGTTGCTGAGACAAATTGGGAACTAAAACACTTAAATTTGCAAGAGATCATAGATTGGACTTTGTAGCAATGGAATGAAGGTCATGTGGTCTGATGAGTTTTTCAGATTGACCTGTATAGATGTATAGATGTATATGTGTAAATGATGACTTGTATATACTGAATGACCAGGTCATCACATCCCTGGTCACAGTGGCACAAGCTTTGTACAGTGACGTGTTGACTATTTAGACTTTCAAAAAAGGGAATAATGATATACAGAGTCATCATCTACTGTACAAATGGATAAGACATGCTCATTTTCCCCCATTTGCTTACACTGTATGAATACACTTGCTAACCTGCTCTCCATACAGTATGTTATTACAACCACTTTTTCACCTTGGTACTTCCTGGCCACGGAAACTATGGCACATTAAAGCTTTTACTGACCCAGTGAGCTAACTATGATGTGTCCACCCTTGTTATTTATGCCTGTGAACAAGTTAATGATTCTTTTGCAAATGATTATCTCTTCCCCTGATTTAGACAGCAGGTGTGCATGAAAAATAAAATCATTACAAACCAGTATATCAACACAGAGAGAAAGAGAGCAAGAGAGCCACACAGTAACACTCGGTTGACGTCAGCAAAATTTTTTTCACTTTGAAATACTGCATTACATTTATTAATCCTTCTCAGATTTCTCTCCATTCCTTTAGGCTGCAGCCTCTCACTCTCTTCCCAGTTTATGTTCAGTCGCGCTATCACTCAGTCTTCTATTACCCCTATGTCTCCTGCACATTTAAACAATAACTGAATCTGCAGACCCCCTTCTTTTATTTTCTTTAATGTTTAGCACACTGAAATGGCCAGCCCTTCTCACTCCTTTCCCCTAGTGGGCTTAGACAAACCATGGCATGCTAATAGCCTCTGGAACCTTACTACTAATTCCCTCTATTCTTTTCATTTCTCTAGCTCACTCTCTGTTACTAATAATCTTGGCGGGAGAAAGGCTCAGAGTGTCCCGCAGTGCAAGTATATAAGAACAGAGCAATTCTAATATCAGACTTAATAATGAGGCCCTTAAATAATTTCTCCAGCAAGTCCCTCTGCTGCCGGCCAGGGGGAAATCGAGCTGGGTCTGTGACGTCCACGAGCGAGTGTGAGCAGAGCGCAGCATTAAAATAGGCTGGAGAGATTCAAGTATGACAAATAGCATCAATTCGGCAACAAGGGGCTCTGGGTTTTAAAAAGGATGCTGTAAAAGAAGTTGTTGTGTAATGAGGGCAGTTTGGTGTTGGTATGCGTTGTTTCATCTGGCTCTATTACAGCACTCAGCCTCAGAGGCGTGAGGAAATTGAAGTGTTTGGTTCTAGAATTCTCACTAGGATACTAGAACACAATAAACCGCGTTCAGAAGAGGCAGATAAAGCAACGCCTGGGGGCACATTTTGTGCTGATATGAACAAAACCCACCTCACATGATGCACATACTCGAACCAAAACAATACTGTTAGCACATAGGTCAGCTTTTTTTATTCACTGAACTAGCTTGCTTAGCTAACTATTTGGAATTGTTATTATCATTACCAAAAATACAGTACACTGTTAACAATACATGCTTTGTATGAGGGTGCATATGTAATATTACAGTATGTTGAAAGAGTGGTGTTTGCTTTGATTAAACAGAAATGCCAGCAGCATTCTATCTGCCTTGAGGCTACTTCTGAGTGGATTGTATGTAAAATGTTTATTGTTGGTTGAAAAAAAAAAAAAAAAAAAAAGCTGATCATGGCTCACTAGGAAGCTGACTTCATTTTATTGACACATAATGTTGCTGACCAAATTAAGCAACCCCAGATCATAACACTGCCTCTGGAGACTGGAGACATCCATTGTGGGTGCATCGCTTTATACACCTCCCTTCTTGTTCTGACATACTTAAAGCTCTGGAATAGGGTCAATCTGAACTCATTAACAGCCATATACAGTATGATATTCAGTGAAATAATTATATGACCGCCCTGACCTAAAATAAAAAAAAAAATTAAATTAAATAGAGTATTCAAATAGAGACATAAAATGTGAAATATCAGAAAATTATACAAATATAGAAAAATGTCAGTTAGAAAATGTACAACATTGCTAAGTAAATATAAGCGAAATAGAACTACATAAGAGTAAGTGCATAATGCTTATGTGGACATGCTTTTACTTTCACTATTAATCATAGCAGTGATTTCTACTGTCAATTTTAACAATGCAAATTCACCAGCAGTTTAAGTAATCTCCCTTTATGGCTTTTTAAAAAAAGTAGATTTCTTTCATGAACTTGATGGTTTAGTACTTAAACAGTTCTTAATCCAATTCCAGTAGTTTCTCTGTGCTTAATGTTTTCAGGTATTGCATGTACTGTATAATGAGTATAATGTCTGGAAAGACAATAATCCTGGTTGCAAATGTAAGAATTGAAGATAATCATGAGATAAAGGTATCATTAGAGCATGACATGGGACTACTGTATAACGAGCATGCCAATCGACAATTAAAAATAATTATTAAAAATAGCTACAAATCTATAAAAAAAACTCTACATTTTAGCTAATTTACATTTATAATGAGAATTCACTTTTAACTTCGCAGTAGAAAATAATCCAGCATGCTGTCAATCAAACTGGAGCATCATTCCTTTTCGGCTGCTCTAATGGCAGCGGGTGCAGGTTCAGATTGTGAAAGCGAGACCTTCCAAGCTGAAGGTCAACCTGAGTGCTAACAATCACAACAACCGTGGGCTTGTTAAACCTGACTGCAACCATTAAGCTCCCCGTATAACACAAAGTAGGCAATAAGAGGCAATAGCTCATAGCCAGTGTACTTGGTGCACATCTACACACTCACCTCATATAATATGCACGAAAAAAGTATAGTAGATATGGAATGCCATGTAGAGCCAAAATAGAATATTGATGAAGGAAAATTTAAAACATCATATTATTGCATTAAATACAAAATGAAATAATATAGACATCTGCAATTAAAATGTCCCACTCTTGTTAGCTTTATTGAGAGGCCTCTCACATATTTTTCCTTCATACACTATGATATATAATACAGTAATTTATAATATTAAGTAATTTGTAGTTGTCAATGAAAATTGGCACCAATACCTTGAAGTATTTATGACAGCATGCTGGATATGAGTAGAATCTTGTCAACAGAATGAAGAGCTTACAGTATGCTGGGACTGCTGTAGATATGGTAACTATTATCATATAATCACTGGAGACACAATAATTAGTGCCATCTTATGAATAGGGGTAGGTGGGGCAGGTCCTCATCATATCAGATAATAATCACTCTAATTAATCTTCACAACAAACTGGTAAATACTAATAAACTATTTTGAGTGACCAACAAAAATAGTTTCTATTAGACTTTTGATTTAAACCAAGATTACTTGTTTGTTTCTCTCTCTATGTTGTGCAATTGAGTGGGAGTTATTATTGCACCTATTGGCCAAAAATAGGAACTGCAACAAGTGGTAATAGAAGCCCACTGGTGTGCAACTCATACGTCCCTATGCTTATGGCAGGAGTAGCAGAATAAAAACCTCTCTCATTTTCAATACCTGAATTTTTAAAAGGTTTTTGGTCTTTTGTGTGATTTTTGATCACTTGGCACTTGGGTAATAGTGCACACATGCTATATCAAAGACAGTTGGACAAAGGAGCTGCATGATAATATTTAGTTTATTCTCAAATGCCGTCATTCCTTAGAACATTAACATAAACATTCACTAGATAATTACCTATAGCACAAGTCGTGTGATAGCCTCTCAGCTTTATTTTGTATGAGGCTGTTGTTATTGTTGTGTATCGACAATCTACCTCAACGAAAAGATACTGTATGTTCATAAGCCACTGCTAACAATAATGTGTCACTAGAAAATTTACTTTTCATATTCAAACAGAAAATCCCTTTTTATTAATATATTATCTATATAAATAAACAAAAGGTTTCGTCAGAACTTTGTCAGGACACGAAACGAGTCTCCGAAAAATTTCTGTGTGTATAATTGTATGTCTATCTGTATGTCTGTCCAGCCAGATTTCGTCACAGTATCACACAAAAATGGCTGAAAAGAATTTAATGGAACTTGGCCAGTCTCCACAATTAAAATGTGGAGTAGAAGGATACTTATTAACAGTTTTGTGCCAGATTACATCACAGCATCTAGTTTTTGGTGAATATAGGACTTTTTTAACTCGAAGTGGGCGCGGTCATACACGTCATTCAACAGAGCCAATCAACGCTATAGTTTACCATGTAAGCCGCCATAATACTCAATACACAGACACGAAAGCATGACTCATGGTTTAAAAAATGGTACGTATACTATGAAAACTGAACTTGGCGCCATAAAATAAGTTCAAATGTTAAGTAGAAGGTAGTTATGAGCAGTTATGTGGCAGATGCTGATCAGCTTATTATTATTTTTTTTACCTTTCAACTGCAGTATTTATACAAACTTTTTACCCATCAACGAGCAGTATTTATGCTAGTTAACACATATCGAGAAAAACGTAACCTTTGTGCACACATATGTGAACTTCATATATTTTGTCCTTTTCTCATTTACAGCAATCACTGAATTAATATAGTTAATTAAAAATATTTAAATTATCCCATTTCATAGTAAATTCTGTAAATTCTAGATTTTGAATACTGGCACTTGTCAACTACTGTACATGTGAGGAAAAAATAACAAATGAAATAAAAATGAGTAAAGTAGAATACTGAGTATGAATTGCACTTTAAAACCCAAACTATCAGAGCACTAAGGAAAAGGTAAACCTTGACTGTGAACTTTTTCAAGCTAATTGCAGAGTCTTTCTGATTTAACCCCAATTTCTCCCTGGAAAAGGCACTTCTATGAAATCCCCCAGGAGTATGAGGTGAGTTAATCCTCAATGTGTTCAGTCATCTCCTTAACTTAATTAAAATGAAATTCCACATCAGATCACACTGGAGAGTTTCCAGCGTCCTTTCTGAAGATACACCACCCCCACGCTACATATTGGCTGTTATGTAGTCGTAGGCACACGATGCAGTACGTCAGCATGAAGATAAACTCTGCTGATGACCATTACATAGCCTCTATTCTATTTTGAACTACATTTCATCTGTCCAAGTTCATCCATCTTCACTCTTTTGAAAAGTGACAGACTCTACACACTTTATCATCCATCTGGCCATCCGCAGCCTCTCATTGTCGCTACTTATCTTCGCATGCGGCACGTTGTATCATCTAATCTTTCCATCAGTGCTCTCATTCCTTTCACACCCGATTTTTAAAATCACTTTAAAATTGATCACTTTTTGTCTCGAATTGATTACTTCTCCTTTTCATTGCTGACCCATTTTCCAAGTTTTGTGTCACTCCTTCCAGATTCTTAATAGCATTCAAAAATCTTGTCCCTCCTTTGCATTCATGTGATTTTATTCTTTTACTTATTTTTCAGTTCATCTTGTTTCATCATCATTGCCTACAGTACCTTTTTCTTAAGAAGCCCCATCAATCTGTAATCAAACACATGCCGAATTAATTACATGTCACGTGAAGCATAATTAATGACAACGACCTCAATTCCCATTATAATTCTCCATCCCTCCTTTCTCTTTAAAACCAATTTTTTTTTTAAAAGCCTGTCTTTGATTGAAACATGAAGCTATTTCCGTCCAGCGGAGATAATTCATTTTATTCTGTCTCTTTCTTGCAGCTTATCACATTCCTTCTGGGTTGCATCCAAATGCGCATACTCTTACTCCACAGTCTACTTAGCCAAACTTGGAAAGATGGCAAACGTGGCTAATGAGGTTTTCTACAGAACATGTCATAATTGCACTTTGTTCATGTTGTGAACTGTATTTTTTCCCAAAAGCATTGCAAAGGATTGTTGTAGCGGTAGCGCAAACATCACATTGAACACTCTCTACCAGAAGATTTTATGATGCTTTTGGGAGACTAGGAACAGTTTAGAATCTTTTAGGACATACAGTTTGTTAAATACTGTAATACATACTGTACAGTAAGCTAGCTATCTACAGTAGCCATGCTAAGTAGCAAACAGCCCTCCATTGCTAGATATGATAGGTAGAGGAAGGCATCATGGCTTAAGGAAGTGGACTGAATTAATTTATACTGTTAGGCTAAATTTTAAATAAAAACAATTTAACATTAAAATATATTTACAATACCTTATAACAAGATAGCAATAGCCAAAAGTGACACAAGCCTTAGGGAGCTAACTAAGCTATCTAGTGCTCTTTGTTTTGGAAGCTAATACACCTTCATATACAAGTAAAAGAAAAACTATTTCTTTCATAATCAGACATTCTGCATGAGCTGGCCAAATATTTAGGTTTATTCGTGTGCCTTATACTCTACAATAGTTTTGTTACAGAATGACATAAGCAGTGTTATACACCTTCTGATAATTGCTAATTAGCAATGCATTTTTTTTTGTTTTTTTTTTTGCATTGGATCCATTATTTTTGTGATCCAAAGATGCAAAGGTGTAGAAAGAAACTTCAGTATAGTTTGGCTTGGTTTCGTTATTATTTAAATAAAAGAATATATATTGCTGTCCTATGTGGCTTCTAAAATTGGGCAATTGTCAAATGATGATTTCGTAATTATTAACATCTAAATAAGTAAACCTGGCTCTGTTGTTATCAGTCCAAATATGTGCATATTGAACATTACACCATGAAGCATTCTTGATGAAACTTGGGTTTTTTTCTGCACTAGTGTGCATGCCATTGAAATGTTAAATAGTTTTAAGATGGTTTTTTCACAGATGTGGAGTTTTAATGTGTTTGTCCTACATGTTCATTTTCTTTTTTTTTTTTTACAAAAGCAGACAAATGCCAGCAAATTAGTTTTTTTTTTTTACTTTACTTTTTACTTTACTTACTTTTGTGATTCTTTAATACATACATTAGATGTTTCCCAAAAAAAATCAATAGTTGTCTCACAACATATTAAATAAAGTCTAAAATGTAATTTTACTTTTACTTAATGACTATGGGTCTGCTTATTATTGACCGGATGCTGGGGCTACTTCTCTGTTCTTTTTTCCAAGCAATTGGTCACCAGCCACACATTAAGCTTGCTGCTGTACAATAAATCCTTTGAGGTATTTCCACGAGTGGTTTCATCTTTCTAAATGCTAAAATATTGATAATGTTTCCAATGTCTGGCAAATGTGGAGAAAAGGATCTACAAAATTCTCTGTGATATTCAGGCATATTTGGTCTTGAGGCTTCAATTAGCATGCCACTAACAACATACGGGTAGCTAAACAGATTAAGTAAGACTTGTCTCTCACTGGAAGTGGTAAGACGAATAAACACATAAAGAAAAAAAACACACCACCATATGTGTGTATATAAATGTATAAATGTATACACACTTGAACATGAAAAATATATACAAAAAAATAAATCACGGTCACATGATACCATCAATGATGGTGCATCTACAGTATTGACATCTTTAGAAGAAATATGATACTACACCTGGATGCCCCTTTCTCTCTCTCTCTCTCTCTCTCTCTCTCTCTCTCTCTCTCTCTATAAAGTCATCCAGCACGAGGAAACATGCAAACTCCCTGCACACAGACCCCGAGGTGGGAATCAAAACTGGGACCTGGAAGTGCAAGGCGATCACTAAGCCACTCTGCCACCATATATACACACATAAATGATGACTGAAATATTCCTTTTACATAAGTTTGGGCAATGACAGCCAGAGGTCTCCTTGTGAATGATGCTAAAAGCTTACACATTCTTTTTTGGAAATTGCACAGGGTAGAAGGTTCGCTTCCCACCTCTGTGTGCATGGAGTTTGCGTTTTCTAGCCATGCTTAGTCAGTTTCCTTTGGGTACTTCGCTAATTGGCATTCATAAATTGCCAGTAGTGTGTGAATTAGTGTGTGTATGTGTGTGCCCTTTGATGGATTGGTACCCCATCCAGATTGTAACCTGCCTCGTTAGGCCCCATGACACTGTACACAGTGAGTGAGTGAGTGAGTGAGTGAGTGAGTGAGTGAGTTGAATTGAAGCTCAACCAGGCTGTGTGGGCAGCATCGAGGCACAGCCATTTGGAAATTGTATAGATACTGTATTTACAGTAATACTTAAGTATTAAAGTATAATATGTATGCATGGGCTTCATGGGATAATGTAATGCAAATGATTTTAGATCAAATTTGCAGTCGAACATGGTGCCTTCATCAGTTCTATATTATTACTTATTATAGTTACTATATAGCATACGTGATAGCTCTCTGATTGTTCATATTATGGAGAATTTTAGATGGGAAAAGTAGATGGTATTTTCTTTATCTGCCAGTATGTTAACATTGACAGCCACATTAGTGTAAAAGCTACCCAGAAATGCGCCTGGTGCTCCATTGTCCATATTGTTGCCTTAGCGTGAAGAAACTACAGTATGTAAACCAATCAACGACTTTAATAGGAACACCTGCACATTTGTTCAATTTTTCAATCACCCAAACAAGTGGCAGCAGCACAATACATAAAAAGTCAGGCAAATACCTGTCTAGAGCTTCAGCTAATTTTCACATCAAACGTCAGAATAGGAAATATCTCTGTGGCTTTGACTGTGACATGGACGGTGCCAGTTGGTGTGAGTATTTCAGAAAATGCAGATCTCCTAGGCTTTTCCCACACAGCAGTCTATAGCGTTTACACTGGACAGTGTGAAGAACAAAACATTGCCAGATCTGGATGAACAAAGCATTGCTGATGATTGAGGTCAGAGCAGAATGGCCAAGCTGGTTTTTCCTAACAGGACAGCTATAGTAGCACATATAACCACATTTCACAACCATGGTGAGCAGAAAAGCATCCCAGCATAGACCACAAATTTAGAAAATCCTTTAGATATATGGGTTACAACAGCAGAAGACCACAGTGTCCCACTTCTGTCAGCCAAGAATCCAAGAATTAATCTGAAACTACTGTACAGTGGGCACAGGAATCTGGAAAGACAGAATACTGACCACCTGATGTAAAGGATCGGTGCTGACATCTGTTGCCATGGCTGCACAATGCTTTAAAACAAACAAGGGATTTCCTTGTTTTTGATGGAAAAACAGTGATGAGATGAGTGGGAAAGAAAATATTACCCATGGCCACCTTGCTACTAATGTAAAAACAGTCAGCCAGCTAATGAGGTTTAACAGCCTGACCATATTTTCTGGTATTCTTAATGAAGATGACAATCATTGCCATCTAAGCTGTTGGCGATGACCTAAGTCATGTTCTATGTAGCAGTGACCTCATTTGCTGTCTTTCTTTGCCTCCATTTTCTGAAGTTCTTCAGCCCCAGGGAGCCTTAGAGGAGAATGAATCCTGAGGATCGTGCCTTTCTGCCTCTCCTCTATGATCCGTTGTTCATCCCCTGCAGATAATGAGACCTACTCGTTAATTGCTGAAAGTGGCTCCTCTGTTATCATTTTGTTATTTTGTCTTTTTCTGTCATCTTTCTGTTGTTCTTACCTTCCTCTTACCTTGCTCAATCTTTTCTGCTTTGTCCTCTTTTCTTGGGTAAAAACCAGCCTTTTTTTTCTTCAGTTTTTCATCTTCCTTTCTTTGTTTTTAATCCAGTTCACTACCTCTAGATAAAGCCGTCTCATCTTTCAAGACCAACTTTTGCTTTCTTGATTCGTCTCCACCTTTTTCTTGTTCCCTTTCTCACTCCGCTAAATCGTCCCACTGTTATTTTCGCTGCATTAACTACATCAGCATGGAGATAAATAATGTTGGTTCTCTTGGGAATAGCATAAATGTTTTCCTTCCTCTTTCTGCTGATGTAAAAAGGATCGTAACTTGCTCTAGTAAAAAGGCTTTGAATTCCATCAGACATGTTTCCTTAGCCGAGATTTTTTGATAAATGAAGGATGGTGGCTGCAATATACTAGATGTATAGGCATGTAGTATAATTACATGATATATAACATCAGCGAAATGATCAAGAGACTCGTGGTTATGCCGCAAAAAGTGGCTAATAGCTTCCTGAGTGACATCATGTTGAGTGTTGCTTTTTCCAGCATCCGAGGCTCTTTGGAGGTTTTAACATTCTGAAAAAGCACACAGGTTGTGTGGTGCGCCCGGGCGGCTCTGGCACAGATGCTTGGGCCCGATCATCGCTGCTTTGCAACTATATTTTATCTTGGTTCAGCACATTGAAGGTGGTGGTGAATGAAGGATGGTGGGTGTATTATATTAGATTCATAGGCCTGTAGTATGATTAGATGATATATAAAGTCAGCGAAATGATCCTAATGCAGATGATACGTAATAACTGACGGTCCTAAAAACCCAGTGTTGTATTTACACTTTTAATATCGTATATACTGGGATTTGTTTTTGTCAAAGTTTCCATCCACTCCTTATGCTGGCATAGAAAATGTTCTTACTATCTGCAGCAGACCATCAGATGTCATTGTAGTTGAATTTGTTTTAGATGAAGTTCCTGCATCACATGGAGAGGTCGCAGCTATGCTTCTCTTGGCTCTCGCACTACATCTTGGCATTGAGTGAAGAGAGAATATGCCTGTCTTTTATTAAAAACAAAACACTCTCACTCTCTTTAAGCTTTACTCCCGGTGGCCAAATTTAATCTTTTACTCTAAATGTGTAGTCACATTACTACTCACTTATTATAATTATTTTATTTTTATTAAATAGATATAAAACCCAGGACATGGTTAAAGCAATGTGTCTATATTAATGAATAAAATGTTAATGATGCCACCCTGTTTGCGAATTTGCAAACATTTATATGGCTCACAGATTTGCCATTAATTTGCTGTGTGTAAGAGTAAATGGAGTATGAATAATAGGAAGGCCAGGATACCCCCATTAATACCTTCGCTAACATAGTGATAGCTATCCTTGCTGTCCTGCTCCAGTATAGCACTAATGGCCTGTTTCGGTTCTGTTTTTAAGAATCCCTCATTGATTTCTCCTTGTTGAACAATTAGTCATTTGCCAAACAAGGGAAGGATGAGTACTTATTTTAAAAATTAGACTTTTTTAATGGACATGATGTTTCCTCTGTGCCTTTACTTTTGTCCCACTCCACGCCTACCAAATTGTCAGTACATTGGTGCATTAGTGATCTGACAGCATTGCTCAGTATTATTTATTGTAGGCAAGTAGCAACTACCGGACTCATCATTTCCTCTTCTTTCTGGCATGTAGTGGCCAAGGTGTGTATTCTGAGGGTTTGAGGTTTTGTACCTTCAAATACTTTATATCAAACCCTTTAGGGTATGAAGTTTTGCTTGTTTTTTTTTTCTTTTTTTACTTGAACTGTTGGTTCATGGATTGTGGATGAGGCACAGCGTACATGCAAAATTGATTTAAACAGCAGAAGACAGGTAGCAACAGCAGAACTTACATGAAATAAACAGAGAAATAAACATGAATCAGAACAGAAGCAAAAAAAAAAAACAGAGATATAACAAATGGATATATGAATAGATATGGCACCAGAAACGAGGATACTAAATACTAGACATATTCCAGACTTAAAGAGAAACATGAAGATGCAAAGTGGCTGCAACTGTGTACCACTAGGGGGCAACTCTGATATGAGGGTTAGACCCAGGGGCAATAGATAAACAAAAACCTAGTACACTGGGTACCTAAGCACCCTGTCACTAAGGGACCCTTGTAGTCCACTTCGTTATATCGTTTCCTGTTGTGTGTGGGTTTTTTTCCTAGCTATTTTGTCATTTACATTCTGAGGTCAGATTTTAGTGTCCTGTTATTAATAAATTATTATTATTATTATTATTATTATTATTATTATTATTATTATCATTATTATTAATAATAATCATCATCATCATCATCATCATCATCATGGGCCTAAGTGGACTGTCGATTGAGGTGTCTCCTTACAGATAAGTTGTTGTAGTGTCAAGAGGACGCTCTGGGGTGTGAGCGTGTGGTGTGTCTAGAAGGAACCTTTTTATACTGGTCTTTGCTGCCATGTCAACCCTCAGCTCTATACCTGTCATTATTCCTTTCTTTTCTTTTTTCTGCCTTACACTGTCCCCTGACTGTTGGGCTCATGGGGTGTGGCATCATCATTATCAAGCGATTAATCAGATCTGACCATTTACACTATGTTTTTAAATCATTCTTTGGGGAAGAGAACCTTATGTTTTGTTATGCTGTGGTATATACAGTATATATCTTAACATTAATAATAGAGATAAATATGTATAATTTTCTGAATCATGTCTACGACCCTGAGTGCTTTTTCAACCCTGTTTGACCTTTGGATTTTATTTCCTTAATTAGCTAATTCGGAACCATTTCCTGGGGGTGAAATCCCCCTGGGTGGCATACTGTACTTGGTGTAACTATCTATATACAAATGTGTATATCTGCTTCCCAACTACGCTAATAAACCTCACAAGAAATTACCAGGGCGTCTAAAAGGTCCAGGAATATCATTCATTAATTCAGTACATACACTTACTGTCCACTTTACTGGAAAAAGCGAAGCCCTTCACATTCCTGCAATTATGCATTCAGTTAATGTTCACATCAAGCATCAGAATGGGGGGAAAATGCAATCGCATTGACTTTGACCATGGCATGGTTCTTAGTGCTAGACACTCCTGTCAGCCAAGAACAGCAGGCCGAGGCTACAGGGAACAGGCTCACTGAAACTGGACAGCTGTAGCATTCACATACGCATGAAATATTAACCTGGGCTATATTCGCTAGTTGATCTAAGGCAGCGGCTCATCTAAAAAGATAGTTTGCCTGCATTATCTTGATAAAAGAATACAATATTATCTGCGCAGCTGGTTTACAAATTGCAAAGACGAAGCGCAGTACGACTCGACTTTGATCAGCTTAAAGCTCAGTAGATCCATGGCAGGATTCTACGTACAGTATAATAATGATGTTAAATATTCCCCTTGGGGCAAAAGCATGTGTCATGCAAATTACCACGGTTACCCAGACTCCTACATGTAAGCTCATATTCATCTTATCTTTCCTGATCTCGGTAAGAAAGAACGCAAGTGTGTGAATATCTACACGTGTATATTTATTATATATTTGACAGAATTGTGACAATCAGATGTGGGGTTATAGATATTTCAAATGTTAAGAAAAACAGTAACAGAAGGTTTGTGTCAAAATTGTTGCTATGACATATTTGTCAGTTACAGCTTGTGTCAAGAATTCGTGTTTAAAAATCTGATTTCTTTAGGAATAATATCTACAGTAGCGTACCCTATAGCAATATCAATTTTGGGGGGGAAAAAACAGTTTTGTTGCAATTTAAATTTCTGATCTTTTTTTATTTTCTCCCAACGGTCGGTACATTTTGTACTCAACTGTATTACATGTGCTGATAAATAATCCTGTTTCTTGAAAAAGTGACATCACTGTTTGTTAACATACACAATAGAAAAAGGAACGCAGTGGGGCGATATGTTCAGAATGATGCTCTTTGAGTCAATAGTAAGTGTAAGTAATTAAGCGACTGTGCCTATTAACGCTGAATATTTTAAATACAAAATCTAGCACCACAATCTTTTTTTTTTTTTTTTTTTAGAAATGAAGAAAGTGATGTGTGAACAGGATATTCAGCTATTCAGCATGTATTTTCACTGAGGGTCCTTTGAATAACATATTTTTTTGAATAGAACAGTTGTGCTGAGTAAATCCTATTCATCTCTGATTTGAGATGAAGTAAAAGCAGCTCTTCGTAGTCACGCTTTCCTCTTTATTTTATTTGTATCGCAGCTGAAAATCAGACAGATGTTAGAAATCGATGTAAAAGGATGATAAAAATCAGTCATGTACAGTATACTTCCGTTAGAAAGACACCACACACCTGCATCTACCACACATGCACACAGATATTGTCCCTTGCTGCGACAAGGATAGATTAGCTTCAGTCAGAGTGAAATAGGCCATAATAACACGGGAGCTGAAAGCGCTTCATCTTCCAAAGACACATACGGCGATCTAATAAACTCCATCTTTCAAAGCAAAAGCTACAGTTGCTAAGCATCCTAACACTACGGATTACTAGATCCTACGCCAAACACAGACACACATCTGCACACCTGCCACCCGCGCAGCCTTCGTCATGTCGTCTGTGCCTTCTCTCTCTCTCTCTCTCTCTCTCTCGTACCACTACCTCGTATGTCTGGAAATCTGTATGTCACAACTTTCTCTAAGCGGACCGATACGTGGAAACATCTCAGATCATGTTCAGTTCCTGCTAGTTGATGTCACACGCTGGGAGGTCTCACACCCCCTGCGACACTGTGAACCCAGACTGAAAAAACACTATTTCTGCTTTGTCTTTCATTAGAGAAGACTTGTGTCTTCAGGAAGCTAGGCCCTTTCTAGAAACATCTTTGTTATGTTTAGGGTCCAGCTCTATTACCATTTCAACTATCCTGATGTTTCTTAAAATAACCTATAGTAACAAAATTATTTATTTTATATTTAATATTTAAGCTTTTTTTTTAAACTTAACATCTGTCCTCGTAAGGGGACACATGTGGACAGTGGAAATGATGCAGGTGCTCCAGTCTTGTGGTTGTATTACTGGGAATTAACCTAAGGAAATATGGACTGGAGTGTTTTTTAGGAACCCGATCAGGACCTGAAGATCTACAGTAGAACTGTATGGAAACTACCATATTTCTTCTCACTAAGGCAAAAAACGTAATTCTCATAAGTGCCTCTAAGAGCTTCATGGGTCAAAATTTTATTAGGATCTGAAATAATTTACATCAACATTTTATATTTCTGACACTTGGCAAAAACCCTTATCCAGTCTTACTGTACAGCAGTGAAGTCTTTATCATTAAATGCAACCAGGTTCATGTGTCTCTGAGCCCTGAGACAGTTGATGGCCAGTTTAGGAACTGCACTTCTAATCCTGAAACATTGTCATCAGGTTCCTCTAATCTGATAAAGTCACTTATAAATGAGAAATGCAAAGCAGGTGAACATTTGTTGCTTTGACTATAAAATCAGGCTACAGTTAAGTAGTATTATGGCAGGAATTTTTTTTTTCCCTAAGTGAGGAGAATAAGGAGCCATCCATCCATCTAGGAACCTCTGTAGTCCAACTAGGTGATTACCATTGTATTTATGCTCAATTTTACAACCGTGTTTGGACCTTCGGTCAGCATTCACACGTGCATTCACACACTACGGGCAATTTGGGAGCGCCAATTAGCCTAATCTGGAGTACCCAGAAAAAAACCCACCAAGCACAAGGAGAACATGCAAACTCCATGCACACAGACGCCCAAGGCTGGAATCGAACCGGGAAGAGAATGCACCACCATAGAATATGGAGCAGATAAAAAGAAACCAATCTACAGCCCTAGTATTCCAACATAATGGAATTTAGCTACCTTTTCAGGGTTATAATAAAATCATCTGGTACGGCAAGTTGGTGTGCATGTGGTCTGCCACTTACAAGGTGAAAAGTGGCTGGCATGACTCTGATTATTATTGCAAATACAGTTCCTACATCCTTATGTGACCTTGTTGAAAGGTCTTGGCATGCTGCCACACACACACACACACACACACACACACACACACACACACACACACACACACACACACACACACACACACACACACACACACACACACACGCGCGCGCGCACATGTACGCACAAGAATATATCCAAGTAAATCTAACTGCCTCCCGTCGTTAGGAGGAGTGAAATAGAACTATCATTAGTAACAGCTACCATTCACAAGAGTGTTATTCCCACCTCATGGGCAGGAAAAGCTCCTGTCTACCACATCCCTGAACAGAATAAAGCAGTTGTGGAAGATGAATGTTTATAACTAGGCATTATATACTTTGGACAATGGTTTTATTCAATATAATGTAATGGGTCTACTGTATTTCAAATAAAAGATCTAATATTAACAGTCAGCTTCTTGAAAATTGGCCAGTCAGGTCCACTGCATAAAAAGATAAGTGAACAGTTTCATTTACATTTTTTTATCTTTTTCATTTAATAGGACCAGTGGCTCAGTGGTTAAGACCCCACACCCCCAGGGGTGGGGATTCAAATCTTACCTCCAGTGTGAGTGTGTGTGTGCTCTTCTCATACTTTGTCTGTGTCCTCAGGCTACAAAAAAAATAAAAAATCATAAGCATAGCATGCAGGGTGATTTGCATTCTAAAATTGCTATAGTGTATAATTGGGTGTTTGACTGTGTGCACACCTATGACCTTTTAATTATATGTGTTTTTGTTGTAAAAAACAAACAAACAAAAAAACATAATAGACATCATCTGATCATTGCGGGTCCTGGTATTAGACTAATACAACCTCAGATAAACAACAGTATATAACTTTTTTTTTATGTAACAAAAATGAAGCCAAAAAGGAAAAAAAAGAAGAAAAAATCATGTGGGCAATACTAAGTACCCCCTTACTGCTTCCATAGAATGTAAGAGGGTAAGTTGCAGCCAGGTGCTGTTAATCATCAGCCCTTGATTAATTGATCATCAGCAGGTGTGAGGACCTCTATAATAGCAGACGTTTTGACAGTTTGCTGGTCTGGAAACACAATGCTAAGAGGCAAAGACATAAGCAATGGTTTTAGAGAAGCAATCGTTGCTGCACATCAATCTGGAAAGGGTTATAAAGCCCTTTCCAAACAATTTGGAGTTCAACATTCTAGTGGAAAGCTTTCAAGACAGTTGCCAATCTTCATAGGAGTAGACGTTCCAGCACATTCACCGCAAGGTCAGACCGTGCAAGAGAAATGCAAAAAAAAAAAAAAAACAAGAGCTACATCTCAGACCCTTGAGAATGTTAAATGTTAAACAGCACAATTAGAAGAAGACTGAACAGGGTTGCAGAGAGAAAAAGCCTCTTCTATCTAAAAAGAACATGGAAGGACAACTGAGGTTGGGAAAAATGCATCTGAACAAAGCACAAGAACAAATCCTATAGACAAATGAGACTAAAGTGGCCTTAATGTTTGGCCTTAATGAAGAATGGGACAAAATTGTTGATGTGTGAGACTGATAAAGTCATAAAGGAAACAATTCCTTCAAGTTATTTCTACTAAAGGTGGTAAATGCTGTATTGCCCATTTTTTCTTTTTCTTTTTTTGGCTTAATTTTTGTTATATAATTTGTAATAAAAATATTTGCTATATTGAGTTACACCCCATATAGTGGGGTGTCTAATGCCCTAAGCTCTTTAGAATAAGCTCCAGCCTCTACCCTTATACAATATACAGTAGTATATACAGTAGATAGTATCTTATTCTTAGTATATATTTCTATTTCTTTTTATTTCATTTTTGCACATTGCACATTTTTCGACATTGCATCTACAGTACACATCCATGCATATTTGCACACTTCCTGGACATTTCTATTTAAATTCAACTTCAATTTCCACAACTTTTCTATATTTGTACAGCTAAATTTTCTACATGTGTACAGATTTGTTGTTATATTTTATATTTTATTCTTATCTTCTATATTTAGATCTTCTATAGCCAAAGTTGTCTATATTTAATTTCTTATTTTATTCCTTTTTTTTTTTTTGGATTTTTCCCCGATTTTCTCCCTAATTTGGTCGTGTCCAATTCCTCCCCGTCACTAGGAGGCTCCCACATTAAGGCTACTACTACCACTCAGCCGGGAGGGCGAAGAATATTGCCAGCCGACCGCATCTATACGAACCGCTCGCTCATGCACTGTTGGTGGCGGCGTAACACACTCGGAGGACAGCGCTATCCGCTCCTTCCGCTTGCGTGAGCTCACAGACGCCCCTGATTGGCTGTAGAGCCGTGATTAATGTGGGAGCACTAAGTACCTCTCATCCCTCCCCTCTGAGAGAGCTCGGCCAATCAGCTCTCTCTAGACCTCCGGCTGCGAGAGGTTACAGCATCACCCGGGGATCGAACTCGCGATCTCTGAATTATAGGGCAAGCACTTTACTTTACTTGCGCCACTCGGAGGCGTATTAATAAACTTTTTTTAAGGTCAAGAGCGTTCGTATAAGCATTTCACTGCATGTGTATGACTGTGTATGTGACAAATCAAATTTGAAATATATATATAGTCATACTAGTCACTATTAAAAATAACGAGACTCAGTGCATAGCGTAAAGTTATCATTCTGTGACGTCTATTATCGTCCGAGCTCACATCAGCACCATAAAAACCTTTGATTGTAATAACCTCTCTATTTCATTTGGTCTTTTTGCCTTTTCAGAGATTGTAGGTCTGTCATCTGCTCCCTTTCTTTTTTTCCAGACATCTCCCTCAATTCTCCAACCCTTGAAAGAATATCTAAAGCAGCTTCTTTCATCCCTCCTTTATCCTCATATAAATTTGTAATCAAAAGAGATCAATCGTCAGGACCCCAAATTAGCCTCAACATTATATGCTAATCATAAAAAGGGGTCCTCACATCTCCATGGCATGCTGTCGGTGTTCGAGTCGCAATGTCTTCTGCTCTTTCTGCTCTTTCTTTTTGCTATATTTTCATTCATATGGCAGATGAAGGAATTGAGAAGGGGAGGAGACGGGCGTCTGCCTTATTGGAACGCATGTCATTCAGCCCTGTGTCAATATGTCGGATATGTCAATCAAAGGCCTTGTGTTCATGGATGAGAGAGAGAGAGAGAGAGAGAAACGGTTAGAGGGAGGAAGAGAGGGAGGGAGACAGGGCGGTGAAAAGGTGGAGTCAATATGTTCCACTGTCTTTCGACCCATAGCTAATTAAATTCGTACAGCTTTGGAGCTTATTAAACTTGGTAGCAAAAGAGAGAATAAAAGCTATTAATCACTGACTGATATGAGCCACATCAGAGGAGCGACTCAAACACAGAGAGAGAGAGAGAGAGAGAGAGAGAGAGAGAGAATGAGAAATGGACACATTGCATGTATAACAAAACACCATTAGGTCTCTATTTCTACAAGGTGCGCTTGTGTAGTTAAATCTGTGGTCTTGCAATCCGACAATATTACCCTGGAAAGAAAAAAGAAAAAGAAAAACAGACAATAGAAAATGTAATTACGGCTGAACGTTTCTCCAATAAGAACAGTAATAGCTGGGAATCTCACAGAGTGAAACAGGAGAGAGCGAGAGAAAACGGGGCGTACGAGGAGATGCATAGTGTTCACATTAATAATACAGCATTTCTGTGGTTACCAGATTATTCACGTAGTCACATAAATAGGATACTACAACATGCATATATTAATTCATTTCAGCCCATTCATTTGTATAATGTATAGTATAATGTTTTTTTTTTTATATATATATATCTTTTGTTTTTACAGTAGTATCTATTGTACACTCTCGCAGTACAGAGTACAATGTAAAGCCCCAGGATGGCTGGTGGAAAAGCTCTCATTGGGTGAATGGAGTCACATTCACGGCATCAGTGGAGATCGAATGTACACTGTATGGTACACTGTGCATGGTACAACAAGAGACTGTAGAGTCAGTATGCATGGGATGGTGGCTGTATTATGCATGTCCCAGCCCTTCAATCTATCAGATTCCACCATTGTCTCTGCAACCTTCCTTTTTTCTTTTCTTTTTTTAAACTGTCATTACCTCATCTTCTGTCCATTCAAAAACAGCAGCCAAACCCCATGGAAATACGGTACTGGGTAGTCCTGGGCCACCCCTCATCTCAGGCTGCAAAGTTCCTAAAGATTTTAAAATCAATTTTACATAACCATCTCAGCAGCAACCTCATTTCCCCTCTCGTCTGTTCAAGCCATTCAGCATTCAGCATCATCAGTTCACTAATCACCGGCCTGATCATCTGTCATCATCTGCATCAGTTTCTCACCGGTTCATGCCTTAAGTTTGATGGATTTTATGAGTAAATGATTCATAGGTCACTGTGTGGCTTAACAAACAAAAACATTGGGCCCGGAATGCAAATGAGAGCCGAAAAAGTTCTTCAGGAAGCCTGGACAACAATTCCTCTACTGTATTATTCTGACTATGTTATTATGTTTATTCTACACTGTGGACGTTTATTTACGGGACAGGAAGACATTTGGGATTCAGCCCACACTCTGGTCTGGCCTTTGTCCTGCTTGTTATGCAAAAAAAAAAGCTCATGCACAGAGCATGCTGAGAAATTATTTGCATCATTTTTTTGGTCAGTTTGTAACACAGATTTTGTGACGTGCAATTTACTGTAAAAAAAAAGAAAGAGAGACCATTAAAAATGATCAGATTCTTATGTTTTTTTTTTCTTACAGGTACATTACATGTAATGGTGAGATGAACGATTTTGTTAAATGCTGACAATATTTCTCCTAAATTCAAAAGGAAATGACAACATCACAACACACCAAAATAACCCAAGATCATGCATTATTTGCAGAGCTTTAATAACTCTAATAAAACACAAAATGCAAATAATTGTGTTAATGCTTTGGCTAAATAACATTAAGATATCACTATTTGGTGGAATAACACTACGATTTGCAATTACAGCTTTCATGCGTTTTGGCATTCTATCCACCAGGTTTCCACATTGCTGTTGGATAACTTTATTGAAAAAAAGCAAACAGACATCCATCCATCTGTAACAGTGACCATCCATCTTCCTCTCCATGACATTCCAGAAGTTTTCTGGAGTAAATTGTAGTTGTGGGGACCAGGCACATGTTCCACATGGCCAAAACAGACAAGAATTCCGAGCTTCTTATCATTTAGTCCCCTTTAACATATAAATCCCCCCACCCACACCCCACATACACAGACAGAACAATAGCTATGGGGCTCTTCTGTTGCGATGTTTACCATTTAGTTCTGAAAGGGACAGATCCATTAACTTTCATTAGCTTAATGAATCAGAGCTATTCACTAGGCTGTGAAACCAAGCAGCACACGGAAAGAGCAAAAATGTCCCCCGTTTATGAAGAGCTCTAAGTCTGTGTGTGTGTGTGTGTGTGTGTGTGTGTGTGTGTGTGTGTGTGTGTGTGTGTGTGTGTGTGTGTGTGTATATGTGGCCTCTCTGGCGTTCATTCAGTCCCTGCGCTCCCTCTCTATCTCTAATATACTCATGTGTCTAATGAGTGTGTCTGATTCTGTGTGTGTGTGTGTGCGTGTGTGTGTGTGTGTGTGTGTGTGTGTGTGTGTGTGTGTGTGTGTGTGTGTGTGTGTGAGAGAGAGAGATATATATATATATATATAGAGAGAGAGAGAGAGAGAGTGTGTTTCTTTCTACCCCTTCATCTTAAACACACTCGTTTCCACTCCAGCTCACATTCCATCAGCTATTTCTCTGCCTGTTTTTTTCTAAACTCTTCCTAAACTCCTACACTACTCTTCATTTCTCTTCTCATCTCTCCCTCTTTAAAGCTCCCCCCCCCCCCCCTCTCTCATCCAATCCTCCCTCTGTCAGTTTACCTCACTGAGTGTGTCTGGTGTATACACACACACACACACACACACACACACACACACACACACACACACACACACACACACAGTCACTAACACCCTTCTTACATCTGTTATCCACTGCTTCATGGCTTATCTCGCCACTCCAGTTCCACCACTCTTCTTCCTCCTCCCTCTCTCACCTCTGCTCTGCCGAACTCTTAACAGAGGCAATTATTTCTTTAAGTTTCCTGTCGATGAAGTCAACCTGTCTTCATATTTCTAAATCAAGACACTACAGAGTCCCTCGCCTCTGTTTAAAACGTGAATTTCTGACAGCCTCAACAAGGGATACCTGCACAGTCAACAACAAAAAGTAACTTAAAAGGTGAATGGTTTTAAAACATACTCTAGTCGTCTACAGACTGTATTCATTTCTTAACATGGTTTAGTCCCCTGACAAAACCGCTGCATCCAAGATTCTCTTTCATTCGTTTAACCAAGAACCTTCCATTTTTGGGGTGGAGTTTTTGAGGATCAATAAAGTATCTATCTATCTATCTATCTATCTATCTATCTATCTATCTATCTATCTATCTATCTATACACCCATCTATCCATCCATCCATTGATCCATCCACCTATCTAGCTACCACACTACCTACCTACCTACCTACCTATCCATCCATATATATATATATTTATCAAATCCCAGTTCCTAACCAACATCCAGTTCTCACCATTCTACCACTGCTAAGTACCAACCAAGGAGGGTGAAAGTTCCTTTAAAGCAGCTGCATTTTTGTCCAATTGATGCTCATGGGTGATAGTGTACTACACTCAGAGAAAAGTCCCGTCTACCCTCTATATATACATGCACTCACAAACACACAATTGGCTAGTGCCACTGTGATTGACAGGGGAGAGTGTGTATGCCATCCCTCCCATCCGGAGAGCACGGGCAATTTTGCTATCAGGGTCCCGGCTGTGGCATCATCAGGATCTGAACCTGCAATCTCATAATGCCAGATTTTCCAGACAGCTCATTTTTGGAAAAACTTTACCAAATCAACTTTTTTTTCACGATCTGTACAGTCAAAACAATTACCTGACGAATGACGAGAAGATTCCTAAAAGAAAAGCAGTGCATTTCCCACGGCTTATTTCATCTAATTCATTTGAACAAAACGCACATTAATTTAATGATGTCATTAAAATTACATTCATGAAAAGCCTCTACCTCACAAATTGCAGTAAATCACAAGCAACCAATTTCATACAGAAACTGAGAACCTGGCTCGTCAAATAATATGTTGCCTACAGTAGGTCATTGACATTTATGACCTGGACAAAAATAAAATCACCTTTTAGATGGTGTAGCTTCAGTGACCTGCGGAAAAACTAACGCCGTCCGATCGGGCTCTAGAGGACGAGTGCAACTGGCACTGTAAGAGTGACAAAAACATAATCGGTACGATATACGTATCTGTATCTGTCATTAAAGCAAAGTGTGCCCAAGGGTCAAAAAGCTGCACCAATAACATGTTTCACACACAAGTGTGTTTAGAGCTACAGCATTCCTAGAGAGGAGGAGAGAGAGAGAGAGAGAGAGAGAGAGAGAGAGAGAGTATGGGAACAAGATGGGAGGAAGTCAGGAGAGATGTCTAATTCAAAGAGACATGCAGCGTTTCCGTGGCAACATGGTTTCCATCGTAACAGTCTCGCTAAAGATGCCATTAGAGTGAAAAAATATCCACTTGCACTCCAATGCACTGTACACAAACACACACACAAGCATAATTTCACATAGACACAAACGTATACTCCATACTACAACACCCACCCATCCTCCCACACACACACACACACACACACACACACACACACACACACACACATTCACACAGTGTGCTGCAGTTAGAGACAAGAATTTGTCTCCCCTAAGAACAAGCTCTTCATCATAATAAACTGGGCCAATAGTCTATGGCTAGGAGAAACATCAGTATGGCTGAGTAGGAGCATGTACTGTACAGTATCTGGATCTTTATGGGAATCAAATGTCCCACTAATTATAGAAGTGCATGTCTGTTATGACATTGAGGAGCCGTTTGTCTTGTCACTGTGAAAATTGAAACGGCAAAAAGATCTCTTTTTTAGATATTGAGGCTAACACTGGTTGATAACGGGTGTTAGGTCATAAGGGATATTTCAATGGCTACTTCATCATAAGCTATCAGACTCTTTGCTCACATGTAGTAAAATAGGTGAGGGATTAGGGATAGTGACTTAAATGTTAGGGGTTAGAATTAGGGTAAATGATGTCACAGATGGGCATTAGGATAGAGTTGGTGAGGTTAGGAATAAGGATTAGGGGTTAGTGCAGTTAGTGTTATTAAACTAGGGATTAGGGTTAGATTAGGAGTGTAGGGTTAAAACTAGGGTTAAATGGAGGGTTTATGTTTATTAGGTGTAAGTTAGAAATGTCTTGGGAATTATATATAGGCCACTTACGTAGCATTTACTACTCACCAATCTCATGAGTTACCTGCTGTAAGTGTGTGTGCGTACAGTATGTGTGCATAAGAATGTAAACGTGACTCAGTAAGGGAATAGAACAGAGCTCGTGTCAAAACGACATCTACGATAGTGTTATGTCATCATTTTGTGCCACCATCCCACGCCCATTGAGACGCCAAGTTCCTTCGCTTATCACCAGGGTCACCGGGCAGGGGCTCTCTCTCTCGTCACGACAACAAGGGTTCTTCAGAATCTATATTTAATATCAAGTGCTATATTTAAATGGTGGCTCTCTTAAAACATTCCGGAGGTGAAGAGGGAGACGAGACACTTCTTTTCCGACTGCCATAATACATTATTGAAAAAGGAGAGATATGATTAATAGGGAAATGTCAGAAGAACAAAGAAAGCCCCTCTTGGTTCTTGGTCATGGAGATATAATTACAGACAGGCTTCCTTCTCTGTACTTAAACTCTAACCCTTGTGATTCGCTCAGCTTTCATGTTTAATATAAGAAAGTGGCAAGACCTTCTCTCAGCCTCGGATGAGAACATTTATGATGGAATGTTTCAGGGTAGGCAGGCAGTATATCAGGGTCACCTACCATATGCTCTATACTACACTAAAGTATAATTATGGGGATAAATGCATAATTGTAGTTACATAGTTTTACTCGGTGTGTGCCATATGCTGCTCAAACAATTTGTCTACCCCAGTGTTTCCAAAGATCGTCCTCAGGGATTCACTACAGTCCACATCTCTACACTTTCCAAATCCCTAACAGACCGGAAAAACAAGCACTCAAGTCCTTAAAATACCAAGTGGAGCATGGTGGGAGACAGAATAATGTAAATGTTCCTGGAGGACTGGTTTGGAAACCACTATACACCCTTGTCTATCGTAAGATAATACATGCACAACACTGAAATAAACCCATTATTCAGTATACTCTTAAGCAGCATCTTTATCCTTGACAGGGACATCATGGATCTGGAGCCAATCCCAGGAACACTCAACGCTCATGGCGGGAGAATTCACACCCAGGGACAATTTCACATAGCCAATCTGCAGTACATAACTGCATTTTTTTGGTTAGGAAATGACTTAGAGGAATTACAGTACATGCAAGAACCAAGAGAACAGGAGAAAATCCACAAAGAAACAAGCTCAAGACTGAACCTGGGACCCTGAAGCAGTGAGCTTGCACCATTCATACCTGCTCCCTGACGTGCAACACATCGTGTTCTTTTAGACGTGCTTAAAACAGCCTTCGAGTACACGATCACACACACACCTAACATTTTTTCAGAGGAGATTCAACGTCGCTTTGAGTCACTGGGGAGTCTTTACCTACTGTACATCTTCCATTTTGTAAGCTTTAATCTTTCATTTTGTTCTTCTCTGGCTTCTGTTTTTCTGTGTTTCAGCACTATTATACAGTAAATGAGAGCATGCCATCGATATACCTTGCAGAATTGTAAAAAAATAAAATTAAATAAAAATCATTATAAAAATAAAAGGAGCACAACAGTATAGAATTATAAAATGCATGGCTACAATGTTATTAAAAATTCCTGATCAACGATATTACAAAATGTGTGTGTGTGTGTGTGTGTGTGTGTGTGTGTGTGTGTGTGTGTGTGTGTGTGTGTGTGTGTGCGCGTGTGCGTGTGTGTGTGTGTGTGTGTGTTGCATTAGCAGCTTATCTCTTCAAGGAGACCAATATATATCACACACAAAAATATATCACACACAGTTGACTCAACTCAGCCCGCAGCAGGTGTGTTGTGTGTGTGTGTGTGTGTGTGTGTGTGTGTGTGTGTGTGTGTGTGTGTGTGTGTGTGTGTGTGTGTGTGTGTGTGTGTGTGTGTCTGCGTATCTCTCTTTTTTTTCATTCACTGTGCTTATGTGTATTTGTTACAAAAATGGTTGACTGTGTTGGTTCATCATATAGTGATGCATATTGGATTAGACAGTATGCATGTACCCTCATTATCTGTGTGTGAGAGAGACTGTGTGCATTTTCAAAGAGACAGTTCTCAATACATATAGCGTACACGACACACACAGTCTCCGTCACACACCTATAATGAGGCATAATCACCAGTAATAAATACATATCAACCATACAAGCATACACTCCCACCCACAGCGACATATGGTCTGTACTGCATTCTATTGAACATACGCTCACACATACACACACACACACACACACACACACACACACACACACACACACACACACACACACACACACACACACACACACAGCCCAGATCCACAATCACAGCAACCAAGAACTACTGAGGTAAGAAGGTTAGGGGCGGAAACTTTCTGTGACCATGACAACCATTCGAGCAGCTCAACTTTGGAAAGGTTACCACAACGGTACCTTCTAGATATTAGCATATCAGAGCAATATGGTTTCAAGACATTAAGTGTATTTTATGCAGTTCTCAATATATGCAGATTAAAGGAATTTTCATTCAAGGTAAAAAAAAAAAATGAATAAGTGTTCCTAGGCTCTTAAAAATGGTTTACATAAAACCATTTAAAGGTTTCTTCAGACAGACAACCATTAAACAGATTTTCTAAAGGTTTCTAAAGAAGGTGCAAGCTGAAAATAATTATGATTGGAGTTTGAGGACATCATAATACAACTACATTTGATCATAATAGAGCTGAATGCAAACAGATCACCGGCAGTTTACCTGTAGAGCATTTAATTTCATTTCCAGTAAATACAGCAAATACATCCCCTAGAAGGTAAGAGGACAGCTTTGAATTTAAGTGTTCTCATTATTTAAGACAAAATTCAACTTTAAAAGAGATAAAATAGTCTCGAGTCTCACTTTTTCCTGTTTGGTTGCTGTGCGATCAGAGAGAGCTAGCTATAGTGGGTGGGAATTGGCAATGACTAAATAAAAAATTGGAGATAATATGGGTCTGCTTCAAATCCGAGCCAGTACTGACTCTGGCACAATCTCAATGGAAGGGTTCACCATGTACACACATATACACACATGTATACACACACACATGCAGAGACCTTGTAATCATTGGCATGCTTAGTGTCTTCACCACTTTCCCCTTTGATCTATCACACACACTCAGACTCCTGTGATCTTTGAGAAGAGCAGCACGCACACACGAACGCATACACGAACTCACACAGGCACGTTTCAACCTAGAAGTACACCACTCCCATGTACGGTCAGAAACGGCTCGTAGAGAGCAGGATTGTGAGAGTGAGATCATTTGAAGTACCAGAAAATGGACAGGAATGAGGTACATTGGATCCAGAAGTTTTGTTGATCATAATATATATATATATTTTAATGAAATAAGGAACATATGGTCAAACTCGACTACACACCTGGACACCAGAAGGTATATAATTATTTAGGAGGAGGTAATGGGGGGGGGGGGGTGCTAAGCAGGTGGAGGAGGTAGAAGGGGAGGACAGCGATACCCACAAGTGAGGGGCGTCAAGAGAGGGAAAGAGAGGATTTTTTCTTTTTTACATAAAAGTGAGAAATTACGAGGTTTAAAGCGAGGAGAGCTAAAGCAAGCAACAGTGATAAATGTACAGGTCAAGAAAGAGTGACAGAAAGGTAAATACAGTGCAAAGGAAAAATAGCAAAATAAATTGAGGAAAGGACAGGAGATGTAAAAGGAGGCGATAAGGAGAAAAGAAACAAGAGATAAAGAGAGGTGAGGAGAGAAGAGAAGAGGCGAGATAAAGGAAGTGGGATGAAAGGATACATAGAGTTAAAGAAATGATAGAAGAAAAAAGAAAAGCGAAAGAGGGGAGAGGATGGATAGAAACAGGAGATTGGGGGGGGGAAGGAAGCAGAGATAAAAAGAGAAGCTAAGAAGAAAGAGGAGGGGATCAAATGTGATGGCAGATGAGAAAAGGAGAGAGAGAGAGAGAGAGAGAGAGAGAGAGAGAGAGAGAGAGAATGCGTGGGTTGCTTTCACATTTAAACAAGTCACAGAATTACTTAGCACTGAAAGACATGGAGAGAACATGATCACATTTCTCTTCCTTCTCTAGGAGCTCTTTGGAGATGATCTCACTGTAGGGTTTCCTTCCTCAGTGGGACAATCATACCAACACATAAACAAAGATTGTGAGGAACACAGTTAAATATATGTGTGTGTGTGTGTGTGTGTGTGTGAGAGAGAGAGAGAGAGAGAGAGAGAGAGAGAGAGAGAGAGAGAGACATCAGGGATCACGCATCTCCACAGAAACACATTTTCCCACACACACCAGAGACACACCACTAGGGGGCCTCTGACTAGCATAGATATAAACTGCCTGAATTAGATTGTCATTTAGCTTAGTCGCTAATTCACGCACAACACTTAGCAAACACATCAGAAAGTTAATAATATGGGATGATAATGAATGTACATTCACAAACTTTGAGAAATGAACCCAAACTGTTTTAACATAAAGTACAAGGGAAAGAGAAGCCAAAAATTGGTGTTACTGGAACATTCCTTATGCTAACTAGGTGCTATGCTCCTTTATGCTAACCACAAAAAAAATCCTGCTCTTTACAAACACCACTCCCCCCCCTTTTTTTGATGAAATTATTTAAAAAACAAGAGTGAGAACATTGTTTGCAAAGCAACTAGGCTAAATATCTCCAAACCATAGAAGCTAGCTAGACACAAGCTATAAATCTTATACTGTACATAGAGTAAATACTTTATGACTGCATGAGCAAGACAAAACTGTCAGAAATATCAACATTTTATTCAGATATGTATAAATAATTATTTTTTTTAAAAATGTATTGCGTTGCTAACATTTAGCTGGATTTACACCCCAACACACAACACCGAATGTCAACACTGATATACCCTATTTACTATGGAAAATTATTATTTAAGATTGAGACACAGAAAAAGCATGTTAGTAAGTGCCTGTTGTTCATTTTTAATTTAATTGGAATAAAATACTGTATTATTATTCATAATGATTTAAATAAATAAACTATTAAAATAGAACTGTAGCTTGTGTGTGTGTGCGTGCGTGTGAGAGACTGCACGTCACTGAAGCGCAAAACAAGCCTAACACGCCACCCCATCTCAGGATTACTCCACACCTCCGTAGCAACCGTTTGGACCCGTGCGGTGACACTTGGCTGCAAACAGGCATCCCAGAGCAGCAAGCATTATAGGATGGAAGCACAAATCTCACCTCTTGCTGATGGCCAAAGCATTATTGCATTCCATTGCCTCAGCTGCATGACAATAACTATGATCTAATATGAAGAGGATGATTATCGGCACTTTCTAACCAATGGCATAATTGCAGAGAACAATACTGCTTTCATTATCTCTCTAGTGCACACACACATAAATACATACACACACACAAACGCCGTTTTGTGCCACACAATAAGGAAGCGCTGATGGCTTTGCCAGGACATGAGAAACTATGTACTCGGGAGGATAATAAAATCCACAGTCGTGTGTAGAAGATAACAATGCTAGTTTAAGAACACCTGAGTCTTGCTAGAGCTATTCGAGAAATGGTTTTGCCTCTAGTCATTATACAATGAGCAATCTGTCTACCATTAGTCTCTATCACACAATTTGTTTCTCTATCTTTCTGTGCATGCTGGGAATGTGGACAGATGGAGTGTGTGATGTGGTCAGAGAATGACCATTTGGGTTTTTGTGTCCGTCTTTTCTTAAGGCTTTGGTTATTCATTTCTGTCTGTAGGCTATTATATAAGCTCCCAGCTAACAAAGAATATTATCAAGATCTTCATTCAATTCAGCTGATTACAGTATATGAAAATTAGACTATAAGGTTTCTGCAGTGTTCTGAAAAATGTAATACGAGTCACATATTTCTTATAACTTTAACACAACCTATTAGGAAGTGTGGTGCTGAACTGTCAACTTTGAAGGTGAAATGTGTTCAGAAAAAAAAATCATGAATGACAATGATCGGAGATGACTTAAGTGCCATGTGGTCTGATGCGTCCAGATTGACGATATTCCAGATCGATGGCTGCGTCAGGGTACGAAGAGAAGCACATGAAGAGATGCAATTATAATGCATAGTGGCCACTGTACAAGCCTCTGTAGGCAGTATAATGATCTAGGGATCTGTGTTATGAACTCAGCAGGTTATACTCCAGGATATTGTGAATAAGTAGTTCTGGGAGCATGAAAAATAATTTTTACACATGAAATGGTTAAAGATAGTCGAACGAAATATAAACGTGCAACTTTCCCTTAGTCCAGGCAGTGTATCTCAGTGCTGCACTCCTACAAATACTGTATAATCATATTTCAGCAAATGAACAGCAAAACATTACTTGACACATTACAGAGGGTCCCACTTGTAAAAAAGTCTATCATGAGTCACCTACTATAGTAGACAGTCTTGACAGTAATGCATCTAACTGTGGCTTATGAATGCCAAGTGTCAAGTTGAAAGTGTGCTTTCAGGTGTTACATCAACCCTAGTTCAGTACTTTGATTTGATGTACCCTATGTACTGAACCCTGCGTCACGCAAATAAGTTTTACATGATACCAGTTCATCAGTATACTGTAGTAAGGTTTACATATGGTCTAAAATATAGCGCATGTGCCATTTAGATGGATATCCACTAAAAAAAAAGACAAGGGCAATAAGTCTTGTATTATTTCTACAATCCAAATTCCGGAAAAGTTGGGAACTAAAAGATTTCCAATGTTTAATCTACAATAGAACATAGAGAACATAAGTGCTTAAACCGAGAAATTTTACATCTGTATCTACTAAATGAACTCATTTTAAATTTGATGCCTGCTACAGGTCTCAAATACGTTGGGACAGGGGCAACCAAACGCTGAAAAAGCAGACAATTTTGAAAAGATTCAGCTGGGAGAACATCTAGCATCAGGTCTATAACATGATTAACTATAAAAAGGATGTCTCAGAGAGGCAGATACTCTTGGAAGTAAAGATGGGCAGAGGCTCTCCAATCTGTAAAAGAGCGTGTAAAAAAAAATTATAGAATACTTTAAAAACAACGTTCCTTAATGTCAAATTGCCTCATCATCTACAGTCCCTTCCAGTGTGTATCAGCATTCAGATCAAAAGCCAGCATCTCTGATGGTATGAGTGATGCATACGGTATGGGCAGATTGCATGTTTTGCAAGGCACTATGAACGCTGAAAGGTGTATAAAGCTTTTAGATGACGTCTATTTCGAGGGAAGCCTTGTGTACAGTATTTCAGCAGGACAATGCACAACCACATACTGCAGCTATTACAACAGCATGGCTTCGTAGTAGTCCGAGTGCTGAATCGGCCTGCCTGCAGTCCGTATATTTCACCTACTTTACAGAGAACATTTGGCGCATCATTAAATGAAAAATATGTCAAATACAAACACGCTGTTGGACTCTTCAGCAGTTGGAAAACTATGTAAGGCAAGAATGGGACCAAATTCCAACACCAAACCTCCAGAAACTCATAACCTCAATGCGCAGACGTCTTCAAACTGTTTTAAAAAGAAGAGGAGATGCTACACCCTGGTAAACATGACTCGTCCCAACATTTTTGAGTCTTGTAGCAGGCATCAAATTTGAAATGAGCTCAAAAATGTGCATAAAATTGTAAAAATGTCTCAGTTTAAACATTTATGTTCTCAATGTTCTATTATAAATAAAATAGTGTCTCATGTTATTTGAAAGTCTTTCAGTTTTCATTGTATTCAAATTTAAAAATATCCCAAATTTTAAAATGTCCCAACCTCGGGCTGTACATAAAAACCACAGAAACATACCTCAAGCAGGTAAATATAAAAATAAAGTAAGTGTGTACAGATCCTTCATAGATATGAATTAACCAGCTACCAGTTAATGATGTAAGTTAGTGACTATTACAATGCACCAAGCGCATGTAGGCATTCAGATTAGAGATTTGACTGACAGCTTTTATGAAGGACATTTCCTCTCTCTTTTTCTCATTCCGTCATCAGGTCTGATGTGAAACTTTCATTTTATTAAAATAGTATCACTGCCTGTTTTCTCCATTAATGCTAGCAACTACATCTAGGCACGAATGTAAGTAATGTTAGAAAGAGAAACTACTCTGTTGATTAGTTAATTGAGTCCATAATTGCTGTAAGTATGACTGTATTTACTTATCCTGTCTTGTTCATTATACAAGGGTGGGCCATTTATATGGATACACCTTAATAAAATGAGAATGGTTGGTGATGTTAATGTCCTGTTTGTGGCACATTAGTATATGTGAGGGGGCAAACTTTTCAAGATGGGTGGTGACCATGGTGGCCATTTAGAAGTCGGCCATCTTGGATCCAACTTTTGTTTTTTTAATAGGAAGAGGGTCATGTGACACATCAAACTTATTGGGAATTTCACAAGAAAAACAATGGTATGCTTGGTTTTAACCTAACTTTATTCTTTCATGAGTTATTTACAAGTTTCTGACCACTTATAAAATGTGTGCAATATGCTGCCCATTGTGATGGATTGTCAATGCAACCCTCTTCTCCCACTCTTCACATACTGATAGCAACACCGCAGGAGAAATGCCAGCACAGGCTTCCAGTATCCGTAGTTTCAGGTGCTGTACATCTCGTATCTTCACACCATAGACAATTGCCTTCAGATGACCCCAAAGATAAAAGTCTAAGGGGGTCAGATCGGGAGACCTTGGAGGCCATTCAACTGGTCTGACACTAACCCACATTGGATGTGCCACAAACAGGACGTTAATATCACCAACCATTCCCATTTTATTAAGGTGTATCCATATAAATGGCCCACCCTGTAGACTAAAATTATGTACTCCAATGCACCGCCATTTTCTCCTAAAGAATACATTAAACATTAAACCTTTTCAGTTTGTTAAGTGGGATGACAGGATTTAACGGAAAGGTATGTTTTCAAATGAGCTGACTTGTAGGGCATATTGCAGCATGTGGTACAGAAGAGAAAAAAGTGTGTAAGTACACTTTGCACTGAGTGCAGCAGCAGTATCAGGAATAAAAGGCGTAAGTTCCTATACAGAGCACGAACTGATGAAAACATTGAATTGCTACTGGAGGATGAGGAGCAGTACATCGTGGGGCAAAACAGGGATCAGAATAACCCAACCAAAAGGAAAGCTACACAGAAAACTAAGATTATTTGCAGAATATTTTGCCCGATAGTTTGAAGATACTGGTGCTTTCAAAACTCAATTTCAACCCAATTCTATGACATAGATTTAAACTAGTATTGGACCCTTGACTATAGAGCCTGCAGATTGCCACTGACTTTTATCCAGACCTTTGCTGAGCTGATGCTCATGATCCATCTTGTTCAGACGAGTTATTGATGGGACTGCTTAAATTGGGGACAGTACAAATCAAATCACCTCACTCTGATATTGAATTCCAGGAACTAACTATTGCTGTTCAGCAGCTTTTATTTGGCTGTGCACCTGGTATTGATGGCATGCCGAACCAATCTTATAAATGTTTTTGTCAAGCACTTGGATTGTATGAGATTTTTAAATGCTTCTTTAGTGTTGCACGACTCCCTACTGGTTTGTATTGCTTTTTCTTCCAAAATAGGGTTTTTTGAAGAACCAGGAGGCTGGTGAGATATTATGGTTTCTTGACTACAAAATATAAAAGTAAATGTGCCATTCTTCGAAAATATGAATTCGGATTAATGTGGCTTTTTCTAATATACAATTTTTTTCTCAGTCTGAAATGTGTTTGGATTGATTGGGAGTGGATTTTCTGAGGATTTAGAAAAGAATTCAGCAGGATTGCTCACTATGTGGTCAGGTGCAGCTTGAATACTGGGCTGCAAACATTGTAACAGATGCATGGACACAATAGAACAAAGCAATGGAGCTTTAATTCATTTTCATTTTATATATTTATCAGTTGGCAGATAATTAATAAAATAAAAAAAAACACTGACTAAGTTCCATTGGCAGACATGCATGCACAGGCCATAACACACCCTTTGCATGTTTGAAACATGATGTGTTATGCACCGGTGCATGCAGTTCCTTTCCTTCTCCATATTCTTCTCTTCCTGAAATTAATCTTTTATCAGAATCTGGTCCCTCTGTTTTTTGAGCGTTCCCAATAGTTTGTACCTTTTGGTTAGCATCTTAATTGTGGACTTTTCTTGTATCAATATCTGGCTGTGATTTCTAAATGGTTAATCCAATATTTTTTGTTAAACTACTTAAATTAAACCTAAACAATCAAATCTTAATTAATTAATTTAAAATCGACTGTCTTGGTATACAGAGGCAAAAAAAGTACAATCATTGTGTCACTGTCCAAATACATGTGTATATGTGATCTGACTGTTCTTGGGAGAAAGAAGGAAAGTTTGACTTATTTTCACATTACCAGCCTGAAGTAACACAAATTTTATTTTTACCCTAATGCAATACAGATCAGTATCTGAATTATGTGATTACTTTCATATGTGGTCCTAGATCTGACACGTATCTACAGTAATATGTGATCATGCAACTAGAATGAGAATGGACAGATCAGATTTCATGTGACTTTTTGTCTCTCCGTATGAGTAAGATGCTGACGTCATATTGCTGCTAAAACAGTAAAAATTAGGCTTCAGGCTTTCTTTCTTCTTCTGGACCTCAACAAATACAAATTAATAACTGCTTCCAGTTATTAAACATCCTCCAGAGCAAAGTCCTGAGCATATTTCTGGATAAAATTACATCTATTGTTTGAAATGAATGAGTGATCGCACAAACATGAATTGAAGCGCATATGAGTGGGGTTTCAGAGGACAGACATGTCCACATTAGGATCAGATAAAGATCACTATTAGTTTTGAAGGTGAACTGTCATGATCCGAATAAAAAATCCAAACTGAATAATGTGGCTAGTAATTTTTTGGTGCATGTTTTATTTTTACAATATTTGTTTGGTTGACAGTTTTATCCCAAATTTCTTACAGTTTAGGCAGGATACAATTGAGCAGTAGAGTCCCCAACAGTGACAGATTGATTGTTTTAAGATTCAAACTCATGACGTTCTGATCATTAGCACAATGCGTTAATCAATGAGCCACAACACTTTTTGGAGATTAACCCATACACACTGCTGACTGGCCAACACAAGCTTCACAGAATGACCAACCCCCTCAGAGAAATGATCAAAGCCCAATCTTTACTCTAGCAACCATTTCTTATATTAAATCTGAAGGTGGGTGACATAACATGCAAAGCATAATGTTTCCCAAATGCATTTGCTCTGTACAGAAAAAAAAAAAAAAAAAACACGGCTACTTAGTTATTTGCATAGTTGAATGTTTTCATCTGCCTAAAGGGGCTCTACTTTAAATCACTTTCATTCGCAGTTTGCTGTTTCATCAAAGGGTTTCTGCGTATTCACAGGAGCTAGGGATTGTTGCATCATCTTCCTATGCAGATGATGTAGCAATGATTAATGGCTCCTCACAGTTATTAGTTTGTTGATGGTATCCTCACCTTCTATGAATTGAGGTAAATATTAGAGATTTATGGCGGAGCAAGGGTGAGGGTTTTGATTTTCCAATTTAATAAGAAAGAGAATGTTTCCTAGCAGCATATAAATATAATAAAGGAATGATCTTTATATACTGTACATACACTGATCAGCCACCCACCCACCTAATATTGATTGGAATCCCCTTTGCCAGCAATACAGAAATGAAAAGTGTTCTGACACCTTTCTACCTGATCCAGCATTAAGCTTTTCTTTAATTTGAACAATAGTAGCTCTTCTATTGATTCAGACTACACGGGCCAGCCTTCGCTCCCCATGTGCATCAGTGATACACCAACGACCATGTTGCCAGTTCACTGGTTTACCTTGCTTGGATCAGTTTTGGTATGTCCTGACCACCATAGCCTGGGAACATCCCACAAGAGCTGCAGGTTTGGAGTTGCTCTGACCCCAGTTGTCTATCCATCACAGTTTGGGCCTTCTCACAATTTTTAGCTATTTTTTCAAGATATTTTAGACAGCAAGTGAAGCTTTTTTCCTGAAGTCTTGGAAGCAGAAAAAATGGGGAAGCATAAGGATAGGAGTGACTTTGACAAGGGCCAGATTGTGATAGCTAGAGGACTGGGTCAGAGCAACTCCGAAACTCCAAGCCCTAGAGATCTTTCTCCTAATTGTTTAGACAGGTTGAAATGAGAGTCATGGCTTTTATTTCGGGATGTGTTATCTGTGTTTCCTTTCTCTTTCTATAGGCTAGACTGATGTGGTTGGCTGTAATAAGGCTTTCTAGCTTGGCACAGGGACTTTTACCTGGAATAGCAATGTGTAAACTGTTGGCCCTAAAATCAGGAGACTCTCGTTATTATGGCAGTAATGAGGAATTATTGTGTTTTAGGCCACACAAGGAATTTATAATTAATTAATCATTACTTAAATTAGTTATTAAGAATGTGATAACAAACTAAGTTACGTCTCTCGTTCTCCTTTCTCCTTTACATTACTTTGTTGTGAATTAATTACTTTTCTTCCTCTTCTTTTAATGTAAGCTCTTAATGTGTGTGTGTGTGTGTGTGTGTGTGTGTGTGTGTGTGTGTGTGTGTGTGTGTGTGTGTGTGTGTGTGTGTGTGTGTGTGTGTGTGAGAGAGAGAGAGAGAGAGAGAGAGAGAGAGAGAGACCCAGAGAGAGATCCTCCCTTTTGACATGTCCTCTGTCTCTCTACAATCAATGGCAGGAGCCTTTGCCCCCACCAACTCCTTGAAAAAATACACTCTCTCCTTCTGTCTCAGCTGCATTTTCTTCATTCTGCTCTCGCACGTTCTCTCTCTCCCTCAGCATCCTTTTACATAAATATATATAGAAATGTATGTGCCACTGGTTGCCATGGTAACCGATTCAGCCCACGGAGCTAGTGTGTGCATGCGTGTGTATGTGTGAGAGAAAGAGGGGGAGTTAGCGAGAGGTAATTATTAAGAAAAAGACAGGGTTGAAAACACTCCTCAATCCCCTCTATTTAACCACCTCCTCCTGTGGCATGTCACAGATCTCCCTCCTCCTCCTCAATCTCTCCCTCCCTATCCCGCTCTTTTTCTCTCCTCCTCTCCTTTTTGTTCACATGCTTTTTCTCGCTCTCCGTCTGCATCTCCCAACTGCAGCTACATTCTTTCTTCTGACTTTTTCGTGCTCCTTTCTCTCAGCTTCCTGAGCTTCCTCCTTGTCTCGCTTTCTTTCCCTCTGCATCTTTCTGTGTCTCCGGATGATGACTCCAATCCATGCTCAGCTTCAGCCTTCTTTTTGCTGCTCTGCTCCAAAAAAAATACAAATTTCCTTTTGCAAACTTAAACATGTTGTAATTGCATGTTGAGAAGCTTCCTTTATTTCACACCCCCACAGTTCGCTTCGTTTCATAACACCCCCTTCTTCTTTCTTTTCCTTCTCTCTCAGAGTGTACAGTGTGCTCTTAATCTACCCGTCTCTGTCTCCAGATGGCATGTTTATCCCTCCTCTTTTCCCATTCTCCATATTCTCGATCCCTTTTTTAAACTTGTTTTAATCTGTAAAGATACATTCAATCAAAACAGTTTGCACTGTTATATTGCAGTATTAAGATTTCTACAATAATTTTAAAAATTCTTCTTTTTTTAAAAAGCAAGCGGTATAACTGTAACATATCATATTAACATCTTAACAGATTATTTAACAGAATATTAATATATTATTTAACAGGGATTTTTATATAGAGAAAGATTTGGAGAGAGATATATTAAATATTGTTCCTTAAATAACAAAGATCTATTATATTAAATGCACTTTTAATGCAAAATAAAAAAGGCATTTTTAAAAATAACTTTAATTATCTGTGGAGTTACACATGCAATTAACTCTATATCAGGTGGGTGTGCGTTTGGATAGATGGGTTAAGTACACAGGAGTGTGTAACATTAATAGTACATCTGTAATATATTTTCTGAGCTGCTGATTTTACAATAAGAATTTTAGTAAACTAAACACAGTATAAACATTGTCATAACCAAGACTATGTATGAATAAACTACACAGGAGTAGCATTTTTAATAAGGTGTAGCTTAGTTAATTATAACTAAATTACATTAACTAAACTACTAATACAAAACTAAATACAAAATACTAAATTAACTAGTTTAATTGTAATATAAATATATACAGCATAGAGTAGAGAGAAATTTATGATCTAGAGAAAATATCATTCACCAGAAGTGCTAGGATTCAGCAAAATTTTATCTTAAAAACCCTGCAAAAGAATTGAAACTACCACTAAAAAAATATCAGGAAATGGAAAAGAGAGACTATTCTTTTTTTTAGACTTTGCAAGAGAAATATGGCCACTGTCATGCACATGTATTTCTGATTTACAAATATATTATCTACTCAATAAACTCTCTTGCTCTCTCCTAATATATCTTACAATATAAATGCTTCTGTACAGCATACACACTGTCTGCACATGAAGACTGCTAGAAACGTCTCCCAGGTGCAAACATCATGAAGCTGGTTGAGAGAATGCCAGGTATTACGAAGCTGAAATCAAACCAGATTCTGGAAACCAATTTTTGAGAAATTATTCAAGAGACATTATGAATGTAGGCAATAATGACAAAAACTTGGGATTGTTAAAGTTTGGAAATGTGAACATGTTGGGCCAGTTTATCAATCTCTATATGATTGGTTTAATTTTGCCGGAACATTTAGAAAATTCAATTCATGAAATTTCTGCTCATGAAAATACTGTTAGTTCTGAGATGGTACAATATTATATCCTCTAAGGAATAATTTTATTGTTGTGAAATCCTGTAATTTTATATGGAAAATCACACTAAAGCACTATTCGGACAGGACTTGTTTTACTGGGGGACGTTTGAGTTAGAATTTTTTTCAGCCGACGTCTGTCATTTCATGTATGGATTTGGACGGGACTAATATCTCCGTGTTTATTACGGAGGTGGGCGTGTCTGTGCTTTACATGTGGAAGTTGCATTTCGGAAAAAAACTTTTTCGGCAAACACAGACATTCGCATTCGGACGGGATTAGATTTCTCAGAAGACCGCCGAGTTTGCTGAAAAACAGTAGGTAATTTGCTCTGGAATTTTTACAGAGGTCGTGTGAGAAAAAGACAGACGTGGCAGATTCGGACGGGATTAAAATCACAAAGTACCTCTGTGAAACAGAAATTTCTCTAACATCCCCCAGTAAAACTAGTCCTGTCCGAATAGTGCTTAAGATTCATTACAACTATATAAAAGTGAGTAGAGTTAGTGTGTGTCTATGATAGCTGATGCGCTGCAGTGGCTGAGCTGCATTACTGGAAGATTTACAACATGCCGTGTTTAGAAGGCACTCTTACTCCAACCAGTTATCATTTTGATGATTTTAGCTTTTTGTAGGCTTTGACTTTTATGGACGTATGATGGTCTAAATAGGCTGCATGGCAAGCAATTCACAATCAATGCAGATGAATGAAAAGAAAATTAGCATGACCAAACTTTTGTAAAATTACTTTTGACCTTTCAAAAAATTTATAAAAACCGCCTATAAAGGTAAAACGTAAAGTTTCTCATTAAAAAATAAAATAATAGGATGATAAAAAGTACTGAAGTTGTTCGTTCAACTGAATCTGCACCTACTCCATTAAATAAATCTGCTAAAGTAAAGCTTCAAATTTTTCATAAAAGTTAATCAAAAGAAAAAGATGCCTACTAGCACCTTAGGTTACACCAGTATATTAGTTACAGATGGTAGTTTTGTGCTTATTCCAATGAAAATATGAAAAATATTGACAAAGGTATTCCGGTTTCCTACCACAGTCCAAAGACATAGGTCATAGACGTAGGTTAGGCTAATTGGCGTTCCCAAATTGCCCGTAGTGTGTGAATGAGTGTGTCAGTGTGTGTGTGTCTGTGCCCTGCGATGGATTGGCACCCTGTCCAGGGTGTACCCTGCCATGTGCCCTAAGTCTCCTGGGATAGGCACCAGGCCCCTGTGACCCTGAATACAGATTTAAGCGGTATAGATGATGAGTGAGTGAGTACTCTCAAATGTTCTTGAGAGCTGAATTTCTAGTCCTAGCTATTTCTGTGAAACAAAGTAAAGTATATGTACAACAGAGACAGGTTACATTATTGAATCCCACTTTTTACATTAAATTATATTATAATTAAAGTTAGACTTTTGAGAAACAGAGGTGAACTTGAAATCATCTTTTGCTAAAAAAAAAAAGTCACCTTATGCACTAATGTTTAATTTGTTAATCGAAAATAAGGTTTTTGGAATGTGGTAATAAAAAGTTTACGTATTAGATTAATCAAAATAAAATGTATGATACAATTGCTTAATTTTCAAACTACTTATAGTACTACAGTAACTAGAAGTAAATGCAAAGGTGCTGCTTAAAATATAAGCTTGTGACGTGATAAGTTTTTTAATAAGATGTATTTGTGCTATATATGAAAGCAAGCTCACTATAGAATTTAGACAAGGATAAACTCAACTATCCCATCATTTGAAGCACTTATGCAGAACTAGAACAGAATCATCAGCACCCTTATCATCAGTACCCTTATTTAATTTATTATATAATTCCTGTATGATTTCTGCACACAATTATCCAACATTATCTGAGAAGTAAAAGATAGGACAGGAAAAGAACTAGAATTTGCAAAACAGAGAACAATAAAGGAGAAGCTGTAAGAGATAAATGCAGGGAAGGAAATCAAAGGGAGGAAAAAAGAAAATTAGCTACATTTCGTACTAGCTATATTATGAATAAATGTTTTGTTACTATGTGATTGTGGTCTTTGCCTTACTACAATATAAAATAATGACATTTTTACCATTTAGCCATCATACCACAACACCGCTCCATTCCAGTGAGAATTAATGAATGAATAAATTTTATTGTTTTAATTCTTAACAATGATTTGTATTGCATGTAGTGGATCAATGACATTTTTCTTCATATAAAGAAAGCCAAATATTATATTACATTACATTACATTTAGTTAATCTTGTATCAGAAGTGGCCATTCTCCAGCGGTATTTGCATTCAGGAAGGCATATCTTTATTTCATACAGTACATTAACAATAATACACCTCCCCCCACCTGAGTGTTATGGACTTGGCTAGACCTTATGAACGGGTTTTTCTTCACTAAGGAAAGAATTCTGCAATCATCCAATTCAGTTGTCTTCTGTGACCTTCCAGGCGTTTCGGTGTTGCAGAGCTTGCCAGTGCATTCCTTCTATTTATGAATGTGCTAATACTTATGCTATCTTTTTGAAGAGGTTGTTTTTTTTTCTTTCAGCCTAACGATGGATTCCATCACATGCTTTACATCATCACCTCTTTGGACTGCATATTGAGAGTTTCACTGAAGAGGCTTCAAAATGTAAATTCAGCACATGGATCAACACCAAACCTTTGTCTCTTAAAATTTTCATAAAATAACTAAGAAACTGGACACAAGTGGCTATGAAACTACTTATCTGTCTGCTGTCCAATTAATTTTCAGCCTGTGAAAATGGAGGGACTTAGGAAAAATACCGCGATTTATAAACAGATAATGCGATAGTTTGTGAAATGCCTTAAATTAAATTCATTTACATATTGATTGCTTCATTTCATATTCATTGTGGTGGTGTACAAAGGCAGAAATATGAAAACTAGGTCATTCTCCAAATATTTATGAACCTGTCTGTGTATATACACTATATACTATACTATACTATACTATACTACACTAAAATATTATGTCCAATATTGTATAGGTTATGTTGTGCCACCTGGACAGCGCTGGCCCCTCGGGGCATGACTCCACAATACCTCTCGGGGTGTTCTGTTGTGTCTCACCACAGGATGTTGGCAGCAGATCGTTTGGGTTCTGTGGGTTGTGGGGTTGACCTCTGTGGACAGGACTTGTTTGTCCGGTGCATTCCATGGATGCTTGATGGGTGCCGGATCTTGGGCCTTGGACCAGACCTTGGCACTTTGTCTGCTGGAGCCTGTTGCTTGGCAGACTGTTGTGCAATGGGTGTCATGGTGCCTGTCAATCTTGACCAGCATTGACTTTTTTGACAAGTACTGCTACATTAGATTTTCAGTGGGATCAGACCAGACAGACCAGCTTTAGGTTCCTGCGGCCATAAATGAGCCTCATAATCCTGTCACCAATTTATATCTGATAATCAATGCTAATGTGATAATAATATGTGACGTTTATATTATAACTGATAAATACTTTATTTCTTAGACCCAGAGTTATAAAGTAGCTATGGAATGATAGAAAGAATAGGTGATAGAAAGAATTGTTTTTATATCTGGTTTACAGCTGTTATAATGTAAGTGATAACAGGAACTACAGTATATATACTATGTTAGAATAAAGGGCTATAATAAAGTATAATAAAATGTGATGTCTATTTAATTCAGAAATCCAAATTTTAAATAGTTAACCTGAAAACTGCTATATAAATAAAAGTCTTTGAGACATTGTGTTACAGAAAAATAATCAACTTTGGGATAGGAGCAGTAATTCTGCTTTGCTTCAGGTCTTATCACAATCACCTGTTGTTGTTTTATTTCTTACTTATTGTTATTGGAATACATACTGTATTGGTTGGCCTAGTGATTTTTCAGCATTGCAATTTAGACTGAGACACTGGTGCTTTTCTTCTTCTTCTTTTTTACCTTGCTCCCTTTCTTTTTCTCCAGAATGACAAAACAACTGTATTTGACTCCCACTCTATCAGTTGGTGGCATTTGCTAAAAGTCTTGCTGACATTTCCTTTTTTCTGCGCTCTTTTCTCTTTCTGTCCCTGCTCCTATTCATTTCCCTGCTTTCTACAGGGTAAAACCAATATATCTCTCTCTCTCTCTCTCTCTTGTTTCTCCTCCCTGTTTTCCACTTGCACTTTGACTTTTTTCTTTTCTTCATTCTCTGTCTCTGTCGTTCATCAAAGTCTGTTGCTGAAAAAGGCAGCAGTGTACTGGTAATAGCAGAAGTGACAGGAATATTAATACTGAGCCCATGAGCCCATTGCATTACTACCTAACATAGCACGTCTTCAGTTTTCTACTTCAAAGTCCTTAGTTCAATCCCCATTGAGCCATGTTACCCATGATCTTTGGACCAGATAAAAGAGTCTTTGACACATTGGACACTGGACCAGTCTGGATTGCTTTATCAAATGACACTCACCAACTGGTGCAATAGTGCAATAATTGTTGTAATTGCTCTGAATAAAACACACAGTGTTTTTTAGATATATTTCTAGAGAGACATTAAAGGAGAGAAGAGAGAATGCAGGACCAAAAAAAACAAGACAGGTTAATGAGACACTCCTGAGAGTCTCATTCCCCCTATGCAATTATTGCAGACTTAATTAATGATATCAAATTATTATTGTAGCATTGAAAATATTTTCACTACATCCACTAGTATTGAGAATTATCCATGCAACTAGGAAGCCAACGTACTAAAGTCATTATGCATCTGTTCATTTTGCATCAAATACCAAATCAGATATTCTGCAAATTGCTGTTGGATATCTGCATAATTGTGACCATAATAAGTTTGCTCTTATCGCATACAGTACAGACCAAAAGTTTGGACACAGCTTCTCATTCAAAGAGGTTGAATTTGTATTATGGCAAGAAAAAAGCAGCTAAGTGAAGAAAAAAAACGAGTGGCCATCACTACTTTAAGAAACGAAGGTCAGTCAGTCCGAAACATTGGGAAAACTTTGAAAGTGTTCCCAAGTGCAGTCAGAAGAACCATCAAGCGCTACCAATAAACTGGCTCACATGCGGACCGCCCCAGAAAAGGAAAACCAAGAGTCACCTCTGCTGCGGAGGATAAGTTCATCCGAGTCACCAGCCTCAGAAATCGCAGGTTAACAGCAGCTCAGATCAGAGAGCAGGTCAATGCCACACAGAGTTCTAGCAGCAGACACATCTCTAGAACAACTGTTAAGAGGAGACTGTGTGAATCAGGCCTTCATGGTAGAATATCTGCTAGGAAACCACTGCTAAGGACAGGCAACAAGCAGAAGAGACGCGTTTGGGCTAAAGAACACAATAAAGAAAACTCTGTGAATGAGAAGGTGTGTCCAAACTTTTGGTCTGTACTGTATGTAAAAATCTCAACCTGCAGAAGAAATCATGAGCCCAAAAGCAAACCAGAGAAAGTTTTACCAAAAAATTACTCTCTCAGAAATAAACAATTTTCCATATCATGTTGATGGCACTATTTATAAAATGACACCCTTTGTACCTTTACTATTTATATTCTACCTAAGAATGTGTAATGTGCATGTGTAATGTTTCAAAATAAAGACATATTTGAGGTCCAATTATATACTTTTAAAATGTTCTAGGTTTCATCTGAAGGATATATACTGCACTAAAGGTGCAAGAAATTTATTATCACAGATGCCAGCAACAAAAGCACAGTTTGGTCGAGTAGACCAGGTGATAGAAAGGATTTTGAAGGGAAAAGTCAAAGAGATACTGAACAATTCCAACAATTAAAATGATGCATTACCTTGGCAGCCATGATCATGGAGGAGCCTCCACGGATTCCCAGGATGGGGATGTGGGTCTGCGCTGAGATGAAGTCAAGTATCTGAGCGATGGCCTCAAGGTCAGTGTCATCTCCAAACACGACACCCTGGAGCCAGTGTCGGGACATTAGCGCACATATGCGCGTGATAATGCTCTTTGGGTCTGTTTCATTCATGGTGACCAGGTCAAGCTTGGGTGCCAACGGTACATGCAGGAAGTCCTCCTTTTCCAGGCCCTCAGCCAGCACCATTTCACTTGAGTTGCCCACGAGCACTACGGCAATGCTAAGGCCCTGTGCCAACTTGGGCACTGATGCCACCGGATTTGGTGGAGAGTAATGGGGCGGCCCAATGATGTTGCCAGTGGCCACGCCCCCGGCCATGCCCCCACTGCCCCGTCGCGACTCGCAAGCTGGGAAGAGAAGCAGGCACAGGAAGAGCGCAAAGAAGAAAAGATGATGCCTGGAACGTGAAGGGAGGATGGAGGGCGAGGAGAGGGTACGGCGGAAGGAGGGAAAGAGGCCGAGGCTGACAAGCATGGCAGTGAAGTGAAGACGCCGTCCCTGGAGGAAGGGAGACAGGGAGAGAGTTTAGAGATATGTGTCACATACTTTCTCTTCTTCAGCCTTCACTGCTAATTAATAGCATGTTTTGGACAGGGTTCATGGAAACGTCAGAAGCCCACAGAGAACTCTGTCATACATGACGGCAAATTTAGTAACGACTTGTATATATTTAGCATCTATTTTACCATCTATTCTTTATTTATCTTTTATAGTTAAAGGAATTATTTAGCATTTATACACATTGCTATATGCATCTGTAAAGCAATTACCAATGACATTCATTTTTATATTTTCCTGAAATGATAAAGAAATCATTCTTAAAATCATTTAAAAACAGTTGTTGTATTCTGTCAGTAATGGTCTGCAAAAACAGAAGTTGAAAACTCAGACATTGCTTTAAAAAAATCTTACAAAGTAAGATAACATCTAAACAAATCTTTGTAATATACAGTAATATGCAAAAGATTAGAGCCACCCTTCATTTCTTCAAATTTACTTCCAGACTCTCTTGTATATTTAATGTAGTCTTGAAGAATAGTTCTCCAGGCCTCTAACAGGCCTTTTTGACTTTCATTTTTGTCTCATGTTCTCAGTCCTGTCCCTGTACCGGACCAGTTTTAGGTGAATGTTTTTAGTTTGTTAAGTCAAATACAGTGGTTCCTTCAGGCATAAAATCATCTAACAGGTGCAGATGATGAAAGATGAAGTGCTGAATGGTTGGAACAGACAAGAGGGGGAACAAGGTTGCTGCTGAGGTTGTTACATAAACGACCAATTTTTTAAAATCGTGTCTTTATGTACTTTGCAGCCTGACGCGGTAAAAAAATTTTTAAATAAATGAAGGGTGATTCCAGACTTTTGCTCAGCCCCTTTTTTTACCTTTACAGTTTCATGAAAGTTTTGTTAGTATTGTGACATTAGCTTTTTTTGTGCTACACTGGTAAATAGAGAGGCATAAATTTCAAAATCAGAAAAAAACACAGCCATAACATTTTTTTAGAGCAGTGGTGGGTAGCGTAGCCAAAATTGTACTCAAGTAAGAGTAGCTGTACTTTCAAATAATATTACTCAAGTAGAAGTAAAAAGTAGCCATCCAAAATATTACTCAAGTAAGAGAAAAAAGTATTCGGTTAGAAGACTACCTAACTGAGGTTAATTGGCATTCCTAAAAGACCCTGAATACAGGAGTAAGCGGTATTAGCAACTAACTACAGTAACTGTAGTCTCGTAATGTCCGATTTATTTATTTATTTATTTATTTTTACAAATGATGTAAGCAGCCAGACAAAATTATAAAATAATGTACAAAGTCGGACATTTCTAAATATTAAAATAAATGAAATTAATAAAATAAAATAAATAAATAAAATGAAATATCTTCATAAGGTAGCAAATTACGGAATAAGAAACACAAATTTCCTAATCTCCCTTTTTTCACAACATAAAGCTTTTGAACCAAATCCCTACGGTAGGTAACATATGTATGTTTGAACAGTGTAGATTATTTCCTTTTTATCAGGAGACCTTGGGGGCCATTCAACTGGCCCACGACGACCAATCCACTTTTCAGGAAACTGTTCATCTAGGAATGCTCGGACTTGACACCCATAATGTGGTGGTGCACCATCTTGCTGGAAAAACTCAGGGAACGTGCCAGCTTCAGTGCATAAAGAGGGAAACACATGAATGGCCCCACTATCTTTGTACCCCATATACCACACCATACCATCACTTTTTTTGTTCCAACAGTCTTGGAGGGATCTATCCAATGTGGGTTAGTGTCAGACCAGTTGAATGGCCTCCAAGGTCTCCCGATCTGACCCCCTTAGACTTTTATCTTTGGGGTCATCTGAAGGCAATTGTCTATGGTGTGAAAATATGAGATGTGCAGCACCTGAAACTACGGATACTGGAAGCCTGTGCTGGCATTTCTCCTGCGGTGTTGCTATCAGTGTGTGAAGAGTGGGAGAAGAGGGTTGCATTGACAATCCATCACAATGGGCAGCACATTGAACACATTTTATAAGTGGTCAGAAACTTGTAAATAACTCATGAAAGAATAAAGTTACGTTAAAACCAAGCACACCATTGTTTTTCTTGTGAAATTCCCAATATTTATTTAATGTCTCACATGACCCTCTTCCTATTGAAAAAACAAAAGTTGGATCCAAGATGGCCGACTTCCAAATGGCCACCATGGTCACCACCCATCTTGAAAAGTTTGTCCCCTCACATATACTAATGTGCCACAAACAGGACGTTAATATCACCAACCATTCCCATTTTATTAAGGTGTATCCATATAAATGGCCCACCCTGTAGAATACATGGTTAGAAAAGTAACGAGTCATTTGTAGCGGAATGTAGCGGAGTAAGAGTAGCGTTTCTTCTTCGCAAATCTACTCAAGTAAAAGTAAAAAGTACTCATAGAAGTTTTTTTCTACTAAGTTACTTAAGTAAATGTAACGGAGTAAATGTAACTCGTTACTACCTACCTCTGATTTAAAGGTTAACTGATTCTTGTCTGTTATGATCACACATGATGCTAATGGTACATATCAAGCTGAACTTTGAGCAGTTTCACCTTTTTGCATTGCAACTTAACCAAAGTGAGTACAGGTACTCAAACAAATCAAGACAAATATTTTGGCTAAAGCCATTTCTATAAGCAGCAACTCTATAGAGCCAAAGCCATTTTTAAAGCCGTTTTCCATAATGTGCAATATAAAAGGATGATTTTTCACAAGCCATTTGAGATAAAAGCGCCTCTAATGAGTCGAGGTGTGTTGTCACACATTACTGTGCAAATTTCACAGATATAATACTTATTTTATGGTTTGATGCGTTACTTCTAAAAGAAGGTATGTGCATTTGTTACTATTTTTTTATAGGTTGCAATGCAACAGGGAACAAATAAATCCTTTATGTGAATTGAACCTTCAGTTTAGAGTGTTGAAGAAAAATGAAAGCGGACTCTGTTAGCATAAAAGTTTTAAAGGGAATTGATTGGGAAGCACAATGAGCTTCATTTTGAAAGGGCAGCAAGAAAGAGAGTGACAGACAGATGATAGAAGATATCGACAGACATGGAAAAAGGGTGATAGAGAAAGAGAAAGTGAGAGAACATGCGAATGTGTAGCACACACTGAACGTGTTCAGACAGAATGACACACCAGTTGGTTGATCAGTTGACAGAATGGCACACCAGGGGTATTATATCACGAAAGCTTTGTGATACGCATCAGAATATTTAGTTTTGTGTGCAAAACTGTAGTGATATATATATTTTTTTAATTTAAGCGTTTTTTAACAATTTTTATAAAGACAAAATGTGCAGTTTCTGGTCTATTACAGTACCGTGCAATAGATTTAAATAGTTTCTTTATTTCAGGCCCCTGTTTAATATTTTTCTGACCTACAAAATTTTTTTACCCTGTTCATTGTAAAAAAAAAAATTAAAAATAAAAATAATAATAATAATAATAAACTCGACCCATTTCCTTAAAAAGCAACTGATTAAGCATGTGTGTGGGGTCATTTGGTTGGTTGCTAGATATACTGTAGGCATGTCAATATTTTCACTGCAGTTGTAATTCATTGCACAGACAGCAGGCAGCTCTAAAAATCGCACACAGCTCCTTTAATGATCAAAAAATAAAACAATTGTTACACATATAGATTTATCATGTTCAGTTTGAGAACAGCTGTGTTGGATGGTGCTATTAGAGTACTCATTTCTTTCTCAATATACTTGCAATATCGATAGAATATTATATACAGTATCCTGTATACATTCATTGACCTTCTTCTGTGAAGCATCCACACCGTCTCTCAGACGACACCTCCCCTTCCTTTTGCTGTCTCCGTCTTTTGTTCATTCCTTTCGAAATGCCTGAAGGAAACTTGTTATTGTTTCCTGCCATTCTCATTAGCAGCAATGCAGAGGCAAACACTTAGTCACCAACAAATGTGCAATGTGCAAGTGTGTGTGTGTGTGTGTGTGTGTGTGTGTGTGTGTGTGTGTGTGTGTGTGTGTGTGTGTGTGTGTGTGTGTGTGTGTGTGTGCGTGTGTGTGTGTGTGTGTGTGTGTGTGTGTGTGTGTGTGTGTATGCGTGTGTGTGTGTGTGTGTGTGTGTGTGTGTGTGTGTGTATGCGTGTGTGTGTGTGTGTGTGTGTGTGTGTGTGTGTGTGTGTGTGTGTGTGTGTGTGTGTGTGTGTGTGTGTGTGTGTGTGATGGAAACTAATAAATCAAAATGGGTCGCAAAACCAACAAGCGATAAGATTTTTTTTAAATATATATCAAATCATTTGTTATTTCATATACAGTATAAAAACCCTTTACTACAGTACACTGTCATGATTGGCTGGCCTACTATACAAAACCTTGAGTGTCTTAATGCAGTGCCATTCAAACGCGTTTCGTGTTGGATGTGATCTATAACTGTTAAGATGAGATGACCATGTTCACACATGAAGCTGACATGTTAAAGGGAAAGAAAGGAATGTCTGCAAAGGGCCTTTCAGGGCTTGACACAGTGGCATTAAGGAGAAGGGCGTGCGCCAGGCGCTTGATGTAAACATGCTGCGTGCTATAGGGAGAATGAGAGGCGAAGGGAGAGGGGGGGTATCTCAGAAAGAAAGGCAGCTCTTACAGGATAATTATCGGAGGTTTGTCAGCGCTAATTGCAGGTACGCATGCTAATTGTGAATGCGCTCACTTCTGTTGAAAGGAGCGACTGTAGCAAGGGAAGAGGGGAAGAGGAAAGCGAGTGGGAGGAAAAGAGCTGAGGGAGGAGATACAGAGAGAGAGAGAGTGAGAGAGTTGCGAAGGCTCGCGAAGAAGAATGAAATAAGCACATACCATGTAGCGCCCAAATGAGAGCTTAATTAATCAAATGAAATGAGAAATAGCCCAAGTCACAAGACATAAAAAGGCAGGAATAATCTACTGAGCATCAGAGAAAGGGCACTAAGGAAGATTAATACTTTTTTTTATGAATTAATCATTTCATAACAATGTATGTTTTAAAAAAGCACATTGTGATTGACGAGGGATAGTCATGACAGAAAGCACGAAAATGCAAGAAAATATTTTTTAAGGAGAAAAAAGGAGAAAAATGTTGAGCGAATGACAGAAGAAAAAGCAGAAAATGCAGAGAGATGCACCACTTGGTTTTGCCTTTCAGTTTAGCAGCAGTTTGTATCCATAGCAACCATTCAAATGAGCCTTCCTACACTCACTTACTCACTCACTCACACACACAACCACAGAGCGAGCGAGAGAGATGCTTATTGCTAAAGCGGTGGAGATTTGAACAACCTTAAGTCACCTAGTAACAAATACATACATGTAAAACAACTTTGGTGAGATCATGACATCAGCACACACACATAGTGTATACTTCCACAAATAAGTGTTGGAAAAGCTTCCTGCTGGTACAACGCTGTTTTTACAATCACACTCAAATCCGCCAGCCTTTCTGGCTCACGTTCACACGCACACATATGCACACACACACACACACACACACACACACACACACACACACACACACACACACACACACACAACGTACTTTTCAGGGGGAAGTAAATAATGCCAGCTCAAATAATAAGAAGTCACCCGATGATGTCATGACCTAATTTGCATTTTCTTCGATAATTCATGATGCTTTGCATGTCAAATGTGTTACATGAGGAATTACATTAAGATTTCCTAAAAATACTGAGATAATATAAACAGACATGAAGGAAAACATTTAGCTGAGGTGGCCTTTTTTTTTCAAGACAAACCGAGACTGAATGAATGAAGGCGTAAAACCAATTGACATTTTAAAGAAGGCAGTACGATCCCAGACAAGGTGGCTCTGAGCTTACTGTAGTCGCTCTTGTAAATATTCATCAAGTGGAATGTCTGATCTTTAAAAATCATCAGATAACTTGTCGCCAACTTGTGTTAGAGACGCATGAACACCACTTGCTCATTCCAAGAACTTGCCTGGGAGTTATGGCTCCAAGCCATTTCCACATATTTGGGACATTAAAGGAGTTCCTGGGAGGCCAGCGTTTCAGAAGTGAAGGAGACAGTCTCATCATGGCTACGCCGTACTGAGAGAACTTTCTACCTAGATGGTATACAAGCACTAGTGAAATGCTGGGATAAATGCATTAGTGTAGCAGGGGATTATATAGAGAAATAAAGGGAGTTTTTAGTTTCATAACTCATAATCAAAAGTCCCAGTTGACTGTATTTGCTGTAAATTTTGACAATTAGTCGATTTAAAACTAAGAACAAAGAAGTGTGTGGGCAGGACAAACAATGATGAACAAATATAAGTTTTATCTAAGTTAGCATCACTAGAGCTTTTTAATGCAAGTTTCTTATTGAATTGTAGGTCGTTGTATTCATGCAGTGTATTCTGTCTGTGTGAACTGTACAGCTAATTGTTCAAGGGAATCACAAATAACTTTAGCTTTAACAGCTTTTTCACCTGGTATTCTTCTTGTAAAATGGTTCCAATGAATCCTTCTCATGGATAAAATGAGATGATGCAAAGTGTTTATTCAGTTCTAAGCTAAGGCTTTGCAAGGTTAAACGGCAGAAATCTGTATTATACAAAAGCAAGCAGTTCCCTGATGCGTATGCACGGTACAGCACGTCCGTAGTCCATTAAAGCCATCAAAAAAATCAGACACTTTAGAAAAGTACACTTTTGTCTTCAAATTAATCTGATGCTTCAAGTTATGTAAGTGCAACATCCATTTATCTATTCCTAAAACCGCCAACGTTCTCACGCAGCACCTGCTGAGAATTATCACTGCTTAAATGTCACTGACAGAGTGGGGAAAACTGCCATAAATCACGCATGCACACATACACACAGACGCACACACACCTCCCTTGTGGTGGTGTCTTACATCCCTTATAACGGCCCTTCATGTTCCACTTGATGACACTCTCTCAATCATCTGGGACACATTTGCGCAGAGCCCAAGGCCTAATTTCCCTGATTGGCCGAAGATGAGAGAACGGTTCCAGCACTGAGACCTAATTGGCTGAGGATGAGAGATGGTCTAAGCCCTGAGGCGTCACTGGCCTCAGTGTTGAAAAGTTGGCACAAAGGGGCGTGGCTTGTTCATTACAGTCAGAAAAAGTGACTTTTGAAACAGCATTCATCTGACCAGCCAGACTAACAGAGTAAAAGACCTATGCATAATATTTAGAAAAGATAAATAATAAATAGAACACCTAAAATTCCCTCGGTAAAGAGCGCCGTGCTTTTAATTTGTATATTAAGCCAAATAATTCTACAGTCTTAATAAATCAATAGCAATTTATGTATTTATCTATTTTATAAAATAGCTGCTGATGTAATGCAGTTTTTCAAAATAGTCTAACAGTTAAACAACCTCCTATTTCTTTCCACTGATTCATCTACTAGAGTCTTTTTGGGATAGAGCAGCTTGTTTGACTGCTGGAGCAAATGTTATACTGTATGTGTCTTTTGGAGAATATTTGGATATAACCTCTAACTTTAAGGGTTATGCGGTAAGTGATTTTGTCAGAAGTTAACTGAAGCTACCTGTTTTGAAACTCTTTCCACAACAATGGGATATGATTGGATATGTGCATGTACTGTATGTTGACTAAGATAAAATGGCTGAACATTACTTCACTTCAGCTATATGACAGATATATATAAAGCTCCTTGTACTGACAGTACTAACTTGGTAAACCAGATTTGGGTTTATTCTTATTTCGTTAGATATTAAAATTTTGCGCTTTCAGTTCTTCTTGGCCTAGCAGCTGTTATGTTACAGGCAACCAATATGTCATGTTTATTGCATGTTTGTGCTACATTATCCTAGTCCTGAGTTCATAGCCCAGTTCCTGTTCCTGTCTGTTTCGTGACACAAGGATCATTAATGAAAAATCTGCCCTGGCAAGCGCATCTCTGTTGATTCCTGACAGACTGCCAGACCCCAAATTGGATTTCCTTGCCAGTGTTTGACGCAATCTGCTTCCCCCAAACGGGACTCATGGACATTTCAGGCCTACATGATGTCACTGAATTCACCTCCCTGACAGGTTCCCTTTCGTCGTCGCAAATTTACTGGACAAGCCTAGCGGGTCTGAAACCTGGGAAGAGAGTATGGGTCCAGTTCATGCTGTCCTGGCTCATCGGCCCAGCGCAACTATGGGCTGGAAGCCTAAGCATCTAAGGAAAAATGAGCCAGGAAAACCTTGCAGTATTTACTCCTACTGTTTAAGTTGTTTTTTCCCCATATTTCTGTAGGAGCTGCTACTGAACATTTTTGGAAATAAAGGGCTATGGCCAGTGTGTCTACCAGTCGGTCTAGCTTTCTGTGGAGAAGCCGCAGTCAGAGGAATGCCGATCAGACCATGTTCCAGCCAGGCTTCTGCCAAAGGCTGGCTCCCAAGGGACCATATTCATGGTGGTGTCCATTGCAAGTCATTGGACAAAAAGGAGGTCTTGTGAACCCAGCCCTCATCAGCCCATGACTCAGAAAGGGGTTTCTGCCTCTCCACCGTGCCCTTCTACAGATGTGATTCTGCATCTTTACACCAATGGTGGCAGTGCCCCCTCCCCCTGCTTCACTTTGCTCCCCCGTTGCATCCTCAGCATCTGGAAAGCCAATGCCAGGTTACATGACAGTCCTGGGCTCCCTTTCGACTTTTCTTAAGTGTTTACCAATATGACTCTTCAAATGGAGCTTCTAAAGCTTTTTTTGGAAATACATGTGCTTAGACAAGTTTAGACAATATATTGAAAGGTAAGTTTATTCAAATATACCACCAATTCTTTTTTTTTCTACAAGCACAATATAGTACTGTATACTCATTGCACCCATTTCTTTTTTGATCCATGTCTCACACTCTTCATTCCAGACTGCCAAGGGCCCTCCTGCCATTGAGGCCATGAGAAGTCAGAAGTCAGTCCCATATTTCCCTCAACTAAACACCACCTTAAGTGTATTAAGTACAGTTAATACTATCCTCTGCATGCAAAGTAATACAGTAGCATAGTTTTGATATAATACACTAGGTGTCAAGTGAACTAATATTTTTATTTTGGGAATATTGATACAGGAATGAAAAGTATTTTTGTTTGAAAAATACTCAGGTTTACTTACTTATAACCCAGTTTAAATGATCTATTAGGTTTTTATATGAGTGTATTTTATCCAATATAACCATATTTTAGAATTTCATTTATTTGGCATATATATTTTTTCTATATGCAGTTTTTTTTATCATTATGAAAATTTAACAAAAATCTTCCTCTTTCTTATTTTATGAAACGTGTATTATAATATAATAGTGGTAAAGATTAGATTTTTTATGTACTTTTTTCAGTTAGGTAATTACCTTTTTGGCCAATATGAGTTAAATTTAAATAAGACAAATTTCAGTGTCCTAACACTAAAACAAGCCTAAAATTGAATGGATGATGAAGTGAACCCAAGTCTAACATGGCAGCAAGTACTCCAAGAACAGATCATTTGGTTTGTGTGTATTGGTCTGTAACAGATGACTGCACTTGCCAGGTTTGTGTGAGTATGTATGCGTGTGTGTCATTATAATACATTATAATACATTGAATATTTGTGTATGTCAGCATGTCTACTGAGACCTCTGTATGTTTCATTACTTCTGGTTTTAACATAAGCATTTCTCCAGCAAACCTTGATCTCTGTTTTTCCTGACAAATCAATAAATTATGCATCAAACAAAATGTTTGCACAAAAAAAAAAACATTGCAAGTTTTATCCAATCTCAAATTAGTTCAGCTGCAGCTTGGAAGAGAACTGATAACAAGGAATAATCCAATTTATTTAAGACTTAAATCAGATCAAATTCCTGAATTAAAAAGGATGGCAAAAAGTGTGTTAACGTATTGAAGAATGAAATGCGAAAAAAGGACAAGACTGCACTGAAAGGTCTTAAGCAAAAATTTGTGACAAACGTAATGTAAGGAAATACATTCATACACTTATTCATGCATACACGCATATTACACAGTGTTTCAAAGTGGTGCAGTGGGTGAGGAGGATTGGGTTGGCATGGTAATACAGTCAGACACTATGTACGTGTTGCTGCCTGCATGCATGTACACACACACACACACACACACACACACACACACACACACACACACACACACACACACACACACACACACACACACACACAAATATACACCCAAATACAGCAAGCTGTCAGGGATGGAAAAGAAGATTTAAGTTCAATTACACATGCATAGACAATTAGTCTCTCTCTCTCTCTCACTGCTAGTCATGTTCTATACATTAACATAATGCAGATCCACACATCAGGCTTAAGATACATCACACTTTGGTTAAAGGACCTTTTCCACCCTATAAGCCATGGTGATGGCCTGCGTCTACTGTATCTCCACCAATCAAATGGGATCACACTCTCTCCCTCTTTTCCCAATGGTCATGGGTAATTAATTAGCAAGCTGTCCTTTGTTTAGTCCAAATGAACATCAACACATGGATATCAAGAGATACTTGTCTATTCCTAATTACACTCCCAAAATAAAAAGTATCTTTCTTTTAACTGGAGTCTGGTTACTCAGAGGTGGTGGAGGTGTGTTTGTGTGCATCTGTGTGTGTACGCGTGTGTGTGTGTATCTGTGTGTTTGTCCGCTGCAATAAGTCACTGTAACATAGTTTGGGGCATTAATTACTGAGAGTTTGTAATATCGAGTTTGGATCATTGGCATGACTGATTATGTTCCCAATCATCTTCCTAATTAAATGTTACCTTGGGACATGTTTTTGGGGGACTGTTGACTCTGACTGAAAACTGAGATGCAATGCTGTGCAACTTAAGTACCATGGTCAAGGGCCTTGCAACACCCTTTTTAACCTGTGACTAATCAATCAACAAAATAGAAAGTCTGATTTCCTGTTCATTAGTCAGCTATGCTATTATTGATGACTACTGCAGTGAGTTATTATAACATCAAAGAGCGACTGTACTGTTAATATGGAGCATGATTAAAAACTGATCATAACATTGCCTTTGGTACATGAAAGACTAAATGTAAAATTGGCTTTTGATATGATGATATGATCATAATGCTTGTTTGAGATATAGCGAATTAAGACGTTTATGTAACTGCCTCACTTCCTCGTCCCTTCCTCGCACAGTCCAAAGACATGCAGGTTACGTACCCATAGTGTGTGTGTGTGTGTGTGTGTGTGCGTGCGTGCGTGCGTGCGTGTGTGTGTGTTTGTTTCCTGTGCTGGATTTTACTTGTACTCCTGCTCAAAGTCTACTGGGATAGGCTCCAGGCCCCCTGTGACCCAGTACATAGGATAAGTGGTACAGGATTTGAAGATTAAGATATAACTTAAGATAAATATGTTATGGGAAATAAAATGTTGACTTGGGAATGGTAACATTGTTGTTGATACATAATGAAAGACTGGTCCAGTGGAACAGTGGACTGAGACATCATGAGCAAGATTTCTTTTTTTATTGAGCCATGAAGAAACAGTGATTGTGACTAGGTTTTAAAAATGACATTATCACATTGGTTTGAGAAATAAAGAAAGAGTGACTGTAACTTTGGTTCAAGACATGGTGAAGGAGTGATGGAAACAATGAATTAAGTCATGAATAAAGACATATTACAATTTGGTTTAAGAGAAGATGAAAGGAAAATCATATTACTGGTCTGAAACATAATGAATAACTGATCATAATATTAGCACTGTTGTCTCACACCTCAGCTTGATGGGTTTCCTCTGAGTACTCTGAATTTCTCCCCAGTCCAAAGACAAGTGGTTTAAACTTATTGGTGTTTCCAAATTGTCAGCAACGTGAGTGTGTGTTGGAATCATATCCATGGTGTAACCCTGCCTTGTCCCCTAAGCTCACTGGGACCGACTCTTGGCCCCTTACAATCCTATTCAGGATAAGTAGTACAGAAAATGACTGGATGGATGTCGATGTGACGGACGTAACAATAACTGTGAATTGGCTTTCAACATAATTATATACTGTAGGCATAACGCCATTTGAGCTAGGGTGAGAATTGTTTTCAGACATGGGTGAACAAGTAAGTGTGACATCAAAAAGGTCACATCAAAAACATCATAGTAAGTTGCCATTTACGCATTTTCAATTTCCTGATTTTATAATATTTATTTTGATACTAAGATATTTAATGTATCATGTCCATCTGCTGAGATTTAGTCAATGCGAGTTTGTTTACGAAGAGATCAATGTCAAAATCCTATTTTTAGATTTTTAAATGAGGTTTCCGTGACTTATTAAGAAATAAGAAACCCTCAGCCTAATTTTGACACTAGGATTTCCCTGCTACTCTTTTTTTGTGCAAAAAAAAGTAAAAACAATGCTGTGTTTATATATATATATATATATATACAGGATGTCACACAAAAGTGAGTACACCCCTTACATCTCTGCAAATATTTCGTTATATCTTTTCATAGGACAACACTGCATAAATGACTCTTTGACTCTTTGGATTCCAGTGGCAACCTGTGAAGCTCTGGTGAACTCCATGGCCAAGAGAATTCAAATGATGGTGGCCACACAAAATATTGACATTTCACATACTCACTTTTGTTGCCAGGAGTTCAGCTGTTATTGGCTGTATTTTTAGTTATTTTGAGGGGACAATAAATTTACACTGCTATACATACTTTACACTGACTACTTTTCATTGTGTCAAAGAGTCATTTATGCAGCGTTGCCCTATGAAAAGATATAACTAAATATTTGCAGAGATGTGAGGGGTGTACTCACTTTTGTGACATACTGTATATACAGTACTATAAAACTAGCACTTTAATGCATTTGAGATTTTGTCATGGTATATGAGCTCTGTCTAAGGGAGCAGTGTCAAGCCTTGTGATGGTATGTGCCAAACTCTGAAAAAGTGCCTCAGGAAGTTGTAAGTTGAAGTTCACTGACAGAAAGCGATGGACACTTGAAGCTGGAGAGTTTCTGAAAATCAGTGAAAAGGAATCTACAAGATAGTGACAGAAATCAGTTTTCTCCATATTGAAGGTTGTAGCCTGAGCCAAAACAGGACGTCGTTATGTCACTAAAGGTGATTTATAGTATTATAGGCCTGCAGTTTCTTCATAGCTTAAAGCTAGTGATTAAATATGTATCGTATTGCTATATCGGCCATCTGAACCCATTGTATTTTCATATGTTAACAGGTTTTATAGCATAGTTTTCAGTTTCCTCAATATTTGAAGTCTCCAAGTCTCTGTTTACAAGACATTCTTCATAACTTCACTTTTTTTTCACTTATTTATTTTACAATTTAACTTTTAATATGAATAATTCTTTAATTAAATTTTTTTTTACCGTTGGCAACTGACTCCAGTACAAGAGGAATGTATCCCTTCTGAATGTGCTGTTATAGGAGATTTAGCTTTGAGGTAAGTAACAGTAACATCTCTTTATGTAGTGCTCCATCACACCACTTTTCCTATAACAGCATGCCATGTTGGTTGAGATGTTGATGTGTTTTATTCCTAACATATGAATTCACACACAACTTGCATTTTCAGACAAGAGAACGTCATCTTGCCTACAGCCTTCTTTATGATCCCGATGCAGAGTCTAATACCACATTAACAATCAAAAACATCATTATTCATGGAAAATAATTATGATAAAATGTTGTTAAATAGACAGCCTATGATAAAAAAATAAATGAGCTTTTATTGTTTCTATTTTTTGCATGTGTGTGAACTAAAGCTGAATGACAGCAAGCTGCCAAAGCCTATGATGGATCTTTTGTTCTTTAGGAAATGTCCAATAGCAATTAAAAAGCATTACAAGCGAAAAACACTGCAACACGTTTACTAGCCTCGTGTGCATTGGTTTAAGAAGCCATTATAATAAACCACTGTCATAAAGACAATGTGTGAGCTGGCCCTCGTCCTTGTAGCACAAGAAACAAAGCCAACTGTTCCACTAATTGTTATGAAGGTGGGGTGAGGTACACACTAATGAACTGATAAACTGTAACACAAACACAAGTGAGCAACCTGTGTGAACATATCCATGCATGTGCAAAGTGCATTTTTGAGATTTTTTTTAGGTCTTTTTTTTTTTCATCTCCGTTATCAGATTTAGATTGATTTATTAACCAAATGCTTTTTTGAACATACTGAAACAACCTGTACAGAAGCACACATACACACTGTTTAACCTAAATCCCCTTAATTGGTTGGTCAATGTTGTTCGAGTCGCTTGGATGAGCCCAGTTGTTGTGGATAATGACCTTCGTGTCTATCAGTCCATCTCCCCTGCTGACACAGACACGTACTCCATCGATCAAGAGAGAACAGGTTATCTCTGTCTCTTGCACAGAGACACACATACACACACACACAGACGTTTACATGCATCATCACACACCAAACAGTTTAAGCTAATGAGGTAAACACCATCAATGACTGTTCATTCAACGTTATAACTGAACCCATAGGGCAGCGTCTGAGTGCTACACAAACCGAATATGTGAATTATTAATGACGAATGAAAGCCAATTTAGGTGCTTAGTCAATTTAATGATATGTTAACAAGACTGCTTAGTAAATTTAATTTGATCATGGAAACACAAGACATTAACTTGTACACACAGTCAAACGAGTATACGTTCAATAAGGCTGAGAACAAGAATGAGCAGAGACTCCTCGGGTAAATGGGTGGATTATTACTGAATCCTCAGTCTTACTATTTTAAGAACATGGTCACCTTTAAGCATTAACAAGAAACAAGACTCCATCTAGAGAAAGTGAGTGGACAGAGTCTACTGGGAGAATTTAAAGCAAATAATCAACTGAATCCTAAAATGCACTGAAACCACAAAGGAGGGAAGCAAAAACCTGAGTCATATCTTCACTCGTCTTGGAAAACTGTCAGTAGTTAGTTGCACAGTGACATTTTGTAATGTTCTCAGTACAGTCACTTACATTTTAGGAGATGTGTGCTTTAAACTATTAAAACTAAATAGAAACATACTGTATTAATAAAAAGCAACAAATTATAATATGACAAATTATAAATAACCAGTCGGGCTTAAAATGAAACTCATAACATTGTTAATTTTAAAAAAAATTACAAAGAATTTTTTTTTTTTTTTTACCTGATTATTTTTAATTGTTTAAAAAAACTATCCATTTATAAAGAACCTGAAAACAGGTGGATGGGACATTTTAAACAGTGGACTTTTTAAAAGGTGGATATTACTGCAAAGCTTATTGCGTAATAATATTGTTTACCAAAGACTTGAATGTTGAAAACTGCCCTAAATACAAGCCCTAAGGAATTCAACATGGATTGAAGTCAGGAGAGGAAAGAAATTGACAGTTCTGTCTGGCCTAGGAAATAATCAAATCAAGTGCCATACACCGAGTGCCAGTGCAAATCCCCAATTCAGCTTGATTGCATTGCAGAAAATGTCGGCTTTAATTGAGTTGCGTGTCACTTACAGCGGACACATGCGGTGCACCCAGTAAAAGATTCATCCTCATAACCGCAACATAATGACTGACAAAATTCCCCAAAACAGTTAAGAACAGAAATGGTTTTGTCACACAAGGTCTCTTTGGTGTCCCAATGTTCTGTTGCTATGCCAACTGAACCTTCGTTGCCACGCCACCAGATTCTCCGAGTAATGCAGTGGAAGATTTGAAAGACATTTTCACTCTCTTTTCCTAACCGCTCTGTTATTGTCAATCAAGGACAGGTGTGACTGGCAGTTTCGCTGAATCTACCGAGCAGGGCCAAAACAAATCTATCCCCTTACGTTAATAATCAAAGGCGAGTCCGAAGACGGAGACACATAATCAAACGTTTTAGGCTGGCTGATGACTCTCTGCTCATCTCTATCGCAACAAACGAGTTTTATTTGTTCCGTAAAAGAAAACAAGGGAGGGACTGGCCAGCAGGTGTTTTGCTCATTTATTTGAACTCTCTTTCCTTTCATTTTGTTCTTGTTAGCCTACTTATTTAAAAAAGAAATTGGACAAGACTCTACATTCATTACTCAAGTCTGGAAAAAGGCAACGAGACTAAGAGCAATTTTGAGAGAATAAGGTATTTCAGACGCACACACACACTCATAGTTACTGATATTTACTGTTCTTATGAGGCCCTCCAATGATTGATTTATTACAGTAAGTATTTAATGCAACGCACACATTCAAATCTAACTGCCTAGCCAAAATGAAAAATGTTTGTTTTGTGATTTGCTTTTGTTTGTTTGTTTGTTTGTTTGTTTGTTTGTTTTTAAGAAAAAAGCTACTTTTTGATGGGAACCAGCCAAATTTGGTCGCAACCTAGATAAAATTTTTTTTTAAAAACACGCCTAAACACACACAAGCATATCAGCATATCTACACAGCAAAATCTTGAATTAACACCCAGAGTGCTGATTTAACACTTTCAGAGTACATTCGTGACCATTAGGTCATATATAAACACTTGGGGTGTTAAATCAACACTGGGAATTTTGCAGTGTATTTTAGAAAGAAAGAAAGAAAGAAAGAAAGAAAGAAAGAAAGAAAGATTAATTCCTTACCTTGAACATTGCCAGCCCAACTGCCATTCTCTCTGCTCAACTCTGGCATGATGGTTTGAGCTGGGTCTCCTCTCTTCCTCTCATAGCCTCAGATGGAGGGATAACAAATGGATAAAGCAGCACAAAGGGGACCACAGAGGAAGCAAGGGTTTGTGTAAAACAAACACAAAAAAAAACACAGGTTCTGGATGGTCCCCGGACTGGTTTGGCTTTACTGTAGATCCAGGTAGAACCAGATGATTTAAGTTCAAAGGTCAGTCAAGAAAATAGTCCAGAAAAACTGCAACTGCTTCCCTAACTTAGATCAATAAAGGATAAATAAAATATTAAACTGCAAATGTCAGTCTCGTTTAGTAAAAATACAATTATGAAAATGCATCTAAATGCCCTGGATTGCACTCCTGAGGCTTATGTCTCTGGTGGCATTGTCTTCTTACAAAAAAAAAAATAATAATAATAAAAATTATATGAGTCAATACTAGAGAGGTGAAAAAGGAAAGCTTGTAAGCAGCTGAGTGAGGTTTGTCCTTTTGGCTTCTTTCTTTGTATCTTTAAAAGATACTATTTTGAGAAATAAAAAATATTAATCTTTAGATCTTCACTGATGTAGGTCTCCAGCTGTCGGTCGGTTCTCTTCGAAGATCCCCACCTGCATCCTCCACAGCCTCCTTATTGCATCACTATGAGAAAGAAAAGGGAAAGAAAACTGTCATTTCTCACCTCTGGTTTGCGTGCCGAGGTTGTGCTCTGAGCAGTGCATGTGAGCAGAGCTGAAACTAAAAAATGTTTAAATCTTTCTCCTGACACCCATTTTAGGTCGTTATACCAGGCTGGACACATTAGCTCCACTATGAGTCATAAAACAAATGAGAGGACTTGATTGAAAGGAGAGGCGATTCTGAAGTGTTATAAATAAAGAATGATTTGGAGTTGCACAATATAAGCTGTGAACATTTACCTCAAGTGCAGCAAACATGAGTAGAAGGTATGAAACCTTAAATCAACAATAGTCAGTTTAACAGAAATAGAAAATAAAGATTATACTAAAGCATTATATATATATATATATATATATATATATATATATATATATATATATATATATATATATATATATATATATAAATATTTTTATATATATATTATATATATTTTTATATATTTATATATAAATATATATAAATATTTTTATATATTTTATATATTGAATATGAAGGAATTTATTCATTTGTATACCAGCAGCACTAACAGTAGTTTAGTAGGTTGTACTGTATAATTCACACTGTCCTATGATGATATTGTTTCTATAGTAACTAAACCATTCACAGGGTCTTGTGTGGTGGATGGGCCGTACAATTTAAGTCAAATAACAAAGGGATAAAGATAATGTGTTGTTCTTGATTACAGAAAACTCACTAGAGCTCACTAGGGGGCGAGAGCTTATCCCAGGAGACTTGGGGAATGAGGTGGGGTACACCCTGGAGAGAGTGCCAATCCATCTCAAGGCACACACACTTACACAGTAACACGCTCATTCACACACTAAAGGCAATTTGAGAACGCCAGTTAGCCTAATCTACATGTCCTTGGACCGTGGGAGGAAACCGGATTACCTGAAGGAAACCCACCAAGCATGGGGAGAACATGCAAACTCCAATCACACAGAGGCGGGAATTGAACTGGAGGTGCAAGGTGACAGTGCTAACCACTAAGCCGCCATGCCATCGATTACAGAAAACTTAAAAACAAAAAATATACTAAAGTTGTTCAATGCTCAACATTTACTCAATGAGCTTTGTGTGTCCAAGCTTTGTAAAGGTCAGTTAGAGTCTTCACAGCAGAGAACAGTGCTATGTCTGCTAACATGACAGGCTCTATTTTAGGTGTCATCTAATAACTATTAGGAGCTGTTATAATGTTAAGTGTTAATTAAGAACTGACTTGTCTCACAGACATTTTACAACAATTAATATAACTATAAACAGTAACAAGCACTACATTTTGTTCATTACTGAAGTGTAATAACTGACAAATCATTGTGGTGTGAGATAAATGAAACACTTAAGGACGTACTGATATTGGAAAATAATTCAGTTTCACGTCCGCACTATTGTTGATTATTTTCCAATTACAACACACGGCATTGTGTTTTAGTCCTTTTATATCTAACATCAGTGCTTCAGCTGTTTTTGATAACAGAATGGAATATTAAAAATGCATCATAAGCAGCTAAACAGTATTATTTCTTGCACATCATCATTTACCCAAGCTAAAGTTGAAGTAGGCTAGTGGTGTCCATTGAATGATATGGAGGACAAAAGGCGTGCATTTTCATTTTTCCAGTTTTTATGTTTTTGTTGGATTTTGCATGATAGCAGGTGAACACAACTTGAGTTGAGTTGACTTATCTTGACTAGGGACATTTAAAAATAGCATAATGATAAATGAAATTGCTTAATAACTTCTCACCACACTCAAGCATTCCTTAAAACCTCTATTTACCCAATGAGAGTCGTGCACAGCCATGCCCACGTGCAGAGTAATCTACATGCCTGACAATTGTTTTTGACATCTTCGCAGAGAATTGCTATGATGAAAAAAATCACTGTTAGGACTGTATCACTGACACCCTCATCAAGTATTTTAAACAATTGTTGGGCTTGTGACCCATAAAAATTAGTGTAGAAGATTTGGGGGTGTGAAATTGATCCAATAGGCTACTGACAACTAGTTTACGTTTCATTGGTTTTAGCAACTAAAGACTTTTTCTTTCTTCACTAGTTTCCGGTGAAATATGGGTAGCAAATAAAGGCCTAGACCTTTCAACTGACCAACATCCAGAAAGGCCACAAGAGGAAACAAAATTCAAGAGTATCATTATGTCTTCCTCTGCTACTTACCATTGCAACCATTTCTGCAGTGTCTCACTGATATCTGGATGATGGACAAATGGGACAGAGAAAATACAAGAAACACAAACGGATCTCCTCTGACATGTCGATGGAGCCAAACTCATGGGCTTTCCAATGATGTCCTTGAAATTCAAGAAAGATCTGAAGTAGGAAGGAGGGGCTGCAATGATAGATTTAACAAGAATCTGGTTTGGGTAAATCCAACTGGCTTGTAATGTTTGAACATGCCCGAAATAAGGGAAAAACACTGCCAAAACTTATTGAAAACCAGAAAATGGAGAGAAAAGTGGGAGCACACGCAAGAAATGAATGAAAGAGAGGGATCTCCACAATTTTCTCACTCAGTTCATTGGGCTAATTACAATTGCATTTCATTTATTTAAGGTCATTTTAAGAACTCCCATTTGTTTTCCCACTAAAATAGCTATATTTTCCTTTCTTGTTTTAAGAAATAAAAAAGAATATTTCTCAGTCGTGCGTTACCTAATCAGGACCTTAAACTGAGATGTTAAACAAACTTACAAATGTTCACAAAAACAGCAAAAAGTTTTGAAAGGATATAACTTCTTGGAAATATCCAACTGAGTGAATTTGTGAATGAGTCAGAAAGCTGTCTTTAATTCTCTAATGGGTTTGTTCCCATGCCATCTGGGAATGCAGTGCTTTGGCATGTCAGCTGATTTTTGGTGGCTGAGGGGTTGGGGAAGGGGGGGAAGGGGGAGTTTTGAGGCAAGCGAGAGAACAAGGGAGATTTTGAGAGGAGCGAGGGTGAGAAAGAGAGACGGAGGCCAGAGAAGTGTAAGTTCGTCCCTTAGGTGACAGACGGGCCGAGATGTAGGAGGGAGAGAAAATAAAGCCGAAGGAGTGACACATGAAAATTAAACACTCAATAAATAGGGATCTATAATGTGGCAGGTTAAATCCATGGGAACAAAAGGCAGTGGAAGAGGAGGAAGGTGTAAAATAAAAACCAGTGGCCAGAGATGAACTTCAGATCATTTCAAATCAAAATGGTAGGTTGGGGTGATGATAAAAAAACAGCTTGACTGTGTTAAGGAAATCTTAAATATTTTAACATGTAAATGCTGATGATATTTGCTAGTGTGGACTTTGAAAACACAGTTGCCTACTTTATGAAGAACACACCAAGCAAAGAAAAGCCTGATAACGTTTCAACAACTTACACACCCAAATTACTGACTGTTAACTACATTTTAGTGCTAATGAGAAGTGTAATTAGCACATCCATTTTGCACACCATGACATCCCGATTTCAAATATTCCAATGGGATGGTAAACCATAAACTAATCATGGAAACTGGTTCAAGACTTATAAACCACAAACATTACAAAGTACAATGTGTGCTTAATTTAGTGTACGTGGTGACGAAAACAGATACAAAGTAAATGACTGTACCATTAAATAAGCGGTTAAGCCTTGTTTTGGCTTATAGTGGTCTGATGAATTAATGAACAAACGGCTTCACATTGCACCAACATCAAACACTTTTACTTCATGGGTGTGGTGTCATCCATTCAGGTTCAACATAGATACTAAAGATGGAAGAAAAAAAACATGTGGTGACTTTTTATGTGTATTTCAGGAGGGACAGAATGGCACAGGACTGGAGACCCCTGACTTAACAGATGACAGAAAAAGTGGTAGACCTTTGGAAATGGGCAAGCAAACGGGATGGAAGAATGGCATAGGACCAGCACAGAGATCCTGGTCACATCTGCCTGTTTGTTTAGTGTGTGCATGTGCAAGTGTATGTACGTGTGTGTGTCAATGTGTGTTTCGTGTACACATAAATTAGAAGACACACAGGTACACACACAGACAAACAGGTCAGACAGACACTAAACAAGTTAATTAAACCTACCTAGAGGAACTTTAAAGCATCCCGAAAAAAAGGAGTGATGTGAAAGGACAGGTAGTGGAGGACCAAGGGAAGAAAAAAAGGAAAAGAGGGGGAAAAAGAAGGGATGATACAACTAAAAGAAGAGGAATATGGTAGGCTGTAGTTGTTCTTTTTAAAGAATACTGTCCAGCTTTCATTCAGTGAATGCCAGAGTTTTTTGTTGGAGGGGGGCAGGATGGATGGAGAAAAGGATGGTCCGACCGGAGATGGGAAGGAGGGACTGATGGAGGAGTGGAGTCAGAGCAAATTCAGAACCGAGGGCCACGGAAAAGAAAATGAAAGGAAAGAACGGAATAAAGCCCCTCTCCCCTTCTTTCCCTGCTCCAGTGTGTGTCATAGGTAGACAAAATTGTACACCATGTAGATGGAGAAATAAATCAGGAGGCAAATGATGGAGAGCGCAAACAGGTGAAAAGAAGATGCGCCTCCCAGCACCACAATGAGGAAAAAGAAAAAAACAAAACGAAAGAAAAAAACGAATATCCCAGCGACTTCCGTTTTTCCCTCCTGTCCTCTTTTTCTCTCTCTCCTTTAACTTGCAGGAGGGGTAGATTGCAGGAGGTGATGTCTGTCTGTCAGTTCCTTCCTCCTGTCCTCCTTGTTGCAGTTGATTCTTGCTTTCTGTTTTGTGCTTTCTTTTTCCTCCCACTCTCTGGTGACTTGTTGAAATGGAGTCCTTCGTTTAAAGTGTGAAATAGCCCTTTTCCATGGACAGTGACTGAGGGAGCGCAGAGGGGAAACTGGCTGCAGAGGTGCTAGCAGTTACACTGTCTGCCTATGAATGCCCCAATGTGTGCTCTCTCCCTCTCTCCCTCTCTCTCTCTCTCTCCCTCATTCCGCACTTACTGGTACAAAAAGGGAAGGAGTGGGAGAGACAGAGGGAGGTGTGAAGAGGGAGCCCTCTACAGGATTATATATCAACTGAGAGAGAAAATAGTTGAAAAAATAATTGTTAGATGTGTTGTTTGGGTGGTATTTTCTTCAGTCTCTATGTTTCACAGTGGTTCTTTGGATTATTTCAGAAAAAATTTCACTTTCTCTGTTTTTTTGCAGGTTTTGACAATGCCTAGGACAATGTGTAAAAGCATTGCCCAGTGGGACAAACAGACAAATCTAAGGCAGTTTTCATTAACTTGATAGTTATACACAAATTATCTCCAATGTTCAGATTTAAGAAATTAATGAGATCTATTGCTTCTATTTTCCAGAAGTTTCTCTTTTATGTAAAGCATGGTCTCTAAAATGTTTTCTCTTCTGTCTTATTTTAACTTGTGTTCACTCCCATCCCTCCTCCTCACATTGTATTGTCAGGACCTCTATCAGTCTTTTGATTTCTGACTTGAGCTTGTCCTTGCCTCTTCTTTTAATTCTTTCATCTTATTGTCTTTCTCTCATCTCTGGTTAGACAGTTTGTCTCTTTAACTTATCTGCTCCAACTGTCAGAAAGGAAAGGAAATAAGAGATGAACGAAGGATAAGGAGAGATCAAGGATTACAGGAGACAATTTTCAAATCATTTTTTTTTAGATGGTTTTGGTTTTAAGATAAGATTTATTTGACTTATTAAGATACCTTTATTTGACCCATAGTGGGGAAATTTCTTATCTTAAGGTATATCTTAAAATCCTAATTCACATTGTATTGCCCCTGACTATAACCAGGAGCAAAGTGGAAAGAACCAACCACACAAAGCAATTTCTTGTTTCACCTAGTAAAAGAGTCCCAAGGATCCCAAGAGTCCCAAAACATATCCATCCATTCCTTGTATTTGTCAAACACCCACAGATCAGTTCCCTGCTCTAAACGTCTGGAAAGTGGTAATGAACTGTTCAGTTAAATCCAATGTGAGCAGTAGAATTTACAAAGCTATGCTGAACTTTAGCTTTTCAGCTTTGATGTAGTCACTTTGCAATACTCCTCTGTAACCAACATCCCTTTATTTTCCTCTTGTAGAAATCCATTAGCCAGCACAGTTAGCCCATGTGTTTGAGCATCTGTATAAAGCTAGTAGTTTATTAGTTAGCTAATGCCAATACAGAATTTAAGCCAAGTGGTGCCATGAAACACCTGAAATTACAAAAAAGTTCAGGAGAAATTTTATATCTTACAGGCCTGTATGAAATCCAGCTGAAACATCTGGCAGCACAGAATCTTTTCCAGGGAGCAGGTCACCTTCTTCAATCTTAAAACTGGTCCCACCTCCGAGCTCTTCTATTAAATAAAATGTTAGTTAGTGTAGTTAACATTTTATATTCAGTCAAATATAAATATTTGATTTATAATATAAAGGCCAAACCTGCTGATAAAATCACAGATTATACAAATTAATTTATATATAATATATCATGTGTCTGATACCACGCAATGTTAAATACTGAAAGGATTCGTTTAATTTAAGTCAGAATTTAAAAAGGAATATTGTGTTAATGGACTGTGGGAATTGTGCTGGGGTGGCCTTGTAGTGTGTAATGTTAATGTGTATTTTGCTTACACTTTTTTGGTTCAAGTGTTCAGAAATGTCACTGATTGCGTGAACAGGTGTAAACCTCAACTCCTGTTAGTAATCTGATTGAGGAGCATTAATGTGAATACTTAAGGTTTTACTGACACCACGTGGTAGACTTTGAGTATTACCCAATACAATGAATTACAAAAAGGTTCGTTGTGGACACCTAATGGCCAAAAGCATTCATGCAAAAAGTCACTGACAGTGAAAAATAAGGAGAACGCTGAGAATGAAGAATATACTTGGTCAAGCTGGTGACAAGTTGATGGGGTAGACCTTGCACCTATGAGAAATTCAAATCTAAAATGATTTAGACTGATTAAGACTGATTCAAATATTTGTCCAAGTTCAATTTCAATTTCCTCGCACCATTTTTACCATATTCAAATCCTATATAGTATCAGTTGTTTAGGTGACACACATGAAACAGATCTCTTGAACAGCTGATGAAGTATTTTGTCTGAAACCTTGTGACTGTCTGGAAACTGTGCATTTTGCTCAACTTTCACTTAGTTCATCTAACATTAAAGGCTTGTCTGGCTCCCCGCCAAGCATGGAAGATTTAATTAATTGAAATACTAAAATTCATTACCCCAAGCCAGAGAATTAGAGACGCGGGGGTGGTATTGCAGTCAGTTTACCACACCATTGTAACAATAACAGAGTTGGGCCAAAAGTCACAGCTCTCAATCTACCGGTCAATCTTCGTTCCTACCCTCACCCACGGTCATGAGCTTCGGGTCATGACCGAAAGAACCGATACAAGCAACCGATCGTGGATACAAACGGCCGAAATGGGTTTTCTCAGGAATGTAGCTTGGTTTTCCCTTAGAGATACTATGAGAAACTCAGCCACCTTTTGCATGGAAAGGAGTCAGTTGAGGTGGTTCAGTCATCTGGGAAGGATGCCATCAGGACGCCTCCCTAGTGAGTGGCACGTCTAGCTGGAAAGAGGCCACAGGGCAGACCAAGGACAAGGTGGAGAGATTATATCTGCAAACTGGCCTGGGAACGCCTCGGGATCCCCCAGTCAGAGTTGGTTGAAGGGGTTCCCTGCTGGACCTGCTACCCACACGACCCAATTTTGGACAAGAGTTTGAAGATGGATGGATGAATGGATGGTTGGATGGATGGAAATACAATAATTAACTGTAATAATTACAATATTAGACTACTAAATACTACTAGTACTATAGTAGAATTTAAGGAATGCCTTGGTCGGTTCATTATGTGACCTGCAGGTGCGCTAAAGCCACCTCATTCATGATTTTATATCGGTTAAACTTCTTACTAACTGCATACAATACCAGTCAAAATTTGGACACAATTTCTTATTTGATTATTTTAATTGTTTATCTTTATTAGGGCCCAAGCACTATGACATCAGCCCTATGTCGTCATAGTGTGTGAAGGGCCCTCTTGTTTTCCTTAGGATTTTTTTTTCCCACCCTTTTGGACTTTTTGGGGGTCTTAACATGCTCAAAAACTCATGAAACCTGGCAGACAGGTTGGAATCTGCTGCCGTCAGGATGCCTGAGAGTCTTGTGGCCCGGGGTTCAAAGGGGCCTGCACACGAGATTTTGCTGCCTAGCTCATACACACTTTCACCTAGGCACACGAAACTCGGCACACATTTAGAGCTCATCGAGCCGAACAACTTTCGCACTGCATGTCCTGGGCTACACTCAACAGGAGGCCGGTTATTTTGGGTCGTTTGCAAAAACGCACCCAATGGATTTTGATATACTCCTCCTAGGGAAATTATACAATCGCTACCAAACTGGGCCAAAGAGATCTAAAGACATTGAGGATGCAAAATTGCGGAGGGATTTTCGATATCTCAAACGGGTCAGTCGTGATAATGTCTTAAACGTATGCCGAAAAATGATTAATAACTTTCTGTGTGGCATTATATTCAGTGACATTATATTCAGTGACACCTTCTGTGACATCACACACTCACACACACACACACACACACACACACACATACACACACACACACACACTAATGCACTCAACAAATATTTAGGCCCCAAACTGACATTAGCCCTGTTTTAACACACAAACACATCTCACACACTAACACACATAGCACTAATGTTAATACACACAGACTCAAACCATACACACAAACAAGCACAAACACAAGCACATTTACTCGTCACACACAGACTCACACATCTACACGTCACACAACTCTCTCCCTCACTCTCACACACACTAACCCTTGCACACTAATGCGCGCGCACACACACACACACACCCACACACACACACACACACACACACAGGCATGCTGCATGCACACACACAAACACACTCATACATCACACACATGCACACATACAGACACCCATATTACAAATGTTTACACTCTCGCACACACACACACACACACCGCTCACGATGCACACACACTAACCCTTACACACTAATGCGCGCACACACACACACACACACCTCACGATGCACACACCACACACACACATACGCACACCCCTCTCTCACGACGCACAAACACACACACACACACACACACACACTAATGCACTCAACAAATATTTAGGGCCCAAACTGACATTAGCCCTGTTTTAACAAACAAACACATCTCACACACTAACACACATATCACTAATGTTTATACACACAGACTCAAACCATACACACAAACAAGCACAAACACAAGCACATTTACTCGTCACACACCTCTCTCCCTCACTCTCACACACACTAACCCTTGCACACTAATGCGCGCACACACACACACGCACACACACACACACACATGCTGCATGCACACACACAAACACACTCATACATCACACACATGCACACACACATACAGACACCCATATTACAAATGTTTACACTCTCGCACACACACACACCTCTCACGATGCACACACACTAACCCTTACACACTAATGCGCGCGCGCACACACACACACACACTCATACATCACACACACCCCTCTCTCACGACACACACACACACACACACACACACACACACACACACACACTAATGCACACAAACACATCTCACACACAAACACACACATCGCTAATGTTAATACACACAGACTCAAACCATACACACAAACAAACACAAGCACATTTACTCGTCACACACAGACTGACACATCTACACGTCACACACCTCTCTCCCTCACTCTCACACACACTAACCCTTGCACACTAATGCGCGCACACACACACACACACACACACACACACACACACACACACACACACACACACACACACACACTCATACATCACACACATGCACACATACATCCACCCATATTACAAATGTTTACACTCTCGCACACACACACCTTTCACGATGCACACACACTAACCCTTACACACTAATGCGCGCGCACACACACACACACACACACACACACACACACACACACACACTCATACATCACACACATGCACACATACATACACACCTCTCACGATGCACACACACACCCCTCTCTCACGACGCGCACACACACACACACACACACACACACACACACATCACTAATGTTAATACACACAGACTCAAACCATACACACAAACAAGCACAAACACAAGCACATTTACTCCTCACACACAGACAGACACATCTACACGTCACACACCTCTCTCTCTCACTCTCACACACACTAACCCTTACACACTAATGCGCGCGCACACACACACACACACACACACACACACACACACGCACTAACCCTTACACACTAATGCGCGCGCACGCACACACACACACACACACACACACACACACACACACACACACACAGGAACATCATAGTGTGAGGCTTTTCTTCCAGCACCTGCGGCCTATTGTACACACATACACATCACAAATGTTAACACACACAAACACATCTCACACACTAACACACACATCACTAATGTTAATACACACAGACTCAAACCATACACACAAACAAGCACAAACACAAGCACATCGTCACACACAGACTGACATATCTACACATCACACACCTCTCTCCCTCATCCACACACACTAACCCTTACACACTAATGCGCGCGCACACGCAGGCATTCTGCATGCACACACACAAACACACTTATACATCACACACATGCACACATACATACACCCATATTACAAATGTTTACACTCGCACACACACACACACACACACACACACCTCTCACGATGCACACACCACGCACACACACATACTGGTGAGGATGGGTTCCCTGTTGAGTCTGGTTCCTCTCAAAGTTTCTTCCTATTACCATCTCAGGGAGTTTTTCCTTGCCACCGTCGCCCTCGGCTTGCTCATCAGGGACAATCTTATCATTTTGATTCATACACATTGCAAACTTACTTATTTTTATTGTGTAAAGCTGCTTTGCGACAATGTCAATTGTTAAAAGCGCTATATAAATAAAATTGACTTGACTTGACTTGACATACGCACACCCCTCTCTCACAACGCGCACACACACACACACACACACACACACACACACTAATGCACTCAACAAATATTTAGGGCCCAAACTGACATTAGCCCTGTATAGTGTGTGATGTGTGCAGGTTGTGAGGTGCAACCAAGTGGCGATGGCTTTTTCGAGGTCTTAGCACACTCGAATGACACAGGTTGTGCGGTGCGCCCGGGATGGGAATGGCACAGGGTGCTTGGGTCCGTCATCGTTGCTTGCAACTATATTTTTTATTGTTTTCAATCTTATATATTAATGCTAATATACACCTTTTTGATGGGAGCTTTCCACACTATTGGCATTGTCTTAGTCAGCCTCGCAAGGTATTCATCTGGAAAAGTTTTCAAGCAATCTTAAAAGAGTTCCCAGAGGTGTGGAGTACTTGTTAGCCGCTTGTCCTTCAATCTCCAATTCATCCCAAATCATCTCAGTTGGATTTAGGTCGGGTGATTGTGGAAGCCAGGTTATCTGATACAGCACTCTATTACTCTCCTTTTTGGACAAATAGTTCTTATACAATTGCATCTCAATAAATTAGAATATCATCAAAAAGTTTATTTATTTCCGTAACTCAATTCAAAAAGTGAAACCCATATATTATACAGATTCATTAGACACAGACTGATGTATTTCAAGTGTTAATTTCCTTGCATTTTAATGATTATGGCTTATAGCTAACAAAAACCCAAAATGCAGTATCTCAGAAAATTTGAATATTACTTAAGACGAATTAAAAAAAAAAAAAAAGATTTTAACACGGAAATGTTTAACTACTTAAAGGTATGAACAAAGGTACAACTCTCAATGCTTGGTCGGGGCTCACTTTGCATGAATTACTGCAGTGCCATGGAGATGATCAGTCTGTGGCCCTACTGACATGTTATGGAAGGCCAGGTTGCTCTGATAGCAGGCTTCAGCTCTTCTGCGTTGTCGGGTCTGGTGTCTCGCATCTTCCTTATCACGGTACCATATAGATTCTCTATGGGGTTTAGGTCGGGTGAGTTTGCTGGTCCATCAAGCACAGCGATACCATGGTATATAAACCAGGTATTAGTACTTTTGGCAGTGTAGGCAAGTGCCAAGTCCTGCTGGAAAATTAAATCAGCGTCTTCAAAAAGCTGATCAGCTGAGGCAAGCATGAAGTGCTCTAAAACCTGATAGATGGCAGCACTGACCTTTGACCTGATAAAACACAGTGGACTTCAAGCAGGACTTATATGCCTCTCCTCTCTTTTTCCAGACACAGGGACCTTGATTTCTAAATAAAATGGAAAATTTACTTTCTTCTGAAAAAAGGACTTTGGCCCACTGAGCAACAGTCCAATCCTTTTTGTCCTTAGCCCAGGTAAGACAACTCTGATGTCGTCTCTGGTTCAAGAGTGGCTTGACAAGGAATGCGACAATTGTAGCCCATGTACTGGATACGTCTGTATGTGCTGGGTCTTGAAGCACTGACTCCAGCTGCTATCCACTCCAGTTAAATCTCCCCCAAATTCTTGAATGGGCTTAGTTTCACAATCCATTTAAGGCTGCCATTATCCCTGTGGCTTGTGTACCTTTTTCTACCACATTTTTCAACTTTCCATTCAACTTTCCATTAACGTGCTTGGAACAGTGAGCCTCTTTAGCAATGACCTTTTGTGGCCCACTGAACCAGACTGAGAGATCATTTAAAGGCTCAGAAAACCTTTACGGGTGTTTTGAGATTAGCGTGTGACACCATGAGTCTCCAATATTTTCACAATATTAAAATTTTCTGGGATACTGAATTTTTGGTTTTCATTAGCTGTAAGCTATAATCATAAAAATTTAATGAAATAAACACTTGAAATATATCAGTCTGTGTAGTGAATCTATATAATATATGAGTGCCACTTTTTGAATTAAATTATGGAAATAAATAAACTTTTTGATTATATTCTAGTCTATTGAGATGCACCTATATAACCAAGACATGGTTATATAGGTGATATAACCATCACGCCTCCTCCTCCATGCTTCACAGTGGGAACCACGCATTCACCTTCTCTATATCTAACATATCTAAGACATGGCGGTTAGAACCAAAAGTCTCACATTTGCACTCATCAGACCAAAGGACAGTTTTCCTGTCTTATTGATCTAATATCCATTCCTTGTGTTTCTTGGCCCAAAAAAAGCTCTTCTGCTTTTTTTTTATTCCAAAGTTGTTACGTGGTGCGGTATGGAGAGCCGCACCACGCAATGTTTTTAATGATAAGAGCCATTATGCTGGGCGTTAGAGTGGGTAAACGAAATAGGAGTTAGTGAGAATGCTTGTGATACACACGGGAAGACCTTCCCATTTGGAGATAGAGTGGGATTATTAATCAAGAAACTTAAAAGGAAAATAAATGAAAAGTGAAAACACAAAATAAACAGAGCTCCGCCGTCTACGCAAGATCGGACGGGGCTCTGGAAAATAAAACTAAATTTGTCCTCTCAGGGCGTTCGCCCTTACCGAGGACTTATGGGAGAGAGAAAGAGAGTTTGTGCTTCATGCACTAATAAACTGTACTGAGCGCGCACGCTGTACTGCTGCGTGCCGCTCTCTCTCTCTCTCTCTCTCTCTCTCTCTCTCTCACTTGCTCTCGCCGGCGTCTTAAACAGACAGAGGCTGGGGCTTTGCCTCTGTCTCTAAACAGCTGTTTCTCTGTCTGTCTGTCTTTTATTTTATTTTATTTATTTATTTTCTTCCTTTTCTTTCTTTTCTTTGGCCCTGATACCTTTACCGGTGCTACCTAAATGACCGCACAAAGTGCGCCGGTATCAGGACCCTTAAATAAACACACCGTCAGGTGTGGCTCATTCAGGCTGATTGCCTGACGGCGGCGTTGCCTAGCAACCATGTGTATAAATGGCCGTGCTTTTGCCTGTTCAGAACTCCGCGTGGTAACAGCTTGCGGATCTGCCCGTAGTTTAAGCACGGCTCTGCCCCTTGCGTGACCCGCGTCGTTACAGTACCCCCCCCCCCTCTACGGATGGCTATCGATGTCCGAGAGTCAACCTGGACCCTGCGAAACTCTTTAATGGGTTCAGGGTCCATGCTCGATCGCCCATGCTATTCACACCGAGCATGGCAGTCCGCCGCTCAGTCACCCTGGGTGGGTGTATGGGGTGGAATAAGGCCACCATGGCCCCCGTATCTATGAGCGCCTCCGTTCGGGCTCTCCGGATCCCGCGCCCTGAGAGCGTGGCTGGAAGGAAGAGCCCTGCATGACGGGGTCCTGACTTTTGGGTTACACCTGACCCGCTCCTCCTGGGGTTACCCCGTCTGTAGCGTACTTCACCACAGCATCGCTCGCCCTCTGGGAGCCCCGTGGGCTGCTACGCTGAGGGGCAAGCATGGCGATGCCTATCTGCATGGGCTCTCCCATGTTTTCCAGCTCTAGATCCTCAGGCTCAAAATCAGGGATGGGATCTGAAGCCTCAGACTCTGTCTCCATGGGCAGAGGTGAGACTTCGCGCCTATAGCCGGGGGAGCGACCGGCTAGGCGCGTGGAGCGGCTTTTGTGAGGTGGAGGAGATGTTCCCCATCTGGAGCTGCCAGAATGTTCGTCCTGACGCTCACGGAGGCGGTTATTCACCCGGATGGCTAGCCTATAAAACTCCTCCAAATCCTGTGGAGGATCACGTAAGGCTAGCTCATCCTTTAGCCGCTCTGAGAGCCTGTGTGTATATGCAGCCATAAGGGCTGCGTCATTCCACCCCGAACTGGCAGCCCGGGTATGAAAGTCGACCGTGTAGTCAGCTACTGATCGCCCCTCTTAATGAATAGAAAGGAGGGGCGACACTACACTGCTCGCCGCATGCGGATGATGGAAAGTAGCCCTAAGTGCGTCAACGAACGCACTTAGGGGTGCATGCTCAGAGAGGAGTTGCTGCCACACTGCAGTTGCCCACTCTAGCGCTCTGCCTGTGTGCAGAGACACCATAAATGCAACCTTCACCCTTTCAGTTGGAAACTGCGAAGGTTGCAGCTCGAATATCAGTGAGCATTGCAGTATGAAGGCATTGCATCTCTCTGGCGGTGGAGGTGGTAATCGAGTTTCGGCCACCAGTTGAGCAACTGATCAGGATGCAATTCCGGAGTTGACTCGCGGCCAGGTGGAAACCCGGAAGTGGCACACGCCTCGAGCTGCCCAAAAACTTGCTTGAGGCGCTTATTGATCCCACGCATCTCCGAAATTAATGCAGTTAAGGCTTCCTCGTCTTTATCAAGCACTCTCGCTTGACCCTCAACTATTTCCTGCACCCTCTCCAAGCCCGTGGGCTATTCTGGTGGTGCGATCATTCTGTTACGTGGTGCAGTATGGAGAGCCGCACCACGCGATATTTTTAATGATAAGAGCCCTTATGCTGGGCTCTTATCATTAAAAATAGGTGTTAGTGAGACTGCTTGTGATACACACAGGAAGACCTTCCTGTTTGGAGATAGCGTGGGATTACTAATTAAGAAACTTAAAAGGAAAATAAAAACACAAAATAAACAGAGCTCTACGCGAGAACGGACTACTGGTGCTACCTAAATGATCGCATGAAGTGCGCCGGTATCAGGACCCTTAAATAAACATGCCGCCAGGTGTGGCTCATTCAGGCTGATTTCCTGACGGCGGCGTTGCCTAGCAACCGTGTGTATAAATGGCCGTGCTTTTGCCTCCGCATGGTAACAGCTTGTGGATCTGCCCGTTCTGAACAGTTTAAGCACGGCTCTGCCCCACGCGTGACCCGCGTCGTTACAAAAGTAATGGTTTATTTGTTAATTCGACCATAAAGGCCTGACTCATGCAGTCTCCTCTGGATGTTGAAATATGTCTGCTTGAACTTTGAGAAGCATTTATATGGGCTCTAATCTAAAGCATGAAAGTCAAAGGTTTCTAAGGCTGGTCATTTTAATAAATGTATCCTCTGCAGCAGAGGTAGCTCTTTGTCTTACCTTTGTGTGATGGTCCTCATGAAAGCCAGTTTCATCAGAATGTTTGATGGTTTTGGTCACTGCTCTTTGTGATACATTCATCATTCTAGAGATTTTTCACATCGACTAAACGATATTGCTTAAAGTATTGATGGACTATCTTTTTTTCTTTCCTTAACTGACTATTTCTTGCCATAATATGGATTTGTTCAATACTTGTATTGCAGTAATAGGGCTATATATAATTATATATAATATACAGTAATTGCATATTTTATATCCTTCTATCTCCGGAATTTATTTGCCGTAGTGTATGCCTCCGGCAATAGACTCAGACAACCTTTGTCATGTCGCGGCATGAGGAGGCGGACGCAGATGCAGGTTTCGTTTTAACAATGTTTTATTTTTTTCTTTTGTTAGTAGAAAACAAACAATAGTCCAAAAACAAAATGATAAGGGTGACTCCCCAGGCTGGGTCTGCAGGTTGGCAAACAATAAATCAGCAAATAAATAGAAGGAGTAAACTGAGGATGGCTGAGAAACTCTCAGCCTTGACCTTGACTTTGGTGACGGTCTGTCCATGCAAACGTGGCCCGAGCCTGCAGCCACTGTTTAGTCCTGGGGGAACAAAGGCATAAGTATATTGCAGTCTCACACACATAACACAGAAGGTGCACAACAGAGAACGGATGAGGTGCTACGGGTTCAACTGAAATAAATATGAAGACACACGGGGAGACACAGGTATACTTAATTTAGTGTTAAAGTGAAAACAGTACACACGTAGACACACTAGGTGGAGAGATCTTGTTCCAGTGGCACAGGTGTTACAGTACCTCCCCAATTTGGGAGAGGATGGGGAAGGGACCTATGTATCGAGTGGGGTGAGTTTGCGGCAGCGGAAATTAATGTGAAGGTCAAGTGTCGAGAGCCATACCCTATCGCCTACCTGGAGCAGATGGACTTTCCCTTCTCCGTCTATCGGCAAACTTTTTAAAGCGACGAACTGCTTGGGAGATCTTCTTGTGCGCATCCTTCCATACTTTTTCCGCTATTTTAAACCAGTGATCCACCATGGGTACATCGGTGGGCGTGGCATCCCAGGGACAGAGCGGTGGCTGATGCCCAAGCACACACCGAACCGGCGTTAGGCCGTTTGCGGACTGACATAGTGAATTTTGAGCATATTCCACCCAGATTAAACAGTCTGCCCATTCATGTTGTCGACTGCTACAGTATGCCCGAAGATATTTCGTGAGTTCTTGGACAGTCCGCTCTGCCTGCCCATTAGACTCGGGATGATAGCCCGACGTTAGGCTAACAGTGGTCCCCAACATCTGAAAGAAAGCTTTTCAGACCCTGGCGATAAATTGGGGACCACGATCAGAAGCAATATCTTCCGGAATGCCGTAGCAATAATACACTATTGTGAATAGGGTTTCTGCTACCTGGAAGGCTGATGGGAGAGAGCTAAACGGGATGAATCGACATCCCTTGGAGAAGCGATCTACTACTACAAGGATTGTCGTGTACCCTTTTGACACTGGCAGATCCGTTACAAAATCCACAGCAATGTGGGACCATGGTCTGTTTGGTGTTGGCATTAATTTCCCAACCGGCAAACAGCGAGGACTTTTTGTCGCCGCGCAGATAGCGCAAGATAAAACGACTGTTCTCAGTTCGGCCACCAGAATTTGCGTTCCAGAAGCTTAAACGAGCGTGCTACGCCGGGGTGTCCAGATGCAAAACTTCGCTCACGAAGTGGCTCTGGCATGTATGTTCAATTCGGAGGGCATCTTCTAGGCGCAGAATGGAACTGCGCCATTTGGGCTATCTCCGAATCGATGTCCCCACACGATCGGAGCCACCGTGAGAGACGAGTGCAGAATGGATTCTGGTTCAGAAATTTGCTCCGGTGCGGGATAGCATCGCGACAAACCATCCGCTTTCTTATTCTTTGAGCCGGGACGATATGTGATGTTAAACCGGAAATGCGTGAAGAACAGTGCCCACCGGGCTTGACGAGGGCTTAATCTTTTCGCTTGTTGGATGTACTCCAGATTACGGTGATTTGTGAGTACAGTGAATGGATGTTTAGCTCCCTCCAACCAGTGCCACCACTCCTCTAATGGTGCTTTAACTGCTAGCAGCTCTCGGTTGCCGATATCATAGTTGCGTTCAGCAGGTGTCAATTTATGCGAAAAAGAAGGCGCAGGGGTGGAGTTTTTCTGGATTGCCTTGGCGTTGTGACAGCACCGCTCCTACCCCTACCTCTGACGCATCGACCTCTACTTAAAAGGGCTTCTCAGGGTCGGGTATTCTCAGAATAGGCGCAGTGGTAATGGCGGATTTGAGATGCTGAAATGCCAAACGCGTTTCCGGGGAAAATTTGCATAGGCGTTTCGGTTTCTCTTTTAACAAACCTTGCCACCATGCTGAAGAACCGAATAAAACACCGATAAAAATTAGCGAACCCCAGAAAACTCTGTCGCGCCTTAACTGACTTGGGTTCCGGCCATTGTTGTACCGCAGCGACCTTGGTCGTCTCCATTTCGACCCCCTGTGGCCCTATGTGATAGCCGAGGAATGCAATCTCCCCATTGTGGAATTTGCATTTCTCCGCCTTCGCATAGAGTCTGTGTGTGTGTGTGCAAACGAAGAAGGACGGCGGATACATGACAGACATGCTCGGCATATGACCATGAGTATACCAGGATATCATCCAAGTATACTATAACGAACCGGTTCAACATATCCCTGAACACATCATTCATGAACCCCTGAAACACCGCAGGTGCGTTTACCAGACCATACGCCATCACGTTGTATTGATAGTGCCCTGATGTTGTGCTAAACGCCTTTTCGCACACGAACGAGATTATAAGCGAGTTTTGTGTAGATGGAGGTACCTCGGAGTTGGTCGATAGTAGCCGGCACCAGCAGCAGTGGGTGCTTGTATTCTATTGTAACTGCATTGAGACCACGGTAATCAATACAGGGTCGTAGCCCTCCACCTTTCTTTTCGCTAAAGAAGAAACCTGCCGAAGTGGGAGACGTGGATCTGCTGATGAGCCCCTGCCGGAGAGCCTCGCTCACATATTCCTCCATAGCCCGGGTTTCCTCCACTGACAATGGATAAATGCGCAAGCTAGGTGGTGTTTTCCCCGGCAAGAGCTCTATTGCGCAGTCCTACGGCCGATGAGGGGGAATTCGTGCAGCTGCCCTAATACTAAACACGCCTCTAAAATGCTCGTACTCTGATGGTCCTAATAGATACTTGGGAGCTTGGACTCTCAATGGATGTTGTTTGGACCATCAATGCCGACGGTGTACATGTTTTGGCGCATCTAGGTGCCCAGGATATCATTCGAGAGTTAGCCCAATTGAAATTGGGATTGTGGGAGCTGAGCCAGAGTTGACCCAGCACGACGGACTGATCTGACCGAGGGAGCACAAAAAATTTAAATTCCTCGGTATGACCAGGAAAAGTTAATCGAAGTGGCACGGACATTTGTTCAATAGGCGATTGTTTTAGGTTTTGACCATCCAGAGCTTTAACTGCGATTGGTTATGGAAGCTTCGACACATGAGCTTGCAGCGAGGAAAGGATAGCGGAGGAGATGAAATTTCCAGCTGACTCGGAATCTATGAGAGGGAAAACAAACAAAGAATGATTATCATAGGAAATTTGTGCCTGTAAACAAAAAGAATGGCGAGTGCGAGGGGTGTGTGAGGCGTTACTTTGAGTAACGGACAGGTGCTGATGCTGCGTTTGTCCCCCCCACAGTACAGACATAACCCCAATGTCATCCTCTGTTGTCTCTCCTGGGCCGTCAGGTGGGAAATGTTCACGTTCATGGGTTCTGGATGAGCTCCTGCGCGCAGTTCTAACAGGGGGGTGCTGAGGCTGTTGCGGTGTGAACTCCGGCAGGCGAGTTCTAGTTGAACTTCTGGTTGAAGTCCGTCTTGAAATCTGGCTAACAAGCTACGGTCACACCAGCCACTCTCCGCGGCCAACACTCGAAATTTAACCACATAGTACGTGACTGTGGCATTTTCTTGTCGCAGCCTCAGCAGTTGTTGTTCCCCCGACTTCCCATGATCAAGATGATCAAACACTGCGCGGAAGGATTTGATGAACCAATCGTAGCTGGACATGGTAATCCCGCCTGCGCTCCAACCCGCTGTTGCCCAGTCCATTGCAGATCCTGTGAGCTGTTGAGTGACGAAGCTTATCTTTTCCCGCTCTGTCATTTCTGGGTAGTCTGCCAGGAACAGGTCATAGGCCAGGAGGAAACGTTTGCACCCCTCTGGATTTCCTGCATATCTTTCCGGAGGGGTGGGGCATGGTGGTGAGGGTGCGGAGCGCCGGCGTGGAGAGAGGGATGGAGACCGGACAGTCACAAGCTGACTCACACTATGGGCCAAGTCATTCACCGCTCGTGCCAGGCTGTCAAGCTCATGTTGTTGGCCTCGGAGATACTCGAGCATCCTCTGGCAGGGGGGGGGTCAGCAAATCATCCTCTGGCAGGGGGGTTCCTGCTGTGTCCTGGAAGGTCTGTTCTTCTGTCATGTCACGGAACGAGAAAGTGGACACAGATGCAGGTTTTGTTTTAACAATGTTTTATTTTTTTCTTTTGTTAGCAGCAAATAAACAATAGTCCAAAAACAAAATGATAAGGGTGACTCCCCAGGCTGGGTCTGCAGGTGGACAAACAAAAAACAACCACAACATTAAATCAACAAATAAATAGAAGGAGTAAACTGAAGACGTCTGAGAAACTCTCAGCCTTGACCTTGACTTTGGTGACGGTCTGTCCACGCAAATGTGGCCCGAGCTTGCAGATACTGTTCATTCCTGGGGGAACAAAGGCACAAGTATATTGCAGTCTCACACACATAACACAGAAGGTGCACAACAGAGAACGGACAAGGTGCTACGGGTTTGACTGGAATAAATAGGGAGACACACAGGGGAGACACAGGTGAACCTAATTTATTGTTAAAGTGGAAACAGTACACAGGTAGACACACTAGGTGGAGACAAAGCGTCGGCTCAGTAATCCGGTGAACTAGATCTTATTCCACGGGACTATGGTGGCACAGGTGTTACAACCTCTTTCATATCCAAGATGATTATTTCACCTTGTCACTGCTGGACCATGATATTCATCTTTATTGTCTTTGTTTTTTTTGCATAATATTGTACCCACCCTTCCTCTGCACAAGACAACTGATGGTATGAAAAATTAAAAGGCAAGAAATGTCACAAATCAAGTCAAGTAGGCTTTTATTGTCATTCCAACCATATACAGTTAGCACACAGTGAAACGAAACAACGTTCCTCCAGGACCAAGGTGCTACATACATGCAACAACACAAATTTACAACACACATTTTTACATTTTTAAGTTAATCTAAAAGAACTATCAAATTTCTATACAAAAATACACAATAGACAAAGTGCATGTGCAAATGTGCAAACAAAGAGGTACATGACAGACACAACAATGTAACACATAACAGTACTTTTTTTGATGAAGTATGAGTTGAGGTAGTGGGAAGAGCAGCAGCATACATTTTGACAAGAGTATCGTGTGCAAATAGCAGTCAAATAAATATTGTGCAAAGAATTGCGAAGAGCAGCACAGGTAGGTAGGTATGAGCAGATTGAGATGGATGTATATCAGTGTGATTGTGCATGTGTGTTTATCAGTTCAGTCCAGATGTTATTTAGTTCATCTGAGTGATTTGTGTGTGTGTGTGTGTGTGTGTGTGTGTGTGTGTGTGTGTGTGTGTGTGTGTGTGTGTGTGTGTGTGTTTATCCGTCCAGTCTCTTTGTGTTGGGGAGACGGATGGCTTGCGGGTAAAAACTGTTTCTCAGTCTGGATGTGAGTGCCCGAATGCTTCGGTACCTTTTTCCAGATGGCAGGAGGGTGAAGAGTGAGTGTGAGGAGTGTGTCTGGTCAGCTACAATGCTGGTGGCTTTGCGGATGCAGCGTGTGATGTAAATGTCTTCGATAGAAGGGAGAGAGACCCCGATGATCTTCTCAGCTGTCCTCACTATCCGCTGTAGGGTCTTGCGGTCTGATATGGTACAATTCCCTGCTGCTCAGGATGCTCTCAATAGTTCCTCTATAGAAGGTGGTGAGGATCGGTGGTGGAAGCTGTGTCTTTCTCAGCCTTCTCAGGAAGAAAAGACGTTGTGCTTTCTTATGCAGAGAGCTGGTGTTGAGGGACCAGGAGAGGTTCCCCTCCAGGTGGACGCCCAGGAATTTTGTACTCTTGACGATCTCCACAGAAGAGCCGTCGATGCTGAGCGGAGAGTGATCGCTCCGTGTCCTCCTGAAGTCAACAAGCATCTCTTTTGTCTTTTCGACGTTCAGAGCCAGGTTGTTGTCTTTACACCAGTCCGTTAGCCTCTGCACTTCCTCTCTGTACGCTGACTCGTCGTTCTTGCTGATGAGACCCACCACGGTCGTGTCATCAGCGAACTTGATGATATGATTGGAGCTGTGTGTCGCTACACAATCATGAGTCAGCAGTGTGAACAGCAGGGGACTGAGCACGCAGCCCTGTGGGGCCCCAGTACTCAGTGTGGTGGTGCTGGAAGTGTAGCTCCCGATCCGCACTGCTTGAGGTCTTTCGGTCAGAAAGTCCAGGATCCAGTTACAGAGGGAGGTGTTCAGGCCCAACAAGCTGATCAGGTGTTGGGGGATCATTGTGTTGAATGCTGAACTGAAATCTATGTACAGTATTCTGATGTAAGTGTCTTTCTTGTCAAGATGTGACAGTGCCAGGTGGAGTGTGGTGGAGATGGCGTCGTCCGTTGAACGGTTTGGTGTCTCATGACGAGCCGCTCGAAGCACTTCATGATGATGGGTGTGAGTGCAACAGGGTGGTAGTCATTGAGACAGGACACAGAAGACTTCTTCGGCATGGGGACGATGGTGGTGGACTTGAAGCACATGGGAACGACGGCACTGCTCAGAGAGATGTTGAATATGTCGGTGAGAACACCTGTCAGCTGTTCTGCACATTCTCTGAGCACTCTGCCTGTGGTGTTGTCTGGTCCAGCAGCTTTATGTGGGTTGACTCTGCGTAGAGTTTTCCTCACATCAGCCGTGGTGAGACACAGCACCTGGTCGTTCGGCGGAAGGGTGGTCTTCCTCGCCGTCATGTCGTTCTGCATGTCAAACCGTGCGTAGAAGTTGTTCAGCGCATCTGGAAGGGAGCCGTCACTGTCACAGGTAGGTGATGTCGTCCTGTAGTTAGTGATGGCTTGTATACCCTGCCACATGCGCCGTGTGTCACCGCTGTCCCTGAAGTGATTGTGGATTCTCTGGGCATGTGCGCGCTTCGCCTCTCTGATGGTCCGGGACAGTTTGGCCCTTGCTGTTCTTAGGGCCGCCTTGGCCGCTTTGAAGGCAGAGTCTCTGGTTCTCAGAAGTGCACGCACCTCCGCAGTAATCCACGGTTTCTGGTTGGGTCGTGAGATGATGTTCTTGGAGACAGTGACGTCATCGGTGCACTTGTTGATGTAGCTGGTCACTGATGACGTGTACTCCTCCAAGTCGCCGTAAGTTGCAGCCTCCCTAAACATGTTCCAGTCAGTGTTCTCGAAACAGTCCTGAAGAGCAGAGATGGCTCCTGCTGGCCAGGTTTTCACCTGCTTCAGAACTCTTGGCAAGAAACACCTGTGAACTGAAAACCATTCGATGTGACTAACTCATGAATTTGATAAGAGAGCACATATATCTAAAAATGTAAAACATGTTGGGTTTTTAACACTTTTTTTGTGTATTAATGTACAGTTTTAAAAATATAAATAAAAAATGTCTAGTCAACATTGTATGGCTATAAAATGAAGTTAGTCGAGTATGTGAATGCACTGAATAACCGGTTATCCTATCAATGGATTTTCACAATCGAATTGCATGATGTAATCCAAGCTAAAGGCGGTCTAAGAAAATATTACAGCATGACTTTTTTTTGCAAGGCAGAGCATAATTATATAAGAATGTATTAAAATCATAATCTACAAAACTGTTCTTCAAATTGTGCTAGATGTACTGGCCAATTTCTTAATAAAAAACTAAATTTGTGGATTTGGCCTAAATCAGAGCTTACTAAATAGATCTGTATGAAATGTACAGTATTTGCTAGTTTGCATTTGCATTTTACAATAAAATGTATTCCAAGCCTATGCTTTTGCATTTTCTTTTTCTGTGTCACAAGGAAACAGAACACAATGAGAGAAAAATACTATCTGCCTTATTCCACATTCATCCATGTCAGGAAGACCAGTCAGGGTGCAAGTAAAGGTTGCTACAATTTTATTGTATTTTATAAGACAAGAAAGAAAAAAAAACAGTCACACACACTAGGATTCTAATCTGTCACCTTTAGCTTTCATTAGAGCATGCCATATCGTTGCCATGTGAAAAATATATATATTTCTAATGACTCATTGCTATATACCATTGCTGAGTCTAGAGCTGACCAATTGATCATGACACAGACTCCAGAGGCTTGTACAGTGGGCACTATGCATGATAGATGCATTGCCTTATAAGCTACCCCTCTTATCCTGACACACACACATCACTCTGAAATTGGGTAAATTTGGACTCATCAGACTACAGTCGTGGCCAAAAGTTTTGAGAATGACAAATATTAGTTTTCACAAAGTTTGCTGCTAAACTGCTTTTAGATCTTTGTTTCAGTTGTTTCTGTGATGTACTGAAATATAATTACAAGCAGGTCATACTTTCAAAGGCTTTTATCGACAATTACATGACATTTATGCAAAGAGTATTTGCAGTGTTGGCCCTTCTTTTTCAGGACCTCTCCAATTTGACTGGGCATGCTCTCAATCAACTTCTGGGCCAAATCCTGACTGATAGCAACCCATTCTTTCATAATCACTTCTTGGAGTTTGTCAGAATTAGTGGGTTTTTGTTTGTCCACCCGCCTCTTGAGGATTGACCACAAGTTCTCAATGGGATTAAGATCTGGGGAGTTTCCAGGCCATGGACCCAAACTTTCAACGTTTTGGTCCCCGAGCCACTTAGTTATCACTTTTGCCTAGGGTTAGGGTTAGATTTGGACTGTGATAGCCACATTGGCTCCCTTGCTTCAGATTCCAGATTTTCTGCTTCAAACAACCAGTGTCAATAATTGGCTACTAAAGAGGCTACCTCCTTAGATTTCTGCATACTGCGGCCACTACAAGAGTCAAGTCAAGTCAAGTCAAGTAGGCTTTTATTGTCATTTCAACCATATACAGTTCAGTACACAGTGAAACGAAACAACGTTCCTCCAGGACCAAGGTGCTACATACATGCAACGACATAAATTAACAACACAACATAAATTTAACATTTTTAAGTTAACCTAAAAAACTATCAATTTCTATACAAAAAAGAGACAACAGAGACAGCAGACAACAGACAACAAAGTGCACGTGCAAATGTGCAAACGAAGAGCTACATGACAACACAACAACGTAATACGTTACAGTTAAGAAATACCTTTTAGTGATAAGGTATGGGTTGAGGTAGTGGAGAGCGCAGCACGTAAACAATTTACATTGTGTTCGAAAATATTGTGTGCAAATCGCAAAGTGAAATTAAATAATGTGCAAATATTGCAAAGAGCAGTTCAGATAGGTAGGTAGGTATGAACAAATTAAGGTGGTTGTAAATCAGTGTGATTGTGCATATGTGTGTTTATCAGTTCACTCTGGATGTTATTTAGTTCATCTGTTTTAGTGATTTGTGTGTGTGTGTGTGTGTGTGCGCGTGTGTGTTTATCAGTCCAGTCTCCTTGTGTTGAGGAGACGGATGCCTTGTGGGTAAAAAGACTTTTGACAGCTGTGCCAACACTTTTTCTCTCAATTCTAGCCTGCCACATCTGCCATGGATTGGCAAAAGGCCAGTCATATCCTTTTGGATATGCTGCCAACGAGCTTGCAACCGCTGCTTTCCTATTTAGAAGCATACTCAGTTGAGATGCAGGCATGATGAAAACCTGATGAATCAGTGATTAAAAACTTTCCAAACCCCACAAAGCAGTGAAGTCACCTTTGGTGTTGATGGGACAAGCCAATGGTCACTGGAGCTAGAGGCAGGGGTTAATGATAGTTTGCATAGTAGGTATGATTCCATAGTTCTGTGCCGACCCGAGTGGCAGTCTATCCAATAGCTCCGTCTTTGTGTTCTTTCTTTCTGCCTTTTTAGTTATTTCTTTTGTTTATATTGTGCTATTTTGCTCTTTAATATTTTTTAGGATCTGTCTTATGGGCATGGCATCTACATTCACACACTCTGTAAATGCTGTAGCCCTCTCATTTATTCTAGAGAAGAACTTCTCGCTCTGAAACAAACTAAAACACACCATCACTGTGCCCTGTGTTCCGGAGGAATTAAAAGTGGGAATTAAGGCTGCAGAGCCATTGCTAAGCTAACTGATGGAGAAACAAGCCCACTACTTATTTGGTTATTATGGGGAATGCTTGCCAACAAGATGGATGAACTAGTGTCCTTGATCAGCAATCAGAAGGTCTACTGGGAGAGCTGTTTTATGTGCTTTATTGAGACAGGGCTAACTGGCAAAATACCAGATGCTAAAATGGACATCCTGGGTTTCACTACTGTGAGAGCAAACAGAGATGCTAAGGCATGTGGTAAGCACAAAGGAGGAAGACATTATCTGCTGTTGGAACAGTGAACTGCTCTTGGTACACTCCCAGGGAATTCTCACATTCCACCAAGAGTGGATGCAGAAATAGCATGTAATGTCATTCTCTCAACTATTGCAAGACTTCAAACACAACACCCTGATGCCTTTGTAGCCTTCTCTCAATTCTTTTCATCAGTTTGTCATAAGTCATACTGAAGGAAATGTGGAGAAGAAATGCAGGAGATCTGGGATGGTAAGAAAACCATTATAAGCTGCAAAAAGAAGGACTGTAATCTAATTTATGGTGATGCTGTGAGGACTAATGATTTAACCTGGTTCTTCAACAGGTTTGATTGTCCTGGCCCTACCACTGCATGTCCACCTTTCACTTCCGCTCCACCTCAACCACAGTCTCTAAATCACACATGTCGCGTCTTGGACCACTCCTCCCCCCCAACATTACTCTTGATCAGGTCAAAAAAAGGGTCTGAATAGGCTTCACCACAGAAGGGAAGCTGGCCCAGATAAGGTCTGCCCAAGAATGCTGAGAGTCTGTGCTGAAGTCTGAGCCCCTTCAGCACATTTTCAACATTAATTTGTAAGGTCCCTGACCTCTGAAAAACATCTTGCCTCATCGTAGTCCCTTAGAAAAGCTGCCCTAAAAAACTTAACAATTTCAGGCCAGTGGCATTGACTTCTCACATTATGATGACCTTTGAGCAACTGATTCTTAATCTTCTCAGACCTCAGTCTGTCATGCACTGGATCCCCTGCAGTTTGCCTACAAAAAGAAGGTTGGTGACGGTGAAAGTTGACTATGCCATCTAATACCTTCTCCAGCAGGCCTACTCGCTCCTTGACAAAGGAAAGGGTCTTGTTAGGATCATGTTGTTCGATTTCCCCAGAGCTTTCTACACATCCAGCCACCCTGCTTAGAGCTAAACTGACTGATATGCGGGTGGACTCATATTTGGTTACCTGGATTACAGACTACCTCAGCAGGAGACCATACACAGGCTGAGAGACTGAACCTCTGAGACCATGGTCAGCACCATGGGAGATCGTCAGGGGACTGTACTTTCCCGCTTCCTGTTCACACTGTACACTTCTGACTTCAAGTACAGCTCAAAATCATGTCACATGCAGATCTTTGATGACATTGCCATTGTGGGGTGTATAAGGGTTGGACAGGAGGGGGAGTACCTTGTGGAGGATTTTGTGACCTGGTGCAGGTAAAATCACCTCCAGCTAAACACCTCTAAGACCAAGGAGTTGATTATAGACTTTCATAGGTCTACACTACTACCGGTCACCATTGAGGAAGCTAAAGTCAAGGTGGTGAGGATATTTATAAGCAATACAAACCTCACTTGTTTGTAAATTACCATATCTGTCTTGTTCTTTGTTCCATTACACCACTTTCTTCCACACTCACCAAACAGTTTAAAATAGAACCCCGAACCAATCATTTGCTGTACGGCCCAACCCTAGACTGGGACGTAACAGAAGTGGGGGCTCGTCCGGGATTATCACAAAAGACTATTAATTATAGCATTATATTAAGAGTTTCAGCTGTTGAGTAATTTCCCATTTCAAGATGGCTGCGTTTGATTTGACGATGTTCACTCTTTGTCCTACTTTAGAGGAATTTGATAAGTGTAGAAAGGATGATCTTCTCCTGATAGCTGATTTCTTTAATATTTCGGTTCCTAAATCAGCTAGTAAAAAGGTGGTTAAGGCCACAGTCTATGAGGCACTTGTGGCTGAACAGGTCTTACCTGAGCGGGATGTATCTGAGGGAGTTGGTACTCAACCTCTCCCAAGGGCCCATCCCACTAGAACAGTAGCAGGACATGGGGAGGAATTGGGGGCTGTTCGACCTGAACACCCGACCGATTCAGTGGACCCTGTTTTGCAACTGGCACTGAAGGAGCTGGAGTTGAAAATTAAACGACAGGAGTACGAGACGCAGTTGCTGCGCATTCGGGAAAGGGAGTTGGACGCTGAGGAGAAGAAGCTTGAGCTGGCTGCTCAGAGTCGGAAGCCTGTGCCGCTGCCACGAAAGTTTGGTTCTCCCGCAGCAGTCTCCCCTAGTCCCGTTGGGGCTGATGTCTCCAGTGCCCTGGCGTCACCACTTGCTCCACTCCAGTCCTCATCGGTAAGCCAGCCTGTTTTCGACGTCAGCCGACATGTGGGTCTAGTACCGTTGTTTAGAGAAGAGGAGGTTGATTCGTATTTCGCTGTGTTTGAAAGAATTGTGACCACATTGAATTGGCCTAGAAGTTTGTGGACACTGTTACTACAGTGTAAATTAACAGGGAAAGCACAAGAAGCATGCTCTGCTCTTTCTTTGGAACAGAGTCTTGATTATGACGTGGTTAAAGCTGCAGTTCTGCATGCTTATGAGCGTGTGCCTGAAGCATACAGGCAAAGTTTTAGGAATCTGGTCAAACCAAATAGCCAAACGTTTGTGGAATTTGCTCGTGAGAAGTGCTTGCTCTTTGAAAAGTGGTGTTCGGCTAGTAACGTGACAAGTTTTGAGCAGCTTAAAGAACTGATGTTACTAGAAGAGTTCAAGTCTTGTCTTCCAGAACAGCTCGTGGTGTATTTAAATGAACAGAAGATCGATGTGTTGTCTAGAGCTGCTGTCTTAGCTGATGAATTTGTGTTGACTCATAAGACTGTGTTTAATATGCCTGCATCTCATACTAACTCTTCCTTACGCAAATTAAAGTCACGTAACACAACTGCTCAGGTTCGCTCTCTGGTTAGGTCTTCGCCTGAAACCCGTGAATGTTATTATTGTCACGAACAAGGTCATTTAATTGCCGCCTGTCCAATGTTAAAGCGTAAGGTTGCTCGTCAGCAAACTGCTAGCAAAAAGGTAAATGCTGCAGAGCTGCTAGATAAGTCAGTTTCACAGTCTGTTGGTGAGTCTGTGTTTGAGTCTTTCATATCCTCGGGATATGTATCATTAGGGGCTGGTCAGACAAGAAACCCCATTAAAATTTTGAGGCATACCGGTTCTGCTCAATCGTTCATTTTGGAGAATTCATTGCCCTGCTCAGAATCTTCTTATTTAGGGAGTGATGTGTTAATTCAAGGTATTGGCATGACTGTAATTTGTGCGCCTTTACATAAGGTATATTTAGAAACCAAAGGTTTTTCGGGTTTTGTTAAAGTTGCAGTCCGTTCAGCATTGCCAGTCAGTGGTGTTTCATTCATTCTAGGTAATGATATTGCAGGAAACCAAATTTTGTCACTTCCAGAGGTTGTATCTGAACCCATTAGTGATTGTCCAGAGTTGGAGGCTCAGACATCTTCTGTATTTCCTGCTTGTGTGTTAACACGTGCTCAGCAAAAGAAAGTGGGTGACGTGATAGCTTTGTCAGACTCTTTAGTTGCTGATGTTCCCAAGGCTACTTCCAAACCAGGTGCTAAACTCCGCATAACTCATGCGAAGCTGGTAATGGTTGAGAAGGCCAATCCTTCGCTAACCCATTGTTTCGAGACTGCAGTGGAGAAAGGGGAGCTGGAGAAGCACCCAATTGTAGCTTATATTTTTGAAAAGGGAGTTCATTAGACCATTCCTCCAACACCCTTGAAGCCCATTCCAGGAGAATGATTGAATTGATTTCAATTATTGGATAAATAGTGTGAGGTCTATAGTACCATCGAAAAAGAGAACCCTGAAAATACTTGCTGGTATTGTTATCTTGTTATCTGGTTTTGTGAAATTCAGTTTAGGTGAACTTAGAAGTTCACATTTATGTGGGGGGGAATGTTACAACCCGCAACATGTTGGTCACTGTGTGTGTGTTTTATGTGTCTGTGTTTCTATGCTTCGTAGCGCGTGTGTGTGTGCATATTGAATCCAGGTTGCGCGCCGATCAGGATCCATTCCAGATTTTCCAACTGCCACTACACCGGCAACTGCCTGACCTCCACACGTGCGCTTCCGCCCTGAGTGACGTCATCAACCATTCATAAACCGGAGAGAGACGCGGGAACGGGGAGGCGTGTAGGCAAAGTGTTGGTTGTGTTGGAGAGTTTTGTTGTGATAGTGAAATTTTGAGATTGGATTGTGTATTCTGGTTTTTGACTTTTGGCTTCCATTTTGACTTTGATTTGTGCTTTGTCCTTTTGGTTTGGTTGCTGGCTCTTTGTAAATACTGTTTGTTTGTTTGTTTGTTTGTTTGAATTCACTGTATGTTTGTGCACTCACCGGTAGTAGGGGTGTGGCTGCCCATTATTTTAGGGAAAGGGTTTTGTGTTCACTGTTTTTGGTTTAGGAAGATAGGGAAGGCATCTGTATTTTTGTTTGTGTTTTCTTTGCTAGGTAAGCTAGCTGCTAAAATACAGATACCTTTTTGTTTATTATTTTGGCCTGGGTCCACCCTGAAGCTAAGCCTGGTGTTGTGTTTGTGTGTTTATTTGCATGTGCTATTGGTCAAGCAATACAAACCTCACTTGTTTGTAAATTACCATATCTGTCTTGCTCTTTGTTCCATTACACCACTTTTTTCCACACTCACCAAACAGTTTAAAATAGAACCCCGAACCAATCATTTGCTGTACGGCCCAACCCTAGACTGGGATGTAACAACATACTCACTGTTCACAGTCATATTTATTTATCTACTCATCATGTACCCTAATCTGCAATTACTTGCACTACCTCAGTCTTGCACCATGCTGGATATATTGTACTTTGTTCTTAGTAATTTCTGTTGATGTATGGTTGTATTCTGGGGTTCATATATAAATTTCTTTCTGGATCAGTAAAGTATCTATCTATCTGTCTATCTATCTGTCTATTCTTAGTCACTTTGTGTAGACACAGCTTTTCTTGTTATGTCTGGAGGCCACCATGTTTCTTCTGTATAAAAAGAACTGTGCAGAGGCTGCTGATATGGGGAGATGTATGGATGTAATTCAATGAAATTTCCATTTGAATTTGGGACTTATGGCACTATTATGTAGGGGATTAAAGGCACTGAACATGGCACCGCATTGGCCAGTGTGTGATTTTTGAATACTATTTGTGAGGCAGGGTTTGTATTCACATAAATCCCAGTACCATAGTAAATTAGGCAGTCACACTGATAAAGAATGAGATGCTGTCCTGTGGGTCATCCATCCAGGTCTTGCACTTTTAGCAAATATTGCATTTTGATTTCCCAGAGTCTATTAACACTGTAAGACAAAAGACATTCATGCATGAGACAGCTCATGCATCACACTGCCACTCGGTATAGGGAGCTACCATAGTAAAATTGCTCATGGCATCATCAGAAGTTGGTACTACAGGAGCCTGTTTTTAATCACAGTGTTGAAATAGATAAGCATGTTGATGACAGCATCAAGAGATCTAGTCATCATGGGACCTCAGCCCCTTAATGAGATAATGTTTAAGCCCTTGACAGAATGCTGCTTTTAGCACAAATTTGGAAGTGCTATGGTTCCCATGCTTTAGTAAAAGGAGTTGCTTTTCAACTTTCTTGCCCCCAAAGAATGGAAAAGCTGCCTTAGCTAGCTTCTTGGTGAGCAGGTCTAACTTTCCTACCTTGATGTGTTCATTCACTCTGAATTAGGTGATCATTGCCATATAAAGCCCTTCCATCTGGGTGAGTTGCTGGGTTACTTGTTACAGCAAGCTATAAGCGCCAAAGCAGGGAGAACTGTTGTTCTTCTATCCTCCAGTTGTTTAATTTGCTGATGCTGCAGTCCTGGAATGCTATCTACAACCAAATTCTGTAAAAGTTGAGGTTTTAAAATTTTAATAATATGAAAACTAAAAGACTTTCAAATCATATGAGCCAATATTTTATTCACAATAAAACACAGAGGACATACCAAATGTTTTAACTGAGAAATGTTTTAATTTATGCACAAAACGAGCTCATTTCAAATTTGATGCCTGGTATAGGTCTCAAAAAAGTTGGGGCAGGGCTAAGAATAGCATCTCCTCTTCTTTTCAAGATGTATGCGCATTGAGGTTATGAGTTTCTGGAGTTTCGGTGTTAGAATTTGGTCCCATTTTTGCCTGATATAGGGTTCCAGCTGCTGAAGAGTTTGTGGTAGTCTTTGACGTATGTAACCCTTTTTACCATAGGCTCGTGAGTGTAAGGGTTCTGTATGCCGTAATAAAGACAATTCAACCCACCATCTTTTTCCGGTATTAATCAAAATGATAAAAAGGGACATCCCAATGAAAAATAAACTGTCTAGGGTAAACTATGATTCTCACTTTATCCAGGGACTAACTAAAACCCAGGGGCACCTAACTCCTAACAACCTAGGGGAGTAATTTACATAAATAACCCACCTGTTTAACTTTTAAACTAGATGGGAAAGACAACATACATTTGTTTAACTCCTGTATTAAGAAGTAAAATAATTTAGCAGGATTGTTTTGAAATAAAAATATGTTCTTACACAGATCAGCAAACAAAATAGGGTAAATGACTCAGTCTTTAGACTCAAATAACATTACTACACTTTGTTCCAGAATGTTCTTTAGGCAACTTCCAAACAGATTTTGTTGGCGCGCTTAATGTTGGAGCTCATGAAGAAACTGTAGGACGTCCATGTTTACATGAATTTAGAACCGCTCTTACCGCTTCACCAGAAACCAAACTTCCAGTCAGTCGAAAATGTTCACTAATGAGCAGCAGCTTTACCCTCCTATTTCCATCAGCGGCGTCCTTGGACACGAAGCACGCGTTTTCCAGAAAGCTCAGTCCGCGTTCGGCAAAGCTCCGAATTCACACACTCTGGAGCGTATCGCCTCACGAAAAATTTACAGCGCGTAATGAGTGAGTGAGTGAGTAATACAAAAATGTTCTTCGCTGTATTAAGAAAAAACCCACACCAGTGCACTCGCGAAACTTGGAAAAATAGCCCGCTGCACTGAAACGTGCACTGCTTTTCTGCACGCCATCTTCTCTCTTCTCTTGGCTCCGCCCCCTTTAACTCCTTGCGCACCACTCCAGTAGGGAAACTCACAATGTGCATTAGACAAAGTGCATTTAACAGTTTTCATCTCTTTCATAACCCTTAATGAATAAAAATTGAGAAACAATAGAAATGCCTGATGCAAATCAGGTTGTTACACTCTCCCCCTACCAAACAAGACATGTCCTCATGGCTTAGCACCCCTACAACATAGACAACAAATTCACAACACAATACGTTTTGTTATGAACAAACCAATCCGGCACATTAAAAGATACACACAGCCAGTAATGTCTTTGAGATTAATAATAACCACAACATGAATTGCTATTTCACTGTTAATAAAAAAATAAAAATAACTAGTCACTTCACAGTGTTTCTATCATACATATACATCTGTCTCCATTTACTACAGGTCTAAGAACTGTATTTCAAAATAAAATAAAGAACAGAGTACAGACCTTCAAAAGTGGAAAACCAAACAAAAGAACACACAAACACTTGTGTTAGAGTTCCCCCCCCTCTCCACTAATTTTCCTAAAGTATTTATATAACCATACCCAACAAAATTGTCTAAAGCTCAAGGCAAAACCCAAACTATAAAACATGCCCCAAAACTCTCCCAACAACACTTAGATCAAAACTGAATGGCTCTGACAGCTCCTCATCCTGTCTATGTAGGGAAATTCTAGGCAGTATGTCATACCACACACCACTCTCTTCATCTTCTGAGTCAGTACCCTCTCCCTCATTGTGAAAATCTGATTTGTTCCCTTCAGCATCACACTTCTCATTTAACACTTGCGAACCCTTGTCCAAATTGTCTCTTTGAAATCTCTTTCTTCTTCTCTGGCAAACTCTTTTACTCGGTACAAGGTCAGCATCAAGCACTGGCTCAAGACACACTTTCTGTCCCAAAGGCAGAAGGTGGTTTCGATGGAGGACTTTAACAGGTCCATTTCCATCTTTGGGGCTCAAACGGAACACCGCCAAATCTGCCATTTGGCTGTCTACTACATACGGAGTTGAGCCCCAGCGGTCAGCTAACTTGTGCTTCCCTTGAAATCCCAAATTCCTGATCAGCACCCTGTCCCCAGGAAGTAACTGTGAACAACGGATCTTTTGATCATACCTCTGCTTATTTCCTTTGTTTTGCTTGGCAGCGATGCACTCAGCAAGTTCATATGCTGGTTTCAATTCCTTTCTCACCTCAGCCACATACTTGAGGTAAGTTCTGTTTTGTGTGTTGTCACTGGAAGTCCCAAAACACAGATCCACCGGCAATCTTGCCTCACGTCCAAACATAAGGTAATAGGGAGAAAATCCAGTGGCTTCATTAGATGTACAATTGTAGGCATGAACGAGATGTGCGATATGCTGACTCCACCGCTTTTTCTTATTCAGCTCTAAGGTTCCAAGCATATCTAGCAAGGTCCTATTAAACCTCTCAGGCTGGGGGTCACCCTGGGGGTGATTGTCAAGGAGTTGTCCTTGATTTCTCCACCCCAAGCATACTCAACAACTCATGGATTAGGCGACTTTCAAAGTCCCTCCCCTGATCACTATGTACCCTTTTTGGTAAACCATAATGGACAAAGAACTTATCTACCAAGACTTTTGCCACAGTACAGGCTTTTTGGTCCTTTGTCGGAAAGGCTTGCACGTAACATGTATAGTGATCAGTAATGACTAAAACATTTTCTGTATTACTCAAATCTGGCTCAATGGACAAAAAGTCCATGCAGACAAGATCCAATTGTCCATTACTCCGCAAGTGAGATAGCGGAGCAACCTTTTTGGGCAGGGTCTTCCTCTTTATGCACCGCCCACAAGATTTACAATATCCTTCCACATCTGACTTCATACCTGGCCAATAGAATCGGTATTTAATTAACCCATAAGATTTCTCACAGCCTAAATGACCGGAATCATCATGCAGTGATTTCATCACTATCCTCCTGTATTTGTCTGGCAAAACCAATTGGGATTTGCATCGTTTTCCAGGTGGACTGGTGATTCTGTACATGACCCCTTGGCGCAACTTCAACCATTCCCACTCTCTCACAAGCAGAGTAGTGGTTCGATTCGTCACCTTGTTAACCTTTGCCACATCTCCATGACTGAGAGCTGACCAGACGTCACCTATACCAGGATCCTGTTGCTGAGCATTAGACAGTTCCAGTGGACTCAGTACAGGCATCTCCCTGGCACACAAAGTAGACAAGTTACAATAGGCTTGGGGGATAGCATGCACAGAGAACCCCAAATGATCTCTCATTTTGCCAGAACACGGATCTCTATGTTTTGTCACACCAGACATTTGACATAGAGCTTTTACTCCCCCTGGAGATATGTCCTCCCACGGTCGTTCTGCTACAGGTACAGGGTGTGGACGGCGGGACAGAGCATCCGCGTCAATGGTTTGAACTCTTGATCTGTATTTAAGGCTGAAATTGTAGGTGGATAAGGCAGCAAGTCAGCGGTGACCCGTCGCATCCAATTTTGCAGACGTCAACACATAAGTTAACGGGTTGTTGTCGGTTCTCACCTCGAACTGTGCCCCATACAGATAATCATACAATTTGTCAACTACTGCCCACTTCAAAGCCAAAAATTCGAATTTATGAGCAGGATAGTGTCGCTCCGAGGGTGCAAGGCTCCGACTTATGAAAGCAACTGGTCTCAGCCCTTCGCCTTGATCTTGGTATAGCACACCACCTAGACCTTCTCGGCTAGCCTCTACATGCAATACATAAGGTAGCTGTGGGTTTACAAAAACCAACACAGGCGCTTGAGTAAGCATCCGCTTCAGCTCCTCAAAGGCCTGCTCACATTTTTCATCCCACCTTCGATCAAAAGGCTCCGACGGACTTAGTTAGGTTTTGTCCAGCTTCATTCTGGACCTCTTTCCAGTTGGGGGATAGCCTGACAGCAATTGGTTCAACGGATATGCCACTTTGGAGTAATCCCTCACAAAGCGTCTATAATAACCACAGAACCCAAGGAACGATCGCAAAGCGGATACACTGGTCGGTCGTGGCCAGGTAATGACTGCTTCGGTTTTCTTTGGGTCAGTAGATACTCCATCCTGAGAGATAACATGTCCCAAATAAGTCACTGATGGTTGACAAAACTGGCATTTGTCTAACGACAGTTTGAGACCTTCATCTCTCAAGCGATCAAGCACCTTTAATAATCATGTTTCATGTTCATCGAGCGTGGAACCAAACACGATAATATCATCAAGATAGACTAAAACCTCAAGGAGATTCATGTCACCAACAGTCTGTTCCATAAGTCGCTGAAAGGTAGCCGGAGCTCCGGATACTCCTTGTGGCATTCTCTCGAACTGATAGAAACCGGCTGGGCAAATGAAAGCAGTTTTCTCCTTGTCAGCTTCATTCATAGGAACTTGGTAATACCCACTTCGGAGGTCCAAAACACTAAACCATTTGCTGCCATTCAGACAAGCCAGTGCATCCTCAATTCTTGGCACTGTGTATTGGTCTGGAATAGTGCGTTTGTTTAGCGTTCTAAAGTCTACACACATCCTGATCTTCCCATCCCTCTTCCTAACGACACCAATAGGCGAGGCGTAAGGGCTCCTCGACGCTGTAATAATTCCAGCATTCTTCAAATCCCAAAGATGCTGTCTCAATGCCTCCAAATCAGCTGGTGGAAGTCGACGAGATCTCTCTCGAAAAGGTTTGTTCTCAGTGGTGTTGATGGTGTGGCGGACACTTGTGCAACAGCCTACATCAAATTCATGGGCAGAGAAAACATTGCTGCGCTTCATCATTTACTCTACTAATCTTTCTTTCCACTCACTGGGGACTAGTGAGTCTCCAAAATTGAAAGAATTGGGATTCAGTGCTTCAACTGATTCTGTGCTAAGCTTTTTACCCACAAGAGGCAAAGGAACCAAATCGACCGGGAAAAGGTGAGCAATCGGGGTCCCTCTGGTCAATGTGACTTCTCGGACAGACACATTCCTAACCATAACAGAAATTTTCCTACCTTCCGCAATGGTGGCTGCCTGTAACTCTGGCCTCACTAAAAGCTCCTCAGGGAACCTTGTCCCCTCAACAGGCTCATCAGGTGAATCTACTAGAACAGCGTGAGTGCATGGCTGTCTCTGAAACTTTGGTACACCCATTACCCTAGCCACACCTCCAGGGCGCACGGTTAAAGGTTTAGTTTGTGTGAACCATACAGCTCCTCTCTCCTGATTGTTACCATCAGAAAAAGGTGCTGAGAATTCTTTCAAAACTTTCTTAAAAACAGGATGAATGTGCTTTGATCTTATGAGGCTCTCTCCTCCCTTCTCTCTACATCTCTTTAGCAGTCGTCTCACTGTTGGTGTGTTTGTGCCAACAAGAATAGAGGTGTCACCTTTCACAACTGGGTCGGGGCAGACCAACACAAGGGCATCAAAAGTCTCTGTGACTCCTACATCAGATTCCAAAAACTCCAGCAACAAATAGCCATCGTAAGGGTAATCAGCAGGACTGAGACCCCATATTTGCAAAGCACTAATGGGTGTCAACGGCAGATGTGCCAAGTATCGATCATAAAAGGATCTGTACAGCAAGGTCACTTGAGAACCAGTGTCAAGTATAGCTTTAGCATATATGCCCTCAATCTGCACTGTTACTGCTGAGCTTGGGCCCACTAAGCCTTTGGGTATAGCATTTCCTGCTTCTTTCACTGATTTGATGCACTTTGTGGAACGTGTCTTTACCACCGGGACACCAGGCCGTTCCTCTACTGGGCCCCATGGTAGTTTCCCGACTTCCTTGAAAGTTTAATAAGGCGCTTGTTGACCTTTTTCAAGTTCTCCTCACCTTCACAATCTCGCTTAAAGTGTCCATCCTCCCCACACCTGTAACAGAACACTCCAGGTCTCACTTCCTCAGAATTAGCCCTCGGGGAGGGTTCAAATCTCCTATGCCTACTCTTGGCAGAAATCTCAGGCCATGGACCTCTAGTATCATGCTGAGGTGTAGCTGTGACCGCTTTGAGGTTAGTCATTTCAGCTTTCATCACGCTAATATCCTTTCTCATCTGTTCGACTCCAGGATCGACTTTACTTTCAGGAAGAAGCTGAGCAACCGGGATTATGGTCCTTGACACCACAGTGCTCTTTATGTCACTCCTACTTTGGAGCGCATCCTCTTCCTCCCTAATCTCTCTCAATAACTCATTGAACGTAGGAGGGTCTCTCAGCTTGTGTGTCATGCGAATACGAAGGGCAATCATATCTTGAGGTAATGCACCCCTCACAATTTGCTCAATACGTAGCCGATTCAGGTCTAACAGCTCCACCCCTCCCTTCCTATACACACAGTGTAAAAGTTTATCTAACCTAAGCAAGTAGCCTGACAGTTTTTCTCCTTCACATTGGAATGTGTGTCGGAATCTAACAAGGAGGTCATCCGCACTTTCAGTAGTCCCGAATGCTGTTTCAAGAGCTTGCATATAGTCACTAGATGTAGCAGTGGGGTTCTGTGTTCTTAATGACCTTACAATGTCAGCAGCAGGACCTTTTAAGCTTTCAACTATCCTCTTCTTCTTTGCCTTATCACTACATAGCCATTCCTCCAATAAATGCATTGTCTGTTCTGCCCAAGCTTCATACTCCTCTTCCCCACTTGGGGTGGGTTTTATACCAGAAAATAACCGAAGTTTCCGGTAACCCTGTGTATCAGCAGGCACTGCATTACATTTGTCCACTAGGGAACTAATAGCATTAATCAACGCAGTGTTCGTGTCTAAGGGTGAGGGATCAATTAAACCCTTTATATCAGTAATAGTCTTTCCCTCATGCCTGAGGAATGACATCAATTTAGTTTCAAACTTTTCACCCTCAATGGGAGCAGAGAGCACTTGAACAGGCCAAGGACCAGCAATTCCAGGAAGTCCAACACGATCTGGCACAGTTTGCGTAGCTAAATCACAAGATGTCTGAATCAACACAAACTGCGTTTTATCTGCTGTATCTAGGCAGCGGTCAACTATCTTAGCTTTTCCAATTACCTTAACCAAACTCAGAGCTTCAAGCTAAATATCATGAGTGACATCGTAAACATTTCCCAACACTAGTGCATTTTCAGGAGCTAACTGCACTCTTTTACACCAAGCTTCTATTTCAATGACATCCATTGTGTACGTTTTTTTTTTTTTTTTTTTTAAATAAAAATTACATATATTTAAGCACACTGTGAAAGTGTTATTCTATCAGCACAACTCAACGAAATTATCTATACTAAACTATACATAAATCTGCTTTCACACAGAAATTTTCGAAATTAAACATAAAACAATCCCGGACGATGTCCCTAAAATGTAACCCTTTTTACCATAGGCTCGTGAGTGTAAGGGTTCTGTATGCCGTAATAAAGACAATTCAACCCACCATCTTTTTCCGGTATTAATCAAAATGATAAAAAGGGACAACCCAATGAAAAATAAACTGTCTAGGGTAGACTATGATTCTCACTTTATCCAGGGACTAACTAAAACCCAGGGGCACCTAACTCCTAACAACCTAGGGGAGTAATTTACATAAATAACCCACCTGTTTAACTTTTAAACTAGATGGGAAAAACAACAGACAACATATATTTGTTTAACTCCTGTATTAAGAAGCAAAATAATTTAGCAGGATTGTTTTGAAATAAAAATATGTTCTTACACAGATCAGCAAACAAAATAAACAAAATAGGGTAAATGACTCAGTCTTTAGACTCAAATAACATTACTACACTTTGTTCCAGAATGTTCTTTAGGCAACTTCCAAACAGATTTCGTTGGCGTGCTTAATGTTGGAGCTCATGAAGAAACTGTAGGACGTCCATGTTTACATGAATTTAGAACCGCTCTTACCGCTTCACCAGAAACCAAACTTCCAGTCAGTCGGCAAATGTTCACTGATGTGCAGCAGCTTTACCCTCCTTTTTCCATCAGCGGCGTCCTTGGACACGAAGCACGCGTTTTCCAGAAAGTTCAGTCCGCGTTCTGCAAAGCTCCGAATTCACACACTCTGAAGCGTATCGCCTCACGAAAAATTTACAGCGCGTAATGAGTGAGTGAGTGAGTGAGTAATACAAAAATGTTCTTCGCGGTATTAAGAAAAAACCCACACCAGTGCACTCGCGAAACTTGGAAAAATAGCCCGCTGCACTCAAACGTGCACTGCTTTTCTGCACGCCATCTTCTCTCTTCTCTTAGCTCCGCCTCCTTTAACTCCTTGCGCACCACTCCAGTAGGGAAACTCACAATGTGCATTAGACAAAGTGCATTTAACAGTTTTCATCTCTTTCATAACCTTTAAAGAAAAAAAAATTGAGAAACAATAGAAATGCCTGATGCAAATCAGGTTGTTACACATATTTTTTGTTTAATGATGTGCCAAATGTTCTCTATGGGTGAAAGATCTAGACTGCAGGCCTGCCAATTCAGCACCCACACTATTTTATTATGAAGTCATGCTGTTGTAATAGCAGTAGTATGTTGTTTTGCATTGTCCTGGTGAACTATACAAGGCCTTCCCTGAAAGAGACATTGTCTAAAACCTTTATATACCTTTCAGCATTCATAGTGCCTCCAAAACCAAGCTGCCCTTACCGTATGCACTTATGCACCTCCACACCATTAGAGATGCTGGCTTTAGAACTGAACGCTAATAACATGCTGGAAAGTCTCCATCCTCTTTAGCCACACAGCATCTGAGATTTCCAACAAGAATGTCTGACCATTAATACTTTTCTACTTTGAAGCAATCCATTTTAAATTAGCCTTGGTCCACAGGACATGAGGGTGCTTCTGGACCATGTTCACATGTGGCTTCCTTTTTGAATGATTGGACTTTAGTTGCTGATGGCACGGCAGATTGTGTTTACTGACAATGGTTTCTGGAAGTATTCCTAGGCCCATTTACTAATTTCATTGACAGAATCGTGCCGAAGAGTGATGCAGTGTCATTTGAGGGTGCAAAGACCACGGGCATCAAACAAAGATTTTTAGCCTTGACCCTTACATATAGATTATTCCTGTTTCTATGAATCTCTTGATGATGCACTGTAGATGATGAGATTTGCAAATCCTTTGCAATTTGATGTTGAAGAACGTTTATAAAGTATCCCACAATCTTTTTACACACTTCCACAGCCTGGAGAACCTTTGCTCATCTTTACTTATGAGAGACTCTTCCTTTCTAGGACATCTCTTTATAGCTAATCATGTTACAGACATGATGTCAATTAACTTGGCTGAATCTTTTTTAAATGTATTACTTTTTCAGCCTTTTGTTGCCCCATCCCAACAAAAACAAATTTGAAATTAGCTTATTTATTTATGAATTTAATGACTTAAGTTCTATTGTGAATAAAATTTTGGATCGTGGATTTTGGATTTTATTCAAATTAAAAAAAAGTCCCAACTTTTCTGGAATTTGTGTTGTAATTGAAATCACCTGCTGTGTCCATGGGATGGTAAAGTATTCTGTCAGGAAGGCAGGCATGGATTGCAAGTGCAGGTTGACAGATTTTAATCATAGCAGTCACAAAAATCATAATTGTAGCCAAGGTGCAGAAAATGGTCAGGTGATCAAGCAGCATTTTGGCTCCCAGTGAAATTTCATATTGATCCTAAAATACTACTATTGACCTATGTGGTCTCGCACTGCAATACCTGAGTGAAGCGCTAATGTTTTATGATACACCACACCTACTTTGATAAATGGATGCAGAGTGCTTGTCAGTACCTCTTATTATGAAAACTACACCAGGGGGAAGAGCTTTTTCTTACAAAGCCCCAAAACTATGATATAACCTTCCAATTAATGTTTGAGACTCAGACACAATCTCAGTGCTCAGTGTTTAGGCTAAAAACCTTCCTTTTTTTATATCTATTTAGCCAAGTCTTTTGTGAATACATTTATATTAGGTAAAGCTGCAAATCAGGGGTACTCATGGTTACTGGTATGTTTGGATGCTGTCTTTCCCACTCTCGCTGATCACTCAGGTTTGTTGGTAGTGATGTGACTGGTTGCTTTACTTCCTAGAGAGCCCTCATGTCTGTGTCTCTCATTTTTAATTGTTGTCATAGTCAATCCTGCTTCTGTCCCTGATTGCACTCTGCACTAAATATACATTCACCTTATACATTAGGTGACTGCTAGCATACCTAACTGTATTCTCTCAATATGTTGGGCTACACATGGCACCTATGAGCTACCAGTGATCCAGACTTCCTCTGCTCTCCGGACCTGTGTGATTCATCCTTGTGCCAAATTTCATTATATGGAGGCCTCTGGCTCACAGTTGAAGATGGTGTGATCTGCTTGGAATGCATGTGGTGACTGGGGATGGCCAATGCAGATACCAGTCCTCTGATAACCTGTGACCGCAGTCCCTCAATAGTTCAGGACCGAAATTCCCACAAACAGTATTGTACTTGTTATGGCTGTAAGGTGTATCTCGGAAATGGAGTTTGTCACTGGTTTAGGCAAGGATTGTCCCAATCACAGATAAGCTAAGTTTTTCCAGTCTTAAACTCCCCAGTTTTTGTGACCTGTGCACAATGGAGCAATAGTATCATGTTCTTAAAGGATGGAAGTGGAACCTGAACTGGGCTTCTGCTATTGCAGTTTATCCACCTCAATTTTCAAGGTGTTGTGCATTTAGAGATCTTTTTTCTGCTTACCTGCACAGAGTGGTTAAATGAGTCACTTGTAGCTTTCGTCAGCACGAACCAGCCTGTTCATTTTCTGTTATCCTCCCAACAGGTTGTTTCAGTCCATAGAACTACAGTGGAACCTCGGATTGCGAGTAATGCGGTTTGCGAGTGTTCCGCAAGACCAGCAAAGATTTGTAATACATTTTTACTTGAAAAGTAAAGTCTTGGTTTACAAGTGCAGAGTATCATGCATCACGTATGCGCTTCTTGTTTCCACACCGAGCGTCACGTGAACACAACTAAGCCAATGATTTTTCTCTCTCTTGCGCTACGGAATTGTGGGTAATCATCTCCCCTGCTGGGTCTTAGTGCTTGTCTTTTACTGGTATAATCAACATCTTCCTCTGTGTTTCAGCGTGTCGTTAGTCCTGTGTGCGCGCACGTAATTTGATACCGTGCCCCACACACAAACCGACTCACTCACACACTCTCTCGCCTTTACACCCTCCTCCCCGGCTTCACACACATACAGACACACAGACACACACACTGCTCTACACAGAAACTCGATTCTTTTTAAAGGTAAAGTGCTGGTTCATTTGTTTGTTTGTTTTACTTTACAGCAGTGATTCTGTTAGTATGCGCTCACGCAAGTGTCATTAGCGATATTCCTTGCAAATTTTTCTGATAAAACAGTCCCTCCGTTAATGTGTGCACACAGCGCCTGCACGCATGAACAGAAACACCTATCTGTCAGGATTTATTTCTTACTTTTTTTATGGGTAAAGTGCAGGTTAATTTGTTTTATTTTTACTTTATACATTGTATTAATTATTTTTATGCATTTCTTTTTTTGGGCTGTGGAATGAATAATTTAAATCTTCATTATTTCTTATGGGAGAATTCAATTTGTTTTATGAGTGTTTTGGAATATGAGCCCCCAAATTATGCTCATAATCCAAGGTTCCACTGTACTGTTCACTGGATATATTCTTTTGTTTTTTGCACATTTGAGTAAACACTTTAGACTGTTGTGTGTGAAAATCCCACGAGATAAGCAATTATAGTAATACTGAAACCAGCCAATCGGGCACCAATGAGCATCCCACAGTTAAAAATCACCCATCCCCCATTCTGACCAATTTCAAGTGACAGCTTTGGTTTTCCATTTTAAATACCTTTATTTGAAGGTTGTTCTTTGGGCGTCTGGTTGCCAGACAGAACGTTACAAAAACATTAATGCCACCATTGTTTTTCCATGTAGCTTGAAACCATGCTGTTTATGGACCATATGTGCAATGGATTGAAAGTCATTTTATTAAAAAACAAAACAAAAACAAAAACCTTTCCTTTAAAAAAAAAAAAAAAAGAGAGAAATGAAAATTTTGGAACGGACCAAACACAACGTATAAATATCTGACCTATTGGTTCAACACTTAACTGTACAGTCATTCTACACATGGAAAATACCATTTGCGGCACAATTCAGGCCGATGCCAAATTCCCATTTTCCTTAAAATAGCGTCAAATTACTGACTAGTGTGCAAGTCTGTGTTTCTGTAGGGTATGTATGCCTATTTTAATCATCCTATCCAATTTGGGGACCTTTGCTAACTAAACAAGCAGGCTGATGCATCATTAGCAGTTCAGTCTCTCCCACAGTTTAGTTATTTTTGCCAACTACTCCACATTTTTCCATTGCTAACTAACACATTTCATCACATCAACTTAGGATGCTGGGTTGATGACATCGGTACACTGGGGCTCGCAAAACGGCCCAAAGCGGCCATACACGTCTTTGGCCCTGACGGCAAAGTAATACGTAGAACCGGAAACAAACTGGGTGAGGGTGCAGGCCATGGGAAGTGGCAGTGCCTTCACTTCACCAATCTTTTTCCACAGTGAGTGTGTGGATGGCTGTGTGGATGAACTGGCCGATGCACTCTGCTGATCCTGGTGGTAGGCATAGAGGTGGTAGCTATCCACAGGTGCACAGTTTCGCTCAGTCTCAGACACGCACCACGACAGCACAATGCCGTTCTGACTCTGCACACGTGCCAGCTTCAACTGAGGCTGCTGAGGAGGAGAGGTGTGTACTGCCTCTGAGGGCAGACGAGCTGGTGGGGCAGGGGCTAATGGCAACGGAGGAAGAGAACTCGATGATGAAGAGCTTGTGCGTGATTTAGAGGGAGAGTCCTAAAAAGATGAGAAATGGTACAACTTACTTGTATATATACACACACACACAAACACATTATTTGCAACTCTGATGCATGCTCATAAGCTAGACTAATATGCAACCAATTAATTAATCATACACACTAAGCAAACCCTGAAAAGGTTCAAAGCATTTCCAACTGTTTTCTGTAAACACTTTTTAAAAACTTTTTCGTAAAATCCACTTACCACTGAGGGTCGATGCTGCACTGCAGAACGCCCTGCTGAAGAAAATAAATACAATTAACCGTAAGGCAAGGTGATAATATTTAATACCCAGCATAACAGAAGCACAAATTCTATGACAATTAAACAAAAGTACTAGAGACAAATTAATTTTATGGCAGAATAGGTAAGGGAAAGAAGTAGAGAACTGGAGAAACTCACCAGCAGAGGTGGAGCTCACTAGTGATGGGGGAGGCCCTTGGGGTCGCTGGGCATTGTTGGGGACAGCAGAAGCAGTAGCCTTCTGCACCCCAGTAACTACAAACACACATCAGGTGGAAAAATAAGGGAGTGAAGGACAATACATATAATTGATTATATAAGACAGAACAGTAACAAAACAAATGGAATTGAAAATGTACCTTGCACATCATCATCATCCTCAGTTAGGTCAATGACTGAGCCCTTTGGACGAGCAGGCTGCGCAAACGACAGGGAGTAATAAATATTTTACTTTGGAACAGTACTAGCACTGTGGTCAATTCTGGATATCCTACCATAAGTAAATATGAAATATCACCATTACTGTATTATTAGGCTACATTACAGTTTCATGTTAGTTATAAAATAAATAAATAAATAAATAAATAAACCTCACACACCAATTGCAGTTTTTGGTTGTACCAGGCAATTGGTTATTAATCATGTGTACTACATGAGGTTTTAAAACACAGCATCAGCATACTATGTTTACCTGAGCAGGTGATTTGGCTGGAACAGAGTGAGTAGCTTGGTTATCTGAAATGAAAAAAGAAAGTTATGTTACAGAGAATATAGTAGTCAACAGGTTGCTGCAATTAGTGTGGAGGCCTGTAAAACAGCACACACCTGTTTTGGATGTCATTTCAGAAGCCGATGGCGGACCAGCCGCGGCTGCAGCCGAGCCTGTTGCAGCAGGGCCTGTGGTTGCAGGTGATGATGAAGCAGTGGCCATTCCAACTACAGTGGCACACTGTGTTGGGGCACGGGCTGTCGTCACGGAGATGCCAGCACTAGGTGAGCTTGTTGTGCCCGTGCCACCCTGGTACACTGGCCTACTTGGTGGCATCTGTGCCACTGCTGAAGAAACGGATGAGGCCAAAGAAGAGGGAGCGGACGAAGATGAGCTCACAACATTTCCTGCAGTCTTCTGCAAGATAAAAGTCGTGGCTGTTGTGGTCTTGGCCTTGCTAAGGCTATTAACTGTGGCTAAGGAGGACACAGGAATTAGGTTTACTCCTCCGGCTATGGCCCCACCCTGGCCGTTAGCTACAGCCAATGGCAGCTGGATCAGCAAAGGCTGGATGGACATCGGTTGGCCTGCTGATGTGGCTGTGCTCGTTATGGCACCCGTGTTGGGGCGGGACTGCAGCAGCAGAGTTCCTGTCTGCGCCTGGCCACTCAGAGAGGAGCTGGAGGAGGAGGGTGTAGAGTTTGTCGTTGTGGTTATGAGCTGGAGGATAGGCGCAGGGGCAGCTAATGCTGAGGAGGTTGGCGTACTTGGAGTGGAGTGAGGTTTGGGCTGAGTCGGGGTAGCTGAAGGGGGCGAGAAACGCATTAAGTACTGTTCATAACGGAAATCATAGCTTTTACCACTTTTCAAACCAAGACTTTAGAAGTTTAGCTTTGAGACAGGATTGATTTTGTATGTTAAGTCACTCACCGGTAGAACTGGATGATACTACAGAAGCATTCTGTGTCTTTGGGTCCAGCATGGTCCTTACAGTGCTGTAATAAAACAAATATAAAACTTGTTGTTATATTTCAGTCTGCCATCTAATGTTTACAGACACACCTTTCATAATTTGCACTCACAATTTTATGCCATCAGCGCAACAGAGCAATAACATTGTAAAATCTAAATTCTCATGTTGAAGTCTGATTTGTTATAACACAACGATAATGTCATTTTATTAACAAAAGTTAACTCAAGGTTGAAAGTCTATTGGACAGCTGTTTACGCTGCAGGATATTAAACCGTGAACACTTGTCTGATGTTTATTCTCTTGATAAACATCTGTGCACGGAAGTGTAACTGGTCGAAGTTGCATCATTGTCAGCATTATTTACGTTCTGCATGGATAATGGAGTCTTTAAACAACATGCTTTGTTCCAAAAGTTCTCTTTGGAAGCTAAATTTGAAGAGCTCTTCCTGCCTTGCAACATATGCCCGAATATGTGTTTTAGACCATCAGTTCATAAATCAGAATGTCAAAGTTGAAAAGCTTCTACTTTACTTAGCTTTGTTGCTTACACTGACGCAGCCTGAGAAAAACAGGAAAGAGCAATTCTCTCTGTCATTAATTAGGAAAATCCTAAATGGAATGCTCACCGTTGAGTTGTTGGGGTTGTCATGGGTGCGGGAGTAGGCTTAGCAGCAGCGGCAGCAGCAGCCTATAAAAGAAAAAGACAAATATTTACTTCCCAAAGCAAGCTGTTCATTTTCAAATAATGGAAAAATTGCAGGATAGGTGGGATTAACCAATTTATTACAGATTGTAACCTATCTGCTTACCTCTTGAGCTTTCCTGGAATTCTCAGACGCCTGATTAGCAGCTCCAAACTTCTTGGCTAACCGTGAAATCTTACTCTGAAACAAACAAATTAAATTTGATATTCTATAGAGTAACTCAGGTTTTTCTTTTTATATACATACACACACACATTTAAACACAAGGTCCTCCATGATCAAAACACAAACACCTTCACCATCATCCATCACCTACATCATCATCCAATTACTGCACTGATCCATTAGGACTTTTTCTGGTTAAGACGGCAAACCGTGTACCTCCAAATTACCTTGTAAAACTAACCCAAAGGTTTAACTTGCATACCACTGTTAACGTTTTACTTAATTTAATTCCTGGTTTGGACACTTGGTGTCACTCTCATAACAATGAATCTACCAACAAAAAAAAGCCTTAGCTTCTGATCTTTCCGTTTTGTCAATTTCTCACTTCAAAAGTTGAATGGTGTCGTTTTTAATCCCACAATAATATGATAGTTTTTGTGTAAACCCTTTACAAGACCATACAACAGGTTTTCAATTTGACACTGCCATAACCACCCCCTGTAATGCGAGGCAGATTAAGTATTCATTCTATTTCTATTACAAAACGAACATTTATATCTATAATCACAAAAAGCTTACATTTAATTGCTTAAGAGACATTTGAAGTAAAGCTGACACTTTGATTTACTAATTAACGTTGCAATGGCCTAGAAGTTGTTTGATTAAATTGCATGCATTTGTATACCTGTAGAGTGTGTTGGACACTTTTCTGCTGCTTGGAGGCAGCATCGATCTTGTCCATTCTGTCCTTGAGCTCTTTCAGATTGTGGTCGAACACAGTCAGCTGCAGCACATGCAAGCGCTCCTCCACCAACTGCTGCACCACCTGAGAGAAATAAATAAATAAATAAATTTAAGAAAGGGGGTTAAATTTTTTGTATAAATGAATGGCTGAATTGATGAAGCGTAAACCGATTAAATCAGAACACGAACGGATGTACCAAGGATAAAACATCAAACCAAAACGCAAACCTTTTCCAGTTTCAGGCGGCTCCCTGCGTTGGCCGTGATCTTCAGCTCTAATTGAGCTTCCAACTGCACTCCCTCCACCCTTGCTCTCTTCCCATCTCTCTCCTCCTTGATCTCTCCATCTTTCCATCCATCCTTCCCCTCGACTGGTGACAAAGATCTCTTTTTACCAGAAGGAGAGCTAGGGCCTGAGGACAAACCAGTGCATTTGGTTCAGGCTTGGGAAACCAATTCTATGTTGCACACACATGTATGTGTATATGTTTGTGTGTATACATACACATACACGCACACAGAGACCTGTTTTAGACATGTTATGATGCTGTATTTCAAATAAAGCATGGAGCTCAATACAACAGCAGGTAATCTTTCAGCTACATCTTTCCAAGCACAGCTGGTGGGCTCAGACAGCAGTAGTTTTGGCAGAAACTTTTACCTGTAGAACAGCAAGAAAACTTTTTTCTCCACATAAGAAAAAAAACAAAAGAGCATCAAATGCTCCTTATCATACGCACGATCTACTCTTCCCAGAAACTAACCTCCGCCATGAACGATGCCTCAAAAACATTTGACCCTCACTCTCAAGACCATCAGGATGAATTTGGAATCTATATTAGCTAGTCTTGTGCCATCATTGCTAGTCTTATTTCCCCTATTCAGAGCCCTGCCTCAGTAGGACTTTCCAGTGGTACTCATAAAAATATAGTCGTTTTGAAATTATAAAAGTCAAATTTCAAAATATAGGCTCTGTCTTCACTGCGCCACCAGGCAACATGACCCATCAAATTTCCAAATCGAACTAGTGCAACCAGTGCCTTTCCACTGGGGAGGTGTTTTATTGACAGTTGCTTAGTACTCTAACATCCAACTTTAACCACTTCCAGTAATACGATTTCTATTTAATCTGAATCTTAAACCAGAGCAAATGGTGCGAAATAAATACCACCTACTCCAGCAAAAGAGTATCTTGCATCAAAGCAGCCTACATGCAAGTTTGAGCCTATACACTGTTGGGTTTCAAACAATCTGAGCTAACAAATGACAAGAACTCATATTCCACGATCCTTTGAGTTATAGGGGGAGGGGGGTTGACAAAACAGGTTGCACATGCAAAAGCACCTCTTTTTTTCCTGACAACTGTATCATATTTGGAAAAATACAACTCTGCACTTAGCCTTACAAAGCTGAACTATCTGCAGTTCAACCGAGTTCAACACCAATTTTCATTCCAGTCATAGGCACAGTATTATATGAGTACCACCTGCAGAAACTCAAGCTACAAATGATTACTTCTTTATTGGCATCACGAATAGGCACTAATTACCTGTGCCATCTGCCACATTACACCCTTTCTCTCCCTCTTTCTTGTCCTCTTTCTCAGGATCCACATCCATCTTCTCCTCGTTTCTGTCTTTCGCCTCATCTTGCTCTCCCTGACCCTCATCTTCCTCACTGAGGCAGAGAAAGCCCTCTTTCACTTCTGGGTCGCACTCCAAGCTGGCGGCTGGAGAGCCGTAAGGAGACGAGGAGGAGATGCTCTTACTGCTTTTCTCTTCCGCCGAACCGTTGTCAAGGGAAGTGCTGTCTGTATCCATGGGCAGCTCGCCGTTCAAGGCTTGGTCTGTGGAAGTCTTTTTCTGCTCAGGCTTCTTGTCTGATGGAGAACTGGTGTGTGCAGTTTTGGTGGTCTGGAATAAAAGAAGGCGAGAAAGAAGGGAGTGACAATACTATAGGAATAATTCTGTTTGGTGTAAAGGTCCTGGAAGCGGTCTTGCGTCAATGTGTTTATTCTGTTAATTAGCAGAATTCTAAACGCTTTAGGGTGACATAAAAGCTCTATTTTGTCGGATAAACTTTGATGTTTTGTGTTCATGAAGTTTAAGGTCTTGGGCATAACTCACTTCTATATCATCAGTTTTGACTTCCTCTGGCTTCTCATCATGCTTCCTGTCTTGCTCTCCTTTCTTCTCTTCACCTTTCTCCAAGCCTTTCTTCAGAGAAGGTGAAGGTTCTCGATTTTCGCTGTCAGATGGAGAGGGTGATCGCGAGTGTGAGACCGAGCGCGATGGAACAGGTGAAAAACGTGATGAGGGCGAGACAGGAGACTTTGCCCCAGTCTCCTTGTCCTTCTCTTTGCCCTTTTGTCCATCCTCCCCGTGTGTTCCGTTTACCAGTGGTGTCTGGGGCCGCGAAGAAGAGTTGGAGTTTGCAGTCACCAAGGTGTTGTGCAGCACCTCCAGCTGCTGACGATCGCTCATTTTCATGGTTTTTCGAGCACGGAAAATCTTCTTCTGAGGCTCTTCTGGAACGGCGACTTCCATTTTTTTTTTCTTCACCTGGTTAAACTGAAGACACAGTCAACCGATTAGTTCAAGTCAATTGTTAAACTTGATTAGAGAAAAACTTAAATATAGGGAAAATAAATCTAGATCAGCTGCGTCTCCTTTATTGGACAAAGACAATTATCTCTATGAACACTAGGTGGCACTCTGCACCCTATAAGACACTTTGCTTTAGTCTAAATACTAATGTCCTTTAACACAATACATCTATAGCTGCCTTTGTCCCAGTGCTACTGATCAGCAATTCTCCACTCAAAAATAGGGTAAAGTCTTTAAAATGAGGTTCAAAAAAAAAAAAAGGCAAAAACCTACACAGACGTCTACAACTCTGCTTACACTGCCATCTTCAGCAAATCTTCTTAAAAATCGAACTAGTCTGAAGACTGCAGTTAGATTTAGCCAAGTCTTAAACAAAAACTAATCCACTTCCTCTAACAAATTAGAATAACAAGTACACTTCCTCTACTGAGGCAGAGCAAAATGCTTCTGTCAAGGAAAGACCGGGAGGGGTGAAAACCCAGCACTGTGTCTCCTCCCCCTTCAACCTCACTGGTCAGAGGCAGAGCCAATGAGGACAACAGGATACGGAGTCTGCTAGCGACAACAGTGGCTGATTAGGTAATGCTCTGATCTTTTTATCAAGTTTGATTTCAAGATCGTCTTTGACTATTTCTGTCCCAGTAGTACAGAAACAAGGTGATCCAAATCCACAGAGTCAACAGATACAGGGTTGTGCATGTGTGTGTGAGTGAGTGTGCGTGAGCATGCCCGCGCGCGGGCACACATGACTTTCGGATTTTCTTCATATAAAGATATTTTTTTTTGCATTTATCACAAAGCAAATTATAACTCACGAAATGGAGCTCGTCTCACCTGATCGCTGTGTTCCTCTGTACCTCCCTGTTCATGAAGGGATTTGCGCACACGATTTTACAGAAACCTAAGGGGGAAAAGGGAAGCAACATTACTGTAAGATAACAGTTTAACAATATTGATTTCATTAATTAAATTAACAAAATACCCAAACTGGCTACTGATGCACGTTTTTGGTACCCCAGCACTTTTTGTCTAAAAACAGCGTAGACAACTTGTGACGAGGCTCAGAAATCTTTAAAGAAAATCTTATTCATAACTCTAATGACCATAAACACTGTGACAGCTATTTGTTCAGTAAAGTTACCCTACTGCTAACTAACATTAACGCAAATACTTTATCCCCATCAAGCCTAAAACTTATTGCTTGGTGACCAAAACTGATTTTCAAAATTCTGTGTTGAATGAGATTTGCATCTCTGTTTCAGTCTAATCCATTTTCGGCAAAATAATAGGAAATCCGTATATAAAAATGACCTGTTTGGACAGGACAAGGCCAGGCTGGTTTCTGTATACCCGATTTTAAATCCTATTAGTGCCACTTTACTCTCGTCTGTTCTTAGCATGCATAAACATTTGAAAAATCACAACAACCCTAAGAACTCAATGTTAGCCTAAACATTTCATTACATGCATGCTCGAACTAGCCGCTGCATTGCTGCTGCAGTTCTGCTACTGCGCAGGGTCTTCAGCCTAAATATAGCAACTTCTCGTTCCGAGCCACATGCACAGAGCCTCTTCACTTCCTGTCAAACTGCTCTTAATCCACCTATAATGTGGAATAACCAGTGACCATGACAACAGATCTGAAAATTTGTACATATACCTCGTCAATGCAGAGTTGTTGAATCCACAAGATTTAAAAGTTCAATTACATTCAAATAAATTTGATTTAATAAAAGATTTCATGCTTAAGGAATTATTCTAATCATGATTTATGAATTAGCTATTAGTGTGTAAGCAAAAATGTAGATTTGCATTATGGGCCATCGAAACAACGCTAAACATCGTAAGCCGAGGAAAATCAGTTACTACACACACCCACACACAAGGATTATTTGTAATGTAATGCGCACAAAGTTTGAATACCAAATGAAACAAAAATGTTTTCCTAAACAACACTGGACTTAAATCACAGTTGATAGATAGCAAGAAAAGTAATTAAACCCAAAGAGGGTTCTGCACACCCTATAGTGCTTGGGCCCTAATAATAAATAAATAAATAAACGATTACATTTATTAAAAAACATAAATAAACCCAAAAATAAATAACTTATTGCCCAATTCTCCCATTTATTCTGTGACACAGAAAGCACCAAAAATGAAACATGGCTTATAACAAATCAAAAATGAAAAATCTACTAGACTCTTCCTTCCTGTATATTACCTCAATCAGATGTTTACCATTGTCTGACTAAATCAAATCAATAAAAAAATAAAAAGGCTCCTAGCTGGTAGCGTTGCAATGTTGTGCATAGGTCTTAATGTTTGCACTCCCCTCCCCCACAGTATAGCGGGAAGAGAGTGTAGCTCTCCTCGTAGAGTCTCAAAATGGCCACCAGGGCTTGGCTCTCCGCACCTTTTTCCGCCCCATCTTTAAACTATTTTTATTTTAGAGGAATATTGTTCATCTCGTCACTGCCTGCTATTTTTACCATGATACTCAGAATACACAATACCCTCAGCAATCGGAAAAGCCATCAAAGCTTATTACAAGAAATATTTCAAGTAAATAGGAAAGAAAATTCTTTTTATTTTAGTTAGAGGCCACAGCTGAAGTGTAATGAACAAATTCTTCAGCTTCCTCGTTCATGGATAAATCTTAATCCGCCGAACCTGACCGCTATCAATAAAAAGGACATTACAAATCCTGAAGATCTATGGAATAAGCTCATGTGAGGGGGAAAAAAAGGAGACCTGTGACGTTGACAAGCATGTGTGCTCCCAGGCGAGAAACCCAAAAACCACTAAGAAGCAAGTTGATCTAATGACTAAGGGAAACAATTTCTGTGCATGTATAAACTAAGCTGGAAGGTTGTTGTTCAGTGCAATAACACACCCAAGCCTGTAATACTGTAGGATCTGTAGGAGGGGTATATTGTCTTAATCAGATCAAGCAATAACACTAGTAATATACAGTTATATATATTAAATACATAAATATTTTAATGCTGTCATGTGATAAACCTGGGAAAAAAATGCAATCAAGTGTATGACAGCCATAAAAAGATAATCCATACAAAATCAGCACCCCTCCCCCAAAAAAAGAAGATGACAATGACCATGGCTAGCTAGGCAGCTTTGAAAGAGCTATTTATTGCTAGCTTCTCAAACTGAGAGCAGGGTATGTACATCAGAAAATCAGAGCATAGTCGAGGGTGAGGTGTTTTAGTAGCTTTGGTAGCTTGGACTCTCAAGGTCTTTCCAATGTCAAAAAACAAATAATAAATCCCCCACAAATAACATGTATATAAAATTATAATAATAAATTAGTTGACACCATTCTGCAAAAATCACTTCACAATGTCTACATTCTAAATGTTATTTTATTATATATAGCACAAAAACAACAACTAGGAAGCTTACAAAGCTTAACCCCTCCCCCACTGCTACACACCGTGCGCACACAGCAGCTCCAGAATGTTCCAGCTACATGCAGACCGTACCATTTGGCCAATTAAGGGGGGTGTTTGAAACAACTCAGTAGTAACAGGGAGCAGAGAATACAGTCTCTTCCTGTAATTCTTTACAGGGAAAGTAGTCTGTTTTCAATCCTAAAAAAAAATGAATACACAAAATCCTGCATAGAAAATTGTAGAATATTTGAAGGAGCAATAAATTGCTCCCTGACTTCAGGAACAAATTGATTTTAGCGACAAATAAGTAGCCATGATCGGCTACAAGTACTGTGGGCAAGACAGTGAGCCAATTTCTCTCAAACATGAGCCCTCGATCAGACACAAAAGAGAACCAAAGGTGGAGAAGAACTAAGGCATCGAACACCACACGCTCTTATGTGACACGCTGTATTAAGTTCCCACAGCATTTAGAAATGTCAAGGTGGTTATAAGTATGAATATAACCAAAAGCACATGACTGAACTAAGAAAATTTCACACACAAATTAAGACTAAATTATAAAAATAATAATAATAAAAATAACTAGCTCAGACATTGAATAGTTCTTATTTGTCTAAATGCTTATTTTAAAGGATGTGTAAAATGTCATACATAAGAAAAATATTAAAAGTTAATATATTTAAAGGTTGAAATCAATCCCCTCCCCCACTACTGCGCAGACAGAGTGGAAAATTACAGCCGGGCACGGATTGTACCATTTTCATAAAGCAGAGGGTGTTCTGGCTTAACACTAGAGACGCCAAGCTGAAGCACAAAATCACATTTTAGCTATGATGTAGCTGCACATACAGTCTATGCGTGGGTGCAGTCCAACATCTAATCTCTCTTCATAATAACTAGATTATGGATTTAAACAACTCGTCTGCCACTGTGTTTTACAGATTTTTTTTTTTTTGCATTGTGGCATATCCAAAAATCTGACAATAAATCAAAAAGAAGATTATGGAACGATGTAACACACATACTCCTATGAAAACTATCACCATGATAAGCATACAAAATCTTATGGCTTCATTCTTATGAATGTGTTTAGGAAGAAATTCTCAATTTGTAGTTACGATCAGCTATATGTATAACATGTGCACAAAATAGCAAGCTAACTCCTGTCAGAGCTGACTGAATACCTCATGTGTGCACGCGAACACACACACACACACACACACACACACACACACACGAGAGAGAGAGAGAGAGAGAGAGAGAGAGAGAGCCTGCCACTGGGGGAGGGAAACAAAAAAAACAAAACTATATGTTACTGGGTGGAACAGCTTATGTTCAGAAATTGATTTTTATTTAATATGAACCAAAATAAATTTAGTCTTTATAACTAATGCCTTAGGTTGAAAAAAAAAAGATGTTCTCTTGTTTCAAATAACAACAAAAAATAATGGATACAACATTGTAAAATCTACCCCTCCCCCACTGCTACAACAAGAGTGGAAAATTACAGCTACAAACAGACTGTACCATTTTCACAAAGAACAGGGGTGCTCAACTGCGTTGCTCTGCCTCAACACAAGAGGGAGCATGACAAAACTTGACAAGTTTGAATACAAAGGAAAATATACAATTACCTCCTCAACAAAACCATAAATTGGTTAAAAAGGCAATAAATAAATAAATGTGGAATAACATCTTAGACTGCAGCGTGCGCACAAACACACACACACACACACACACACACACACACACACACACACAATAACAGAAACATGGGGTAGGTTTAGACAAGCAAACACCAGGTTACTGGGTGGAGCACATAGTGTGGTGTTAAAAACGACCTGAACACACTATTGTAGGAACAACTCTAGGTATAAGACACAGTCTCAGGTGTGTGACGACAGAAAAGGGGGGGGGGGGTCCATAATGTTAAAAAATTTACTTATTTTGCTAATAAAACGATCATACATTTAAAAGCACTAGGCTAACAGGTGTTAGTGTAAACATGTAAACTAACATCAAAAAAGTCAAAGACTGGATCCCTTCCCCGACAGCTTCACAAAGAGAGTGGAAAATTACAGCAGGGCATGGATCTTACCACTATCATAACATAGAGGGGTGTTCTCAGCCTTAACACAAGAGGGAGCTTCACAGGAATAGGTCTTCACTTATAGGTAAATGATTGATTCGATATGGTTTTGCTGCCATGTAGCTATCTGTTTATCCTGTATGTGATATTATGGCACAACAGATCAAGCCTCCCTTAATGTGAATGACTGTCACTGCCACCCCACAAACAAGCAGATAAGATGATTTCATAGTCATAACCTTACAGAAGGGAACTTGACAAGAAGCATGAAGAAAAGGGACAAACATTTTTCTGATTTATCACTTGGAAGCTGTGGTTTAGTGAAAATCTCATAACTGAAACGATCCATATAGAGAGAGATAGACACACACGAGAGAGATAATCTGCGCAAGATGGCAACTAAACAAACAAAGTCACTAGGTAAAGCAGATAGCGTTAAGGCGTGACCGATTGACACAACATATAGTGACGGTGCAAAGACACTACCACCCTCAAAATAAAAATCAAGTCCAAATCTTATTAACACCTTAGAGAAATGTTAAAATCTTAACCAGAACTTGTGATCAGTGATCCAAAACAAGACTGTGAAATGCAGAACTTGATCCCCTCCCCCATTGTTGAACAGAGTGGAAAATTACAGCCACCCACAGACTGTACCACTTTCACCCAGCAGAGGGGTGTACCACTGTTGCAACACAAGAGGGAGCATTTCCGTTTCCTTTCTAGTCTATAACATCAAGTTAAATCAACAAAATAAAGCTTTCTAACCTACCCTCAAAGGAATTCAGACAACAGATTAAAAATCCCATAGTTTACTAGTTTTTATTTTAGATAATGCTTTATTCCAGTCTTCAGAAGAGTCTGCCAATGTGATCTAACAATTCAAAGAAAATACAAATTAATTCCTGCTGTCATTCAGATGACTTTAACCACTTTTTGCAAGATCAAGTGCCAACAACTACAGAAATGTTTGGGAGGGGGGGGTACATAGCAGTGCTGCCCTGCACCTTCAGGGTTTATGGTTCAGATATTGCCCCCAGTCTATGTGCACGCACACGCAGGGTTCAAATATTCTCGCTGTGCTTTGTGGGTTTCTTCCAGATACTCTGGTTCCCACCACAGTCCATGAGACATGCATTGTATTCTAATTGGTGTTTCCAAATTGACTCGGTGATGTGATCTGAGTGTGAGTGGGTGTCCTGATGTGCCCTGTGAGCAGTTCACACCCCATCCAAAGTGCCCCTTTCCTTGTGAAATGAGCTCCCTGGAATAGACTTCAGGCCCCTTTAATGATTCATCCTAATGTCTCATAATTAACCAGCCAGAACACGTAAACATGTTTAGTCATGTCCTGTAAAAGTTATACGAACAACTATACGAATGTACGCAAAATATTCAGTTTATAAAAGCGACAACAAACCAAAAGATACCTGGGATTCTCACACAGAAGCTTGTGCCAATCAGCTACGAGACAAGCGATGCACACGAGTGAGCTAACGCATGAACCCTGAAGAGCTCCACACACACACATGCACATACGATTGAGAACCAGAGGCGCAGGAGGACCAGACAAGCAACCAACACCACATGTTCGTGGGTGAAGCGCATGGTGTTCAGGTGTCACCATTAAAACCTCACAAGCAGGAGTATCAACTCATCGTAAGCTAAAACAACCAAATTAGACAAGGTCCTACATATTAAAAATAATTTTAATATACATTAAGAGAACAAAAAGAAAATAAGGTCTTGGTCGAAAGTTTTGTCGAGATCATTAAGCAAAATAGACAAAAACCCCATGGCAAAAGCTTGAAATCAACCCCCTCCCCCACTTCTGCACAAAGAGAGTGGAAAATTACAGCTAGGCAAAGATTGTACCATTTTTTCCAAATAGGGGTGTTGTGCTGCACAGCTTTGTCTCCACACAAGAGGGAGCAGGACATAAATAAGATATAAACAATTATTTTAATAACGTCTTAAGCTAACAATCACAAATACCAGACAGCTGAACCACTAACTAGCTGTGTCAAATTTGTAATGGTAATGTAAATTTACACTGCCTAGTAAACATGCGTTCATTGTCTTGCAGGCACCTCTTAACAATCTGGCCAAAAAGTACCAAAGACAAAAGTTCTATTTGTACACAATCAGTAAACAGTACAGCAGAAGCAGAGAAAATACTGCAACAAGCTTTTCCTGTTGTGCCTTAGGTGAAGCCTGAAAGATGAATGGGTGGGAAAGGGGAAGAAGAACAAGAAAAGCGCACCATGCATGATGGCATGCTTAAATTCATATATCATAAGTGACCAGCCAAAACTTAATTAGCTTGTTAAAATAAGTCTTAGGGTAGAAATTAAGATTAGTTCCCTCTCTATAGGTATACACAGAACACATCACTGAATCAGGGGGCACAAAAAAAAAAAAACTGGAAAAATGCTTTGTCTGGTTCCACACAAACTGCCTACGATATGTATAAAATATTACATATATTTATTATTTTTTTTAATCTAGCACTAGTCAGTTTCAACATGGTGAAAGGTAAATCCCTTCCTCTACAGCTGCACGAAGAGAGTGGAAAATCACAGCTACAAATGGATCATACCACTTTTACCAAGGACACGGCTACGGAGCTGCACAGCTCTGCCTTGACATTAGAGGGAGCAGAGACAAAAATTGTCCTGAACAAGGCCAGCGTCTGAAGACCTCTAAGAAAACAGCTTGGGTACTCCGAAACCGACATTTTTTTATTATTTAGTCCAGGCTCATTAAGATAAAAAGTGTGGCATACCATAAACTGCAGGCACAAGCTATACCTCCTGCTATTTGTCCTGAATGCTTCACAAATGAACTAGTTCATAATTGTGGCCTTAATTCATTAGAGCCTGTAGAATTGTCAACACTCTGCGGTTTAGATGTAGATCTTCCGCGTGCGTGTTCTTCACTCACTCCAGATGTGTCCACATAGCCATTAATTCCATGTGGCTGCATCTATATCTGCAACACACAGATTTTCCCACCGAGATTTCCTGGCCATGTGGAATATTCATGTGATCTCCATGCATCCCCACCTCACCACAGCATAAAATTTCATCAGGTGTTACGATTACAAAATCCTTAAACTTGCCAAATTTTCTGTCTGTGGTATTGACATGTGTTAATGCAGATTTTATTATTTTATTTTCATGGTCAAGTGTCTAAGGAATGTTTGACATTTAAATAACGGCAAGACAGTCTTAACATCTGCTTCTCTTAATCAAGCACTCTATTAAAAAAAAGTACACTTGTATGAAATCAATCAGCCAGACCATACAAATATCTAAACAGCATGCAAAAGAAATTATAGACTTTCCTTCCTTCTGATATAGTCTATAAAATGTTGCACTCAGGAATACTATAGTATACTGTACTATGCCAAATACTATAGTAATTGTCTATACTTCTTTATCTTGTATACAAGGTCGCAGGGAGAACATGCAAACTCCATGCACACAGACCTGAGGATGTCCCCCCCCCAGAATTCACGTTGTTATTCTCCGTACTCCGTTCTCTCTACTCTCTACGCTTGAACTATTTTCACTCTCCAATACAGCAGGTGGCAGTATACACAATTTGTATGCAAGCCACCATTAAATAAGTCAATCCTCAGGAAGTCATTTGTCGCACTATGTGATATTGATATTTTGAAATAAAATGTCAAGAGCAACACTCCCGCGTGGCTTCGTTCATAATCAGCTATCGTTGTGTAGGTTAGAAGATTAGATTGGCGCATGCTACATGCACACGGATTTCAGAGAAGAAGACAGATGGTACTGATCATGTCACGTTCTAAACAGCAGTCCACTTCCATGTTCAGGTACGATTGGCTTCCATATCTGCTTTTGATCTGTGCCCAAGTGCGTCATACTATGCTTGAGACCACCTTGCTGACTCAGTCATGGTTCCTTAGCCTGGTATGCTTCATTGTACACTGATCAAAATATCCCGAATTTTAGGATCAACATTCTCAGAAACAATCCCAGGTGAATACGTCCTTACAGGGCCAGGTTGCGGGCTTGACGTCCAATTGTGTCTGAGCAGCTGAGTGTGAAGGACCTTGCTCAAAGGCTTAATGGCACACAAATGGCAGCCTGGAGATGCTCGGACTGGAACCAGGGGTCCTGCGATCAGCAGTCAAACTTCACCACCAGGCCCACCCTTGCCCATGCATGTATGATTTTAAATATTGGAACCGCCAAAACAGTTGGATCCTTAGCATACCCCTCTGTCCTGTGCTTGAACGGGATTCTGCTTCATTTAAAATAATCTTTGAATCCGCCAACTAGTACCACAGAATGTAAAACACCATGTTAAAAACTAAAAAGGACGAACTGCTGCTGCTGCAAAAAATAAAATCCACAAAATTTGTCAATGTAGCATGCAGCATTTACTGAAACCACTTGGAATTCAAAACCATGTGTCTAATTTTCAGGCAAAACACTCATGCTTGAGCAAATATGTTTAGTTTAATGAGGAGAAATCTACTTCAGTCACTGAAGTCGCCATAGATTTTAAAATTAAATTGTTCTATGTATTTGCTTTATTTAAGCATTATAAATGTCAAATAAATCTTAATGCTTGATTACAATGCATTTTGGGGGGGGGGGGGGGGGGGGGGTGTTGGGTTGGGTACTCCGAGATCTGTACATTGCCTAGCTAAAGTACTTGCTAATGATGCTTTTCATCACGCTATTGTAAAATTTTTGCTGGCTTGAAACACCAATTTAATATTTTCCAATATTATCCTTTGACTGAGGCGGCACAATGGGGGGTGTAGTGGTTAGCTCTGTCGCCTTGCACTTCCAGGGTCCGGGTTTGATTCCCGGCCAGGCTCGACTCCCGTTTGTGTGCATGGGGTTTGCATTTTCTCCCCGTGCTTGGTGGGTTTCCTCCGGGTACTTCGGATTCCTCCCACATTACAAAGACCTGCAGGCTAATTGGTGTTCCCAAATTGCCTGTAGTGTGTATGGTGTACGTGTGTGTGCTCTGCGATGGATTGGCACCCTGTCCAGAGTGCACCCTGCCTCAAGCCCCAAGTCTCCTGGGATAGGCTCCAGCTTGAAAAGTTGAAATAAGCATAATTGGCAAGTTGTGGCTACATTAAGCAGGTCTTGAGTGAGCTTCCTCAACTTCAGATATCTCATAGCTGCATCCATGATCATGCTTAGATAATGTCAACATATTGTTTTGGCTGAGGCAAGTATTGCTTTTATACCTACACTTGGATATTCTCTGAAGCCTACAAACCCATGATTTAAAAATTTAGCTATGACTGGCGCGCATATTCTCCATTTCGGTAATAACATCCTCAAAGAAAATGTTTTTATTGGATATACCAGTTCAAGCTTAATGTGAAATGTAGCAGCATCGATTGAGAACTTGATACTTCTCAGCACTTCAGGTTTCCTGTGGTGATGAAAATTTCTTCAATAAGCAAAATAAGGAGCAAAGTTCACCCCAGGTAAAGCCAGGGGTGTACTGATGCCACATACTCTTGATCCTGGAGTCTCCTCTTCACCTTTCCCCAGCAAAACAAGTCAATCAGTTCAGACAACCAAAGCCTTTTCGCAAATAAAGAAATCAAATTTAACTGTATTGTTAACTTACAAATGACTTCAAAAAGGGACTTAAAATAAAAGCCACAATGTGATCCATATCAGCAGGTTTCTGACAGCAGGTTTAAGAGAAACAAACACATTAACATTTGTCAAGCATATTGAGGAATAAAATCATCTAGTTTACCTAGGTGAGATACTGGTAGATGTGCCTGTTTAAATGGTTGATGTTACCACAAATTAGGTTATTGACAATTTTTGCCCAATTTTTGCAAATTAAACAATACAGGTGATAAAAATGCAACTGAGCTTCCTGATTTAGTCGATAGGCTTCAAAACTTCACAAAAGTCCAGAACTAGGTATAAACTATATTTTATTTGGATGTTCTGCTAGTGCCTCACTTCTGGTACATCATCTTCTATAAATACATATTTATTGCTTTAATAGCTAAATTTATTATTTCAAAACTGCAAGTCACACACGCTGGTAATGACCAAGTTCAACAACCACCATGGAACTCGGACCAAAGCGAATTATTTACATATATACATATACATACACACACACACACACACGGTTATAAATTTTGTGCAAAAAAAAAAAAAAGGAAAAAAGACAAAGTAATGGCAAGGCAAGTACAGGCCAAGTGCAAAATTGTTGAAGGGCTGTAGCTGTTCACACACAGTAGTTGACGAGAAAAAGAATGTGAGCAGGGTAGGAAGCAAAGCCTCAAGGTCCAAAGAGCAAACACCATGTAGACAGGAGCGAGAGAGAGCAAAAGAGCAATACAGAGTCAGAGAAAGAAGAGGGGGAGGGGTGCACAGCTAGGACTCTACCACGTGTTTCAGGGTGTTGTGCAGCAACACCAGTGCCTGGTGTTGCCAACAACCGCACGGCAGTAATCCAAAGGCCAGAAACAATTCAGGTCACCACCTTCTCAAAAGTGTAATATATTCAAGGCAAACATTTAGCAACATGAACAAACATTCGTAAACCAAACAGGCTAACTCAAAATTACGAATTGCAAATGTTTTTAAAGAATAATCTTTTCTACTAACGCACTGTCCAATGCCAATATCAATATACTCAACGCATACCATTTTACAACCAGAAATGTTATGATGACACCCAAAACTGAGAAAAAGAGAACTAAAATCTTCCTCACATTAAGAAAACATGAAAACAGAATCCCTCAAAAGATAAACAGGGTGACAATCCAAACTATACCAAGATCGCTACACCGTTTTCATGCTAACTTCTTCGCGACACCGAACACGCGATAGGCAGAACTGAAAAATACTGAAAATCTACTCAACAATTCTAAAAACAATAATTTTCTCTAAACCATAGTGACATCAATCCGAACAAAAAGATCCTGTATGATAAGTAATATGTACAAAAAATGTTAAATGTAAACCTGCGTGAGCTTCAGACGTAGGCCATGAACAAGAATGCAAGTGCAACTAGCCTTCCTCTTGCTCACCCTATATATAGGCGAGACAGAGTGAGGGAGAGAAGTGCAGCTGGGACTGTACCACATGCGCGAAGGGGTGGAGCATATCGTTTGTGATCTTCCCAGCAACACCAGACCATAGTGTTGAAACGTCACAATCAAACTGACCAGTTGAACAACAATACAGTACAAACTGAACTAATAGTTTTATATGCAAGATTTATCTTCAACATGGCAAATCTGTGATACCTCAGCAATACAAAATGAATTATAATAATAAAAATGAGTGCATCTTTTAAAATGTGAATTAAATGTGTAAGGCAAAATGTATACATCACAAAAAAAAAAAAGTTAAATTAGGAAAAAAAAGAAGAACAAAATGCATAAAATGACAAACACCATCCCCTCCCCCACTGCAGCTCTGAGCAAACAGGATGGAAAATTACTGCTAGTCCCAGACCGTACCATTTTCTCAAAGTAGAGGGGTGACAGGATGTGCAACTCTGACTCAACACAAGAGGGAGCAAGACAAAGCCATCTTTTTAATAACATGAAGACTGTATATGCTTAAATTACAAAATCAAGCCCTTTAATCATAAGCCTGTCAGCGTTGTTACCATAGAGCATATGGCAAATCCTTACACTACTCAAGGCAGAAAAAAAAACATTGTCAGGTAACTAGTTTTACCGAAATTTTCAAAAGAACACAAAGGCTTCAATTATGTTTATCCAATTTTTAAAAAGTAAAAGAAATAATGAAAACCTTACTTGATGCAAGTACCACATGTCCTTGAAAGCTGGCAGGTTGAAGCTCTAAGCTAAGAAACTGAAGTTTGTCTTTTTTCTGACTTGTGTTAAACCAGCATGTGTTCACACACATTCAGCATGCGTTCACACACATTCAGCATGCAAGTACAGGACTTTACAGAAAAAACAATCAGTCTTGTGATTCGACAATAGAAACTTTTTTTTTTTCATGAAATAAACATGATTCAGCCAGGAAACATGGCTAAATCAGGATCACATAAGAATGGCTCAGTGTATGGGTTATATTTAAATACCCTATTACACTTTCCACAATAAGCTAAATTCAGCACCTTCAGGTGCCAAGTAGGGACATTTGTCTCCCTGCAATAGTCAGGGGCCATTGCCAAGAAAACTTTTGTCCCTTAAAATAGCAGGAGAAAACAGCCTTTTACAAACATTTTAAACAAACGTAGCAATGTAGTAAGCAGAAAGGTCCTCATACGAGACTATTGAGCACAATTTGGCAGGGGGGATTCAGATTATTCTACTCATATCATCTTGATAAGAAAGGTTGCAAAATGCCATTAAGAACCAAACATTTCATGAGCCGTGATCTCATGGGGAATCATCATTATAATACTGTTTACACGGCAAGTTTACACACCGTCACTTCTTGTATCTTGAGTATCAGGATTAGGGATCATTTTTATGTGCATTAACATGGAAATGCACCCAAGATACACATGCAGCAAATTTAAACCATGTGATCCTTTAAAACTTTAGCCATGTTATACCAGTGTAAAAGCATTGGTCTTTCCAAGCCACATTTAAAAGCCTATCCCCCTCCAACAGTCATCAGATATACTCCATAAATATTGGCACATATAAAGTATAAATAAGATTAAAAACCATACAAATTATGTCGACCATTTTATTTATAAAGCAAACAAAGAACAATAGAAATTAGTGTTAGAATGTAATGAGCTTTGCATATTAAGATGCTATGAAACCCTCAAATTTCTGTGTATAGACGAACGGAGATGCACCAGACTTGATTAAACACATACAGGTTGTAAGGGATGAAATCTTACCAAGATACAATGAAGATTCTAAATGCATGAAATGATAAGTTTATTTATGTGACTACATGTGCCTTGATTTTTAAAAAGCATATACAAATAAATCATTCAACTAGGTCAAAAAAAGAATCCAAAAGATCCTGGGCAAGTTCTTCCTCTTCGTTTCTTGTTTAATGGCGGATGGATTCCAGTAGGTTACATTACCACCAACTGCAAGTCTCATTCTCCCTCACCTTCCTGGATTCTTAAAGCAGATTTTCCAGAACAGCCTCCCTAAAAGAATCGAATGCTTCCTTCTCTGATATTAATTTTGAGAAACTGTAACCTACAGAGTCATCCATGTTCAAGTGCAAGGGTGCCCAACAGAACTGTGTGCATGCTTATAGAAGTGATCAGAGTAACAGAATAAAACCTGGTCCAAATCTTAAAACAGATTAATATTCTTATCCACAAGCAGAGTTAACTGTAGCGATCTTACATAGTCTTTTTTTTTTTTTTTTTTTACATGCAGAGTTAGTAACAATCCAAGATTTTCAAGGGTTGACATTAAAACTAAGAATTGCATTAAATGACATGAAATCATCCATGAATATGTTTGGAGAGATGGAAAAAGTCAGTTGAAGAAGGGTAAGTGAGAAGGCTATACAGGGTACCGGGCTATACCAACTGTTACCAGGACTGGGGGGGGGTGTCTTTAAATGAAATTTCCTGACCCAAAATTAAAAACATAATATATGTATTGAATATAGCCTATACTTACCACATAGCCTAAAAATTAATCACCACAAATCACATGTTTGAAAAGACTGGTAGCATGTTATTCATTTTATGCATCATGGTGACCATGCTCCTTCCCTGACACACACACACACATGGTGTACACTAAACATTGGGAGTGTGACATTCAAAAAATTCTGCAGGCAATCTATAGCAGAGGTAACAAAGCAGAACTGCAAAAAATAATACATGAAAAATAAACGCACACCCCATGCTGAGTGCACTAAAGTCAACAAGTCTGTGAGACAGTGCGCAGTGAGGTACTAGAACACTCTCAAAGCAATAGACCGTTGTTAGACAGCAAGTTTAATATACCAAGCCTTGTAAAAAAAATAGAAGTAAAACATACTTTGATAAGCATTTGTATATGACTACTTTAGCAAACAGTGGCGTTAGAAAAGATTATATTAACAACGCTAGCCAATCAGAGGCATGCAGCAGAAACCAGTTTGAGCCAGCTGAGACTTGTTCTTCTAAAAACAAAACCCTCCCCCAACAAATGCTCTTCCCTCTATATTCTTCTATTCCAAAAAAAAAACCCCACTGAATTGAAATGCACTAAATAGTTAGCGAAAGGCTTTTTTTTTTCAAAGGAATCTCATCGAAGTCATTCAATTAAAAATGAAACATCTAAATAAAATGTTGTTCCTTTTTGTTAACAAAAAAAAAGGAACAAGCCAAAAAGATCAACACTTCAACCTGTAAAGCACAAAACGTCTGAACGTCAGCATCAGCATTAGTGTATGCAGAACAATGTAATTGTAAGATAAGGTTCCTTTAACAGCCCCTCCTACGTTCAACCATTTCAAACAAGCAGCTTGACAGTGCAGTAACACAAAATGGCCACACCAGCTTAGCAAGAGCTTTGGCACTTGCTCAGTGAATGAGGACACGCATGCAAAAAAAATTGCAGGAATTTCCAATGCACTGATTTTACCAGGTGTCTGATTATACCAGGTGCAGTTTATCTGATAGCTGTTTCAATAAAAAGGTTACCAATCATTTAATCAAGTACTGCTTGATCGAGAACACTTCACTTTTAAATTTTTTTTAAACCATCAGATCACAAAACATTGTCTTCTGGTGCATCACATGTAACATGGATAGGCAGGCAATGAACAAGCAAGAAAATGCCCATGCTGTTCCTGTGCAATCAAACACAAGTGCCTATGGTTCAGTGCTTCAGTCTGCTGTATCTTGAATTCCATTAAAACACTTGTTTGTGCTTCACCAGGAGACAGAGGACACAATTGGGGCTTTCATCTCCGATGTGTACTGGTTGACAATTCTGCTGATCCACTGTTGGGGTACCGCTGTTCTGATCCGCTCCTGTTTGACCACCTGCCTACACATTTGAGTGTTTTCTCTACTCCATCACATCCAATTAAATTCAGAAAGATTGTTAATTAGCTGATTAGTTAAATCAGGTGTGCTGGGAATTTAAAAAAAAAACTACAATGTACAGGACAGGTGGTCCTTCAGGACCAAAGTAGAGGACCACTGCTCTATACAACATACTTGAATCGTCACTGTATTTTTAAGAAACTATTTTGTTTTTCACTTGCCCCAACTTGAGGCTACTGAGAAGAAAAATCCACATTGATGAAATGGCAAGTCTGGGATTTTACTAAAACAACCATAATGTTAGAAGTACACTCTGGCTCTTTGTTTGTACCAATTTTCTCCCAATTTCCCCTCATTTCCCACTCATTTGTTAGCTCTTCCATATCAGATGACGGCTGCCAACCAAGACATAAGACAGCCAGTTCTTTCTAAACACCTGAAGCCAGCCAGCTGTGGTATTGTTAGGAACTCCCCATCTCCTGATCATAAGGCCAAAGTCTTTCTGGTATGCCATTCAAAAAACTAGGAGACTTATCTGACTTTATAAATGGATATATTGGTCCTATTAAGATAAATCTCTGCTTGCCTTTTGGAATACGACACCGAGTACATCTGTTTTAAAGATTTACAGTTTTAAAAAAATAATTTAAAATCCAAATGGGAAGATTCCAAGGTCAAGCTCGAGTAACCAGCAGGAAGGGATTGCCTCATAAATGCTGCAAATATTTAATTGTGATAGCGACAGGGTGTCGACAATCTGACCCAGTGGATGTTTGGCTTACCTCTTTGCACATGCCAACAGCTAGAAAGAATGTCTTGACAGTTGCAGAAGGCTAGCCAAAATTGCTATTGCACACCCTTGTATATTCTTGCAAAATACCACCAACCCTTAACTGACTTGCAAAACAACCACCAAGGCTTGAAATCTCTCTTTCTCTTTTCAATAATTACAGTTAGCATTCTGAAGTATGTCCAGCATCAGGATAAATGTCATGTCATGTCATGTCATGTCATTGGGGTACAGGTCATGTTTTTAAAGCAAAATTTGCACATCACCTTGTGGTACATCATGTAGAATTATCAATATAACAAGTGCATAAAAATGTCAATGTGTTTGGACTTTTACCAATTTCCACAACTGGACATCACTTTGTAGTTCACATGCTCATGCTGGGAATCTTTAGAGCTTTGCTTTTAATTGATGTTGAACATTTCTATATCAGTGTTTAAGTCACACAGTTTAACATTTTCAAAAAGAAAAATTTTAAAAATAATAAATTATGTTTTCATGAAAATAAAGAATATTTCTCGGATCCAAGGCTTTTTGTGTTTATGATATTTCAATATTGCTGTTTTATTTGCGTTTCTAGGATTTTTTATTAGGGAATTTATTTAAAGTGACCCACATTTCAAAATGTTCTTATTTTTTAATCTATCAACGTTATTTTGCCATGAACCCTATGTTGTTTCTTATTCATGATATGACAATAATTAGAATTTCATTACAGACTACATGTTCTAGAGTTGCATCTGACAGGCCAGTAATGGTCCCCCTGTATAACAAATGTGAATAGTGATTGATGAAGTATAAGATTGTGATGTTCCATAATAATTAATGTTTTGTTTACAATTAATAGTTTGTATTAGGTGAATGTGGGCAGCCAAAAGAGGATTAGTCAATCTATAAAAATAAGACTTACCACCAGCTGATTTGCAAATTTAAATGGTGATCAAGAAAAGACGATCACGGTGTATGATGAGAGATGCCTCCTATAAAGAAAAAACTATTAGTGCCATATGATACTTGTCAAACAATTAAAAAATAAACTGTAATTTCTGTGTATTGCTAAGGATAAACTTTCTCCTAGGAGTTTGTATCCTGCACTACACATTTAGATTAAACAAGGAACAAGTAACCTAAAGCTTTCAAATCACATGGCGCAAACAGGATCCAGGTGCTCTTCTTAATTGGTAATTTGTTATAATATTTTTGCCTTTAAACATGTGTCAGAGCTAATACAAACAAATACAAAATCATGCTCGTAATTGTGAACTGTGAAAACTGTAACCCTAAATTGCCTGATATTAACAAAAAGATCCCTGAATCACATGTCTTGTATCTCATTTACTTTAACTCGATACTTAAGATAAGTTCCCCTCCCCCAGCGGACATTTTGCTTTACAATTTCTGCAGTAACTCAAAATGGCCACCAGATTGGCACGATGAGAGAGGAACTGTTCCATAAAACCATGCCTGCAGCAGCACTGCAATATGAGGTGGGGAAAAATCTGAACAACTAGTAGTTGCTCCATTTTTTGTATCAGACCAAATGGCAGGATAAAATTCTAAACATAGATAGATAAGCTTTCTTTCACTCTCACAGTTCTGTTGAATTTTACACAAAAGAAGAAGTAAGAAAAGCTCCAACAGCCAATCTTGCTTGTGCAAATTTGCTAAGCTGTCTTTCACTATGACAGTGTAATTTTGGTATCTAATTCTTAATTTAAATTACCTGGGGAAAAAAGCACTAAGATAAATTTAATAAAATATCCAAGAATAACATGGATTTTATCACTTACAATAGCTAGTTAACTAAACAGACAGGTTCAGCCGCAAGGTTCAATAGAGAACTCCTACCAAATAGATTTACTCAGTTTGCAGCTTAAACCAATGTAACAAAGAATTATTTGCCACTACACTGCTTGGCCAAAAAGTCACCAATTCGGAAGGGTCAAATTGATGGCCACAGTCAAGTAAAGAAAACAAATAAAGAGATTTGAAATTGCTGCAACTGGGTTAAAAACCCTTCAACACATTACAAAAACCTGGAAGGATAGTGCTAAACCATCCACTTTGTTGGAGACATGTATATTAAAATTCAGGAATGGAGACTCACAGGAACTCACAGGATTGGGGATAAACAGCTGTATGGCCTGTTGTTAGTAAGACTAATGAAAAGGCTTCAATTTGCTAGAGAGCATAAAGACTGGACTTTGGAACAATGAGAAAAAGTCATGTGGTCTGCATCAGGGCAAGAAGAGAAGCGTGTGAAGCAATCATCATGCACAGCGCACATTGTATAATTCTTTAGAGGCAGTTTTATGCTTCAGGGCGTTTTCACAGCAGGGCCCCGGGATTGTTTTTGAGAACACTTGACCTCAAAGTCTGGTTCATTTTGATCAGTGAGAACACCATCGTTCCATACTCGGGAACCATGGCCATGTCTGATTAAAAAGGTGGTCGTGAGAACGATACAGCATACTTGGGTACGGATCCGGAAGCAATCATACCTGGGAATGAAAGTAGATCACTGTTTAGATCAAGGGTGCCAAGGATTTCTTCCGAAATCGCTGTATGCGTTGAACACATGCCAATCAAATCCTCTGACCAACACAGCCATAGCTGATAAAGCAGGAAGGCACACAAGAGTGATGCTTTTCACCTTGTCACAAAATCTGACCCAGGAAGAGAGACGAAAACCAATGTGAACACTGGCCAGCGGGGGAAGGGGGAGCAATTGTTCCTGGGCATGGTACTTGGTAGTAATTATGCCTAATGAGAAACACCATCAGTTGGTCAGGTCTAGACTCAGCAACGTTATGCGGCAATAAAATGAAGTCAGATGATAACCTGAAATCACTGCATGACCAGGTTTTCACATCTATGAAGTTTTCTGTCATCGAGGCACAGGCATATTCCATGACTCAAACTGTGAAAGAGTAGTTTTGGGAGTATGAGGAATCATTTTCACACATGAATTGGCCACCACATTGTGTGCCATATTCAAAGATAAAGGTGTCTAAATGAAATCGTTGTGAGCCGTTTTTGGCTAGGCGGTGTAATGTAACAGAATCATACCCTTCTAAAAATCATCCAACCCTGATATGATAATACATACTGCCCAGGGAACTTTGGGCTGAAGGCAGGTTACATCCTGGATGGGAACCAGCGCACTTTGGAATAAGGAAGAAACCCAAAGAACCCAGCAGAAACCCACTAAGAACCAATATCAGAGGTGAGATTTGGACCCAGAGCCCTTGGAGTATGAGGGAGAAAAAATACAAAGGGGAGGAATATTGATGTTAAGAATGTACCATGTGCCCCTCTACCAGAGAGGTACCAAAAATGATGGTAAAATCTAATCTTATTCAATCCTATTTCTAGATAATCAATCAGCCCTTGGCTACGTAAGCCTTGCACTTTACAAAGTTCACTGTGGCTGTGGCTTTTCCATTATCCCTTCCAGATTGCACCTGATATTCGTCAACATGCTCACAGAGATATGTAAACCATAAAACAAAAACTGATTTCCCAGTATAATTCAAAATATATGGGAAAGGATGCGGTTTGGACATAGGAATGAGTGAAGCACCATCTGGCAGTTACACAAAAAAGGGAACCGAGTGTAAAAGTGCAGACTAGGATGGACTACACCATTTTACCACTCTGTACAGGATGGGATCAAGCCAAGGATATGAGCTTAATATTAATTATTTAAAAATCCTTTGTGGATTAAATGATTTGCAGTTTTATTTTCAAAGCTCATTTCACGTATTTGATGACAAAACTGTGTAAACCTGTTTGTCAACATTCTAGCAAGCACTCCAATTACATTCCTCTAATAAACAGCAGGCTTTTATCTATGTCAAATATTAACAGTACAGTTTCTTAGTGAAGAGAAATTTGAACAGACATTTTTTAGTTTTTTGTTTTTTACTAGCTTAACATGATTCTGACAGTACAGTGAGAGAAAAATGAAGTGGAGTGGGGGATGGGCAGCTGGACAGTACCATTTTTTTTCTACAAACAGTAAAAAAAAAAAAAAAAACAATCATAGCTGAGCACTGTGGTGCTAAACTGCTTTCACACTCTGAGTGCAATTATAACCAAGGCGTACTTGTAACAAAAAAAATTTGTTTACATAAAACATACACACGTGGACAAAATTGTTGGTACCCTTCGGTCAATGAAAGAAAAACTCACAATGGTCACAGAAATAACTTTAATCTGACAAAAGTAATAATAAATAAGAATTCTATGAATGTTAACCAATGAAAGTCAGACATTGCTTTTCAACCATGCTTCAACAGAATTATATAAAAAAAAGAAAACTCAAAAACTCATGGAACAGGCCTGGACAAAAATGATGGTACCCCTAACTTAATAGTTTGTTGCACAACCTTTTGAGGCAATCACTGCAATCAAACGATTCCTGTAACTGTCAATGAGACTTCTGCACCTCTCAGCGGGTATTTTGGCCCACTCCTCATGAGCAAGCTGCTCCAGTTGTTTCCGGTTTGAAGGGCGCCTTTTCCAGACAGCATGTTTCAGCTCCTTCCAAAGATGCTCAATAGCATTGAGGTCAGGGCTCATAAAAGGCCACTTTAGAATAGTCCAATGTTTTCCTCTTAGCCACTCTTGGGTGTTTTTAGCGGTGTTTTGGGTCATTGTCCTGTTGCAAGACCCATGACCTGCGACTGAGACCCAGCTTTCTGACACTGGCCAGCACATTTCTCTCTAGAATCCCTTGATAGCCTTGAGATTTCATTGTACCCTGCACAGATTCAAGACACCCTGTGCCAGATGCAGCAAAGCAGCCCCAGAACATAACAGAGCCTCCTCCATGTTTCACAGTAGGGACAGTGTTCTTTTCTTCATATGCTTCATTTTTCCATCTGTGAACATAGAGCTGATGTGCCTTGGCAAAAAGTTCCATTTTGGTCTCATCTGTCCATAGGACATTCTCCCAGAAGCTTTGTGGCTTGTCAACATGTAGTTTGGCATATTCCAGTCTGGCTTTTTTATGATTTTTTTTCAACAATGGTGTCCTCCTTTGTCGTCTCCCATGGCTCAAACAACGACGGATAGTGCGATCCGACACTCATGTTCCTTGAGCATGAAGTTCACCTTGGATCTCTTTAGAAGTCTTTCTGGGCTCTTTTGTTACCATTCGGATTATCCGTCTGTTTGATTTGTCATCAATTTTCCTCCTGCGGCCACGTCCAGGGAGGTTGGCTACAGTCCCATGGATCTTAAATTTCTGAATAATATGTGCAACTGTAGTCACAGGAACATCTAGCTGCTTGGAGATGGTCTTATAGCCTTTACCTTTAACATGCTTGTCTATAATTTTCTTTTGAATCTCCTGAGACAACTCTTTCCTTCGCTTTCTCTGGTCCATGTTGAGTGTGATACACACCATGTCACCAAACAACACAGTGACTACCTGGAGCCCTATATATAGGCCCACTGACTGATTACAAGATTGTAGACACCTATGATGCTAATTAGTGGACACACCTTGAATTAACATGTCCCTTTGGTCACATTATTTTCAGTATTTTCTAGGGGTACCATCATTTTTGTCCGGGCCTGTTCCATGAGTTTATTTTTTAAAATAATTCTGTTGAAGCATGGTTGAAAAGCAATGTCTGACTTTCATTGGCTAACATTCATAGAATTTTTTTAAATTATTACTTTTGTCAGATTAAAGTTATTTATGTGACCATTGTGAGTTTTTCTTTCATTGACCGAGGGGTACCAACAATTTTGTCCACGTGTGTAGGTGTTGTGTTATATTGCACATACTTTGAAAAGGTCTGTTGCATAATAGATGTAATATATATGTATATATTATATGTAAATGTTGTAAACAAACAAAGCTTATGGGTTAAAAATTTAACTGCATTCACACTGCCAAGCAACAAACCAAATTAATAATTTCAAGCCTGCACAAACGACTGGCAGGATAACTTTCAGATAGTTCCTTAAATATTTAAAAAGAGAATTTAGGAGACTGCTCTCTGAGTGGCGCAGTGGTAAAGTGCTCGCCCTATCATCGGGAGATCGCCAGTTCGAATCCCGGGTGATGCTGTAACCTCTCGCAGCCGGAGGCCTGGAGAGAGCTGATTGGCCGAGCTCTCTCAGAGGGGAGGGATGAGAGCTACTTAGTGCTCCCACATTAATCACAACTCTACAGCCAGTCAGGGGCGTCTGTGAGCTCACGCAACGGAAGGAGCGGATAGCGCTGTCCTCCGAGTGTGTTACGCCGCCCCCAGCGGTACGTGAGCGAGCAGTTCGAAAACATGCGGTCGGCTGGCGTCACGAAACACGTGATAGTCTACGGCCCTCCCGGCTGAGTGGTAGTAGTAGCCTTAATGTGGGAGCCCCCTAGTGACGGGGAGGAATTAGACACAACTAAATTACGGGAGAAAATCGGGGAAAAATCCCCCCCGAAAAAAAGAATTTAGGAGACTGCTAAGTGAGAAAAGGCCTATTCTGATTGGACTAGTTTTACATGAGAAGGGGGATTATTGTAATAATTCCAAGAGAATGCTCAGGGATTCTACTTCCGTCTGAATCAGTGACATTGGTAGTTATTTGTGGAATACATGTATATATATGGAAAATGTTTGAGCATATTTTACAGCCCATAAGACAAGCAGAAATACTCCCACCAATACTCCCAATTCACTAGAAAAACCTATATACGTACACATTCACGCAATTGTCTAAACAGCCAATCATGTGCCAGGAGTGCAATGCATAAAATCATACAGATATGTGCCAGCAGCCTTAGATGTTAAAATCTACCATAAACTAACAGAGTAGTTAACAAAACTGATTTTAGTAGACATGATTGTTGGTGCCAGACTGGCTCATTTGAGTACTGGAGTAACTGCTGATTTCCTGGGACCTTCACTCACAACAGTCTGTAGAATTTACTGGAAATTATATAGGCTAGGATAGGCTGGCCAGACTAAAATAACCACTCTGTAAAACTGTTGTGAGCAGATGAGCATCTCAGAATGTTAAACCTTGAGGCATATGAGCTATATCAGCAGCCAACCACGTTGGGTTCCACTCTGGTCAGCCAAGAACAGAAAGCAGAGGCTGCAGAGGGCACAGGTTCACCAAAACGTGATAGCCGAAGCTCGCAAAAACATAGCCTGCTTTGATAAATCACAGTTTCTGCTGATTCACACTGCAATTTGGCACCAATAACATGCATCGATGGACCCAGCATGCTTTAGGTCTATAGTCCAGGCTGGTGGAGGTGGTGTAATGGTGTGGGAAGTTTTCTTTGGGCCCATTAATGCCAATCAATGATCTCTAGAATGCCAAAGCCTATTTGTATAGTGCTCCTGACCATGTGATTGCTACAATTTGTGCACTTCCTAATGGCCACTTTAAGCAAGTTAATGCACACCAGAGAGCAGAAGCCGATAGTTTTGATAACTGGTGCAAGGTCTTTCCACTCATCAGTTCTGATCCTGTAAAACACCTTTGGCGACGTGGTAGAACAGAATGGAACTGGGCCTGGAAAATCTGTAGGAATTGTATGATGCAATCACGTCAACATTGACCATCTCCAATTAATGTTTTCAATATCTGCTGTAGTCTATTCCATAAAAAAGTGAGGCTGTTTTAGGGCAAAGGAAGGGCATACACGGTTTTAGAATTGCATTCGTCATATAATTATTTCATAATTATAAACATTTACTTGCAACCTAGTATAGAGAGTTTTGATTACATAACAAAAAATAGACAACTTTGAAAAGTACTTGTCAAAAGGCATAAATCATAGTTACATAAGATATACTCCATTTCTGTTATTTATACACAGATCACTTAACCTGTGTAAATGGATCATAATTCCAGCAGCCATGCACTGGACACATTTCTTAATAGACACGTCTGGAAATCTTATCCTGTTCGAACAGCACTAAAAGTAAACTACAGACCAAATTCCTCAGACCAAGCCTTCTTTAATTTTCGCTCTAAATATCCAAACACCCAAAACTACTAACAATATTAACACGGAGCTGTGTATAAATGAAACAGCAGGCAGTATACATTTGTCTACCAGAAAAATTGAGAGTGACAGTTGACTTGTTGTTTGCTAGTCACTAAGCAGGGTTAGTCGGGAATGCTGCTGTCATGTTTTGACAAGGTACCCACTCCCCTGTTTTCTGAAATCACAAGCACCTCCACAAACACTGTTTATAATTTTGGACCAAAGAGTAACAGATTTCAGTGGAAAAAAATGCTGTCATCTTTGCACAAGGTTGCATTTTCTGTGAAAACTTCACAGTAAATATACTACACCTAATGTGGACCACTACATGATAAGCTATTGTGTTGGTTGTGAAGAGGGAAGACAAAATCTATACTCATTTATATAGGGAAAAGGGGTGATGACAATGAAAAATCACTGTGAGGAATCTGTTAAGGTACAATGTTAAATGTTAATTCATTCTGAGATATAAGCTACATTGTCACTGTGAAACTTAAAACTGTGTTAGACTGATGCAAAAGAACAAGTCTAATCGAAGGCTCGACATGAATTAAGTTGCTAAAAGAACTTTCCCTTCCCTAGGCAGACATTTTACTCCACAGTGCCCTGCAGTAACACAAAATGGCCACCAGCTTGGCTTCGTCGGAGAGGAACTGTTTCACTGAGCCTGCTCTACTTCTGTAGCACATAAAAACAAAATATGTTTATTGCATTCTCTGTCTGAGAAAAACATGTTACCTAGATGGTTTTACAATAAATAATACTACTATTATGAATACTATTAAATTACTATTATTACTATTATTTTACTGTACTACTGTAAACCAGTTTTCCCTTTACTTAGAGAAACACTTTACATGAATTTATTTTGTTTATCGTTTATTTTATACCATGGATATATTTTAATTAGACAATCATACTGACAAAATAATCTGAACTATATTAATATTTTCTTTTTTTTTAAAAAAGCACAAAAATGGTTAAAGCTAAATTAAGTACAATTTTACAAAGACAAATTCTGTATACCTTTTAAAGCTTTTGTTCATTTTAATTAAGATATCAAAAAATAATTTGCAGGCTTGATTCTAAATACAATGGAAACTGTTGGAGCAATAGTATGCTTTTAAAATCACCCTCCTCCATGTCATACAACCCTTCCTGCAGTAACAAAAAATCACCACCAGCTTAGCTGACGCACGTAATACGCAGCAACTGCACATGGAAAAATCTGCAGTAGTGTGATGATTTTCAAAAAGGTTTTTTATTAGATCCCCCTTAATCAAGAAAAGAAAACAGAAGGACAATTTCACTGAGAAACAAAACCCAACAACTAATAATGTAATGGCTATAACATAATAGAGACTCGTGGTGTATATAAGAAACATAAAACATATTTCAGAAGAAAGAATGCAATGTAGAGAAGCATACTTTTCTTCTCAAATATTTAAAAACTCAAATACATGTGCAAATGGTATCTAATGTGGGAATGTGTTAGAAACATGAATAACTAGTATCAAGGGACTACCATCAAATAACACTAAGACAGACTATGTTTTATTGCCACTATATTCTGAAACTAATTCAATAAGCCTATATTTATAAAGCAGGCATTACACAGGTTTAACACGAGTCTACTTTGATTGTTTTTGACTACAAGACACATTCTGAACATTGATCGATCTTGAATGACATACAGCTTTACGTAGAAACAAAAAACAGAAGGACTGACCTTTGATCAAAAAAGGAGTCTTGTTCTAATTTAATCTTAGCTACAGTTGGACTGAGAGACCAAGAGTGTGATTAAGTGTTGTGATTCAAGCTCATAGCCAGCCAGCATGTTGGGGAGAAATGAAAAACGTGTGGGTACTGTATTAGGATTGTGATTGCCTTAAACGCGGTAGGATCTGGTTCAAAATCTGTCTAAAGACCACTGGTTTTGAAGTTAGACACATCTGTGGCATGGCTGGAGAAAGCCTAAACAGTTGCCCTAATGTCACTTGATGTTAGCTAAAAAATCTATTTCTGTGTCCCCTGTCTGTGAAAGCAGCATTCCATTTATTTGCTATAAACAAGCTTAAAAAAACAAAGAATAATATAGAGATGACAGATTTACCGACAAAATGCAGCACAGTCAACCTGTGCACCAATGCCTTGCACAGTTATGCCCCTCCCCTTAGTGAACACAGTAAATGCAGAGGAGCGAGTGGAAAATTACTGGAGGATGGTCCATACCATTTCTGACAATCTAAGGGGTGGCTCAAATTCACAAAGATTGACAATAAATATAAAACAAAAAAATATATTTTTAATAAAGGACTCAAATTCCAAAACAAATATATTTTCATAAAAAACTCTTGCGCTCACAACACATTGCTATATTTTTTTAAACATACTGAGGGGAGTCAAACAATGAGATATGAGCTGTGGTATGTAGCTCTGAGAAAGCAACAAACAGCAAACACAATGAGAGAAAAAGGCACAGTGCCTAGTCCATGTGCTATTGAAATACACAAGCGGAAAACCTAAACGAAGGCAAAATAATTTAACAGCATCGGAGCACTGAAAGCACTGCGAGGTTGTGGTTATGGCACCCAAGCATTCAAATACTTTTTGATTTTTGACACTGTAATTTTCACTTACCAAGAGTTTATTTCATTAACTGGTATTTAAATGATCTTTTTAAGGGTAAACAGCATAATCATGTAATACTACAATGTCTTAGTCACACAGGGCCACTCTACATGTATACACTGGTAGAGAATACAAGTATTATATTGGTAGTTATTCATGCCAGGGCTCCAAACAAACAAAAATCTTTAGGAGCCTTTGCTTCCTAAACCTAAAATATTTAGTAGCCTAATCAATTTTTTAGGAGCTAAAATTTAACCCTTTTTACATAGCTATGCTGATTTACACTGGAGCCGTGGGTTCAAAACTCATTTACCTGTGCTTTGCTAGCTTGATTAAAGATGAATACTGAACACTGACTACTACTACTAGAGGACTAATACTAGCTCGGATGAATTTACCTGAGGACTTTCACTAGTTGATTCACTCTCCGTATCACTTGATGTAGAGGATGTAGGGTTTGAATGGCCAAGGAGTAAGAAAACTAAACAAAATGTAGCCATTTAAATTTTTTGTCAGTTGTCAGTGCTCCTTGACTAATGTTAGCTAACTTTGACTAGCTAGTCAGTTAGAAATCACAACACTGGGTGTGTTTTAAAAGCTACCGAGGATTAAAAATACTTAAAACACATTTAACAGCAATCAGAAAATACAACCAAATTATGTGTTAAATTAGTTTTTGTTGTTTGCAATACATTGACTGCTTGTACCGACGTGCATCCAAATACGGTATGCGCCAAAATATACAGTACTGAAACATCCGCATTTGCAATGGTCAAGGGACACAGCTCCAGACACGCGTGTTCCCAGTAATATACAGTAAAGAAAAAGAAGTTGTGTTGTGCATTTGGTGTGAAATGGGTCTCTCGATGGGTATTCATAGTTAAGTATTATTTACGCTCATAGGGAAGTGGACCGGGTTTAAAAAAAGGTAGCAGAACACATTCCTTCCCATACCCATCCTATTCCCCAGATCTTATAATACCTGATGCATATTTGTGTGGAATGTAAAAGAGGAGTGTGTCCAGCTGTGAAAATCCGCCAAGAACTGTGCCTGCATTACGCGAGCAAATTGTCTCCTTTTGCATGAGTCTGGAGCAAGCTTTGTTCCAGGAATCCGAGTTGAACGGATCCGAGTTCATCTGCGTGAACGATATGAACATTTACATTACGCATACTGTAGTAAATCAACACGCTAATAGTGTGTACGTTAGTTTTTTTTTTTCAGGATAGATACACTCACATACAACAACAAGGTAATATTGTTCGTCTATTCATTTCAGTACATTATGTACACCTTACATGTATATTTTAACGTATACTGTACAGTCACTGTGGACAGAGCAGTACAGGAACGCAGGTGATAGTGCAGCAGAGCTGCGTTCAACAAGGGCACTTGTGAAATGTTCGTGAATGTATGACACTTGAACAATTGTTGTTGGTGAGAGATCTCAGATGTACTATCACGCTCACTGCTGTACTCTTGTGCTGGGCAGGTAGATGCAGCAAAGAAGACCTGTGTATCACAGGATAAAATAACATTTAATTGCTAATAAAATTAGGCGCATTGGCGACCACTGCAGTTGCCACCTGGAGCCCTGCAGGCAGTCAGTATTTTAGCAACAAAAAAAAATCAGAACTTCTATTGCTTTCTTTTGATGAAAATCTTTTGATGAAAATTTTAATGAATCCATTAGTCTCTTAAAATTTAAAAACACAGGTACCAAAATAATTTAGTGTATTCTGATACATTTTTGTTAATTAAATATTTGATATCACCAAAAACTAAAAATTAATTCACAACTGTAAGGTGTTCTTCTAAACTAGTGGACTTTAGATTTGCAGAGGATTTTATTAACTTAATAGGCTTCTTTTATTTGATGCTTTTCCCCAATAGGCTAGTAAGCAAGTGAAAATAAGCAAGTGACAGAACTTGTTGCACAGCTTTCTAGGAATAAAAGAGTAGGCTGCTTTTCTGCATTGTTGCAGTAGAAACCGAACTGGGTTAGGCTTGACAGCTCAGCCCCCATGGAAATGCAGGACCTGTTATTGATAATACAGCATCCTAGTAAAGAGATGGCTCAGACAAAGTTACAGCTACCTCGCATACAGCAACTGAAACTTGTGTATCCTAATGCCTGTTTAATTCACTAAACGTAAGACCCACCACAGCTTGTATAAGAACGTGACAAAGCCTCCGTGAACGTTTTGAAACTCAACTGTGGGAACTATGGTTGTGGAAATCTTAGCATGAGCTGACTCCACCTAAACCCTGTTTATTCCATAAACAGGCACATGGGCGAAAGTCTGCCTGTTGGTTGGATCATGCCCATTTACCTCCGTTATCACAGCACAGCTGGCTTAGCTTTATCTTAGTTAAAATGCTAACTGGCTTATGTTAATTTATATGTAACACTACAGTCGTGGCCAAAAGTTTTGAGAATGACACAAATATTAGTTTACACAAAGTTTGCTGCTGAACTGATTTTAGATCTTTGTTTCAGTTGTTTCTGTGATGTACTGAAATATAATTACAAGTACTTCATACGTTTCAAAGGCTTTTATCGACAATTACATGACATTTATGCAAAGAGTCAGTATTTGCAGTGTTGGCCCTTCTTTTTCAGGACCTCTGCAATTCGACTGGGCTGCTCTCAATCAACTTCTGGGCCAAATCCTGACTGATAGCAACCCATTCTTTCATAATCACTTCTTGGAGATTGTCAGAATTAGTGGGTTTTTGTTTGTCCACCCGCCTCTTGAGGATTGACTACAAGTTCTCAATGGGATTAAGATCTGGGGAGTTTCCAGGCCATGGACCCAAAATTTCAACGTTTTGGTCCCCAAGCCACTTAGTTATCACTTTTGCCTTATGGCACGGTGCTCCAGAGTGCTGGAAAATGCATTGTTCTTCACCAAACTGTTGTTGGATTGTTGGAAGAAGTTGCTGTTGGAGGGTGTTTTGGTACCATTCTTTATTCATGGCTGTGTTTTTGGGCAAAATTGTGAGTGAGCCCACTCCCTTGGATGAGGAGCAACCCCACGCTTGAATGGTCTCAGGATGCTTTACTGTTGACATGACACAGGACTTATGGTAGCGCTCACCTTTTCTTCTCCGGACAAGCCTTTTTCCAGATGCCCCAAACAATCGGATAGAGGCTTCATCCGAGAATATAACTTTGCCCCAGTCCTCAGAAGTCCATTCACCATACTTTATGCAGAAGATCAATCTGTCCCTGATGTTTTTTTTTGGAGAGAAGTGGCTTCTTTGCTGCCCTCCTTGACACCAGGCCATCTTCCAAAAGTCTTCGCCTGCCTGCTGCCGTTCCAGAGCAAGCTCTGCACTGGCGGCACTCCGATCCCTCTGTAGGAGACGATCCTGGGGCTTGTTGGACTTTCTTGGACGCCCTGAAGCCTTCGTAACAAGAATTGAACCTCTTTCCTTATAATAATTGTTATAATAATAATCCTATAAATTGTTGATTTAGGTGCAATCTTAGTAGCCACAATATCCTTGCCTGTGAAGCCATTTTTATGCAACGCAATGATGGCTGCACGCGTTTCTTTGCAGGTCACCATGGTTAACAATGAAAGAACAATGATTTCAAGCATCACCCTCCTTTTAACATGTCAAATCTGCCATTCTAACCCAATCAGCCTGACATAATGATCTCCAGCCTTGTGCTCGTCAACATTCTCACCTGAGGTAACAAGACGATTACTGAAATGATCTCAGCAGGTCCTTTAATGAAAGCAATGAAATGCAGTGGAAAGTTTTTTTTCGGGATTAAGTTAAGTTTCATGGCAAAGAAGGACTATGCAATTCATCTGATCACTCTTCATTACATTCTGGAGTATATGCAAATTGTTATTATAAAAACTTAAGCAGCAACTTTTCAAATTTCCAATATTTATTTAATTCTCAAAACCTTTGGCCACGACATTGCATTTGATTGAACCCGTGTCACAATTGCTACGTTTTTGTGATAGGGTAAATGACAATGATTCCAGGTAGCTGATTAGCTAAAGTGCTGTATAGCAAACAGCTAGCGGTTTGCAATGCAGCTTTCACTCAAATCGGCCATTCCCCTAACTATGCAAATTTCATGGCTTAATTTAATATTATTTTTTACCTAGAGAGTTACATAAAAATTCACCCCCATGCATTTGTCATGAATGGAAAATCTAGCTACAGAGTACCAGTCTATAAACATTTATTTCTGTAGTAAATTTGGGCATGGTAACATGGGGATCTATGAGTACTGATTCACATTTGGAGTCTGTCTAGTGGTCATATGTGAAACTGCACATTTTGGCACTTGGGCCCACTTGGGCTGAAAGCACTGATAGCCCACAGTCTGGGAATGTGGAGCACTGTAGCAGCAGAAATTAATAAGCTGCTGGTTAGAATTAAGTTTGAGTATCCACTACCTGAAACAGCTGAGTATATGCCTTCATTTAGCCCAAACAAGAGACCAAGGCGCAATATCTCTCGAATGTTGAGCAGACACTGTGCAATTTCTTTTGATCATGCACAATGTAGTATGATGGACCCGAGAATGGTTGAGAAATGCCTGTCTGTTTTGCAGCAAGAATTGGCAGTATTTGTGCAAACATATTGTGGTGAGCTCACAAAGAAATTGCGGAAAATCAGATCATGGACCCCACCAAAATTTCTGAACACCCGGGATCCAGATTGTTGATGTTGTGTGATTATTTTTGTGTCAGGCCTCTGCTCAGAATCTACGTCAAAACAAAACTGTTCAGGCTGAATTTGAAGCCTATTTTCAAACTAGTCATAAGCAACTAATCCCAAACTAAAATCAAGCGATAAGAACTGACGTGCTGGTCTGCAAAGCTTATGATTATCTTATGATTTCTTATGATTTTTTTTGCCTGGATTGCTAGCTGCCATTGTCTTTCTGCTAAGTTGTGTTTCAGAAAGAACATATAAGAAGTGTAAAATTGGATGTTTGTACCACCCCAACAACCTAGAACAAGAGGTGATCACATGCCAGTGCAGGTTGTACAAGTTGAGCAAACTTCAAGCACAAGATTCAGTGAAGATTTCAGAAGATTTTTGAAAATATGTGGTAGGACTGGACTGGCTTTTCCCATTCATAATCAACATTGTAGCTTGAAGACATCAGGTCAATGGCTCCTCTATCCACTGTCCAAGATCCATGTCTCTCATTCCAACTGCTATGGAGCACAAGCAATTCTCAATTGAGTGACATCTGGGGCTTTACAAAGTGTCTGTGAGTTAGTGCCCCTGCAGGGCCAGGGTGTGTTTACTGAGTGTACTCTCTTCATAAGAGTGGCAAACCAAAACAGAGCTAGATGGAGATCACATTTGGCAGACTGATTTCACATGTGGAAACACAAGAAGAAATATAGTTGCAAGCAACAGTGACGGGCCTAAGCACCCTGCGCTATCGCCACCTCTGGGGCACCGCACAAATTGCACTCATCACACACTAAAGGGCTAATGTCAGTTTGGGCCCTAAATATTTGTTGAGTGCGTTAGTGGATGTCTGAGGGTTAGAGTGTGTATGTGTGATATGGGGATGTGTGTTTATGTGTGTAATATATGAGTGTGTTCGTCTGTGTGAATGTTCCCATTTTTACTGTGTGTGTGTTGTAAGTGTGTTTCTGCGTGTGTGTGTGTGTGTGTGTGTGTGTGTGTGTGTGTGTGTGTGTGTGTGTGAGAGTGTTAACATTTGTGATGTTTATGTGTGTACAATAGGCTGCAGATGCTGGAGAAAAAGCATCACACTATGATGTTACTCAACGTGATCTCACTGAACGTGATGTCACTGAATGTGTCACTGAATATAATGTCACTCAATATAAGGCCACACAGAAAGTTATTAATAATTTTTCGGTCTAAGTTTAAGGCATTATCACGGCTGACCCGTTTGAGATATCAAAAATCCCTCCGCAATTTTGCATCCTCAATGTCTTTAGATCACATCGGCCTGGTTTGGTGGCAATCATATAAATTCCCTAGGAGAAGTATATCAAAATCCATCGAGTGCCTCCGAGTGGCGCAGTAGTTAAAGCGCTCGCCCTATCATCCGGAGATCGCTAGTTCGAATCCCGGGTGGTGCTGTAACCTCTCGCAGCCGGAGGCATAGAGAGAGCTGATTGGCCGAGCTCTCTCAGAGGGGAGGGATGAGAGGTACTTAGTGCTCCCACATTAATCACGCTCTACAGCCAATCAGGGGCGTCTGTGAGCTCGCGCAACGGAGGGAGTGGATAGCGCTGTCCTCCGAGTGTGTTACGCCGCCCCCAACGGTGCGCGAGCGAGCAGTTCGAAAAGATGCGGTCGGCTGGCGTCACGTGGTTCGGAGGAAACACGTGATAGTCTTCGGCCCTCCCGGCTGAGTGGTAGTAGTAGCCTTAATGTGGGAGCCCCCTAGTGACGGCGAGGAATTGGACACGACTAAATTAGGGAGAAAATCGGGGAAAATCCAAAAATAAAATAAAAAATTAAAAAAATCCATCGAGTGTGTTTTTGTGAACGACCCAAAATAACCGGCCTCCTGTTGAGTTGAGCCCAGGACATGCAGTGCGAACGTTGTTCGGCTCAATGAGCTCTAAATATGTACCGAGTTTTGTGTGCCTACCGGAAAGTGTGTATGAGCTATGCAGCAAAATTTCGTGTGGGGGCCCCTGAGGGCCCAGAGACTCTCAGGCATCCTAATGGCAGCAGATTCCAACCTGTCTGCCAATTGTGATGAATTTTTGAGCATGGTAAGTCCGCCGAAAAGTCCAAAAGGGAGGAAAAAAATAATCCTTAGGAAAACAAGAGGGTCCTCTAAAAACAAGACGGTCATGCGCACCCTATAATGCTTGGGCCCTAATTAATCGCCTTTCAACTCACATGGAGTTACAATAAGGAAAAACTTGTCTATTAGTATTTGAACAAGGCCAATACTATATTGGGAATAATCCACTGGTTAATTCTGTGGTTCAGTCTTGGGTGTGTTAGAACAGTGGTAGCTCAACAGTTATAACCCCGGGTTACTGGCCAGATGCTCAGAAGTTCCAGACCCACATGACCAAGTTGCAACTAACTGATTTAGTTAAAATAGTGTCAAGATTTAAGGATATATTAGGCAACAAGTGATCAGTCAGTTCTAAAAATGTGTGAAATGTATGAAAGGATCTGAATTATTGTAGCAACTGCAAAATTGTGCTAGCCATATGTCTGGGTTAGAGCATCTCCTAAACAGCAGATCTTGTGGGGTGTTCCAGTATGCAGTGGTTAATACCTTTTAAAAATAATCTAAGGCAGGGTAACCAGTGAACCGGTCACAGGGTCTTGGGTGCACCAGCCTCATTGAATTGAATAAGAGCTACTGTAGCAAAAACTGCTGAAAAAGTTATTGCTAACTATGATGAAAAGTGTTAAGATACAAAGTGCATCACAGCTTGCTGCACATAGGGCTTCATAACCACAGACCAGTCAGTTTGCCCAAAGCATCAGCAGTTGTCCACAGAACAACGGAAGATGATGGCCTTTTCTGATGATCACATTTTCTTTTACATCATGGACAGCTGGATATGTGTGCGTCATGGGCATGGGCTGCACCCTTATGCTCTATGTGAAGAAGGTAAGCCGACATAGGCATCATGATGCACTGTTCAATGCTCTTCTGGGGAACACTTGGTCCTGGAATTCATGTGGATGCTTTGACATATACCACCTACTTAAAGATAGTTGCAGAACAATTACCCCATTTGTGGAAGCAGTATTCCCTAAAGACAATGACCTCTTTTAAGAAGTATAATGCACCTTGCACTATGCACTCAGGAATGGTTTGAGGTACATGACAAAGGGCTCAATTTGTTAAATGACCTCTAAATTTCGCTGATCCAAATCCAATCATGGTGGATCCACACTGAAACATACATAATTTAAAGGATCTGATGCTATCTAATACCACAGCATATCAAAGATCTTGTGGAGTCTATGCGTTGAGCTAATTTGGTGCCACTAAGACCTACACAAGGTGGGGGTAGTAGATTTAATGTTATACACTGATCTATGTATTTTACAAAATGTTCAACTTGTGCAATATTCTTATCATATGAACTGCTGCCACTCTTCTACAAATTTGAAATACTTTAACTAATAGACAGATGGGTGGCACAGCTGCTTAGAGTTTAGAAATGTCCCTTTGTACATCCATGTTTGGGGTTTGTTTGGGGTTTGTTTGGGGTTGCCTCCGGTCTGTGCGAAAAGTTTTCATATTTTCCCCACAAATTTCAAGTCTCCTCCAGGTATACCAGAGGAATCAATGTCAAATTAATAGATAGACAAATTTACCATAGCTGTAGCATAACTGCAGCCATTTTGGGCCTCAGCTCCCAACCGTCTATAACCTTAATTATTGATATGCTTTTCTTAAAGGTGTTTACCCATATTTGTGCCATTCCATCACAATTTTCCCCATATTTAAGTCATACCCCCAATGCTTAAATTAATGTAGTACCTTTGACAACAATTATTTATGGAAGTCAAATACTGCATTATTGTACCTTACTATTTTGGTACTGAGGTACATTGTTTGACTCCATCAACAGATTCAAGAAAAAAGAAAGGTAACCTTAACAAGTTATAAAGTCTAGGGTACATATCTTATTAACCTCAGATAACCACCAAGGTCATTCTAAAATATCTCGTTACCACCTTGTAGGCTCTAACCTGCATATCGACAGATTTCTCAAAAGGTCACATAGTGACGTTAGACGTACAGTGGCACCTCGGATTGCGAGTAATGTGGTTTGCGAGTGTTCCACAAGACGAGCAAAAATTTGTATAAATTTTGACTTGAAAAACGAGCAGGTCTTGGATTACGAGTACCAAGTATCATGTATCACGTATGCGCTTGTTGTTTTGACGCCGAGCATCACATGATCACAACTGAGTCAATGGCTTTTCTCTCTCTTGCGCTGCGGAATTGTGGGTAAATGTCTCCCCCGCTGGGTCTTAGTGCTCGTCTCTTACTGGTATAATCAACATCGGTGCACAAGTGTACTGTTTACTAATATTGAGTTTGCTACTGTTTATTTTGTGTTTGCTACTGTTTATTTTGTGTTTGTAAGCATGTGTGTACAGTGCGTGTGTTTCTTATAACACACGTGTTTGTGTGCATAAGAAGTCTCATTAGAGGGTAAAGATCCATTTTCTCTCTCCCTCTTACGTGTGCGCGCGTAATTTGACACCGTGCCCCACACACACTCTCTCGCCCTTACACCATCCCCCCTCCCATCCCCTTAGATCTATTATGAGAGATGTTTTATATAACTATAACTAGGGGTGCTCAGATTGATCGGTCGCCGATTATAATCGGCCGATAATTGCTTTGGGAAGTTTGATCGGCAGTCTCTATAATGGCCGATATAGAAAAGCCGATCAGATGACGCAAAACTCGTGAGACAATTTTTTTTGCGCGCTGCTAAAATGGCTTCACCGGTCTGGTAGTTATACGTGTTGTGTGAAAAAAACAATACATTAGCAATCGGCAACCTTTGTAACAAGCCAGTTTCACAAGGCGGGAAGCACCCAAAGCATTTTAACACCACAAACCTCATCAGAATTTTTGAGAGAGCGCGAGAGTTAAGCAACTCGTGCGCCGCCATTCACTCAGCTCTTGGTAATTCCCCTATCTCACATACGCGGTTTCATCAGGATTCACTGTGAGTTCTGGCACTGTGATTACGTTTCCATCTTTCCGCGCGAAAAATACATGTTTGTCAAACATTTAATTTCTTTAACAAATTTTTAAACATAAAAAATTAAACATGTTTAATTTTTCTGCCGGCCCTCGCGGATGCTTGCGGTCCTTGCAGAACTTCCGGTGACTCACGTCCTATTTGTCCGTTATTTTATTTCATTTTAAATAACTCAATTATTTTATTTAAGCTCTAAGCTGTTCCCAATTACTAACCAAGCACAGGCTGCTATGTTTTAAGTTGACATGTTGCACATGTTTCTTGCCAATAAATACAGTTGTCAATTCATGATATTCTTCTTCTTGTAATGTCAATACTTAATTTACATTGTTGTTAGATGTAGTTTAATAAATAATGCTACATGATAAGGCTTCGAGTAGACCCTGTAATCGGTGATCAGTATCGGCCGATACAGCTTCTAGTGATCGGAGATTGGTGATCGGCCCCAAAAATCCTGATCGGAGCATCTGTCTATATCTATCTATCTAAACATTCTGTCATGTGACTGCACCAGCAAAAACCTAACAAGGCCCCATTATTGTTGGTGCTTCACTGCAAACATAACAGATTTTTCCAAATTAGCTGTATGCATACAGTTTATGGTCCTCCCCTTGGCTAGGTTCTTGTTTTTTCAGTGTTGTCACAAATACCTCAAACTGAAAAGAGGACACTAATTCAAATTAATATAGTGGGGCTTTTGGGGGTTTTTGATTTGGCCTAGCTATCCAAATATAGCCTTGAGGTCATCTGGCATAAACCTGAGCTGACAATGGAACTACTTGTTTGTTTCTATTTGCTTCGGGGACCACTGAAAGAAAAGTTGATTAGAGCTAACTTTAATTAGAGCTAACATTTTATTCACCATTAGCTTAACTGCTACTAGCTTCCTTAACTAACAGAATGTTCTAAAGACTCAACAAGATGGCAACATGTTTCAAGGGCCCATCACTTTAACAGGGCGCTATAGCTAGTCATAATGTTGTCATTTGATTAGGTAATGATGTACTTATGAGCTAGTCATACTGTAGTCATTTGATTAGGTCATGACATAGTCATTAAGGCACAGTAATAATGTGCACAAGCATAACTATGTAAAGTTTAATTTATAACATTTAAGTATCTTATACTGTATAATTGTGCTCTGTTCACTAAAATATTATTAAAATATTATTGTTATTGTTTATGTCCATTTTGCAACTTGGTTTTTATTTAGGAGCTGATATGCTAGAGATGGGAGTAAAAATCAATTCAGTTATGAATCGCGATTCTTTCGTGTGAAGATTTACGTATCAAAATCATACCAGAAACTATTTTTAAAAACATGTTTACGTTTATATTAGATATGAACCAGTGACCAGAATAGATCGGCCACTGACCAGAATTGGCTGGTTTGCAGTTTGATTGGCCATGACCAGTGATCAGACAATCAGCCTCAGCTATAACTGATTCAGCACAGAGCATAGAAACGCATTTTATGGTGTTACATTATCAATAATCATGCGCCCTAATGGCTTCCGATCTCCCTTTTTCTCCCAACTCTGTGAACGAATTAGTCTCAGACGGTGTAAGTGTCCCAAATGCCGCAAGCGTAATTAGGTTTGAAAATCACATGTGTTAGAAGCCCCACATGTCTGAATTAAAAGCCACTCGCGTGCACGCGTGCACTCAGCTCGCGCGTGCAATGTCAAGTTGAGTTTTGAGACTCTGGAGGCATCTGAGACGGTATAACCTTACCGTTTGTTAATAATGTTGCAGGTGGCGCACTCTGAACTATTTACACATTTGCATCCAGTGTGGTAGGATTTAATTATTTTGCTTAGTTTGTTTAGAAACAATAATGAGAGAAATTATTTTAGAATTAATTAATTATTACAGCAGATATATGCTGATCAGTAACAATGTAGCTTTTTTTGCTTAATTAGTTAAATGTTAAGCTTTTGTATTTGAAGTTAGTTTTGTTGTGTTTAAATTTAATATCCAATCAGAGTATTTCTAAAATCGTGATACTTATCGAATCGTAATTTTAATCGAATCGGCACCGAGATATTGTGATAATATTGTACCGGGAGGTGACTCGTGATTCCCATTCCGAATGTGTTTAGATTTAAATGTTAAATATTTTAGAGAAATACAGAGAAGTATAGCAATCATGCCTAGTAAAGTAATATCAGATCCTCCGTAACTTACCTTTCTACACCGGCAACAGGGTTAATGTTTATAGTCCAAAGTCATGCACATTTCAGAACCTCAACTTAAAACTAGCAATGTATCTTGAAACTGAGAAATGCAATAGTCGCACGAATGCAATTGAGAAACTGAGTTAGTAAAGTGCAAAAAAAAACTCACCCAAGGTTTTTAGACCGGCGATGCGCGTTCACTTTTGCCGGTACGTCCAGAATGTATTGAATAAAAGCGCGAGCCTTTGCTTTGTTGTTGTTTACATGCACTGCTTCAGTTCCTAATTTGAAAGTGCCAACCGTACAGCGTGACTCGTCAACGCGTAAGGGTGACGGAATTACATACAGTCACACAAACATACAAGTGATCTGACTGTACTGTGTGTGCACTGCAGTGTGTGTGTGTGTGTGTTTCCGCGGACTTGGTAGAACAGTGTCGCGAGCGCTCTTCCTCTCCGGCGGTGCAAAGATGAAAGGAAGGAGGGGGGAGGAGTGCGCGCGAGAGACAGACGGCGACTACCTCCTAACCTGCTGTAGAACAACTGGCAGGGAAAAAACGCTTAAGCCTTGACGCTACACGAGCTATAACCAACCCGAAATAGTATGAATTGTTGCAAATTTAAATACATAATTTAGACGGTCCATGAAAGTAAATTATGCAAAAGTATGTGCATAATTCACAAAAGTGAAATCGTCTCATGATTGCAAATATTTGCAATTTTAAAGTTTACTATCGCTTTTTACTATAAATAAATGTTTTGTACATTACTGTTCATGTGTACTAGTAACATCTACTAATATATGCTAATAATAATCCGATAAATATCTTTTGTTGTTGTTGTTGGAATTATATTTATTCTCAAATGTGCCTTGCTTATTCTAATAAAAACCCATGAAAGAACGACTTTACAAGGATCGTTTCTCTGTGCCCGGCCCTTCCCCCATCTATACTCCATCTATACTCCCTCCATCCTCCTCCTCCTCCTGCTCTCTCACAATCCTCCATGCAGGGGGGTGAGAGTGGAACACGCGATATCGGATCCACGATAAATGTGATCTGCAGCATATATTTCGAGTGCTGTTAAAGTAAACTGACAATTATATAGACATGAGTGCTAACATGCTGAAAATGCACATGTAAAAAATAAAAGAAAAAAAAGAAAGAAATAGATTTGTCCTGACAAAAAATGGGGGAAGGGAAACTTGAGAAGATGTGCGCGCATGGGGGAAGGGAAGTGGGCGGAGCCTGTGTGTACATAATGCAAAATGTTCAAACAGCTTTGCTTCTGTCTTAAATATAGATATACATACAATATATACAGCAATAATAGGTTATAATTCACAAGATCACAGAATGTGTGTATTATCCTGGGTGTGTTGCTGTAATTAGGTTTGTCATGTTTTTTTAATAATTATTATTTGATAAAAATTTATTTTATATTTAATAAATTATATATAATCTATATATTGTGTATGTTATAACAAACACTACCAGTTAAATGTTTGGACCAACCTTCTAATTCCATAGTCTTTATGGCATTTCCTAATTTTTATTTCTTTCTACATAAATGCTGAATTTGTAAGTGTACTGAATGCATGCAAAATATACAATAATCCCCTTTGATTTGAACCGATATCAAGATGTGTCTGCTACTTATTTTCTGCATAGCTATCATAACGGCTCTAATTTCAGCTGCTGTTAATTGTTGATTTTTGAGGCTGGTATCTCAATGAACTTCACCTATGCATCAGAAGTAAGTTTTGATCTAGCTTTTCTGGGATGGTCTTCACCAGAGCCAGTTTCATTTTGATGGGTTTTGCAAATGCACTTGACAATACTGTTCTAGCAATAACTGTTAACAAGAACAGCTGAGCTTTTTGTCTAAAAATAACAAATTAACATTATTGTTACTTCATTATCTAATACCATATGTGTTATTTCATAACATAAATATCCAGCACTGTTCTAGAATGAAGATAAATTAATTCAAACCTGTGTCCAAACTTTTGATTGATTGGGTTTGACTGGTTCACCTCCGGGGTCTCGGTTCAACTTGGAGTCTACAGTATGTACATGTTTTATTTGGTGAGTTTCCTCTGGGTACTCCAGTTTCCTCCCACTGTCCAAAGACATGCAGAGATATAGGCTATATACAGTACACACACACTAGAGAGGAACCCGTGACCCATGCACTCTACCATTACCTGCGAATAGAGTCTGCAGTTAACCCTTATATCTGTCTGTCTTAAGCGCGGTTGCTGTAGATGCATCAGTCTGATCCAGGGTTTCATTTCAGTAGCTATGAGATCGACTGAGGTACCCATTTATGTTACTGTTCCAACGCCAGTGACATGCTCTCAGAATGATATAAAAGCTGATGATGACGTTGCGTACCATTACATTCAGTGCCGCCCACTGTTAAATGTGGTTGGGAACGCCTGTGAAAAGCTCACAATATGACATAATGTCACAGCCTACTGCTACATTCCGCAAGGAACGCCTGTGACATACATGTGATGGAACTTCCTGTGGGAACACAAAGCCACAAACCTCCGCCTGCCATATGACCTGTCGCTGCAGACATATCGGAGCTTGGCCTGAGATACCTGTTTTCACCGGAGGCACTGTCGTTTTGGCAGCCCTTACCTGCACCTGCCGTATGAGCCTCTCGTTGCTGCGGCTGTTGGCGCAAACAAAGCCACAAAGACGATTGTGACACGGTCACACTAGGTCATAAACACATGTGACGTGCCTATGGTGGAACAAACAAAACCAATCAAACAAAACTATGCATACTGTTATGTCATACTGTGATGTCATACATACATTCAACAAATGCAGTGGTAGGCAGCGTTATCAACAACTGCTGTAAATGCGGCCTAAAAATAGCCAGTCCTCGGAACGGCCACTTTACATGCAGAGAGACGCCGATTGCTACAACCATCGGGAATGCAACGGTAGACTTTGTCATCAAGGTAGCTCCTTCACATGTATTTCACAGTGTTCCTCATGAAATGTAATAGTAGGCACTGCAAATGAATCTATGGTGGTCAGTGGCTGTTGGTTTTGTGTTTGACAGGTTCCACACTGAGTGTAATCGTAGACATGGCGATTATCGGTTTTTACGTCATACTGTGATCTAACACGAAGAAGCAACAACATCTGCTTTTAAGTCATAATGACAGCGTGTTACAGGCGTTGTAACAATAGCAAGAACAGCTACTTCAGGCAAGTTTCATAGCTAATGAAACCCTGAATGAGACTGCGACACATCTACATACTGGTAACAGTAGCACACAGGTGTCAGGATCTGCATGCGGGCAGCGCAGTGGGTGCCCCCTATTATATAAGGGCTGGCTGCCTCTCCCTACAGTACGCTGCTCCAATGTCACTGTATGACATAAAAGCTGATGAAATCAAAATGTTCAGAAAAAGCGATGTTATAGAATTACGTGCTGAATTTAATAATTGATTTTAAAATTAGCTGCTAATAAGCTAAAATTAGCTAATAATAAGCTACTATATGGCTTAGTGGTTAGCACTGTTGCCTTGCACCTCCAGGGTCCGGGGTTTTGTTTCCTGGCCAGGTTTGATTCCCACCTCTGCGTGCATGGAATATGCATGTTCTCCCCGTGCTTGGTGGGTTTCCCCTCGATACTCCGGTTTCCTCCCACAGTCCATAGACAGGCAGATTAGGCTGATTGGCATTCCCAAATTGCCCGTAGTGTGTGAATGAGTGTGTTTGTGTGTGCTTTGCGATGGATTGGCACCCTGTTCATAATTCATCAGTATTTAAAATGTATAAAATAAAAATTTATATAATTTTCAAAATCATCTTTTAAACATTTTTTAACAAAGAAAGATGTATGTACGTTTTTGTATGGTCTTATCTTTAAACCAATCTTTCTGTATTAGCAATACATAAAATTATATGGAAAACATAAAACTATATGGAAAATCTCAAGGATAAAAAAGTTGATAATTATATAGTCAGCCATTTTGTTTCTGTGCCACATTCTGTTTTAGTCGTGTGCGCGTGTGTGTGTGTTCTCTCTGGCCCAAAATGTCTGCTAGCCTATTTATGCTGCAGTTCCACTAAACACCTCTAGGTTTCCACATTTGGGAAAAGTATACAGTTGTTATATATTTTTATATATTTATTACATACTTGTTTAGGCCTAACATTAAGTGTGGCCCCAGGAATAAAGTGATCCTTTCTAAATATCCCGCTTGTTGCTTTCAGACAATAAGACACTCAGATTAGCTATTACTTGGTTAAATAAGAACAGCATAAACATTTAGTTAAGCGGGTTTCAGTTCATTTTAACATTGCTGTTTAACAAACAAACAAACACACCAAAAAAAATTGCGCTATCTGATTAAAAAGAACAAAACACTAAAGAAAATTGTGTGGTTAGGTATGTGAATTAACATGCATCAGCAAGAAAACAACAAAAACAGTCACAAATGTAGAGCCTTTGGACTATATATGAATAAAAAAAGATGAACAAATCGTGTGAAAAATAGTAGAATAGTGTGCACTCATGGAGGAGTCTCCATTATTATTTCTGTTCTAGAATGTTCTTTCTGGCCACGCCCACAACCCCCCTCTAACATGAGGAAGGGGTTGAGAAGAGAAGCGCGCGCAAAGCAGAATAAGGGAGAAGGGAGGAGGAGGAGGGAAAAAGAGTGCGAGCACAAACATGGCGGCGGTGTCGCGTGACAGCCATTATCAGCATTATTGTTCTATTATTTTCTTGTGCAGACAAGATTTAATCAAAGTTCCCACTTAGAGTCTGTGGTTAACAAGTTGTCATTTAGTGTGAGTGTCGTTTTCTTCCATGTGTTGTGGCACTGTGTTCAACGAAATCAGTAATATTGTCAGTTTCTCTTCGATATCTGCGATATTCGTCGCACATCGAACACCCGCGCGCCTCGACTGTCCTGATTGGCGCGTTTCACGTGTCGATCCGGTAGGGTTCCCGCGCTGGTCTGTGTGCCATCCTGTGGCCATGCGCAACATCTTTGGGGTTATAATTATTGTCCTGCGCTGCCCCCTGCTGGGTAGTACGTTATTTTTGTTAAGCATGTGTATGTGATTTTTGATCCCGTGATCTGATTTCTGCAACTCCCAAGTAAATCGACTGTAGCAGCCATGTTTACAGCACAAGCGATTAGAATGCTTTAGGTTAAAAACGATAAAAATAAATAAATGGTGTTTTAAACTTTTGTTATGCACATTATAAATGTATGTTACACAATAATTTAATTAATATTAATATGCCAATGAGTTAAGCATCTTAATAAATAAAAATCCTTAGAAGTACAAGATGTCCCTCACACACTATGATGACATAGAGCTGATGTCATAGTGCTAGGGGCCCTAACAAGATGAAATGAATATAGTTGCAAACAACAATGAGCGGGCCCAAGCACCTAGCACCATCACCTCCTGGGCGCACCACATCTCTGTGTTTTTTGAGCATGTTACACCCAAAAAGCCATCGCCACCCATAAAAATATCATTTTATCTCAATCATTTAATCCCCAGATGTTTGTGTTTGTGCGCATTTGTGTAGGTGTGGTGTGTGAGCCTGTGTGTTAATATTTGTGGGGTGTTTGTGTGTGTGAGATCTATGAGTGTGTGTGTGTGTGTGAGAGAGATCTATGAGTGTGTTTGTGTGTGTATGTCTGTGAGAGAGAGATGTTAGCATGTGAGTGTTAACATTTATGAGGTGTGTGTAGAATAGGGGGCATTTTATTATATATGAAAAAAATATATTTATATATAGTTGCGAGCAACGATGAGCTGGCCCAAGCACCCTGCGCCATCGCCACCCAAGCAAGCAGGCACAGTGGGCACATGCATTGAAAGGGAATACATCAATACCATTATGAGATAATTTTAGAAATGGGGGAATTTTGTTTGTGTGTATATGTCTGTGTGAGAGAGATGTTAGGGTGTGAGTGTTAACATTTGTTAGGTGTGTGTGTAGAATAGGGGGAATTTTATGTTAAGACCTGTGATGTGATGTCACTGAAGGTGATGTCACTGAACATGTCACTTAATATAATGTCACACAGAAAGTTATTAACCATTTCTCAGCAAAGTTTTAAGGCATCATCATAGCTGACCTGTTTGAGATATAAAAAATCTCTCCACAATTTCCATCCTCAATGAATTGGCCAGGTTTCTTGGTGATCATATAAATCCCCTAGGAGGAGTATATCAAATTCTATCGGGTGTGTTTTGGGAACGATACAAAATAACTGACTTCCAGTTGAGTTGACCCCATGACATGCAATGTGAACGTTGTTCAGCTCAATGAGCTCTAAATGTGTACCAGGTTTCGCATGCGCAAGTATGTATAAGCTATGCTTCAAATTTGGTCTTAGGGCACCTGCCACGCCTGGGTCCCAGACTCTCAGGCAACTTAATGGCAGTAGATTCAACCTGTCTGCCAATTTACATTTACAGTTTTTGAGCATGTTAAGACCCCAAAAAGCCAAAAATGGTGAAAAAAATACATTTATATATAGTTGCGAGCAAGCAGCAATGAGCGGCCCAAGCACCCTGCGCCATCGCCATCCAAGAACACCAGAAAGACAGCAGGCACAGCAGACAGGCACAGCATTTAAAGGGAATACCCCAATACCATTATAACATCATTTTAGAAAAGGGGGAATTTAATTGCAAGTGTGTATGAACTATGCTGCAAAATCTTGTGTTATGGCACCACACCTGGGGCCCAGACTCTCAGGCATCCTAATGGCAGCAGATTCCAACCTGTCTGGCAATTTCCATGAGATTTTGACCATGTTAAGACCCCCAAAATGCCCCAAATAATTGTGAAAAAATCATAGTGTTTGGTCTCTGCACACATTAGTGCTTGGGCCCTAACAAAAAATTAGCAAGTTATGTCATACAGTGACTATGTGCAATTGTAGGCAGCATCATCACCAACGTCTGTAAATGCTGCCTACAAAACCAATCCTTGGATCAGCCACTTCACCTGCAGAGAGATGCTGGCCAGTCCTCGGACCGGCCACTTCATCTGGTGAGAGATGCTGATTGCGGCAAGCATTGCACATGTAGATTTACGTCATGGGGATGTCACAAACACATTCCTCACCAAATGTAACAGGAGCCAGCATCATTAGCAGGTTTTGATATACTGTGAAATAACAGTAGTCAGAATCATCAACTTTTACATCATTCTGTGAGCGTGTCACAGGTGTGGAAACAGTACAGGTAATGGGTTTGTCAGGCCGAGCGCTCATAGCTACTGAAACCCCCGATCAGACTGCGACATGTGTACGGCGACAGTGCATTCAATATTCAATGAGTTGACTGAACACTCCATTCTCAGGTAAGTGTTGCACACGGGTGTTAGGATCTGCACACAGGCACAGCCGCAAGTACCCTCTAGTCCTGTATAAATAAAAGCCAAATGAGATGAATGCAATTTACTGCATGTCAACTGAACTGAAACTGGTCCTGGACTACTCCATGCCCTCCATTTGTTCCATAAATAATGCTGAACATGCACACTGACATGCAGCTTCATCCAACCTCATAAAAGCCCACATGGCTCATCCATTTATGCGCCAACTCCTTACCCTTTTAGTTAAGTCTGAGTGTAATTACAAACATGTTTGTACTTCATAGTAATTGCAGTCACCTAACACACAGCAGCCTAAGTGTTTCATGGGTCATTTAATTCAAACAAATAACCCTAAACCTCACTTGCAAATTCATTTTCGAACCACAGGCACCACATCTGTTTGCTCAGTCCAGTTTCCAGTACACATACAAGAGCACAGTGTGTTAATGTCCGGGTGAATTATATCCAAATGATGTAAATGTACATAAATGGTGTCTTCTGCATTCTCAGACATTCTTCCCATCTCCATAAATCATCCCAGTCTGGCTAAGTTAAACTGTCCCTAGGTGTGAAAGGGTATGAGAATGTGATCAACGGGTTTCACAGATCAACGGGTTTCACAGTCAGGATGTATTCCTACCACATATGGATCCACCACCACCCTGCCTAGGATAAAGTGGTTATTGTAACTGAATGATGAAGAGAGAGCCTATCATTGTTTCAACTGGTGTTGCATATGTTTTGTGTTAGGAAGGTGTAGTGGTAAAGATCCCACTCAATGACTGAAACACAGAGTGAGGCTGCTGCAAAAACTGGGGATCTAATGTATATTTATTTTTAATGTTACTCAAAAGGCTACTTTTTTCATAGCTAGTAGTAACAAGCAAGTAACTTGACATATGTTGGCCCAACACTTCTTACTCTAAATACATGCTAGCCAAAAAGCAATTAACATAACGAGTGTAAGAAAAAAATAAGACAGATTCACCAAATCCATTAAGTTGCTTACAGGTGCTTGGGCTCGGTTTCTACTTTTTTATTGCCTACACATAAGTAAACATAAATGCCTCATGATCAGCAGTTCTTAACGATTTTCTGACAGTGATTATCTAATTTATACTCCCCTTGTGGTCTGGAACCCCTAAAGACAAAGTGTTGTTTAAGATGACATAACATTAGCAGATGAGTTTTCTTGGTGAAAGTTCTATCAGTGACCGTTCTAAGACTGTGGACCGTACTGAGGAAATGGCTCTGGCCACTACATTTGATCCACAAATTTTGACTTTAACATCAGTTGTTGCTGAGCAGACTGTTGTTCTCTGTGCAGGTCAGGGTTGCGATATATTGTACAGTGACTTGATATTCCTTTTTGCAGTTTTTCCTCCAGCAGATATACCATATTGTACAGTAGATCATTATGTTATGAGTTAGAGAAAAGTCAAAAGAAGCCAAAAGTGATGGAAAACGTTTATTAAACGATGTAATAAATAACACTTAAAAACAGAATACGCTGCAAGAATACCATCCTCGTAATTTAACATCACAGTCATTCTTGAGACCTGGGATCAAACATGTCCAACACATAATATTGCATTTTTCTGTAAAATAATAAATATTTTGATTTTGATCAATTTTATAAGCTGAATCTACTCAGCATAACAAAATAGCATTTTTTTATCGTAAAATTATTATTTTTTTTCATTTATTATATAATGTCCCCACTAGACCTGACAAAGGGTTCGTATTTTCAAATAGTTAAAAAAAATTATTAAAACATATGAAAAAATCTATTGCGTTCTATGTAAAATAGGTGCATATTAATTAATGAATGAATAATGAATTTATAATTTTTTTTTACCTCAAATTTTTTATTTGGTGAATTTGTCCTGAGATTCTGTCAACACCGACAGACATTTCTAAAAAAAAATAAAAAAATAAGGTCAAACAATCTTGTCAACCAAAACTCCTTTATAACCCTTGTTTGCTCTATAATCTGTTTAAACGCTTAGGTTCTCATAAAATGGATAATTTTATGTAATTTAAAGATTTGATATTGATACTGCTGTAGTCACAACCATAAAATTGACCCGTGCTTTAGCTAAAACATCAAGGCAGTACCATTGTTTCAGTGATACACATGCTTTCTGATAAAAACAATGGCAAATAACAAAATAAAAGATTTCCTTTTAGTAGTGTTGTGTCACTTTCAAGACTTGTATTTTGAGTCTTAAAGTGGTGTCCAAAAAGATTACTGGTCATTAGGGTAAGTTATGAAAATCATCCACCCATTCGGAATTGCTGAAGTGATTAGGAATAGTCATATAGGAATACACTGAAGTACACATCAATATATAATCATCAAGACTTGCAAAAACGTTTTGAGTCCTGAATTGTTATAGAAGGTAGATGATAAAGCCTATTAGAAAAAGAGATCACGTGACGGAGACGTCACACAAAGGTTTCTAAACTCCAATGTATTGTGTGCAGTTAAATGGCAGTGCTGCCATCCATCCAAAACTGATGTGTTGTTGTCATTGTGGTTTAAAACAGGTTGTTGTATGTCACCACCAATATGAGTACTTACTGTTTTTAGATAAAAAGCAAGGATGGATTTTTTGTTTTTTGTAATACCGTTCAGGAAGCAATTTTTTATCCTAATACAATGACAATTTTAAAATAATTATATGACAGTAAAAAAACACTTGGTTATTAGACAAAACCTAGGAAAATAAAGGTTTTGTCCCAGTTCTCAAGAATGACTGTTTAGATTAAATTAAAAAAGTGCATTCATTCAAAGATTGGCAGGATGTCAAAGATGATCTGAGCTGTGATAAAATAAAATTTCTCTCGCCTAAAGGGATCATGAATTAACCTGTGCTTTGACTAAAACATCAAGAGGCAAACACCAAGGTGAACTTAGACATAAAGCAGTGCCATTGTTCCAGCAATATGCATGCATTCTGATAAAAACGATGGCACGTGAAATATATACTTTAAAAAAAAATTAGTCGATTGAACACTGGAAAGCTGGTTCATAAAGGCACATTCTCGCTCTCTCTTTCTCACACACACACACTCACACAAACACACACATGCTCGCTTGTGTACACAGTCTAGAAACATGTTTACAAAAATGTATTGGGCTAAACCTTTAAAAACCTTGAGTTAAGAAGAATCACAGATTTCTGCTTACTTTGTGGTGTGCTATTCTGGTTAATGTGAGAGTCCTGAATTGGTGTCCAAAAGGATCATTGGTTATCAGGGTAAGTAATGAAAAAAAAATTGATTAATGCTGCAGTGTGTCTAGGAATAGTTAAATAGGAATACACTGAAGCGCACATCAATATATACTCAAGGCTTGCAAAAACGTTTATCTGTCCTGAATTGTTAGAGAATAAAGCCTATTAGATAAAGAGATCACACAAAGGTTTCTAAACTCCTATGTATTGTCTACAGTTAAATGGCAGTGCTGTCATCCATCCATATTGTAACATGTTAACAATAGAGTATAGAGGCTATACTCATTTCAGTCTTCATCATAGGCTGATGTGTGGTTGTGGTGTTTTAAAAAGGACGTTTCGCAAAAGAAGAGGCAACAACGAACATGCTCAGATGGTTTAAAAGCTTTAAGACAAACTCCACAAGGGAAGACACAAGGGTACGTGCTAATGCATTTATCCGCAAAATATTATTCATTATCATGTTTCGTTATCAACCTCTCTTCCATCATTCTCTCGCTCACGGTTTCCCTCTTACAGGTTGCTTTCCTGTGTGCTGTTGCTGGTTGAGATGGGATGGAGTCCTCCGTTGTCGTTAAGCCTTTTGGCCCTGTATGTCTCATAGTGGATATTGTGGGTGACCTCCTTTAGGTCTTGGAGGTGAGACCTTTAAAGAGACAAAGCCAGTCAATATGTAGTGTTTAACATTTACTGAGGCAATTAAACCTGAATTGAGCCATTAAAATGTTTGGAGATAATTTGAAAAAAAAAATACAACTCTTCAGAACATTCTGGATGGAAGAAATACATCACACCATCATGGGGTCATTGATTACTTCTCTAAAACAGTGCTTACTCATAAGCTGAAAATAATAACAGAAAACAAACTTGCAATGTATTTTACCTGATCAGGAAATCTCGTAGTTGAGAGAATTCACAGTGATTTGGGTTCTCAACTGATGGGAGACAAAAAAAACAAGGAATTGATTGTTAATTATCTTCCATCTCCAAAAAGGACCGTGAAAACAATCTCAACTTAATCTGCTAGAGTTTAAGTGGCTGTGGAACGCGCTTTGAGGGAAAAGCATACATGAGGTGACGGGTCCAATGACTGACATCATAGATGCCCACAAAACTGTCTCCCAGAAGTGACGGACCAAATGCTCGAACCGGAAAGATAATTAGTCATCTCTCTATCTCTCTCACACACACACACACACACACACGCACACATTCTCTCTCCTTCACCAAGTTGTACACCTCTCTATGTTTCTTTTCTGCTTTGCAAGTGAGGCAGAATCCTTTTTGACTCCTTGCCAGTGACATGGTACTCACAGACTCACACACTGCTGTGTATAAGTGAACACATACTGTATAACTACACACAGCCACCTTGGTTCACATTATTTTATATATTTGTTGCAGTTTTCCCATGTGAATTCATATTCCCATGTGAATTCATATACACATGGGATTCTATCATTTTATTTATTTTTTAATAGAATAATAAAGAATTTGTTGAAATCAGCTTCCAAACCCAAGCATATACAGTACTATGTGCATTTTGGAAATGCAAGTCAGACTACAACACGTCTTTGGACTGGAGCACCTGGAGGAGACCCACCCACAAAGCCCGGGAGAACATTCAGACTCCACCAACAAAGACCAAAGATGAGGATCAAACCCTGATCCTGGAGGTGCGAGAACACAGTTCTAATCACTGAGCAGTTGTGGTCCCCCATTATTATTATTATTATTATTAATGCACACATTTCAACATGCTATTAGTTTCTATAGTAACAGAAACATGTTTGGTGGAGGCCACAAGACATTTTTGGAAGGAGTTTCTGGTGTCATCACCTAGCAACAGTTAGACGTAGCTATCTTATTAAGGTTTCTGACAATGTAAAACTATAGGATGGGGCTTTCCAGTTTCTTACTAACCAGCTGGATTTTATCTTATAACAACATGCTTATAACAACATTAAACGATAAATAGTGGAATTGGTCAAAAATTTGCCATTTTTTCCAATCGCTGTTGTATAGGAGCGATAAACACTTCAGTATGTGGTATTTCAGGAAAATAAAAAGATAATGGTCGTAATAATGTCACAACACTTTTTTTCGTTATAACATCATGCCTGGAAGCGTAGTAGTGTTGTTTGATAACAAGTCAGTGCTGTCCTACTGAATCCTTATAATCCTATCAGATTTAGATGGAAGTCCAGAGAATGACAGTAATCTTACACACCTTCTACTATTCCCCAGGCAGTCTTCCGACCCAGAACCCGTTTGCAGTTGACTTGGTACTCTTTGTCACTTCCAACTACTGCAAAAGGCATGGCCTCCTGTATACACACACACACAAACAGATTTAATAAGGCATGCTATCGTAACATATTAATTTATGAGAGGAAAAACAAGAGTATAATACAACAGGACAAGATTAAAGCATATCAAGCAGTGACATTACAGCTGTGTTTTATGAGCATTGAAAAGGGCAGTATAAAATAATTTGGCACTGTACTCTGATCTTATCGTTATCAGCTTTGTCCTCCTGGTCCTCATCAAACTCCTTTTGTGGATAAAATTCGATTCCACACACTTCCAGCTCCTTCCTCACCTGGAGGAAAGAGAATTTAAAATGTAGATTTATCACACTACATGTGATTTCTGGCAATAAAATTGTCATCAGAAATCTAATGAACCACTCAGCATGACCTTCCTATCAATCTACCCACTCTTCCATCCAACCATCTATCCATCCATCCATTCACCTATCCATGTAACCGGCCATCCTACTACTCATTCATCCATTCATATACTGTATTCCTCCTTCTATTAATTCATACTTCCTCCTATTTATCATTCACACATTCTTGAATATTATTCTATACTGCCCACCTAAACATTCTTTTATTTGTTTACCAAACCATCCTTAAACTCATCAGTCCCTCCATTCACCCTCCCATATATCAATTGACATATCCATACATTCATCTACTCAAACATTTCATTCCAAATCTATGGATATTCATATGGAATTGGTTGAACCTTTGCTTCTATAATAGCCTCTTCTCTTCTGAGAAGGATTTTCACTACATTTTCGAAGATGACTTAGGAATTGTGCCTAAACAGCTACTGATTTTGTGGCGAGAAAGCCTAGAACACAATCTTAAATCTCTAAATAGCTCTCTTTAAAAGAACTTCCGTGGGGGCAAGATCTGGGCTCCTTGCAGACCACTTGAATCCTACCATACCAATCTTATCAAACCATAGTTCTCGCTTTATGCACAGAACTTGATCAATTTCCAGTGACGAAAAACTATAATGTTACATGAGAAAAATACAGTCCACTATAGACCATTGTGTCCCAACAACCATCTTACTCTTACGGTATGTTCCTCTGTCTCAAACAACTTAAATGTTGATCATCCATCTTTCACACATCTATCCATTTAATCATCACTCCATCCATCCATCCAGCCATCCATCCATCCAGTCTTTCTTACTCGCTGCTTGAACTCAATTTTTTCTTCAGGGGTGAGAGTATCCGCTTTGGCAATGACAGGAATGATGTTCACAGTTCGGCTTAAATGCTTCATGAACTCAATGTCCAGCTGCCGCAGTCTGACACAAAATAGAATAGAGAGATGGATAGAAAGGCAAAAGGTCAGGAAGAGTATATACAGAACAATGGAGAGAAGGGGGTTGGGGGAAACTAATAGATTGAAGTGGCAGAGAGATCACTGCAGTGACTGTGGCAACTCCCAAATGAGCCTGGTTTGATTAATGTATCGTAGTCACCCATTCAGAAACATTGCTGCTTGGAATTGGCTGTTCCAAGCACAGTGCCTGAAATTATGTTCTTCTCTGCGGCGACCAGTGGGTACATCACTTTTATTAATATCACCGTCTTCACTGGAGGCTTAGATGTGAATATTTTTTCATATTTTTGTTTACATTGTTTAAAAATATTTACACAAAAGTTCAATTACTATATGCATTTACTGTACATTTACAAATCCCTCTTTAGTTACAAGACCATTTTGTGCATGAAGAATTGTGCTAATTGTGTGATTTATTGTGCTCACGAGTGTCCAGTGGGAGATATGAAGTACAAGCAGCAGTGCACTCGGGTGTCTGGAATCCGTTTTTTACGAGCAATGTTAACTTCTTCCTTTAGAAACTTCTCATATTGCTCATTGATATATTTCGATATTGGCTCCCAGCTATAAACACAAGAGGAAATTTTTTAGATCACTGTGTACAATATAATTCAAATTATAAATAAATCCGATCTACGATAATTTCTAGACCCACCAGTTTTCGTTGTTGATCTGGTCCCCAAATCCAGGAGTATCAATAACAGTCAGTTTCATCTTCACACCACCTTCCTCTATCACTATAATAAAAAATAACCATGACATTACCAACAATTTATTTTTGTCCGCAGCAAAACCACAAAATAATGCATGATTAAACCCAAATCTTAATAATCTAGCAGAAAATCACTAACATTTGTAATGAATCTAAAATCTGTTATAAGATGGAATGCTATGAAAAATTGTCTTGCATGCGAAACCTTCCTATAAATGGATTCATGCACATATCATGTTCACATAATATAAAAAAAAGCCTTGTGTCGCAAATTCAACTGAACTTTTTTTAAACATGCCTTAAATTTCCTAGATATTTTTGGACAAATGCAAAGCAGCGGCAACTTTGACACAAAAAGCTTTTCATGAAGTACAGTCACAATACCCAGCTGAGGGTACAAAAAAATCTTTCAAATATACAAAAGGGGGATTTTTCTACATGGAAAGAACCCAACACTAGCATACTATATCTGCCTGCTCATTCAACACACTTGATACATTAAGCCTACACAGCAGTGTCTCGGCAGATTTAGGGTCTGGGCTAAATGCCATAGCCTACTGTTTTCCAGCTGTGCACAAACGCTTGCACCCAAAGGGCATCAGTATCAGGCCTGTGGCATTGCCTGGGATAGAGGACACACCAGGCTGACTGTGACTCTGTCAATGTCCCTAAAGACAAGGCGCCATTGTATCCATGATGAACGTTCAAGACAAGGAGAACATTAGGAAATGATTTCCCAGTGAAACATATAGTGATGTGAACTTTGTGAAATTTATTTAGAGTTTTATTTTAGATAATATTTGGGCTACTGAGTTAGATTTTTTGTTTTGTTTTTCACTGCTGAATAAAGTAAAGACGGTTCAGAAAAGAATGACAATGTGACAGTGGATAGTGTAAAAACCATTTAAAAGAATTTATTTGTAATTACTAAACAGAAGAAAGTTTTTGGATATCCAGCATTTAATAGTCAAAAGCCAATCAAAGAGAATTTGCAACGAGGCCTTTCAACCTAGTTTTGGGTTGAGACATGCAGCACTGTACCATCAGTGTAAAATGGTAGGAAATTTTGTACTTTTAAAAGATAGACCTAAGGGAAGCATATCCAAAAACAGCAAAGGACTTAATATGCAGCCCTGAGGTTCACCACAAGTTATGGCTGCTGAGGAAGAGGAGAAATAACAAATCAGACCAAATGACCAAAACAGAAAATGCTTTGTCTTTGAGGTAAGAGACAAACCACTTTTAGAGCACTTTCCTGGATCATGAAACACCACACTTAAGATTATCCAAAAGACGAAACTGGTGCTGAGCCCCAGTAAAATAAAAATGTCATGCTTTCCACAATCACTGGATACTTTGATGAAGGAAGAGTGTGTTCTGTGGTGTTCTCTAAAATTAAACTATTTCCCAAAACTTGAGATATGATGAACCTTACAGATTGGCCTGAAGTTTCTAGACTTTCATGTTTTAAACAAAAACATCTCACCCATTGACTCTTTAAACTCTTACCATGTGGCACAGATTTAATCTCCACAGTTTTAGGGATCTTCTCATCACGACTCCAGCCAGAGCTCCGCCTGCTCACCTGAGACTTAAACAGAGTATTCACCATAGTGGATTTCCCCAATCCACTTTGACCTTGGGGAAACAACAACAAAAAACATGGAAATTAAGGAAAGGGCATAGGGTAAGATATACAAATAATTTTCAGAAAGTTATCATGTCTTGTTTACTTGTGAAACAGGTTTACTGTATATGACATAACATAAACTTCTTAAGCTTTTCACTAACCTACAACCATGATGTTGAAATCAAAGCCAGTCTTCATGGTCTTCTTCCTCATTTGTTCAATTATGGTGTCTATCCCAACATATCCCAGCAAGGTTGAACCTCCTCCTGAACCCTGACCTCCAGCACCTGAGCCCTGCAGAGGTGCAGGGGTGGTGCTAATGGGTGGTACCACATGAGACGGCTTAGCAGGGACGACAGGTTTGGGTCTCACCTCCGGGGGCACAATTTCTGACATGTCTTTAACAAGAGGCAGCAAAAGTAAAACTTTAGACATCAAGAATTCAGACAAAGATAGCCAACAAACATCTATGGTAATGCTTCGCAGTGTTCTTGAGAATGATTTTGTGTTGTTCTTGAGGGGTTTATAGGTAAATTGTTGAGCTCCTACAGAGCTTTAATGGTTTTATAAAACCATTTTTAGTTTTAACCTACAAATAATCTAGCACAACTTGGATTGGCATACACAATAGGTGCTTATAATAAAGGTCAAAACCTTCAAACGCTCAAGGGAATACATAATTGTATAGATAGATATCTATTCAGCCTTACAAACCTTGCACATCTTATTAGTTCTTGTGCTCTATTGGGTTTATAACGCACGAGATTGTAATAGGGTACCATGTGAATAGAATACCCAAGATTGTTTTTAAGATCTAGGCCAAGCTTTGAGGAAATCCCAGTTAAAGTCACCCAATCATCTGACACAAAAAGTATGAAGTACTGTATATTGTAAAAATTAAATTAAACTTTTTTCCATTTTCTTTTGACTCATGCAGTGTTGTAAAAAAAAAAAAGTATTTGCCCCATTCCTGACTTTTTTTTTTGCTTGCATATTTGTCACACTTAAAAGATTGAGATCATCGAACAAATTTTAATAGCACACATAGATAACCATAGAATATATACAAAATACAGTTTTTAAATTATTATTTTGCTTATTAAGGAAAATGATGTCCACACCTGCCTGCCCCTATGTGAAAAAGTAATTGCCAACTGGCAATGAGTCTTTCACATCGCTGGTCTTCTTTGCAGAATCATTTTAATTCAGCCACATAGGAGGGTTTTGGAGCATGAACCACCTATTCAAGCTCATGCCACAGGATCTCAATCGGATTTAAGTCCTTGACTAGTCCACTCTAAACCCTTAATTTAGTTTTTTTTTTATTTAATTTACTTGCTGGTGTGTTTCAGATCATTGTTCTGCTGCATTACCTAAGTACTCTCGAGCTTGAGGTCACAAACTGACCACCAGACATTCTCCTTCAGAATCTTCTTATAGAGTGCAGAATTCATGGTTCCACCAATTATCCGTTGTCCAGGTCCTGAAGGTCCATATTTGACTGTTGGTATGATGTTCTTTTTATGAAATGCTGTGTTCATTTTATGCCACTTTCCTTTCAACTTTTGTCTCCTCGGTCCACAGAATATTACCCCAAATTCTTGGGCATAATCAAGATGTTATTTGGCAAATGTGAGGTGACCCTTTGTGCTCTTTTTAGGCAGCAGTGGCTTGCTCCTTGAAACTCTTCCATGGATGACATTTTTGCCCAGTCTCTTTCATATTGTTAAATCATGAACATGGACCATATCTAAGGCAAGTAAGGCCTGCAGGTCTTAAAATGTTGTTCTTGGTTCTTTTATAAGCTCCTGGATGAGTCATTGTTGTGCTCTTGGAGAGATTTTGTTAGGCCTGGAAAGATTGTTACAAGTTTTTTACACTGTTACAAGTTTTCTACATTTGTGGATAATGGCTCTCACTGTGGTTCTCTCTAGTCGCCCCCTGTTATTCCTGCTGTAACACCCCTATCTCACCTATGCGATTTGACTCGCAGTGAAAAGCGGTGTTAGGCACCGTGAGCCGCCGCAACTGACGGCTCGACGTTCCGCAAAGTTCTGCAAGGTCCGCGATACACGGAAAGATGGGAACATAATCATAGTGCCAAAACTCGTGGTGAATCATGATGAAGCGTACTTACGGCCACCGTAACCGTGTAGGTAAGATAGGGGTATTAGTAGTTAACAGATTATGGGCCAAACTTCGCTGAGTGATGATGGAAGAAGAATTATAAAGGTCTTGACTAAAACAACATGCATGAGGAATCACAAAGGACTTTTCATTTTCTGCAAAGGAAACGTACTCTAACTAGTTACTTTAATCAGAAAGTAACGCTGTAATGTAACTGCTTACTTTTTAATGACAGTAATTTTAATTGTAATGTAATTAGTTACTTTATAAAGTAACGTCCCCTAACACTGGAGAAAACCCACCAAGCACAGAGAGAACATGTGAACTCCATGCGCACAGACACTGAGGCGGGAATTGAACCCTCAACTCTGGAGGTGCAAGGCCCTACAACAATCGATCACATGTAATCCCAAAAAAAGATCTGCAAGCGTTACACTCTAAAAAATGCTGGGTTGTTTCGGTAAACACATTGTTGGGTTGTTTATGCTGGGTCAAAATTCTGGGTTATTTTAGGTACTTTAAACACATTGTTGGGTTGGTGTATGTTGGGTGAAATAAGATGTAGTGGGTCATTTACAGATGATCACCTGGTTGGGTTATTTTGACCTAACTACTGGTTTATTCTTTATTCTCTATTTAACGGCAACCTCCAAAGTGTTTTAAATATTACTGTTATTGTTTCACTAAGTGTAGTTTTAAGAGTTGTTTAAGCGAGAATTTATGTGTGTACAGCTCAAAACATCAATCGGTTATTAAAGATAACGTCTATTTAAAAATTTGCCCCAACGATTTCGGAGATTTGAGCTCCAGGAAATCCTGCGGTGCTCTGTGCTTGTGTAGCCGCCCAACGCTGCCTCACATAGGAAAGAACTTTTGAAAACTATTCCTGGCTGTGATGTCTCTGCTCATTTTTTCATTTTGTGTATTTCTTAAAGGCAATGCTTGGTATAATATGGTTATGGTACAATATATCGCGGCTATGAGAAGCATCCTGTACGCTGCGTTCCATTTGCAATATACCCCGTGTCCTCAAACCCTCGAGTGTGCACTTCCAAGTCAAGTCTATTTTTTGCGTTTTTGGAATTGAGACATGGCATGACGAACTTTCTGGCTTCTTCACTTCTGAAGCGAGGGGTACGCCACTTAAAGCTGGCAGTATTTTATGGTAAGTTTATATAATTTTTTTCCTAAATTTTAAATGTTGTAGTTGTGATAGGAGCAAGATCATTTCCATGTTCATTCGCTTTTCCACCTTTTTAGTCGCACTTTCATATGGGGGTGTTCATGTTTTTATATTCTATGCCAATAGTCGGCTATACTGTATTTTATAAGATAAGTGTGTTTGTAGCACACACAAATACAAAGACCTAAATTTGCTAAATGTAATCTTAAATGTAATTTTAGGTAAATTACTAGGTAATATTCACTAAAGTTGTGTGTGGAAAGTCTGTTGGCATATTTTATAATATTGTATAGTTGTCAGAAGAAGCAATTGGGATATGTTTAATGACAGTCTTAATATGTCTTCTGTTTCTGGTTGTGTTACTTTGAACCAGCAGCTGGTTTATTCTTTGGTGAACTTTCTGGATTCTTCACTTCTGACTGGATCATGCTCAGAGCACTCAGTATTTTATGGTAAGTTAATGAGAGTTTTTACTTATTTTTTAGTAAGTTGTGGTAGGAGCAAGTATATTTTATTGTTGAAATTAAATTCTTTGATATGGGGGTGTGGGGTTATTGTTTTATTCTTACTCTGTTTTTTATTATTCAAAAAATCTGAAGACGTCATCGTTAAGTCGTCATTTAAAACAAGCTTTTTCTTCATCCTTATGAAATTTATTATAAGTTATTATTATATTATATATATATTATTAAAAATTTATTAAATATCATATTCGTCTACGGTTTGTTGAGAATTTGAAAAGGGGTGAATGTTTCGTATTAAATCCAGATGGAGCACCATATCCTGTTATCCCTCATGCGTTATATAGTGAAGTAAATTAGACAGAAATTCATGTTCACATTATGTATCTGATTGTGTACTGAAAAGAGAAAAAACATCTTGCATTAAATCCATACATAGTTGTACATCCTTAACAAAATGCTTGACATAAATGTTAGTTATATTGCAACACTAAGTGATGGTGTGTAATCCACAGGTGGGGACCAACATGATGGGAATGATATCTGCAAAAAATGGAGATGACTGGAGCACTGTTCCATGTTTTGTGCCTTGGGGATGAGACAAGAGGGACCTAACAGACCTTTTCCATTGTTAGAGGCAATTGCTATTGATACAGACTCTTTAGTGGACGCTGTTTGTTAAAGTTTTTTTTTTTTTTGTCTTTGATGTTAAATACACAAAGCAGTCTCTTCCCACCTGCGGGATTCTCCAGCATACTGTAGATCATATTGATGGACATGAGTACCCATCTGTTACATTTTTGAGGACAACAGTTTTTTCACCACACATTTATTTTGTGGTCATTTTGAAGGAAATTAAATAGTAGGGCTGCAACAACTAATCGATAAAATCGATAATTATCGATAATGAAATTCGTTGTCAACGAATGCCGTTATCGATTAGTTGGACTGCACACGTTATTGAGGAGCGCGACCACAAGATGCACAAAGATACACACAAATACACAGCCGCTCGCGCAATGGAGGTTACAGAAGTGTCTGCAGGAAAAAGCGCGCGCCTATGGCGTTATATTCCTGCCACAATTCTGAGCGCGCGGTTTGACATTTTGAGAGTAGACAAAGCACTCTATGCGCGTGCAGTGTCTGCGCGCTCAACAGCTCGATTCTGCACATGCAATGTCTCCCCTGCTCGCGCAACATGTTCTCCGTGCACGCGCGACTTCTTGATTCTGGGCGCGCTCGACTCTGCCTTCACGCGCAAGCAACATTTATTTTCTGTGCGCGCTCGACTCTACCTGTACGCTCGCTCAACTTCCAGTCCAGTGTTACAAAACTGCCACAAACCCAGCCAATCACAGACTTCCACACACTACTTCTGATTGGCTGTTCCTTGTCTATCAGCTGGCAATATCTGCAATTATTGTAAAAACAAAAAAAAACTGTATTTGGCATACTCAAATGCTGTTATTTATTTATTTATTTATTTTTAGAAAGAGATAAGTCAGCACAAGTGAGTTTATTCAAAAAATAAATCCCCCATGCACTCCTCAACAAGCAGCCACTATAACAGATGCCATGCAATATAATAAGTATACATCAATTGTTTTGCTTTTTTATTTACAGTATTTAATTATATTTTGGATATTTAGAGGAGTTATACTGTTCAAAAACAAACTTTGTCTTTAATTAAAGTCAAAATTAAAGATCATTAAACTCTATATGTGGCTTTTGCTTTTTTAAAGTTTAGTTTTATACATAACTAATACCCTGATTTATGGTTTTATATAGTTATAAGCAAAACAGCAAATTAAAGAAGTATTTAGTTTTTATCCGATTAATCGAAAAAATAATCGCCCAACTAATCAATTATCAAAATAATCGTTAGTTGCAGCCCTATTAAATAGTAATATAGTTAAATAACTAATAGTTAAAATATTAAGATGGGGAATGTTTGATGTCATGTGGGCATTATAAGATTTGTATTGAAAACTTCTATAAAAAAGTATTTAAACATTGTATTAAATGAAAAAATATCAGATTTACAGGGGTCTCTTGTTTTTATTGTTTTACAGAGTATGTTACATTTATTTTATATTTAATAAATGGTCACCTTGGGATTATGGTTTTGTCTGACATTTTTGTCAAAATTGAGTTATTCACATTTTCTTATTCTGTGACAATCTGTTTACAGTATGTGAATTTGTGTACATTTTGCTTCTTTTTTGAAAATAAAGAAAAACATCTAATGGAACGTGCCAATCCAGCAAGAGTGTCAGTTTTAACCCACTGGTTGGGTCAGATGAACAACCCAGCATTCTGGGTTAAATGGTACAACCCAGCACTTGGTCAAAACAACCCAGTGTGTGTTCTGTCCAATAGTGACCCAGCGGCTGGGTTATATGGTTGGATTGATTTCAGCTTGATATGAAACTAATACGTTATGAATGTTATTATATGATGAATATGGAATGCATTAGAGTTTCTTCAAATTATGTTCTTTACAGCCCAACAGACACAGGGAAAAGTGTATCTTCCTGTTGCAACTCCAAATCCAAGCATTTGACAAAACAAAAACCTGAAACCTGGACAGAGCAGAAGTCATTGAGTGCACAGTACAAAAATCTGTGAAGATTTAATCAGTGGTATAAGGCTTCTTAAAGCTAATGAAGGAACAGACACATGTGATATAAATAGGATTAATCTCAGTCCACTGATGCTGCATCCCTCTGGAACCATGTCCTATATTCACTCCGCCTAAATTACTCACTCTCACTCATCGTCTATACTGCTTTATCCTGTACAGGGTTGCAGGGGCCTTGAGCTTGTCCCAGAAAACTTAGGGCACAAGGCGGGGTACAGTCACAGGGCACACACACACACACACACACACACACACTCATTCACAGACTATGGGCAATTTGGGATCGACAATTAGCCTAATTAGCCTAGGAAACCCATCCAAGCACGGGGAGAACATGCAAACTACAGAACCGAGGCGGGAACCAAACCCGGACCCTGGCGGACCACTAAGCCACTGCCTAAATTAGCGTATAATAAATAAAGAAAGAAAGAAAGAAAGAATCACACAATCAATACGTCATGAAACACCAACCGGTTTGATCGGACAGAAAACAAACTCTGATCATGAACGAGGATGTGAGCATCCCTGAACCTCGTGTCGGTGGATGGATGTCCATTGTGTTCATCACTCGTGCATTCAGTCTCGCGTTTCCGATATCGCACTTTAACGTTAAAACCACGCGGACTCACCGGTTCAGATTCTCCGGAGCGTTGCAGTACACGGTAATAATAGCCTGGAGCTGCTTAATAAAGAACGATGTTTTAGGACCCTCGCGTGATTCGCTATTCCGTCGTTCTCTCCCTCTGCTCGCTCGTTTTTCGACCTCACACTCCCTCCCTCGCTACTCCGTCCTTTTCCGTCCGTTACTAAGGAGACGAGAGCGAAAGATGCAGCGCGCATGCGCAGGTCGAGGCTCCTAAAATATTTACAGCGTGTGAGTGTGTGTATATAAATACACAGGTGCATGTCAATAAATATTCAAATATTCTGAGATACTGAATTTGGGGTTTTCATTGGCTGTAGGCCATAATAATTAGCCATCAACACTTGAAATATATTAACTTGAATGAATCTATGTGAGTTTAACTTTTAGAATTAAATTACAGAAATAAATAAACTTTTCTATGATATACTGTATATATATTTCAGAAAAAGAAAATTTGTACAAATATTTTTTATACAATATGTATTGCCATACGTTATATATAATAATGTTATAATAATAATAATATTATAATATTATTAATATTATATAATTATTATATTATAATATTACTATTATTATAATATTATTATATATAACGTATAGCAATACATATTGTATAATAATGTTATAATGTTATAATAATAATATGATAATATTATTAATATTATATTACTATAATAGCCATCATACTATTATTATAATATTATTATATATAACGTCTATACCAGTACATATTGTATTAATATATTTACACAAGTTTTTCTTTTCCTGAAGTATATATACAGTGCCCTCCATCATTACTGGCACCCCTGGTTAAGATGTGTTAAATGCCTTAAAATAAATTCAGTTTTTATTGCAGAAGCATATTGTCACACTGAAAATTGTAGAAAAATATCACGTGAATATAAAGTGAATTTTAAGGGGAAGTAAAAATCCCTGACTAACAAATAATTATTTTCCATTAAATAACCTGTTCCACAATTATTTGCACCCCTAACAATTCCTAGAAAATAAATATAATTGAAGTATTTCTGTCATTTCTACAGTAAAGTTGATCAGAGTATCTAGGAACATGTAATTAGTAATTTTTCACTTCCTGCTTCCCTGGGGTATAAATATGACGTGACACAGAGGCCATTTCTCTTATCCACTTTTCAACATGGGAAAGACAAAGGAACACACCATTCATGTAAGGCAGATGTGTGTCGACCTTCACAAGTCAGGCAATGGGTACAAGAAAATAGCCACCTGCCTGCACCTGCACATATCTACTGCGAGAGGAATCATTAAGAAGTTTTAAAAAACTGGAACAGTAGTAAACAAGCCTGGACGAGGACGCAAGTTTATTTTGCCTCCACGCACAGTGAGGAGGAGGGTAAGAGAAATAAAAAATTCCCCAAAGCTCACTGTTAAAGAACTGCAGCAAATGATAGCATCTTGGGATCACAAAGTCTCCAAAACAACCATCAGACGCTATCTACATGCCAAAAAGCTCTTTGGGAGGCAGGCAAGGAAAAAACCTTTTCTCAGTCACAATCATAAACACAAACGTTTGGAGTTTGCTAAGCGGTACTGGGGCTTCAACTGGGACCATGTTCTTTGGTCAGATGAGACCAAGATAGAGCTTTTTGGCAACAAACACTAAGTGGAACACAAAAGATGAGTATGCATTTAAGCACCTCATGCCCACTGTGAAGTATGGGGGAGGATCGGTGATGCTGTGGGGCTGTTTCTCTTCCAGAGGACATGGGAACCTTGTTAGGGTGCATGGCATCATGAATGCTTTGAAATACCAGGACATTTTAAAGCAAAATCTGGTGGCCTCTGCTTGAAAGCTAAAGAAGGGTCGTCACTGGGTCTTTCAGCAGATAATGACCCAAAACATGTGGCCAAATCTACACAGAAATGGTTCACCACACACAGAATCAAGCTCCTCCCAAGGCCATCTCAGTCCCCAGACCTCAACCCCATTGAAAACCTGTGGAGTGAGCTGAAGAGGAGAGTGCAGACGAGAGGAGTCAGGTCACTGGATGATTTAGAGACATTGTGCAAAGAGGAATGGTCAAAGATCCCTCTTTCTGTGTTCTCTAATCTTGTGAAACATTATAGGAGAAGATTAGGACTGTTTTGTTGGCAAAAGGGGGTTGTACAAAGTAATAAACATCAGGTGTGCTAATAATTGTGGCAACCATGATTTGATGTAAAAGAATTATTTCTTAATGAGGGAATTTTTTTTCAGCTGAATAAATGCACTTCAATTAAAGGTTGGAATTTCCTCTTTTTTCCATTGTGGTCCTATGTTATTTAGAACAAAACTGAATTATTTTTTAGAAGCTAAAGACCACATATACAGTATATATATATATATATATATATTTACATTTACATTTAGGCATTTGGCAGACGCTCTTATCTAGAGCGACTTACAAAAAGTGCTTTAAAGTTTACATTACTGGATAGATACTTACACTGGGTTAACTAGGTCAATAACTAAGTGCGATCAGTCTAACACAACTGGGAAGAGGTTTTTTTTTTTTTGGGGGGGGGGCGGGGGCAGGGTTAGTCCTGTAAGTACTGGAGAAATAGATAAGTTTTGAGTCGCCGTTTAAAGATAGTCAAAGTCTCTGCTGTACGAACATCTAGAGGAAGTTCGTTCCACCACCTAGGTGCCAGAACAGAAAAGAGTTTGGATGAATGCCGTCCTCGATCCCTGAGAGATGGTGGGACGAGGCGAGCAGTGCTGGAGGACCGGAGGGAACGCGGCGCAGTGCGTGGTGTGATTAGAGCAGAGAGGTAAGTGGGTGCTGGGCCATTTTTAGCTTTGTAGGCAAGCATCAGTGTTTTGAATTTGATGCGGGCAGCTACAGGAAGCCAGTGCAAGGAGCGGAGGAGTGGGGTGGTGTGGGAGAACTTGGGAAGGTTGAAAACGAGACGTGCTGCTGCATTCTGGATCAGTTGCAGAGGACGAGTTGTGGACAGAGGCAGGCCAGCCAGGAGTGAGTTGCAGTAGTCCAGTCTTGAAATAACAAGGGACTGAACAAGCACCTGAGTAGCCTGTGAAGAAAGAAATGGGCGGATTCTTCTGATATTGTAAAGAAGAAATCTACAAGAGCGAGTAAGGTTAGCGATGTGAGGGGAAAATGACAGATGATTGTCCATGGTTACCCCAAGATTGCGGGCAGTGGCTGAAGGAGTGATTTGATTGTTGTCCAGGGATATCACAAGATCTTAACCTGGGGATGCGTCACCAGGAATGAACAACAGTTCGGTTTTACTCAGATTGAGTTTCAGCTGATGAGCTGCCATCCAGGATGAGATGTCTGCCAGACATGCTGAGATCCGCGTGGAAACCCGAGTGTCAGAGGGAGGAAAGGAGAAAACAAGTTGAGTGTCATCTGCATAACAATGGTATGAAAATCCATGCGATAATATGACCTTACCAAGAGACCGGGTATAGAGGGAGAACAGAAGAGGACCAAGTACTGAGCCCTGCGGAACACCAGTAGAGAGTCTACATGGGGCAGATGTAGATCCCCTCCATGTCACCTCATATGACCTATCTTCTAGGTAAGAAGCAAACCATTGCCACGCTGTTCCACAAATACCAAGGCTTGTGAGAATAGATAATAGGATCTTGTGGTTCACTGTGTCAAATGCAGCTGACAGGTCCAGGAGGATCAGGACAGATGACAGTTTAGCAGATCTAGCAGCATGGAGCTTCTCAATGACTGACAGAAGGGTAGTCTCTGTGGAATGTGCCACCTTGAATCCAGATTGGTTGGGATCATTAAGGTTGTTCTGTGAGAGATAAAGAGACATTTGGTTATAAACAGTCCTTTCAAGAATTTTGGAAATAAAAGAGAGAAGTGATACCGGACGATAGTTGTAAACTTCTGATGGGACCAGGCAGGGTTTCTTGAGGATGGGAATAACCCTTGCTTTCTTAAAAGCAGCAGGAACATGACCAGATGATATGGAATGGTTGATGATGGTTGTGGTGAAGGGAAGGAGGTCTCGTGAGATGGCCTGGAGCATTGTGGAAGGGATTGGGTCTAAAGAACAGGTAGTGGGGTTAGATGACGAGATGATCTGCTGAATCTCATCAGATGACAGGTTGGAGAATTCTGCTAAGGGAGGGAAGGGAAGTTCCTGAGGTTCTGCTGTTGGAGTTTGGTTGGGAGCGAAGGACTGGCGGATTGCTGCAATTTTCCCATCATAGAATGTGGCAAAATTGTCAGCAGTCAGAGAGGAAGGGGCAGGAGGAGTCGGTGTGTTGAGTAGTGAGGAGAAGATGTTATGGAGTTTGCCAGGATCATGTACAGAGGCTTCCAGCTTTTCTCTGTAGAATGCAGTTTTGGCAGAAGTCACGTCACATGAGAATTTGGAGAGAATAGTCTGGTAAGAGACAAGATCGGCATCAAGCTGCGATTTCTTCCATCTTCTCTCTGCAGTTCTTAATTCTCTTCTGTTGTTGCGCAGTACATCAGATAGCCAAGGAGCAGGACAAGACATCTTCCTTGGTATATATGACAGCGGGCAAAGGAGCTCTATGGATGAGGAGAGAGATATATATGTATATATGTATATATATATATATATATATATATATATATATATATATATACATTTTTGGATGATACTTCAAAATGGAGTTGGTCCCCCTTTTGCAGCTATATCAGCATCCACTCTTCTTAGGAGGCTGTCCACAAAATGTTGGAGTGTTTCTGTGGGAATTCATGCCCATTCATTCTGTAGTGTTTTTATAAGGTCGGGCACTGATGATGCCCTTTCAGTCCTTTTCATGCCCTTTCATCTCCTTTCCAGTTCATCCCAAAGGAGCTCAGTGGGGTTGAGGTCAGGTCTCTGTTGAGGCCAGTCACATTCTCCCACACCGAACTCATCAAACCATGTCTTCATTTATATTCCTTGCTTTGTTCATTGGGGCACAGTCATGTTGAAATAGAAAAGGACCTTCTCCAAACTGCTGACACAAAGTTGGAAGCATAGCATCGTCCAAGATGTCTTGGTGGGCTGGAGCATATCAAGGGGGATAAGGGGCCTGATTGAAATACCTGAATTCAATAATTCAGAGATAACAGGTTTAGCCAAATACTTTTGTCCATATGGTGTGTGTATGTGTTCCATACATCCTCCAGTAGGTTCTAGCACCTGTGTGCTACCATCACCTGCAAATTGAGTTTGTGGTCATCTCACTGCCGCTCCTCACGCTGCTCCAAGGTTCCGGCAGAAGCACCAAAAGCACCGTCGTAGTTGGTTCCGGGGTCATAATATGCACCATTGCTGTCAGCATGCCGTCTGTGGTTTCAGTAACCCTGAGCTTGGTCCAACATACCCATTTTTGCTATAAATGACACTGCCTAATGTTACGGTTGCTGAGGAATTCCTGTCACACACTCACAGTATGACATAAAAGTTGATGATGATGCAATGGAGTATGTGGTCAACTCGCTGCCGCCTGTTATGCTGCTTAAATGTTTTGAAAGCCCCTACTTCTGCCTGTCATGTGCAGTGTCAAAGTAGCCATGTCACAGTCTGATCCAGGGTTCCAGTAGCTTGTTGTTCCAGTAACCCGATGTACCTGTTGTCGCCGTAGATGAGGCTGCCTACTGTTACAGTCAGATAGGATGTCTGTGATGTGCTCACAGTATGAGATAAAAGTTGATGATGATGCTGCCTACTGTGAACTCTGACGAGGATTATATATTATATACAGTACAATGGGTATATGATATATGGCCTGACATACCTTAGCATAATTTTAATGAACTGTAGGAGGAAACCTACCAAGCACATGGAGAACAGGCACACAGTCCCGTGGCGGGAAACAAACATGGACCCTAAAGGTGCCAAGCAACAATGATAAACAGTAACTGGTGTATTCAGGTATTAAAAATACACTTTGCTTATTAGGGCCCAAGCACTGTAAGTTGTGCAGGACCCTCTTGTTTTCCCAAGGATTTTTTTCCCCACCCTTTTGGACTTTTTGGGGGTCTTAACATGCTCAAAAACTCATGAAACTTGGCAGACAGGTTGGAATCTGCTGCCATCAGGATGCCTGAGAGTCTCGTGGCCAGGGGCCCCCACACGAGATTTTGCTGCCTAGCTCATACACACTTTCACGTAGGCACACGAAACTCGGTAAACACATTTAGACCTCATCGAGCCGAACAACTTTCGCGCTGCACGTCCTGAGCTAAACTCAACAGGAGGCCGGTTATTTTGGGTCGTTCGCAAAAACGCACCCGATGGATTTTGATATACTCCTCCTAGGGAAATTATACAATCGCTACCAAACTGAGTCAAAGAGATCTAAAGACATTGAGGATGCAAAATTGCGGGGGGGTTTTCGATATCTCAAACGGGTCAGCTGTGCTAATGTCTCAAACGTACGCCGAAAAATGATTAATAACTTTCTGTGTGGCATTATATTGAGTGACATTATATTCAGTGACACTTTCTGTGACATCACATTCAGTGACATCACATTCAGAAACATCATAGTGTGAGGCTTTTCTTCCAGCACCTGCAGCCTATTGTACATGCATACACATCACTAATGTTAATACACACAGACTTACACACCATACACACAAACAAGCTCAAACACATTTACTCGTCACACACATCTCTCCCTCACTCTCACACACATTAATCCTCACACAATAACGCGCTCGCACACACACGCATGCATGCATGCACACAAACACACTCACACATCACACACATGCACACATACATACAATCATATTACAAACGTTTACACTCATGCACACAAACACCTCTCACGACGCACACACACCTCTCTCACACACATCATACACACACACATTAGCCCGGGATGGCGATGGCACAGGGTGCTTGGGCCCGTCATTGTTGCTTGCAACTATATTTTACTGTAGTTTGTTTTTTCTTTTGTATTTTTCTTTTCTCGAAAACACCTGTAAACTTTACTGTTGAATCTCAGTTGGAGTTTCAGGAGATTATTGCAAATTCTGGGTGCCTTCAGCATTGTTTTATAATGCAGAAAGAAATAAAAAAGTTCATAGAATTAGAAGGTGTGTCCAAACCTTTGACACATGCCAGTAAACTGGTTACAGTATCATGGACCCTCAAGATACATCTACAGCAATGGTGACCAAAGGCTAGGCAGCCTGGCCACTTCTCATAGAAAAGTAAATGTAGCACAAACTGCTAAAAGTAAAAAGTTGGCTGGCCACAGAATTGGTATTAGAAAGGTAGGATAGTAAGGTATCAGAACACCTAGCCCATCACAGCCTGCCACGCACAGGGCCTAGCAGGTAAGTTTGTTGACCTAGACCCCAAATTTACAAGAAACCCAATCCTTTTAACCATGCACCAGACAAACACATTTGATCCATCGAGGCCCACCCTTGCATTGAGGCCCAACAGCTAGCAGCATTCTGTACATGTTGCTAATAGATAGATTACATACACAGATAGAGAGTACTCACACTAGCCATGTTTACGCTGTGTGTGCAGGAGATGAAAAAACTTTACACACTGTTACTGTGAATTTCTAATGTATACAAGTAATGTGAAAAACAATCCAAATATTTTTATGGGGAAAGATAGTTTTTAGACCTCACTGCAGAAATGTGCACACTCCTTATACTCATACTTTGTTTAATCACGTGGGTTAGAGTCTATCAGCATGGCACAGACTGACATGGCAATATTGTCCCACAATTTCTTGCCAAATGGATCTCCTGTTTATGTCACTTTACAGATTTTAATTTGATTATGGCCAGCCCTGGTATTTGTAGCTATTCATAATTATTTCCACCTTGTCAAAAGCTCTAGTTCTGGTTAAACAAAAGCAGCCCCACAGTATTGTGCCACCACCATGTTTCACCATGGGACTGGTGATCTTTTGGTGATGTGCTTTTTTGCTACAAATTCTAAATCCTTTTGGAATTCTGGAGTTATTATACCTTTTGCAATTGGTCTCAGCAGACTATACCACCTGTTGACATATTATTTGTGTGATTTATTTGGGCTTGGATTATTATTATTATTATTATTATTATTATTATTATTATTATTATTATTATTTCCATCTAGTAACCCTTCCCCATAGGCAAGACACATGAAGAATACAAGCGATTGTTGCAACATGACATGCAGAGGGTAATCTATAATCATATCTTTCTATACAGTAGCTCCTTTAATGTTTCCAGTGGTCATCTTGCAGCCTCCAGTTAAGTTTTTGTCATTAAATACATTTTTGGAGAGATGTCCTGTTTTTGATAACATCACTATGGTTCCATATTTTGTCTAATGTGTGTCTTTTGTATGTTCAATTAAATTATTCTAGTGTTTTATATCTAGTGTTTTAGGCTTTATCAGTTAAATACACAAGTGTGTATATTTATGCAACCAGTTTTTACTTTTTTCCTATTTTTCCTAAACTTTTTTGGTTGCTTTTCACTTAATTTGTAGATGGATAGACCATTTATATCTAATGTATTTTAAGCATTGTGAAATGGTGCATACATAATCTCAAATTCCACTTTTTTTTGTAACTTTATGGTCACATTTCTAGGCAATTTTACATAAATTCAATGTGCTTGGGGAAAAAAAAAGCTGAGAATGGAAGCCAATAGCAGCAAAGTAAAATACAATAAATTTAGTTTTAAATATGTAAAAATTGTTTCATATATTTCTCTCAATATATCTATAGGAGTTCTTTAAAATATTCCTAAATATATATTAAAAAGTGTGGCAATCTGCCAGGACGCGTATAAATGCTGACACAGCTTTTTTACAGGTCAAGATAACTACACAGAAGTCAATAAAATAATGTTATAACACATTAGCACTCAGACTGTTCCAGCTACTCACATTTTACAGCCTTTTCCCATGTTGTGCTCTCATGTGCATCCTGTTTACACGTGTGCCACCTCTTTAGCTCATATTTACTCGATCGCATGTCAGTGTACTGTGCATGTTGAGTTATGCTGCAGCAGCAGTGAGAGGCAAACACTTGCCTCATACCCTGTTATCTTGCTATGCGGAAACATGCATGTGTGCACCCTGATAAGACAGCAGGCCTCTCTTTTCCTAAGCCATAATGTTAGCTATCATAGTGTTGGTGTGCATTATATAGCAATCAGGGGTTTCAATGAATTTTGGAGCTCACCATTTGATGATCCTAGTTGTTCTAGCAGCCATTGTAGTAAAACATAAACTTTCTAAATACAACTGTACATGCACAGGGTTACCAAATAATTGTGATCGTGAATTTAGCCTAGTTTCAAAAGCTGAAAACTTTATAGACCAATCCTATAAAATCCTATAAAAGTGTTTAGGATCAGCAGAACATCTGAAGTTAAAGTTGGAGCTAATTTCTGCATAGAGTTACATCTCTAGGATCCAATGCATTCAATATTTAATTTTATGTAATAACTTAATGTCATAATTTTATCCTTAGATGAATATGAAAGGCGAAGGCAGTACATATATTTATGCAACTAATTTGCTTTTTACTTATACTCAAAATAACAGCCTGGTCTGGGCAATTCATATTAAATCTAGAAGCTACTAATTGCCTTATAATGCATATTTTAAGTTACTAGAATTGTTTTTAATCATTTTCAAACATTACAATATACTGCCGTGCCAAAAAAAAGTCACCATTCCAAAAGGAATAAGTGATTGGGCTCCATCAAGCAAAACAGCTGAGGAGATTTTAAATGACTCAAACTGTTTTAAGAAGCCTTCTATATATTATAGTGCTGAACAATCAACTTTGCAAAAGAAATGAGGTTGGACAAAAATAATGAACAGAGATCACTTAAACTCTTGGTAAAGTTGCAATCTACAAAATCAACAGTAAGAACCAGTACAATATTAAAAGTAAGTGCATTTCAACTGTATATGCACACAATGTGAGGAGAACTCATCAGAAATGTACTTCAATTTGTTAGGGAGCATAAAGATTGGACTTTGCAGCAATAGAAAAAGGTAAATGAGTTCAGATCAACTCTATTCCAGAGCCATGGGGGCATCAGGGTAAGAAGGGAAGCGCATGAAGCGATGCACTTATCAATCATAGTGGGCATTGTACAACCCTCGCAGGCAATGTCATGATCTAGGGTAGCTTTAGTTGCTCAAGCCTGAATGTACTGAATGACCAGATTATTACAGCACAATGATTTACTTCCTATATTCCCTTACTCAAACTGAAAAAGAGTGGTTCTGTGAGCATTAGAAATAATTTTCACACTTGAACTGGCCTCCACATTGTGGGCTAATCGAAGCCAAAGGTGAACGAATTAAATCTTAGAGCATGTGCCTTTTTTTTATTTGGCCAGGCAAAGTATGCCTACTGAGTTACCTACTGAGTCTTACAAATCATTTGGCTTGTACTCATGTGTAAATGCATATATATATCAGGAAGAGGGATTATCACTTGCTTACTTTTCCTTTCCTCAGAAACAGATGGCTTTCTCAGTAGGGAATCATCCTGTTGATGTAACTGAGGAAAATTCACTTGTTCAACTGTCAAACTGTCTCCTTCTGTTAATGACTGTTCACATGCTTTGTCAGCTCCAGAACAGGGCATCCAGTCATCCATGGAAAGCTCTGGAATGGCTGTTCGTTTTTGTTGATGGGGATGATTGCATAGGTCTCGTGGGGAGGACAGGGTATGGAAGACCATTTGAAACACTGCATCATTCCCTGTATCCTTGGCTGCGTGTGTGCCAATAGATTGTGTGCTACAAGATACACCACACATTTCCTGTGCCTTTAAACATTTGTCTTTTTCTAAATGTGTGTCCTCCTCTAGAAAGTTTGTTTGACTTGAATTAGATTTGGAGGAATCAGTATTTGAACAGTGGTTTCTTTTTTCTGATGGCCTGGAAACAATTTTCTTCTGAGACCCTCTTCTGCTTGTTTCCTGAGAGGACGAGTCTTTCTTTCGTGCCTGAGCAGATATCAAATATGTGGACTTTCTGTCAGAAAAACTACCTGGTCCTTTGATCACCCGTCTGCAGGTTCTGCTCTTCAAAGGGAATTGGTCAGTCTGGTTGAGTTGTTGGGGTGTGTAAATATAATTTGATGTAGTTGTTTTTGACTCGGGTCTGCAGTTTCTATCCAAATGGTTGGATTCAGTAGATGATCCGTGACTCTTCAAAGGGAATCGGAAGATGTCCGTCTGCTTGGTTTGACTTAGTGTACTAATATTTGTTTCTGAAGCTTCGAACTGACCCTTACTGTGATGAGAAGAAGCATGTTTTTCAGTATCATTTGCATTTAAGTCAAGCAAACAAGTTTTGCTGGTTTCAGGAATGTCTATAGGGCCTTGACTTTTTATTTTCTGAAAAACCCCAGTAATTGGACTAGTGTGACTCTCTGAATCAGATTTTAGAGCTTTGGAAATTGTCGAGGAAGGCACTACGTTTGATTTTTTTGGAGATAGGACCCCCTCATGGTCTTTAGGAAATTCTGAGGGTGGCTTGAGTTGACTATCATGGCTTGGATTGCTCTGAAGTCTATTTGTAAGACCTGATGCTTGATTGCCTGCTGTAAATTTTGCCATTTGTGGCTTGGATTGAAACATTTCTCTCCTACCCACATCTTTATCCTTGTGTATTTTCAATCCAGCTTGGCTTAACTTTGACTTTGCCTTGTCAAATACAATATTTGATCCAGGGTTTTCAGTCTTTCCTGTTTTGTTTAACCCTAGGCGGGCTTGAATTAAGATGGGGTCCTGGGTCAGATGCTTCTTTTTATAGGATGCCAGACTTAGTGATCCTCTTCCTATGTGTTTCAGGTTTTGCGGACTTATGCTCTCCTTCTTAGTTATGGTATTTCTGATGGATTTGTCTTCCAAACTAACATCTTTATGGCGCATGCCTTGGTACTGGTACCTCTGCAACTGTTCTTGTTTTTGCTTTTGCTGAGTTCTTGTTTTCGAGATAGGAATTGATTTAGCCCTTCTCTCACCATGAGATACTATTGTCAGTTTGGACTGCTCATTGTCTGATTGAACACTGGTTTGGACTGAAGGTTGATTGCTTGGAAGGGATTGCCCGGAAGATTCCACACTATCAGTACCAGATGCTGGCTTGCTGTGAGGAGAAAAAAATGTTTCACAACAATTATTCCTATTAATTCCTCACACTGAAGCATCCACTTTAAAGGATAACAGCGGCATTACATTTTGAGACAAGTACCTCCTCAATGGAAAACTGTAGGCTGAAGGATCCAGGGGGCTCCCACTGTCACTGAATGAGGAGATGTGGATAGGCCTCTTCAGGATGACAGGGGAAGAAAGAGGTATGGAACATGGAGAAAGTCTAGAAGGGCTAGAAGAAGCAAGCAACTGGGGACATGGAGAAAGCCTTGTAGGAGATAAGCAGAGAGGCTGTGGGCAGGGGGAAAGCCATATTGCAGGGTTGGAAGAGGAAAGAGTGAATGGACAAGGGGATGCACATGTAGGAGAGGAAGATGTTGAAACAGTTTGAGGAGATGGAGGAAGTCTTGAAGGTGAAGATGAATTGATAAGAATCAGATTTGGGGAGAGACGAGCAGTAGAGCTGGATGATGGAGAAGAAGAAAGATTTTGAAAGGCTTGGGAGAGACGAGTAGGGGATGTGGAGGATGGACGCTGTGGACAAGGTGAAAGTCTTGCAATAGAGTGAGAGGAGACATATAGGGGACATTGAATAGAGTTAGGAAATGAGGACAATTCAGCTTGGTCTAGCTCACTTTGGTTCATAGTAGTGGATTTCAGTTAAACATTTAGAGCACAGACTTTTGAGGCAGGAAATAACACAGCAAGCCAAAGTCTAGAAAAATGAAGTCAGTGAAAGAGTGTTAAAAAAAACATTAAATAAAGTCTGAGGATTATATACTGTACATCATCCTCATTTAAAATATTACCATATGCTATGCAGATATTAAAAGTAACACATGTTACTAAGACGGAAGAAACAAGTAAGAAATAAAACTGACCTGTTAGTCTGCATCTCTCTTCTGGCTGAGAGTAACAGAATGTGAAAATGAGAAGAAAAACAGAGCAACAGAAAGTAGTGGGTACAACTCACATTCTCTCAATTCTTTTTATGTAAAGCCTCGCTGTCTCACTCACCCACTCCCATCACTCCACGGTTGATAAACGATGGAGAGTGTGTCAGAGTCCAGAAAGAGCACGAAGAAAGACACTTTAAAGTGTCGAGAACTTTATATAAATATTTTTGTATTAAGACCTTGATTAAACGAAACCCATTTTAATAAAGTAGGTTATTTTTGATGACATTTGATGTGTGAAAGGGTAAATCCCTGGTCTGTCCCAGCTTTTGTTTAGTCAAGAAACAGAAAGAAATGCTAAATAAAAATAACAATTGAATGCAAATTGGGAAAAGTATCATGTATTTTGGCGGCATAATGGCTTAGTGGTTAGCACTGTCGCCTTGCACCTCCGGGTTCTGGGTTCGAGTCCCGTTTCAGTGGACATGTTCTCTCCATGCTTGGTGGGTTTCCTCCAGGTATTCCAGTTTCCTCCCACAGTCCAGAGACATGCAGGTTAGGCTAGTTGGTGTTCCCAAATTGTCTGCGTGTATGTATGTGTGCCCTGTGATGGATTGGAATCCTGTCCAAGGTGTACCTCACCTTTTCAATTCAATTCAATTTTATTTCTATAGCGCTTTTAACAATGGTCATTGTCTCAAAGCAGCTTATATATATATACTCATTTAAAAAATAAGGGAACATTTAGTCCCAGTTTTACTTGAACACCTCGTATATGTACTGTATATACATATTGGTATATCATTCCCTTTACTTTTTTTGAGCATTGTATATTAATATACATTTAAATACTTATATAACACTTAAATAAACCTGTTAAAAAACTAGAAAGCTTGATATGTTCTTGTTCAGTTGCCAGACAAATTTGCTAATTTATGGTAATTTATGGATTTATCTCTTGAAGGAAGACAAATGATTTGTCAATAGAAAAGAAAAATACAGATCTTAACCCTGACGTGGGTTCTTTCTTCTTTATATTATTGGGTGGAGTGGGGTTGGGTGGACGTTCCTCAGCTTCAGCATGTGGGACTGTTTTCCTTTCACCCAGTTTGAACAGATCTATTTATTTATTTTTGGTACATACCTGTCTATTTTCTTGTAATTTTTTTTGTTGCCCAGAGAATAAAAAAGTAGTTCGTTCAATCTCCTGCAATCCTGACCAAGCTGTTACTAAGGATGCTACAAACACATTAGGCACTCAGATTTTGTACAGTGTTCTCCTTATATTAATTAAAGTCAAACCTCATGCTAATGTGATGTTTTCGCAATGTCTTAGGGATCCCAGTCTCAATGCACACCTGTGAAACTTTCAGGAAAGAATGATGCACTTTATATATATCTGTATTTGTACTGTATATATTTATTACAAATATACTGTATGCATTTATATTACATTAAATGTCCACTCCAAGAAATATATTTGTATCCTGTTATATTTTTTTAGTAAAGTTTTTATTAGGACATTGTCTCACATATAATAAATGACAACCAATATACTCTATCACTTAAGTTTGGCTTTCTTATCTAACACAAGCATGGTTCTGAAGTTTTGTTTAAGGTAACACTAACAACACTCATTGGCTTGATCAGATCGATCTCTTCATAGATATGCTACACTGTACTGCTATTTGACTGATAAATCGGGGTGCACAGGAGACAAAAGACACTAATTAATATAGGACAATCATGAATCAGGTATAAAGTACATATATGGAAAAAAAATCACTTAATGATCAGAATTATATTCAATTGTTTTAAACAATATGTGGCAGACTTAAGCTACCAGAACAGTCCAAAGCTTGCATGATTAAAGGCTGAGCACAAATCATTAACCATATCTTTTCAAAATATATCAACTTTTATGCTGTATATCCTGTGAAAACCCTCAGAGTTCCTTCCAAATATGGAATCTGTCCATATAGAATTTGAACAATCCCCCCCATGTTTTAATCGGCACAATGTACTAAACTGTACCCTTCCTTGTCGTGGGGTTGGGACCTTCAAGGGTATATGTTTGTCTGCATCCTCTACATGGTAATGTGAATATATTATTATAGAACTACTTGTCTCTTTAAAGGTACTATGTTCATCTCTCCAGTTGAAACATACACACTTAAGGTACAAAACGTCTACCTTTAAGGGTACCATTTCAGTGATGAGAAAAGATACGGTTCAATACCATTTTATTCTGAAAGTGTACCCAAAAAAACAAAAAACACATTTATTATGGAGGACAATTATCCTCCATAATATATATTCAATGTCAAGCTCTTCATGTCAAAGCGCTATTATTGCAAAAGAATATCCATGGAAATTTTGATGGACTCGTCTTAAGCATTTGCTGGTCGATGATCTGAATCCAATTACTTTTTTGAGTCCCTCCTTCGCACATCGTGTCATATGAGTGCGCTGCTGTCATCATCTCGGTGGGTGTTTAGTGTGGGCACCAGAGGCTGGTGCTTGATGGACTTGTTACTCCACTTATGAGCATCTTGAAGCCCAGGCTCCAGGAAGTAGAGGCAGGCTCCAAACCCGGCCAGGACCAGGACAGAAACAAGCAGATAGACCGGAACAAACCAGTCCACAAACATCCTGCAGTGAATATGGAGTGAATTGGAATTTATTATAATGGAATTATGCAGCATGCGGTTAACCCTAACCAAACAATAAAACTGTCGCCGTAATCCATGTCTTTGTAAAATACACTGCAGTTTTAACCATAAAATGTCCAAACAAAGTGAGCATATCATGACTACACTCTATAACGCATCTACTGTATGTGCATGAACATCCAGCATGCATGACTTCATACATGGCATGCAAGCTTGGCAGAAGCCCATACCTGGATTAATATGCTCTTGTATTGCTTCTGGTTGGGTGAAATCACTCTACTTGGAGATGATGAACCTGTGCGGCTGTATCGCTATTAAAATCCGTGGAAGGTTATAAAGGTGAATGGAAAGATACAGCGATTTGATGTGGTATTTGAAAGTCTGCTCGGCGATCTCTCTCTATTTCTCTCTTCAGGGCTGTGCCATCCTCGTTTCACATGGGGGTGTGTGTTACTATGGTAACAGCTGTGGTAATGACGAGGAAAGGGTGGGTGAGTGATAGAGCCTTATATAAGGGATTTTTTTGGTCCTTCTGACCTGCTTTCTCTCCGTCCTTTGCTCGCTGCAGTAGCCGAAACAGAGGGACGCTATAAAGGGATCTAATTGTTAGGCACGATAAGTCATTATTAGTGAGTTGCAAGGTGCATAATAGTGCATGCTGGGTTTTTTAATTTGGAAACACACCAACTCTCCATCTAAACTATTTCTCAAAATAGTCCTTTTTGGGCTGTTTCTTACACAAGCTGCCTCTGGGGACACCAAACTACTAATCACGCACTTAACTAACACTGTGATTACCAAGACTGCCTGGGTGAAACCAAATGTAGGTTGTGTAAACAGTAAACTAGCTGTCTTATATTGACTAGGGTAATAAATCTAGAGACTTCATTTAGGTCAGTAGGTGGCAGAATTCCGGCTGTAGATACTATAGTACACGCCACAGTGGTTATGTAACACAATGCCATGCAGACATGTGGTGAAGTACAGGTATGTTGTGGAGTAAAAGTATCGTATCTTCTAATAAAACTAGTCACATATAGTACAGATATGTAAAATCTGCAGTTAATTACAGTAACAAAGTAAATTAATTTATATACCTTTCAATTTTGGTGCCCAGAAAAAGTGGACAAAAGATATCCTTTGGTGTCTGATTTGAGTCTTTTTTGATGTATTGATGTTATTGTTTTTGTTGATGTATTCGATTGTAAAAGATTTAAACACATCTCACTATTTGCAAGTCGATTTAATAGTTGTTTTGCTGTCATATGTATATATGAAAAATAGTATGATGTATATTATATTAATATAATATTAATAAATTATATATATATGTATAAAACATATGGCAATAAATGTTTTATAACTTAAACCAAAAAAAAAATTAAGTTTTTCTTTTCCTGAAGAAGTGTGTATATATATTTTTGTGTGTCTCTCTCATATATATATATATATATATATATATATATATAAACCACTGTGATTTGTCGCGTTTAATTAGTAAAATATAGAAGATGTTGCGTAAAGTTTATTAAGTTTAGTCTAACAATGACAATGGTTGCTGAATTTGGCAGATTACATCAGTTCTATAGAAAACAAATGTTCATAAGGATGTTTTGACGCAAAAAGTAGCTCATGGGCATTTAAGAAAAAAATGCATACAAAGACAGACTCCGATAAAGCTGACACACACACACACACACACACACAAAGAGCAGCTTTTAATTTTTTTTAACAATCAAAATATTCATAGTCAGATTATCACAAGGACTATGAATAAAACAGTAATAAGAAAAACATATAACTAGTTTTGTTCTTCCAGCAATAGACAGGACTGAGCAGCAGACATGTAAATTCAAGCAAATTCTCAGTCAAATATTGTGAGAGTAGTTATTGTGCAAATAATAGCACCGAAGACACGCTGTGGCAAAGCGTCAAAACAGTTAGAACGTTGGACAACTGATCATAAGGTTTAAACCCCAGCTCCATGACGTTTGGGCCGTTGAGCAAGGTGCTTAACCCTCACCTCCTCATATGTGCAATAAAATAAATGTGTCGCTCTGGAAGTCTGCAAAATGCAGTAAATGTAAATTAATAACGGAAAGAAAGAGAACCATAGGAGCAAAGAAAATTCTCAAAAAAAAAATAATAATAATAATTTGAGAATGTTACTAAATACAGTAGAATATGTATATTATTATTATATTATTATCCACTTGAGTTACATACATTACGGACCTCCCTCTGTTTAAAGCAAAACTGAAGACTCACTTGTTTAAGATAGCTTTTAATATGTTATAGTTTTATGTAATCTTTTTATAATTTTATATTTTTATTTTATTTATTATTATTATAATTTTTATGACTATTATTTAATTTTTCATTTATTTATTTATAATTATATTTTTTATCCTGTTTGTATTTTTTTCTATTTTTAATCCACTTTATTGGCATTTTTAGAACTGTAAAGCACTTTGGTACAACTTAGGTTGCTGTAAAGTGCTATAGAAATAAATGTTGATTGTTTGATTGATTATACTATATGCTTCAGTGATGTATATAATCATAATCTTTTCAGTTTGTAATTAGATACCAGCTGTTAAAGTGTCTGTGTTGCTCCTGCACCACATTCAATGGGATTTTCAATGTTTTGTTCTTTAAATGCAGTGTTCTTCTTCTTCTTTACTTCAGATCATCAGTTTTGTAAATGCTACAATGATCTTGTTCAGTAATTCTAAGTACACATTTTAGTTCAGTTTTCAGAACTATTTGCAGTAAGGAAACATATGTAGTAGAAAATATAAACAAAGTGAAGCCTAGTCTCAGGCTGCCACACAAACTTGTAGAATATCTCCTTAATAAAACGTCCATATAATCCATACATGTGGGGGGGAGATGGGATTTTATAATTTAGGAGCCTGGTTAACTTCGGATTCATTGGCAGGTTGTTGAGGTTTCTGGCACAGCAGGAAGTCAGTGATAATGGCGGCCACACGCTCGGGATTGTTCAAATGCACATGATGATCTCCTTCCACTGTTATGATGGTGTTCTGACAGGGGAAAAAAAACAGAGAGATAATGACAGGACAATGTACCTGTATATACTGTACAGAATGAGTGGAATAACGTCATGTAGGTACTCACTCTTGGATTTGTCCAGCCCTTTAGTAAGGGAACAGCTAACTCTTTTTGTTGAGGGAAGGTCTCCTGCAGACCATGCAACGCTCTGAAATGAATCCAGGAATCAGAGCTATACTGTAAAATGCATCGTATTTAATGATTAAGAACTAGTGATAATGGCGATTAACCCAATGGTTTTACTGCTAGCGGTTTGATGCTTCCAGGTGGGTAAGAAGGGTTGCATGACTACTAATTTATACTAGTTGATCAGTAATTGAAAAAAAGTCTATGAGTAGAGGATTCTATCCCAGAACAATGCACGAGGTATGGTACACCCTGAATGGGATGCCAACTCATCACAGGGCAGCCTTCATAATGGCTTTAATCTGAGGCACTGTTTGTTAATTGGTGATTTCTGAGGCTGGTAACTCTAAATGAACTTCTCCTCTGCAGCAAAAATAGGTTTTGGACGTGCTTTCCTGGGAAGTTCTTCATGGGATCCAGTTTCATCATGGTGCTCGATGGGTTTTGCAAACGCACTTGACAATACTGTTCTTCTAACTGACGGTTGTTGTTGTTGTTGTTATTAAATCACCCATTGCCAAATGTATCATTTCATAGTTTTGAAGAAATCTAGAAAAATCCAAACTTATGTCAAAAAGTTTTGTCTGGTACTCTAGACCACCACTAATACCCGAGTTACTGCCCCATAACTATTACTAAACATATATTAATGATGCTGGGACAATTTGAAGTTATGGTGCGAATGCCTTTCTTGTATTTAAAGGGGCCGCAAAGCAATCAAACTTGTTGATCTTGTGGAGACTGACCAAAATGTGGAAAAAAAACAAGAAATTGATTGATAGAAAGAACTATATTGTAGAAATAAACAATTTATAAGCCATTTGTATGATGTGCGTTCCTCTGAATCCTCTCAAGCGGAGGACCTCTACTTTTTTATTGGTTCATAGCTCATTAGCCTAAAGTTGAGCTGATTTCAACTCCCTTCTCCGCCGGCTCACATTGAAAATGAATGACTTACGGCCGCTTTGACGCTCTCGCCGCGTTCGGTGTGAACGCACCATTATTGTAAAGTAAGACAGAGCTACAATACAGTGTCTGTCACTCACTCACTCATCATCTTCTATACTTAATCCCGTATTCATGGTCACGGTGTCCTGGAGCCTATCGCAGGAGACTTAGGGCACAAGGCAGGGTACACCCTAGACAGGTTGCCAATCCATCACAAGGCACACACACATACACTCACACACTCATTCACACACTATGGACAATTTGGGAACGCCAATGAACCTAATCTGCATGTCTTTGGACTGTGGGAGGAAACCGGAGTACCCGGAGGAAACCCACCAAGCACGGGGAGAACATGCAAACTCCATGCACACAGAGACGGGAATCGAACCCAGACCCTGCAGGTGCAAGTCGACAGTGCTAACCACTACATCACAATGCCTCCAACAATACAGTGTAATCAAGTAAAATATTGTGAAAAGGGCAGTTATTAGTATTAGTGACTTACCGCAGCACTAGCACCTTACTGGTTATCTGCGACTGCAACTGTAGACACTGCTCTAATGTATTCCTCACAATGTTAGTCTAAAACAATCAGAATACAGTTAAGCATTCGAATTAAACTTCTCTCTCTTTTTCTTTAGTACTTCATTTTACTTGTAACAATAAATAAAGTTTAAAATCTCAATTAGCAAAATAGATTTGTTTATTTTTTTTTTTAGATTTTTGGCATTCAGAAAAGTAAACGTAATTGTAATGGTATTAAAAATTTAAATAGTGACGCACCAGGTTTATTCTGATGTCTCTGGTGAACACCACCCCTTTAAGAGAAAAAATAGTCACGTGAAAAATGGAGGAAATTACATTTTGGTTCATCCATCCCAAAATGTACAACACTGTCATAACTAATAATATATATTTTTTTCATCTGCTATAACACACAAATATGTGCACTTGAATGTGGCATGCCGCTGCCTAGAGCGACTAACAGTGTAATACACACGTGGACAAAATTGTTGGTACCCTTCGGTCAATGAAAGAAAAACTCACAATGGTCACAGAAATAACTTTAATTTGACAAAAGTAATAATAAATAAGAATTCTATGAATGTTAACCAATGAAAGTCAGACATTGCTTTTCAACCATGCTTCAACGGAATTATTTAAAAAAATGAACTCATGGCCTGGACAAAAATGATGGTACCCCTAACTTAATAGTTTGTTGCACAACCTTTTGAGGCAATCACTGCAATCAAACGATTACTGTAACTGTCAATGAGACTTCTGCACCTCTCTGCAGGTATTTTGGCCCACTCCTCATGAGCAAGCTGCTCCAGTTGTTTCCGGTTTGAAGGGTGCCTTTTCCAGACAGCATGTTTCAGCTCCTTCCAAAGATGCTCAATAGAATTGAGGTCAGGGCTCATAGAAGGCCACTTTAGAATAGTCCAATGTTTTCCTCTTAGCCATTCTTGGGTTTTTTAGCTGTGTGTTTTGGGTCATTGTCCTGTTGCAAGACCCATGACCTGCGACTGAGACCCAGCTTTCTGACACTGGCCAGCACATTTCTCTCTAGAATCCCTTGATAGTCTTGAGATTTCATTGTACCCTGCACAGATTCAAGACACCCTGTGCCAGATGCAGCAAAGCAGCCCCAGAACATAACAGAGCCTCCTCCATCTTTCACAGTAGGGACAGTGTTCTTTTCTTGATATGCTTCAAGTATAATTAGCAAAATTTGCCTTGGCAAAAAGTTCAATTTTTGTCTCATCTGTCCATAGGACATTCTCCCAGAAGCTTTGTGGCTTGTCAACACGTAGTTTGGCATATTCCAGTCTGGCGTTTTTATGATTTGTTTTCAACAATGGTGTCCTCCTTGGTCGTCTCCCATGTAGTCCACTTTGGCTCAAACAACGACGGATGGTGCGATCTGACACTGATGTTCCTTGAGCATGAAATTCACCTTGGATCCCTTTGAAGTCTTTCTGGGCTCTTTTGTTACCATTCGGATTATCCGTCTGTTTGATTTGTCATCAATTTTCCTCCTGCGGCCACGTCCAGGGAGGTTGGCTACAGTCCCATGGATGTTCAATTTCTGAATAATATGTGCAACTGTAGTCACGGGAACATCTAGCTGCTTGGAAATGGTCTTATAGCCTTTACCTTTAACATGCTTGTCTATAATTTTCTTTTGAATCTCCTGAGACAACTCTTTCCTTCGCTTCCTCTGGTCCATGTTGAATGTGGTACATACCATGTCACCAAACCACACAGTGACTACCTGAAGCCCTATATATAGCCCCACTGACTGATTACAAGATTGTAGACACCTATGATGCTAATTAGTGGACACACCTTGAATTAACATGTCCCTTTGGTCACATTATTTTCAGTATTTTCTAGGGGTACCATCATTTTTGTCCAGGCCTGTTCCATGATTTTATTTTTTTTAATAATTCTGTTGAAGCATGGTTGAAAAGCAATGTCTGACTTTCATTGGTTAACATTCATAGAATTTTTTAAAATTATTACTTTTGTCAGATTAAAGTTATTTCTGTGACCATTGTGAGTTTTTCTTTCATTGACCGAAGGGAACCAACAATTTTGTCCACGTGTGTAAATGACTGTAGCACTTTCAGAGGTTATAAATAGAAGGTCTTTATATTTTACTGTAATAGCAAGAGGCAACATAGATTTAGATATGGGGGAGAAAAAAATTTAAATAATTTGTGGCAGCATTGTATCAAAATTTGTCTGTCGTTGTTTTTCATTCACATTTCTGAATCTTCACCCAAGTTTCCTGCAAGGACCTACGAGCTATTCTTCCCTATAAATCATCTTGGTACCAATTACCAATATTTTATTTCCTGTGAAACAATTCACAAGGAAGCTCTAACCTCCATCTACCTCCCGGACTCCTCGTTCTAGAAGAATCTCTGCTGACTTGTCTGAGAGAAACTTGTTCGCTGCCTTCAATCTAGAAAAAGTAGCATAGCGATGAGACAAAGAAGGCCATGAACATAAAATCTTTACCTGAGGAAAAGCTACAAATCTGGGATACTTTACCTCTCTTTGGCTGCCTCATAGGTGTAGATCCTTTCTTTTCTGTCAGGAAATTTTTTTTCATATTCTATCATTTCCTGAATCCCTTTGGCCATGATAAGGCTCATTCTTTTCTGTGGGAGAAAAGAGGATAATTAATTAACCAAAATGAAGTGCCTGATAAAAAGTTTTCATAAAGAGTTTGTTTTATGTTTCACACTCATCTTAAAATGCATTCAAGTGTTTGGTGTGTTTTGTTAGTTTACTCTGGTACTACCGACTCCTATTATTGTCCTTGATATGAATTAATTGGTCATAATTAGGAAAGGCACACACGTCTATCACTGTATGTCACATGAAAGAAAACGAAAACAAAACATGAGGTCATGAGCATTACAGTATCTGTAGACTTGTGAAACAGGATCGACACAGATCTGGTGAATGACATAAGGAAATTTCTGCAGCATTGATAGTCTCCAAGAGCACCACAGCCTCTATCACTCTTAAATGGTAGAGCTAATAAAGTATAACATCTAATAGTCCACTTCGAGTAACCGGAGATCAATGACTCTATATCACCACTAATACCTGGTACTACTCAATGTCAGACAGGTAACTAAGAACCCAAGATGATATATGAGATGCTGAGTTCCCTTGTGGAGATGTGAGAGCCTCACAGAAACACCACCATTACTTAAACACTCCAGCAAGCAGGCCCCTATGTTGGGGTGACCAATAACAATGGTGGCAGCTTCATGCCATGGGGATGTTATTTTGCAACTGGAACTGGGAGTCATAATGTATTAAAAATACAGACCTATCCTGAGGGAAAGCCTTGTCCAGAGTGCTCAGGATCTCAGGCAGGGGTGACAGTTTACGACAACACAATGACCCAAAGCTGATTACTAATAAAAACACAAGAGTGGCTTCAGCCACAGCGCTGTGAAAGTCATTGAGCGTCCCAGAGAGATTTAGGACCTGAACCCAGTAAAGCATCTCTTAAGAGATCTGAAAATGGCTGTGCACCAACTCTGGCCATCCAACCTGGTTGAGCTGCCAAGAAGAATGAAAGAAGTTTCCAAAGGAAAGGAGTGCCAGGCTTATAGCATTATTCACAAGGCCATCAGTGCTGAGAAAGTGCTTTAAATACGTACTAAGGGTCTGAAAACTTATGTAATTATAAATGGGATATTTCTGTCTTTAGTTTCAATAAATTAACAAAACACTCCAAACACCTGTTTTTACTGTCATTTCTACCATTTTGTATCGTGCGTAGAATAATGAGAGAGAAATTATTAAAATCAATTCGAAGATGAGTGTGGAAAAAAAAAGTGGAAAATTTGAAAGGGTCTGAAACATTTCACTTGGCACTGCAAGTCAAACTTTGTGCTCTAATCATTGAATTAAAGCAAACTAAATAAGTAATATTTCCATAGAATATTAATACAATTTGCCATACTGAAAAAAGCAAATTAATTATTTCATTATCTGGTGTCTTGTGTTTGTACCACATCTATTGGGAGAAATCCATACGAGTCCATGAGCACTAAAGCCTCCACCATGTCTGGATACAAAGCACACAGCTGGAAAAATGTCACAAACAGCACAATGGAATATCTGTACAGCGTAACACGCTATAAACGTTATTTAAATGATTAATTAATTGCTTTGTATTAATTATATGATCCATTATATATTAGCTGCATTTTGAATGGACAAAAGATTCATGAAAAAACAAACACATTAAGTGATTATTATTATTATTATTATTATTGCCTTACCATTCCACCTATATTTCCTCCTGTAAATTGAACAAAGAAAGGTTCTATCACATCATTAGGCAGATTAATAATCTAACAACCGGTCACCACAATACATAATTCTCATAAATGATAAGGAATGGGGTGAATGTTCCACTGCAGATTGTAGAATAAATAGCACAACAAGGCAGCTTCCTGCAATAAATACGACCGAGTCTCATGGTGTCAAGTCGCATCACTTGTATTAGTAGCACATTTGGGGACATTTGGAAACATTGATGATAATGAAACGTGAAAGAAAAAACAGATGGTTGTCAGTTTTATTTTAGCAGAAACGTCTGTTAATGTGTAAAGATAATTTTCCAACTAAAAAGAATGTTTAAAAGTGACCTGAAAAATAAAAGGGAGTGGATGTCCACTGTAAGTGAGCAGGCAGACATTCACCTCCTGAACCTATTCAACTTCCTGACCTTTGTCCAGCCCATTTAATGCGTAACTACTGTACAAAAAATGAATAGTGGAAATCTAACAAGGACTCGTTCGCTCTGACGACAAAACACACAATCCTTAAAATGAAAAAATTGCTATTGGAAAAAACATTTATGTATGAAGAAAAAGGATGTTAATGTACAGGGTCAAGGGAAGCCTAGAGCCTATCCAAAAAGACTTCGGGAATGAGACAGTGTACACTCTGGCATGTCTTTGGACTGTGGAAGGAAATCAGAGTGCCTGGAGGAGAGAAAATGCAAAATCCATGCACTCAGAATCGAACCCTGCACCTTGGAATAGCGAGGTCACAGTGCTAAACACTACACCACCATGCCACATACTCATAGTTAACTCACTGTTGCAATATTTAATTATTCATTATATTAGTAGGGGTAGTCTATGACACAAAATTTACAGTCTGGTTCATAAGAATTCAGACAGTGACTTTACACCAGCGTAATGGATCTGAAATGAAGTATCAAGAAGTGCTTGAAATGTGGACTTTCAGCTTAAACTTAAGGTGTTTGGCAAAAATATTGCATATTTACTATTTATGAATTATAACCATTTAAATTTTCAAGCCTGCCCATTTTCGCAGGTTCAAAAGCAATTAGACAAACTAACATAATTACAAATATTTGGATTATTTTAATACGTTTTTACATTTCAGGACCGTTGGGAACACGGGGATGTTAACATATTCCTCCCTTCCTAAATTAGTGATGTGATATGTTTCTTTTTTTTCCCTTAAAGCCCTTAAATCCATTGTCCAAAAATTGTGGCCCTGTACAAATACTTATGGCCCTGACTGTATAATAAGTATAATCTCAGTATAAACTCATAGCTTTTAACACACAACAGGACACATTGTTCAGAAATCTGTACTTCGTGATAAATATTGTACATCTTGAAGGTATTATGATATTCTTGTCCCACTGGCCCTAGTGAAGGAATCTACATAAGGGTGGTTCATCTTTTAATCTAATCATATTCCTGCCCATTTATTTGTAAAATAGCAGCAAATAGAAACAAGAGGAACAGTGATGAAAGAAGATACAGGAACGCCAGCTCACCCATACTGTGGCCAATTATGGAAAAGCGTTTCCACTGTAGAACTGCACACGGACAGACAAAACACACAGACCATCAGTAAAAAAAAAAAACGACCAGGCATCATCTAAATGATGTCACCATTAACAATAAAATGTGTATTTTTAGAAACAGACACCCAGCAATATATCACAAATTACTAATTCAAGAAGAAATTTAGTCTAAATCCACATTATGGCAAAAGCTCAGGTGTGTTCATTAAGTTCATTAACAAACTAAATACACTCACACTAACCATCAATGACACGTCGTATGTCTGAGATATAATCGGGAAACATGTAGAAATTTCCTGCGGGTCTGTGAGAGGAGAGGCCATGACCAGGCAAATCTACAGCCACACACCTCCAATCTGAGAAAGAGAGAGAGAGAGAGAGAGAGAATTAGACAAAAAGACAAACAGACAGGCACATAGGCAGACATTTCAGAAGGAGCAACGGAAAACGGTTGTGCAGTCTGATGAGTTCAGATTGATCCTATACCAGAGTGCTGGACGTGTCAGGGTAAGCAGGGAAGCCCATGAAGCGATGCAACCATCGAACATCGTGCCCACAAGTGTCTTATATCTGACTCTAATGTGGACACATTTGTCCTCTGAAATGGCACGCCTGAGCACCTCGATACATCTTTGGTGTAAAACGTCTAATATCTGTGTAACGACTCATTCATTTCAAACAACAGATGCTATTTTATCAAAAATACACTTGGGATTTTGCTCTGGAGGATGACAAGTAGTTAGTCGACTGTATTTGTTGACATCCAGGAAAAAAACAAAAAAACAAAGTTAGATGTCTCGCTTTAGCCGTTTTATTATTATGGAGCTGGAAAATTCCACCCTTTTATAGCAGCTGTTTTTACACCAGTGTGAAATCAGACAGCACCTTACTCATGTGCAGAGGAAAAAGGTCACATGACTTCCCATCTGCCTGTTCTCTTTTAAGACGCATGACTTTGCGTGTATGTGTATGCACATACAGTACGGTATGATCTACAGTAGAACCATGCATGAAAGTGACTCAGATCTGATCTGATCGGAAAAATATCAGATTTGTTTGTGCAGACAGCCATAGGGAGCAAAAATCTGAATTGAGTCACTTCAGGCTGGTATTGTGAACGTTTATGCATTTTTCTTTCCTGATGGCATGGGTATATTTCAGGACTCAAATTAGAAGAGTGGTACTGGGAGCATAAGGAATCAATTTCACACATGAATTGGCCACCACATTGCGTGCTGTAATCAAAGCTGAAGGCAATCAAGTGAAATTATAGAGTGTGTGGCTGTTTTTTGGCCAGGCAGTGCGGATAGACACAAACGGAGCAAACAAGAGACAGACAGAGAGAGACAAGACAGACTAACAGACTGTTACAAACTGATAGACACAAAAAAACCCTGACATGGATAGATGTAGACAGAAGGGTATAGACTGACTAAAACTGAAGACAGAAAGTCAGACAAGGCCAGGAGAAGAACAGACACAGAAAAAGTCCAATAGACAGACAGATACAGTGCAGGGCAAAAGTTTTAGGCAGGTGTTAAAAATGCTGTAAAGTAAGATTGCTTTTAAAAATGGAATATAAACTAACAGAAGAGAAATTCAAATCAGTATTTGGTGTGACCACCCTAAAATCACAGTTTTTGAAGAAACTCAGCAGGTAAGCAGTTCTAACCACATATCTTCTGGGCATATACAGTACAGTAGGCTGCCTTAAATCCTTCTGTCTCTTCATGTAACCCAAGACAGACTCAATGATGTGAAGATCAGGATTCTGTGAGGGCCAAACCATCACTTCCAAGACTCCTTGGTCAGCATTGAGGACACTAATAAACCTGACCTAAATTTCAACTCCATTAGCAGAAATGCAGCCCCAAACTTGCAAGGAACCTCCACCATGCTTCACTGTACCGCTCCCCAGCTCTTCAGCAAACAACCTGCCTCCTCCAATGGACAAATATTTCAAATATTGTCTCAATAATCCAGAACACCTGCTACCATTTTCCTGCACCCCAGTATGCTTTTGTCCACAGGTGAGACGCCTAACTTTGTTTCCACGTTAGGGGTATGGCTTTTGAGCCGCAAGTCTTCCATGAAGACTACCTCTGGCCAGACTGGGTCCAGCTGGTTTCTGCCAGTACTTTGCTGGTGGCATTGCTGGACATCTTCCAATGACGGAGGGAAGTAAGCTTGAAGTGTCCAAAGTTTGGACACATCTTCTAATTCCATGGTCTTTAGTTCTAATTCCTTAGCACCTGCTTGATCTAACTGGTTATTCATACACCCGACTCTGCTGATGAAAAAATCATGCTGGTTAGAAGCCAACGTGTAGTCATGCCAAATGTTGATTTGATTTAGATTTTTCTCCTGTTTGCTCACTTTATTTTTATACATGTACAAAAAAATTCTATTAGTTATTTTTGAAAGCCTTCTTAGTTTACATCATTTCCTCACACCTGCCTAAAATATTTGCACAGACACCCACACACACAACCCGACAGAGACAAAAGTTACAGACTTACAGTAAAATATATATAGTAATAGAAATATACAAGGCTAAGTTAAGTCCCCACTCCGATTGAATTAACACTTCTGTTAGTCACGCTTTCCATTCAAGGCTACTGTCTCCCACGTCACTGATCTCGCGTCGTCGAACTTTTATCTGTGTGGTCCCCTGAAAGCTGCCCTATGAGGATAAAGATCCACTTCTGACGAAGACATTTTGAATGAGGGACTACGAAAGCTTGTTGACAGATGGACAAAGTATATTAAAAAGCAAGGAGATTGAATATATTTGTTTTTTTCTAAAAGTTGATTTTTATAAATTGATTTTTATAGAGTCATAGCGAAACACATGCAGACAGATAAAGAACCAAGGCACACTGAGAGACCAGACAGAAAGACAAACAGACAGATACATAAGAAAAGGAGACAGTCATAACTATGAACAGAATTGTGATTATGTGATGTATAAAGTTTTGGCACCAGGAGGTAGCAGTGGGATGAGACTGTTAAAGGAGCCGCTGTTGTCGGACCAGCCGTGCAGACAGAGCACAGGACGTCCGTGATCAGGACCCCAGACTCGGCCTCTCATCTCACCCCAGGGCACGGGCATCCTGAACTCAGACACTGTCACTACAAAAACACACAGAGATACACACAAGGTCACACAAGTGCAGCACAACACTGGCTCTGTGTGTGTTTTACCTAAAGCCAACTTTAAGGAATATGTATGATGCCTGTGATTAGATGGGTATTCTCTCACCTGGTTGCTTCATCGTTGTCATGGCCAAATGTCTGACACCTTTCAATGCATGAATCATTCTTCACACACACACACACACACACCCACAGACACGTTACACATCTGCAGTGTGCAGTTATTTGAACTGAAGAAGTTCATTTCAGGAAATCAATCTACAATAAAAGTTTTTATCCTAATTCAGGAAAGGACATTCAAAACACACACACAGGCTCGCGCAGAAATATACAAAAAGCATAAAAGGTACGCTAATAAATCAGGTGAAGGTAAAAACCAGGAGATCTGACCTGCAAAGTCACACCACGGGTTCAGGGGAGACGGCCAGAGTGAAGTCAGCAATAATAACATCCGGACATTTTAACACAAAAGCCGGTTTACGCTAGTTGAATGCTAAACTGTTGTGTAGTTTATATAATTAGCCAAAATGCACTAAATGGTTTGTTAAAGTACCTATTCGTCAAATAGTATACAAAAATCCATTAAACCGTACATACCAGTGTGATGCTACAATGTCAAACTGTAATAAACAACATTTTACGCATTGACGAAACAAGCCAGCATTACTATTACAGCACTACCATACTAAATAGTATGTAAACACACAATGCTACACTATGTGCTGTGCTAGTTAAAGAGGAACCTGGACTCTACTGAACCACATGTAACATCGCATACTAAACTTTCTATTATATAGTATATGAATATTATATATGTTTGATACGAAATAACATGCATTAACAAATACCATACTAAACTTCACCAAAGCAAAGTCAAAAGTTCATTTTAAAATAGGATGTAAATACTGTACCATTTCAAAATAAGCCACACTAAACAGTAAGCATGCAAAAATGCACCCTAAACTGTATTATATAAAAAATTAAAAGCAAATTATAAAAATGTCCTAAATAGTAAGTTTAAACATTATATTAAACTGAATTATTAAACTAAGTATTAAAATACCAGTAATCTATAGTACTAATGAGCACTAATTAATACTAAACTGTAATAAATAATGTGTATGACTAAACTAAACTGTAGGCCAAATATATACTGTATATATACAGTACCAAAATATACTTCTGGTATGAACTGCTATATTACACTGTACTACATAGGATGTAATACCGTAATAAACTGTACTATGCATGTATCGCATGTATGATTGTCATATGACCGTTCTAAACCGTACCACATAGTATGCATTACCATACTAAACTGTACTATGTACTATGCATGACCATACTAAACTGTACTACTTTGTATGTACAGTAATACCATAATAAACTGAACTACGTATTATGTAATACCATACTAAACTGTACTATGTAGTATGTAATACCGTACTAAAATGTACTATGTAGTATGCATGAACATACTGAACTGTATTACTTTGAATGTAATACCATACTAAACTGAACTATGTATTATGTAATACATTGGACTACAGCCTAGAAGGTCCCAGGTTCAAACCCCACCACCACCAAGTTGCCCCTGTTGAGCTCTTAAGCGAGGCCCTTAACCCTCAACTGCTCAGATGTGTAATGAGATAAATATGTAAGTCGCTCTGGATAAGAGGGTCTGCAAAATGCAGAATTGTTAATTGTAATACCATACCATCTGTACTATGTAGTATGAATGACCATACTAAACTGTACTACTTAGTATGTATGTAATACCCTAATAAAGTAAACTACATAGTATGTACTATAATATTAAACTATACAACCATAGTATGTGCTACCATACTAAAGTGTACTACCATACTAAAGTAGAGTAGTATGTAAAAAAAAAATACCATTGGCTACTTTGCTAAATTATATGGTAAAATTTTATAATAAACACTACAAAATAATATGTACTGTTATACTAAGCATTATGTAAAAACTATGCATTAAACCTTATTAAATAGTATATAAAAATAGCATATTTTATTTAAATAATGAAGAAGCCGTTGCTGGTTTTTATTTTGAAATGCGTCTTTATCGCGCAGTTCCGGATTAACAGAGAGTTGAAATCCTGGCTTCACTGCGTTCGGATCTAAACCAGCAGGTGAGAACTGGAAGAATATACACGTAAGATGTTAAAGACATGTTCACGTGTAAATACGGGAGAGGAAAAAAATACATACAGTATACGTTGATTTATTCAATAAAAGTAAAAAAAAAAAAAAAAAAGTAGCCTGGATTAGCACAGTGTTTGAGCAGGAATTGCTATGGGAGCTAAGCTAGCAGCAGTAAAGCTTTTAGAGAATAAACAATCAGTTGAACATCCTTTGGGTTTTGTAGTAAAATGTAAGATGTTAAAGTTATAGGGAGAAACGTTGCCTTCTTGTAAAGCTTTCATTACTTCCTCTTTAACAGGCTAGTGCATGCATACTAATGTACTACGTAGTATAATTCTGTTTTGATTAGTACAGTACAGTATTATGTTTTAGGCACAGACACTAAGATTAGACTAAATTCAACTTTATTGTCTCTGTGAAAGTACATGTACAAAGTCAATGAAATGCAGCTAGCATCTAATATATATATATATATATATATATATATATATATATATATATATATATTCTGTATATCAGAATATAGATGCTATATAGATTTTTTTTTTAAACTGAGTGCAAACTTCCCATTCAAAATAAGAAAAAGAGATGAAATGTGCAAACTTGTACGTTAAATTTGTAACTGCTGTGCAAGAGAAAAAAGAAGTATGCTTTAACACCTCAAAACAACGTTTTTGCAGAGTCTCGACAGTGTCAGCAGAAGTGTGTGAACATGCATCACATCACATTGCAAGATCACAACATCCTTGGATAGCAGTCCTCTGTGGTTCAACTGCTTTTATGATTTATTTGTATTTTTTGGTTTGTTTCTGTAGAAATGGAGACTCGCTTCACCAAAGGCAAGTCCGCCATCCTGGAGCGGCCACTTGCCCGAGCCAAGACGGAGGTGAGCGTGAGCGTGTTCGCGCTGCTCTTCTCAGAGATGGTGCAGTACTGTCAGAGCCGTGTGTACTCGGTGGCCGAGCTGCAGGGCCGACTGGCCGACATGGGACAGGGTGTGGGAGCCAGCCTGCTGGACGTTCTTGTGATGAGGGAGAAAAATGGCAAGAGGGAGACCAAAGTCCTAAACATTCTGCTGTTTATTAAGGTGTGTTTTTACATAAATTCTGGTTTCTAAGGGTTGAAGTCGCTCAATGACTTTCATTCACCAAAAGTGTGTCCTGATAATGAATTAAAATGATACATTATATGGCCAAAAGTAAATGGACATGTAAAGATCAAGTTGGAAGCACCCAACTGTCTACAATGTCTTTGTATGCTGCAGCTTTACATTACAGTGCCTTGCAAAAGTATTCATACCCCTTGAACTTTCCCACATTCTGTCACGTTACAACCACAACCATTAAATTATTTTATTGGGATTTTATTTGATATATCAGCGCAAAGTGGCACACAATTGTGAAGTGGAAGGAGAATGACAAAAGATTTTAAATGTTTTATTTACAAATAAATATCTGAAAAGTGTGGCTTGCATTTGTATTCAGACCCCTTGAGTCAATACTTTGTAGTTGGCTCCATCCAGTGTCCCATCAACTCTAACCAGTTTCCCTGTTTGTGCTGGAGAAAATCTTTCCCACAACCTGATGCTTCCACCACCAGGTTTCACGATGGGGATGGTGTGATCAGGGTGATATGCAGTTTTAGTTGCATTTAGGACAAAAAGTTAGATTTTTTGGCTTAGATCACCTTCCTCCACATGTTTGCTGTGTCCTCCACATGGCTTGTCACAAACTGCAAACGGGACTTTGTATGTTTTTCTTTCAACAATAGCTTTTTTCCTGCCACTTTTCCATAAAGGCCAGATTTCTGGACGAATAATTGTCCTGTGGACAGATTTTCCTACCTGAGCTGTGGCTCTCTGCAGCTCCTCCAGAGTTACTATGGACCTCTTGGCTGCTCCTCTGATTAATGCTCTCCTTGCTCAGCCTGTGAGTTTAAGTGGTGGCCATGTCTTGGTAGGTTTGCATTTGTGTCATACTCTTTCCATTTTTGGATTATGGATTGAACAGTGCTCCATTAGATGTTCAAAGATTGGGATATTTTTTTTTTTATAACCTGTGTCTGCTTTAAAATTCTCCACAACTTTATCCCTGACCTGTCTGGTGTGTTCCTTGGGCTTCATGATTCTGTTTGTTCACTAATGTTCTCTAACAAACCTCTGAGGGCTTTACAGTACAGCTGTATTTGTACTGAGATTAAATTACACAAAGGTGGACTCTATTTGCTAATTAGTTAATTAAGAGTGGAGCATACTATAAGAACACAATGGGACTAAATCTAGATGATGATGCTTAGGTGTCCACAAACCGTGTTCAACTGTATAGTAAATGTAATGACATTCAACATGGATCCTATTACATACTGTACGCAGCACCTCATTGGGGGGAAAACTAATTTTTTGACCATGATTTAGTAAGTTATGGGAAAAGAATATTATGTTCTAGCCACAACTTAATAACACAGGAAGATGAGATGGTTCAATGCATGGCCACCAGGTACTATGTTGTGGCCAGAACTTAATAACCTCATGGCATTTAGCCTCTTGTAAACTACAGACAAATTCATTTGTTAGTATAGATGTATGATTACCTGTATTTACTCACTGACACACAGCATAACTCCAAAACAACAATTATCCTGTCACATCTGGGACAAGAAAGATCTCATTACCACACATTCTTAAATCAGGACTACAACATAGTAGCCTGTGGCCATGCATTATCCTATTTTGTTTCCATGCCAATAAGTCATGGCCATAACATAGTATCTTGTTCCCACCCCTTAGAACTTGGCTGCAAAAGAGTTGTTATGGTTAAAATGTCCACATCACATGAGCCCCTTTTTTTCCATACCAGCAGGAACACATGCTTCAGGCAGCTGTTCTTCTATACAAAATATGTTTAGCGTGACTGGAGTCAACAATGTGTTATTGAGGAAAATTAGTATGTTTCTGTTAAAATAGATGACTCCACTTCATTCCCAGAGGAGGAGGAGTTCAACAGTAATGTAATGTTACTTGTGTATTATGTAATAACAAGGATAAAAGAGGAATAAAACACATCAGGTGTTAACAGGAACTGTGAAGTCTTGCCACATCACACCACCCCATTATAGCCTATTTTTAGCATGCTCTGCTGTGTTTTAATCCTTACCAGATTTCATATAGGTAGATTCTGTCTGTCTGTTGCTGTTCTGATGTCACTGAGCTCATAACCCAGTGAGATAATGAAAACAAGTCAACTGAACATTCTGCATGACCCTATTTAATAATTTTTGTTTTATTCCGCCGGACTCTCTCTCTCTCTCTCTCTCTCTCTCTCTCTCTCTCTCATCATTTAGGTAAATGTATGGAAGGCCCTATTTGGGAAGGAAGCGGATAAACTGGAGCAGGCCAACGACGATGACAAAACCTACTACATCATTGAGAAAGAGCCACTGATTAACGCGTACATCTCTGTGCCGAAAGAGAACAGTACGCTGAACTGCGCTGCCTTCACAGGAGGCATCGTGGAGGCCATTTTGACCCACAGCGGATTTCCAGCCAAAGTCACAGTACACTGGCATAAAGGAACCACACTGATGATTAAGTTTGATGAAGCTGTCATTGCTCGTGACAAGACTTTGGATGGTCGATAAGGCAGCACAGTTTTTAGCTCTGTCAGGAAAATTGCCTGATACTAAAATTCCAGCGAGGCCAGGGTTCAACCGGGGATCAAGGAGAAAGTTCAGGTGTATGACTGAGGAAGTGATGTGATAGCAGAGGTTTAACAACAATTCACATGTCACTTGACAATACCATTTACAGTTTTGAATTTTAGTTAGCAAGAGACCTTAACTGATTTAAAGTAGGACGCATAATATTTAAGGGTGGGTGCTAGGGTGCAAATTATTGGGCAATTTACCGGACGATGGTTTTAACTCCTTAAAACAGTTCAGGGATTTATGGGTTCATATAAATGAAAGATATACAATATTTTAATTGTAAACACTTAAAATGTCTGAATAGCACATACAGTACAGGTTAGTTTTGAACACCCCTACAATGTACCATTTTAATGTACCATACCATTAGTTATTCTTACCCGATAACTTCCTCGTTACATACGCATTTACTACGATGAGAAAAATGTAAAGTCACTGTATCATTTACACTGAGTATTTTCATGATCTAATGATTTATTTATACTGTAATTGTACTGTAAGTATTTGAACAAGGAGTAAATATAGTACATTCTGAAGAGTCTTAAACCTTTACAAGTTCAAGTAAAGGTAGTGTAGTTTCTCCACCTTAAAGGTGCACAATGTACTTGTATTTGTTTTTTTGTTTTTTTTTGTAACTTGCACCTGGACGTTTAATGCCAGAACGAGAAGCAGTGTGCAGCAGTGTTTCCTCAGTGCTTGGTTTACTACTAACTTTCACTTCTCTTATCATATCATGTTCCATACTTAAATCTGTAAAAAAAAAGAATTAAAGGAAAAAATACTGTAGTTTTTTTGTTTTCCTTTAATTTATGTTAATTAATGAGGCATGGATATTATTGAGAGAGCTTTCTGTTTATTCTGTAATAATTAATAAAGTAAATTATGTACTGTAATTAAAGCAAATAATACCTTGCACTGTTTAGATTCAAGTCGTACAGGATTGTCTTGTGTGTGTCTAATGATGTTTTTATTTTTAATAATAATATGGCTAAAGTGCGAATTATGGCATACAATAAAATGTTCACGATTTGTGAATATCTATCGTCTCCACTCTGACCCTGGTAGAACATCTGTTTGTAAAGATGGCTTTGTGCACACTGCGGTGCTGGAACAAGCTTGGTCATTATAGTTCAGGTGAATGAATGTAGTTTCGCCACAGTGGCTAAGTGCTTAGAACTGTCGTTTGCACCTCCAGGGTCTGGGTTTGATGCCCACCTAGGGGTCTGTGTGTGCGTGCATGTTCCCCTGTATTTGGTTGGTTTCCTCCATGTACTCAGGTTTTCTTCCACAGTCCAAAAACATGCAGATTATGCTAATTGCCGTTCCCAAAATGCCTGTCGTGTGTGAATGTTGACTGGAGATTGTAAATATGGGAATAAATACACTGGTCACCATTGACCTCCAGGGCCCATTGTTGCACTACAAAGGTTTCTAGATGGATGAATGGAATGAAAGTTATATGGTGTACAATGGCAAGAGTATATAGTATATAGTGTACAATGGCAATTGTGTGGCAAAATAGTGTTTAGGCCTTCATTTATTCATTCAGGATCGCTATCCCAGGAGACTTTGGGCACGAGGCAGGGTACGGTACACAGGGTACCAATCTATTTCCATACACACACACTATGGGCAATTTGGGAATGCCAATTAGCCTAATGTGTATGATGTATGTCTTTGGACAGTGGGAGGAAACTGGAGAACCCGGAGGAAAACCAGCAAGCACAGGGAGAACATGCCCAAAGACCAGAGGCGGGAATCGAACCCAGACCCTGGAGGTGAGAGGGCACAGTGCTGCGCGTGTTTTGGTCGGTTTATTTCTATTTTGATTAAATGTATTATATTTTCGTATAATTATCACGTGATTTCCCCAGACAACCTCTAACAAACTTTTGACTAAAAGTAACTTCTTAGATAACTTGACAAAGTTTACCCAAACTTTACTAACAGTGCGCGTTTAAACATTTGTGAGCGTTAAAAAAAAAAAGCCTGAGCTATAGCAAACACAGGTCGCCAGAGGAGTGAAAGGAAATGGAAGCGCGCCAAACGTCACGTGTGCGTGGTCACATGACCGCCGAATGGAAGGAAGCGCGAGCATTCTCAGAACACGACTCGAGCCGACCGAGCTGGTTTGCGTGCGCGCACGAGCAACACCCAGCGCGAGCCTGTTGTCTTTGGGTATTAGCACGGGGTTTGTTTTTTCCTCTTATTTTAATGCATCGAGACCCAGATTCGCTTTTTAGGACGGATGTTTCTTTCGCGCTGCCAACATGGCCGTGGTGGACCAAAATAACGTCATACACGACTCCTCCGGTAAGTCAGCTGTACGAGTTGGGATCTCTCGCTCATATTGTTAGAGCTCCTGGCCAAACATCAAACACAGAAGTCGTGTAAATGCACATGATTTTAAAAGCACCATTGTATAGCTGGTTAATGCAGATCATTATATAACGCAAACTAAAGAGGGAAATGTGCCAGCTAGGTTTATATTCTTTAGTTGACATCAAAAACAAGCAAACAAACAAATGCAATGTCGGTTTACATAACTTGTCTCCTGTATGGAATCTAAATTTAATGTAGTAAAGTAAACAAAACAAATTGCACTAATCCTAGAACTAGGAGTAATCTCTGAATAAAGAGTCATTTTCCTTTTACTATATAAAGAATCATCCTTTATATGATACTGTATATAATGTAATGTTTGTGTTAAGCGTCAAAATATACTCTTTTTTTTTTTTTAAATACTAGAACTATTATCTTATTAACTTATTGACTCTTATCGTGACAAAAAGTTTGGAATGTGTTTTCTGAAAGAAAAGAACTAACCCGGTGTAGTGTATCAAGTAATTACACATTTTCTACACCATATGTGTCCAAAGGTCTAGCTATATCAATCTCCTTATTAATATGACAGAATGGTGACAACTGCTACCTTTTAACATCTAACCATTACGGATTTGTTCATAGCTGTAAAGAAGGCAAATAATAATAATAAATTATATTTAAAAAAATCATAGGAGCTTCTGCAAATTGTTTAGCCGAAGGCAGCTGATTACTGTCAAAATAGATGCTTCAGTTATACACATACACATACACATGCACACTTGATTGTGCAGAATAACAGAACACAGTTACGAGAGTAAAAACTACTTTTTTATTTCTCTATATAATCCCCTTCTAAACTAATGCACCTCCCATGATCAGCCTGCTTTACTTCTAAAACGCTGTCCTCCCAGGAACTTCTGTAATAGCCAGACATGTGGAAATGGGCTCGGAGCGAGGTCAGGACTGTACGTGGAATGTGTCAATAATTCCCAGCCGAGTTCCTGTAATGTGCAAGTGGTGTTGGTGAATGATTGTGTGTACAGTTCCCAGAGACATGTCTTTTCCGCAAGTTGGTGCCATTGACGTTACCCGTTGATTTCCAAGGATCAAACTTTCCGCTCGCTTAATGTTCACGCGGACGTCCTGTCTTCTTTAAAACAGTTGCACAATTGAAATGTTTTTCTGCAGCTAAGAGTCTAATCACTGTGCTGTCCTTGAAGTCATCTGTAAATGTCAATCAGTTTTACGCCTTAATTTGCAAGAAAAGTCATTACAAGTCCCAGTTTGACTGGAATAACACACACAAACACACAGACATACAGTATATATACTGTGAAACATCATCTTTGTCAATAACAAGCTGCTTTTCATTTAAACAAGGTATGTAAACTTTAGTCCTGGAACTAGGGCTTTTTGTTTTGCACATTTTCATTTCAGCTGCAATATTTTTATTTGTTTATTAATTTCAAAAGCTTTCTTTAATCTACTAAAATACTTTGATACGCTGCCAAAAACATTTTCTCTAATTGTGTATGCTTCTTAAGCAGAGTAATGAAATCCTGTAATTTTTTTTCATGGGAAAGAGTTGAATCAAAAGTGGCCTAGAAACATTTCTCCAAAAAAGTTTCTAGTCGAAATATACCATAGCAACCATAAGTTTGTTCATCGCAGTTCCTAGCTGAAATAAACAGGGTAGCGCCTGGACCAGTGTGACAAAAACATCATTGTGTGGAGCAATGCACAATGATGGGTCCGGCGAGGTTTAGCGAAATTATTACTTTTCCAGCTTGTGTACACCACAGCCATTGTTAAAAGGAGCTGGATAATACCGTGGTAATGCTTAGATTACAGCATCCTGCCAGGTAAAACTAATCCAGCTCATATGACACATTAACCTCGTTTATAAAAAAAAAAAAAGAAAGAAAAAGAAGTACTGAAAAAGCCTTTGTCTCATAAAGATGTAAATGCATGTTTTGTTGCTGTTGTACTAAATTTGCCCTTAATACCAATCGCCGTTTAAATATCAGACAGATTTTAAACCCATCGAATTTCCGAACATTTCGGGCTTTTTGTTTTTTCAACACACCAGATGTAATTCGCGAGGTCAGGGAAACACTAAAATGTGCAACGCAGGACAGCTGCAGCAGCAGCAGAATTGGGAAACCTCAGCTCACCACAGTTAACCGCACAGTAACGTGTGTGATAATGAGTGATTTATTCCTGTATGTGAAAAGTCATGTCATTTTTACTGCCTGGTCTGTGGGTCATTTACGACTCGGCAGGCGGTTATGATGAGCATGCATTTCATCCTGTGGGCTAAACTCAGTTCTGCCATGATTCAGTAACACTCAGTAACACCTGTCTGGAACGGTTTAGTCACTAGCAGTGTTTGGGGGACGTAACTTTTTAAAGTAACTAATTCCATTACAAAATTACTGTCATTAAAAAGTAATCAGTTACATTACAGGATTACTTTCTGATAACAGTAACCAGTTAGAGTGCTTTTCCATTGCAGAAAATGAAAACTCCTTTGTGATTCCTCATGCATGTTGTTTTAGACCTTTATAATTATTCTACCATCATCACTCAGCGAAGTTTGGTCCATAAATAGCCTTACCTTCTCAGCTTATCACTTATATAAATCACAATAATTTAAAAAATTTTAATTTTTATATATTTCTTAAATTTTACATTTTTCACAACAGCGGTTTTCTCAGCAGCATACTGCGACATTCTCATTATGAGTGCTTTAACCCTTATTTATTACAGCATGTTTTAAACCTTGGTCACACTAGAAGTATGAAACTTAAACCACATTTTATTTATTTCTTTATTTTTTCCATATCTGCATGAATAATTTTTTGATTATTCATGATTAGAGTTTATCCCATCCTAATATAAAGAAGTTACGAGGGGGGTCAAAGTCAAACCAGGACTCATAATGAAATTTCTTTCGTGAATGAAGCCGTAAAACAAGGGCAAATACAAGAACCCGCTTAGGAGTTATTTCCACATCCACATGCTTTGGTCATTAAAGGAGGCCAGCGTTTCAGACTTGATACAAGCAGGTAGATAATGGCTTCAGCGTACTCGGAGAACTTGATCGTATCCAAGCATGGGTTAAACGTCGGGATAAGTTTAGTTTAGCATCAGTGTAGCGTTTCATTATATAGAGAAATTATTCTTTTTTTACTCTCATAATTGCATAGTCAAAAGTCTCAGTTTAACTTGAACGCTTGTAGTAATAAGTATTGCTTTATTATATCGTGCTGGACTTGTCATGCTGCTGAAACAAAGTGTTTGTACATTTTTCTTACACTTTCTTATTGTTTATGGTGTGTGATGTTAGAATGAGGTAAATGTGCTTCGGCGAGCACAGTTTTCAGACTTTGTCCTATTATCGACAAAACACTTATTCAGGGAAGATCATTCAGAAGAATACACTTCGAGTGTTTCACTTCTAGAAACATTGTAGAATCTAGGTCAAGGCAGATTGTACCGAAAAACACTTTACTTGCTGAAAACATTTTTCTCTTTTCTTTTTTTGTCACCTGTCAGGAGCTTTACGCAAAGAGAATAGACTGAATAAATAAAAAAAAAAAAAATGTTTTGGGGTTCCCTAGATCATTCAAATGTGTGTGTTTGATTTGAAAATTCATGTGGATCTCTGTAAGCAGTAAAATGTTACATTTATCTAAAAACTACAAATATAAATCATGGCTCATATTTGCTTTACTGAAATTTCTTAATAATAAGAGATCTGGGCTCCATGGCAGTGTAATATCAGTGTTATGATCAATTACATCACAACGTGATTGTCTGATTGTCTGACGTACAGTATATATTGTGATCATATGATTCTTGTGTATGTATCATTTCCTTCAACACAATATCTACAGCAATTTTCTTTTCAACTTTGTCAGCCATAATGTCTGATCCGACACAGTATATCCCACTACACACATGCAGAGTGTATGTATGGCAATGGATCGGTGCACCGGTCTGCTACGGTTCATGCTTTTTGATTATGATAAATGTAGGTCGAAAATCAAACCAGAGCTCACTCGGTTGCCTTTTGTACCCCCTCTGTACCTATGCAACCTGTGTGTGGTTTGGGATCAGCATTACCAAGCAAACCTGATAGTCCAAGCAGCTCAGGAGCTTTGTGGTGTTATATGATGACCTATAATCATGCTGTGTGTCCGTCTCAGAGAAGAGCAGAGCTACAATTTGTGGTGAAGGTGTGTTATTTAGTCTCGGCTATGTGGGTGTGGGTGTGTGTCGTTTTTTTGGGAGGCCCAGTGTCGATTGACGGGGCTAGATGTGACCTGTGATCGTTACACTTGTGCGTCTCTCTGGCAGCAGGAGCGTGGGTCTTTTTGCTTAAACCGAGAACACTGAATCATTGACGCACCCAAAAGCTGGACAGATGAGATTTTTTCCATTTTACTTACCTCTGCATGATTGACTCTATCACTTAACATCAGACTCGCAGCCTTGACTGCGGCCTAGAAACGCCCGCATGTTCTCCGATGGTTAAGAATTTAGTCTCGTTGAGCAGACGTGTCAACTCTTTAAGTCCTGTCACAGATGCGTTCTGATTAGCGAAATGTTGATATGGTTTGACAAGCAATTTAAATCCTCTTGTTAATTCTAATCCTCTTAGTAATGTTAGTCACTGAGAGATCTGCTGATATGCTGAAGTGTTATTCTGGGAATTGTGAACAGAAATCTAATAAATGCTTCACACTGATTCTGAATCATGCTCTAAAAGCATTTTTATAGATTAATCATTTTCCGGTTGTTGAATATTCTCAATATTTTCACAACGTTTTCAAATTCAAATTCAAATTTTATTCGTCACATACTCAGTCATACACAGTATGATATGAAGTGAAATGCTTATACGACTGCTATTGACCTTGCTGTATACAGAGGCTGTGATTTATTACACCTTCATAATAAAAAGTTACACACTGCCCTTACTTCCTCTGTGGTTTGCAAGTGTGACTGTTCGCAGTGTCCTTATTTTTTTTTTTTCTTTGAGTGTTTAACTGCTTTAAGACAAATTATTTCACTTTCATCTGTGCAACTTGTAAAGTGGCACTTCTCAACATTGCACTCCACTTACCATGATTTATTACTGTGACATACAATATACAGCACAGTGTTTCCCACAGGTCTGAAATATACTTGCAGTGATGGCCAGCGAAATGGCGTGTAACATTCATTACCTTAAACACAATATGTTTAAATTTTTTTTGTTATTTTTATTAATTTCATATTTCATATTTCGGAGATTCAACCTACAAACCCTCCCCTTCATCTCCCCATATGTGAAGAGTAAGATGAAGTAAAAAAAAATTATATTATAAATATATATTATATTAAAAAATTATTATATAGCATTTTTTGCATTCCTGTTTTAATATTTAAAATATTTTATTTATTTATTTATTTATTTTTAATAATAAAAAACCGCTAAGAAAAAAAAAAGAAATAGTACAGATTCATAAGATCACATCGTATTATGGTTGTTATAGATTGTTTGTGACTAATAACATGATAATTTTATGACTTCTACATTTTTGTGACATCGGTCCCTGTAAAATGTACACCTTTCAGAATTCATCTGTATACGTTTCTCACTGGGTCATGTCTTAAGTCAGATTTATTTATTTATTTATTTTATTTATTTATTTTTTTAAATGCCTGAATGATTCATATGTCACACATTCAAACACATTCCTCTGAAACTGTTCAGGTACAGGGACTGGACTGAAAACTGAGAGACAAAAACTTTCAAAAAATGTGGGTCTCCGCCGGACTATCCCTGAAGATTGTATGGGGAAAAAATGAAGTTTGGCTCTTTAGATGCAAGATATAGTGCTCGAGACTTTTGCGTTTGTATGTCTCTCCTTTTATTAAGGGACAAAAAGTAATCAGCCAATCTGAAAAAACACGAATAAATTGAATTATTATTTGTAATAATTTGCAGTCGTTGAATGCATGAAGTCTTTCTTCCCTGGTATCGCTCTGCCAAGCCTTTACTGCAGCTGTCTTCAGTTCCTGCTTGTTCTGGGGCTTTTTGCCTTCAGAAACTGCATGCTCTGTTGGATTATGGTCAGGTGATTGACTTGGCCTCTTTGTACCATTCCCTTTTTTTGCTTAGAGAAAATCTTGGTTGCTTTTGAATAATGAATAAGTCATTATTTGTCTGCACTGTGAAAATTCTGAGCTGATAATTTGGCTCTATGCACTTCAGCATGAATTATTCTGCTTTTGTCAGCAGTCACAATAGCAATAAATACAAGATGAATTCCATTGGCAGCCATACTGTACATCATGAGCTGATGTATTTCATGAGCTGTTCCTTCCATCTGTCCAGAGGATATTGTTCCAGCACTGTAGAGGCTCCGATTTTTGGCAGCTTTTGGCTAAAGTACTATACATTAGGAGGCTTACTAATGTTTTTACATCTTGTGGTTAACCGTCCCTGTTTTTAATTATATAGGGATCTGGTATTGATTGATTGTGGACTTAGACAGAGATACACCTGGAGGGTGCCACACTTTTCCTCAACAGGGAAATTTTTCTGTCAACCACCACAGCTGTTTTCAGACGTCTTCTGGGCTCTTGGTTTTTATGCAAGTTCCAAAGATTTGGCTAAACCAGATGTACTTGTTTATGTCTGTGAGGCTGTTTTTTGGTTTTTAAGTGTTAACAGAATGCAAATATCATGGAACCTTGGATTACGAGCATAATTTGTTCCGGAAGCGTGCTCGTATTCCATAAGAAATAAGGAAAACTCAAATTATTCATTCTACAGCCCAAAACAATAAATACATAAAAAATAATTAATACAACATATAAAGTAAAAATAACCTGCACTTAACATTTAAAAAAAAAAGTAAAAATAAATCCAGACAGTTAAGTGTTTCCGTTTGTGCGCGCAGGCGCAGTGTATTTGTATATGTGTGTGGAATTAGCCCCTCGCCTCATCTTAAACAATAAAACTCCTTCTCCCTCCAACACCTCGCTTTTTAAGTTTCACAACTAACATACACAATGCAAACACTGTTTTAACGGAAAAAAAAAGAAATCTCTCTAATGATATTCGCGTGAGCATACTAACGGAATCACTGCTGTAAAGTAAAAAAACAAAAAACAAATGAACCAGCACCTTACCTTTGAAAAGAATCGCGACAGAGCTGAGTTTTCTGTGTAAATACAGTGCGTGTGGCAGCTGGGGAGATCTGTGTGTGTGTGTGTCTGTGTCGGTGTTACCCATGCGCGCACGCGCCCACAAAGTACACATGAGAAAAGTGTGTGCGCGCGCACACAGAAGAGAGAGGGAGATGTTGATTATAAGAGACGAGCACTAAGATGCAGGAGGTGACTCTTATTTTGACACAGGAGACGCAGCAGGGGAGACGATTATCCATAATTCCCGCAGCGCAAGAGAGAGAGAAATCATTGGCTCAGTTGTGATCACTTGCCGCTCGGTGTCAAAATAAGAGTCGCATGCGTGATACATGATACTCGGCGCTCGTAAACTAATACTTGCTCGGTTTCCGATTTAAAAATGTATTAAAAACTTTGCTCAGTTTGCGGAACACTCATAAATCACGTTACTCGGAATCCGAGGTTCCACTGTACCATACTTGAAATCATCTGAAGACATTTTATCGGTACATTGTTAAATAAGTTTGATAATGGAAGAACCCATAGCTGGACATGAAACAGCTGAGTAGGTAATTGTCCAATTACTTTTTGGAATTCTAGAAAACGATGCTATACTGTAATTCATACACCGTTCATGCACTTCTGAGGTAAATAACCTTAAACTAAACCTGAAGGGATGCACTTTTTGGTCATTTAGATGGGCTAGACAACTAAATTAACAATAATTTGGTCTATGCACTTTGATAGAAGCATAAATGGCATAAGCAGCCTTTTGTGATTGATTTAAGTTAATTGTGATGATATTAAATGAATTGACATGGTCTGCCTTTGGGCAACAAATTAAAACTGATTCTGATTCTTTGCATTTACTCCCACCCCACACTGAGCTCTGGCTGCCTGGAGGTTGAGAGTTGTGGCAGCTGTATGATGCCTCGTGCGTCACTCGTTGCCATGGCGGCAGTGCCTCAAGAAATGGAACGGCTCTAGAATATGCATACTGCAGCGTATACATACCATAAATGATACGTTTCCGCGTAGTCTGCTGGAATGACTCGTTTAGCATTTTGCTTCTGTCTTACCATGAAGAAGAGAATGTTTACATAGAAAGAGAGTTTATCCTCTACTGCGTACAGAAAGATTACCTACAGTATACATGCATGCTGGATGTCTCCCAGTGACTAGTTACAGGGGCAGTTATAACGATGTTCATTGTGCAATGCTGACCTTTCATAATCCCTTTCACTCAAGGACATATTAACATTTCCACATAATTGTTTAATCACTAAAGTCATCTCTGGCGTGTTACAAAGTAAAAGCTGTCAAACATACAAGGAGTTGAAGAAGATTAGATTACACCTCAGCTGATTCTTATCATGCCTCATTTCTTTTTTTTTTTTCTTTTTTTTTCTTAGAAAGGGATCGGTTGCTGTCCCCAATGACTGGTTATGGCTCCCATGACTGCAACATCGACCATGGCAACACCAAATTGTACCCCGGGACAGGTGCCTGGGTTTCCACGGATCACGAAGAGGAAGAGCTGAGGAGGAAGTTGAAATATTTCTTCATGAGCCCATGTGATAAGTACCATGCCAAGGGCAGAAAGCCATTTAAACTGGTCCTGCAGATCATAAAGATCATCATAGTGACTGCACAGGTGAGCGATGAGAGCCAGTCACATCCACTGGTCAGTAGAACCAGTCATGTTTTTTAGACATCTTTGATATTTAACTAAAGATACCTTTGAGTCTTTGATGCGGGAGTGATTAACGGCTCTACTTTTGCCTCTCTCCAGTTAGTGCTGTTTGGTTTGAGTAACCAGATGGTGGTGACATTTAAGGAAGAAAACACAGCCTCTTTTAAACACCTTTTCCTTAAAGACTACAGCGACGGTTCCGACGACATGCTGGCAGTGTACACGCAGAGCGACGTCTATGATAACATCCATTATGCAATCGAACAGGTAAGGGCTACTGACAAATATATGTTATACGTATATATATATATTTATAATATATATATTTTGTTCGACTGAATTTTAGCTTTGATTGAACTGTGTATGTGGTGAAAAGTCACTCCTCATGCTGTCAGAGCCACTATTTGGCAGTTCCTGGAATATTCCTCCAGTGATGTGATAACCTGGTCATTCAGTACACTCAGGTAGTCATCTGACTTTTTATTGTCACATAATGCTCCTGAGCAACTGAAGCAACCCCAGAGCATAACGCTGCCTCCAAAAGCTTGAACAATGTCCACTATATATGATGAGTGCATCACTTCATGTGCTTCCTGAATGGGTCTATCAGGGTAATAAAGGATGCACATGATTAGAACTCATCAGATCATATGTCTTTTTAACATTGCTCCAAAGTACAAAATCTTTTTGTTCGTTTTTTTAATTGATTATTGTCACTAACAAATGCTTTTTTTTTATGGTCACGCAGGTGTTCCCAATCCATGTCACATCGTTTGCATGTCATGTCAAAATGCTCGTACTTTCACTTTTATACATTGCTCTGATTTCTCCTGTCGATGCTTTGCTTTCATGACGCAACTTCACCAAGCTTTTACCAATCGCATTGCATGTGTACTGTAAATGGCACGCTTACTGTACATTGCTGCTCGTACCTCGGAGTGCAGAAGTATGTGTATATCATTTAAAGAGCATAAACATCTGTCATAAATGTCTCATAAATCAGTTTAAATACTAAAGGACATAATGCATATTTAACATTCATAGCATTATTTGACTTTTTCTGAGGCTCCTGAGTATTACTAAAACGTTGAATATGTTTATTATGACAAGATAATGTTTCACTAAATGTTTGTACACGGACATATAGTAATAAATCAGGGGCTAAAGACCAGCCGTCTGGATTTAAGCTTCCTGCTGTCTGAAATCTAAATTCAGACTTCCTCTTAAGGCTGATGATTTGACGATAAAACAAATTGCAAGATTAAACTGATTAAATGTGGTATGTGGATGTATTGCGGTAAACTTAACATTTTAGCTTTTAAATGTTTATCTAGGCTTACAGCAAGTAATAGAACAAATCATCAAATTAAAAGGATGGTTGCCAATATTTAGGGCCCAAGCACTATAAGGTGTGCAGGACCCTCTTGTTTTCCTAAGGATGATTTTTTTTCCACCCTTTTGGACTTTTCGGGGGTCTTAATGGATGCCTGAGAGTCTCGAGGCCCGGCCCGGCCCCCACACGAGATTTTGCTGGATAGTTCATACACACTTTCACGTAGGCACACGAAACTCGGTACACATTTAGACCTCATCGAGCCGAGCAACTTTCGCACTGCATGTCCTGGGCTAAACTCAACAGGAGGCCGGTTATTTTGGGTCATTTGCAAAAATGCACCCGAGGGATTTTGATATACTCCTCCTAGGGAATTTATACGATCGCCACCAAACCAGACCGAAAAGATCTAAAGACATTGAGGATGCAAAATTGCGGAGGGATTTTCTATATCTCAAACGGGCCAGCCGTGATAATGTCTTAAACTTACACCGAAAAATTATTAATAACTTTCTGTGTGACATCACGTTCAGTGACATCATAGTGTGAGGCTTATGGTCCAGCATCTGCAGCCTATTGTACACACACAAACATCACAAATGGTAACATACACATGCGCGCACGCGCACACACACTAACGGACACAACAAATATTTAGGGCCCAAACTGACATTCGCCCCGTATAGTGTGTGACGTGTGCAGGTTGTGAGGTGCAACCGAGTGACGATGGCTTTTTCGTGGTCTTAACACACTCATATAACACGGGTTGTGTGCTGCGCCTGGGGTGGCAATGGCACAGGGTGCTTGGGCCCGTCATTGTTGCTTGCAACTATATTAATTTTTTTATTTTATTTTTTTAAATGAACAAATGCATACATTATTGACAAACTATTTGATAAATTTGTATATTTCCAGGAATAAATTTCAGACTGTTGCTTTTAGATAATTCCATTAAGGTCCATATCCAGTGCTTTTATTTATGTGATTAATTATGCAGCACTATTTCCTGGTATACAGTAGATTTGTTGAATGATCTACAGTTTGTCTAACACTTAGAACAACCTGAATCTGAACCTGAATCTCTATCTGTGAGTGTAGAAGTGTAAAGAGAGAAAAAATAAAAGAGAGATGGCATGGCCGTTTAGTACGTGACTAAAATTCCTGAGAAAGTATCAAGCAGTCGTTATGATTATGATTCATGTAAAACCATTTAATTATTACAACGCTTGTGTAATTAACTGATCAGTTTATTTGTAATACTCCTGGATGTTCCTGGATATGTGAACCGAATGTAAAACTGCTTGAAAGTTTACGTTTCAGTGAGACCTAGATGTACCAAGATGCACAGATGTACTAGAGACACTGCTGAATATGCTTTTAGCTGTAATGTAACTTTCTCAATCCAGTTAATCAAGATCTTAAATACCATGTGAAAAAAATGAATTTGGATTTGTAGATACTTCAGTTTACTTAAAAAAAAAAAATAAAATAAAAACTTCAATGGTTGATGATCTAAGAATAGTGCTTGAGTTCTGTTACTGCAAGTCTCATCTGTTACGTCATGTCTAGGTTTAAACTGGTCACTGTTTCTCTTCCTTGAACTTTCTTCAGTAACATGGTGTGATGGTGTTATGCCACTATATAAAGTGGATGGAAGAGTGTGCATTGTTTTGTTTTTTAACCAGAAATGATATTGTAGTTCAAATGTCATGTTCCTATTGTAAATTAGGATAATTATCCTTTGTGATTTCGCTTTCTTTTTCTGTGAAAGGGAAGTGACACTGTATAGGCTGCATGGCCCCCAACGTTTGGATTTAAATAAGCAAGAACCGAATAATTGCTGCAGTGATTTAATATGTTTCAGCTCGCAACAGATGAGTAAAAAATTTAATCCAACATCAGGCAAACAAAACGACTAAGGAGATTGCTGAACTTACTGAAACCAGTGTATTATTAGAACCTGGAAGTGTAGTGCTGAACCGAGAAATTAGTGTGGTTGGAAAAATCATGAATGATCAGAGATCACTTAAACTCTTGGTGAAGTTGCATCGTAACAGAATGTGTTCTGATAAGTTCAGATTGACTCTGTTCCAGGGCGATGGGGTGCATCAGGGTAAGAAGAGAAACGCATGAAGTGAAGCACCCATCATGCATGGTTTCCACTGTACAAGCCTCTGGAGGCTTATCATCTAGGGTTGCTTCAGTTGATCAGGTCTAGACTCGTTCTAGCAACGTTATGTGGCAATAAAAGGAAGTCAGCTGATGACCTGGGTGTACCGAATATGGCCTGGCCATATTAAAATTTAAAAAATTCAAATTCAAAGTGTGTAACATGCACAGTACGATATGCAGTGAAATGTTTATATGACCGCCCGTGACCTTAAAATTTAAAATAGAGAGAACAATTAACAACGAGAAATAAATTATGGAATAAAATAAGAATAAGTTTAGCTATAGAAAATTTAACAAAATATATATATATATATTTTTAAATATATGACCAAAAAAAAAAAATTATTTATACAAATATAGGAAATATAGAGAAGAATTTAAATGGAAATGTCCTGGGAGTGTGCAAATGTGCATGAATGTATATATGTACAATATATACGTTTTGTCCATTATAATGTCCATAAATTTCCATAAATGTCCATAGTCTGCGATGTGCAAAAGTGAAATGGAAAGTTCAGGGTGAGTGCAAGTGTGTATATTCCAGTATTCCAGTAATCAAACGGTGAGTGTGTGTTTCTGGGAACATGGAGAATCATTTTCCCACATCAGCTGACCACGACACTTTGCGTCATGGTTAAATGAAATATTAGTGTGCAACTTTTTATTTTTCCCTTATTTTCCCTTATTCCTGTCATACTCCCTCGAAATCATCCTCACCCTCCACATTTCCATCTTTTCAGTACCTGCACTTGCCGGAAACCACTGTGGGACGCTACGCGTATGTGTACGGAGTGGGGTACAACGGTAGTGCTTTGTCTCTCTGCCAGCAATATTATAAAAAAGGCCGCATCGACCCAGCCAACGACACCTTCACCATTGACCCGCATGTTATTACAGGTACCAGAACTGACCTAATCTTTGTTTTATGACCTTTACACTTACCACATAATTCCACATAGCATTAGACTTTAATAAAGTCCCAACAGATTAACCATAATATTTCTTCCAGACACATTGTAGTTGACTCTCATTTCTAACCATTAGAACTTTGCACTATAATGAGAAGTTTTTCTTTTTTTTATCCGACCTTGGGACCGGCAATAGGGGACGCCTGTAATCAAAAGGCTGGTAGTGAAGCACTGGCTGGGATGTGAACCCATGCCTTGCTCATGGCGAACGAGACGCTTGAAAATGTTTGATTTATAGTTTGTTTTTTTTAACATGCCTCTTTATTCTGTGTGTCTCTCCTTCTGTTTATAGCATGTGTGGGAATCTCGCCACTCAACGTACCTAATGGCTTTTTAAAAAGCGACTTCAGAAACTTTACTCTTAAATTTCACAAGTAAGAGTCACAAGTAAACCACAACAAGAAAATCACTTCTGTTTTCCCGTTGCACTTGTTATTTATACATATTTTTCCTTTTCTTCTGTTTTGTTGTCGTCGTCTTCCTCTTTTTTTTCTTTTTTTTTGTAAATCTGGTCTTTCGCAGGCTCATCAATGTTACAATACAGTTTCAGCTAAAGGCTATAAATCTCCAGACTATCATAAACAACGAGATTCCAGACTGCTACACTTTTGTAATCACGGTGAGCCGCCTTTTCCGCTCAGTGTCGTATTTTCTACCATTTCTTTTTAAAATGTCTAAAACAGGAACTGCTCCTTGAACAGAAAGCAGAACACTTCTGCATTCACATTTTCACGGTCTTACACCTAAGAACATTTATGCGAAAGCTGTTTCACCGTGACCTTTACCTGTTTAAACCTTGTGTTGCAGTAGGATTATAGTGTTACTGTATATCCAGTATCGTTTGCGTGATCTGATAACATGCCTGGCACAAAACACATTGAATTTGTTCTTGTTGAAATAATGACGTGTTCAGCAATTGTGGCGGCACAGACTCAGTTCAGGCAGTTGGCGATCTACTAGATGACGGACATGACGGTTTTAATAGATCAGCCAGTCTCTGTTGAGCAAGTGTTAAATTCTACTGTTGCTGCTCTCAGTAGGAATCTGAATTGCACTGTGGGAATATTGTAAACGGAGTCTAAGTAGATTATGTGACCTAATTGAGTCTAAATAGGTCACATGTTAATCATTCACTTTAATGGGCAAGTCAGGCCAGGTCTATTTTCCTTTTCAGTAATTTTTTAATTTTTTTTTTATTCTGATCAGATCGTCCTGGACAATAAGGCTCACAGCGGCAAGGTAAAGATCAGTCTGGATAACCAGGTCTCTATCCAAGAGTGCAGAGACCCCAGTGTGTCCGGCCATGGTGAGACCCAGTTTTCCATTTTTACTCGTTAGTTCATTGATTCTCATCTCATCGAGACATTTAACAATATGTAAAATAATCATTTATTATTGAAAATATGGCACAAAGATGTATTTTGTGCTTGGTGATGATTTGCATGCACACACTATATAATATTCCATGCAGTTTTATTCTGGCACCAAGGATGAGAGATAAAAGCTCATAAAACTAGCATTGTGTGTGCTGTGTGCTGTGTTTGCATTTTCCACTTCACCTTTTTTAAAGTTGATTAAGCATGGCTTTGCCTTTTCTTTTTGTTCTGCTTCCTAAAACATCTACATGTGCTCCTTTTCCCATATGACTTGGCATTTTTTCGTTTGTTTTGATCTCTCCCTTCTCGTCTAGCTGAGAGCTACACCCGGGTGGCCTTTGATGTGGTCGTAGCGCTGATTTGCGGCCTGTCTCTGGTGCTCTGTGGGCGCTCTATTGTCAGAGGATTCCTCCTTCAGCAAGTAATTAACAAGGAGATCTTCCTTAATGAATCAACTCCTCGTTTTAGGATTCGTGGCTTATACTAGTACTTTTCTCCTGCAGGAGTTTGTGTGGTACTTTAAAAGCAAACTGAATCGGGCGGTGTGTTGGGGCGACCGGATGGAGTTCATTAACGGCTGGTACATCCTGCTCATCATCAGCGATCTCCTCACCATCGTCGGCTCCTTCATAAAGATCGGCATCGAGTCCAAGGTAGTTAATAAAGAATGAGACTTTCTTATTAGAATATGAGAGATTTTTATAAGAATGTCATTTTTTTTTATAGATACATTTCTTTAATAATTTAACATGGCTTAATAGGATGTTCAAAATGGTAGTAAAACAATCCTGCCAAATGTATGATAAAATAGTTGCAAGTTTAAACATTGCTTTGAAACTTACAATAAAAAAATGTAATTGATCTAGAACTAAACCACTCAAGCTTTCATCTTGTGCTGATTTCAAGTCAGTAGTCTGTCAGAATCCAGGCGGACTGTTATTCTGTGTCAAAATAATGTTATGTTGCGACAACAAAGAATATAGAGTGGATTTATAGGTAACCGTAAAATATGTTGTTATAGTTGATCTAAATAACAAAACTTTCAGAACTTTTTCCGCTTTCAGAACATGTCGTCCTATGACGTGTGTGGGATTTTGTTGGGAACGTCAACCCTGTTGGTGTGGGTGGGGGTGATTCGCTACCTCAGCTTCTTCCAGAAGTACAATGTAAGTACACCATTATAATCTGCTGCCTCTATTTTCTACATAAAGCTTTCATAATCGAGTACCAGTCACAGGTACCCAACCAGTTATGATTTACGTTTCTTTATATTTTGTTTTCAAAGATCCAGACTTTAATATTTTCATATATTTTTATGTAGTCTTGGGGAATAGCTCTGCAGACTTCCTGAAGGACTTTCTCATTTTTGAAATGTTTTCAGTTTTTTCTTTCAATCAATTTAATCAATACACTTTCAGAGGAATGTTCGCCCTTTTGTATACTGTAGGTCCCATATCAGTTGAAATGAATGAATGATATAAAATGAAGTGACCTATAAATGAGTCTAGTATAAAAAACATCTAACTTCAAACCAGTGAGAAACAGGTGCAGATGATGACGACGACAGATGATCAGGCCGGAGATAGATGGTATACTGCTGACATAAACCGATATTATTGTGATGACAAAAAATACACGTGACATGCCGTCATCAGTCTGAGAATATTATTAACATAAATTACCAGGTTTATGTTAACGCTCCATGCATGCGGGCTGACGGTGGCTGCACACATTCTGGTTCATAAGAGGAATAGACTGTCTCTTAAAAATGCAGAAATTCTGATATTTATAAAGAAATGCTTGCCTTCATCACTTACAAATGAGTAGCCATGATTGGCCGGCCAAATACAACGTTTTTGTTGTTAGTCTTTCGGCTGCTCCCGTCAAGGGGTCGCCACAGCGGACTTTCTGATCCGGATGCCCTTCCCATTTTATCCGGGCTTGGGACCGGTGGTTAGGGTTTTGGCGTGGGATGGGAATCGAACCCGGGCCTTCCACATGAAAACCTTCAGTGCAGAGTTTTGATTTTTTTTATTCATTGATGCACAAAGAACATTGCAAATTATAACGAGTCAGTATAGTAAAACAGTCGCATTTTAGATACGCATTTAGAAAATAGATAGAAATTATAGAACATTTTTGCTCTTGTGTTGTGGTTTCAGTTTCTTTATTATCAACATTAAATAGTAAGAGAATAAAATACAGTATGTTTCATCTGTTGCTCTCCATGTAATAAAAGTCAATACAAATAAAAATAGTAAAAATAATTCAAAATTCATTTTACTTTCACAAACATTCGTTTCCATTTCTTTCATTTAATCTACATCATTTAATTTAATTATTTTATTTTTATATGAAGCGGGGGGTGTCGAGACTTTTGCACAGTACTGTATTTGCCAATTATGTTTTGATTGATTGAGGCCACATATATATACACACACACACACACACACACACACACACGCACACACACACACTCCAAGGATGTTCTTAATTCATCCTTGAATGCACCCAAGTCATAACCTAATCATCTCTAATATCCAAAAGGGAAACATTTGAAACTCTTTTTGTGGATATTCGGTCTCTACGATGGTATAAACACATGCCCGCATGCAATCATTGTCTGTTTTTGTTTTGAAACACATTGTTGCAGTCCTGACATGTAGACGGAACACATCTACTGTAGATATTAATCCTAGATTGAAAAATGTTTTGCATTCTTACCAAACTGAAAACAGACACACACACACGCAAACCTGTATATTTCCGTTCAAGTTTTTTTTTTTTAATGAATGAAGCATGAAAAAAAGTCCTCTTGTGTTCCAGATTCTGATCGTGACGCTGCGTGCGGCATTTCCGAATGTGATCCGTTTCTGCTGCTGCGTGGCAGTGATCTATCTGGGCTACTGCTTCTGCGGCTGGATCGTTTTAGGGCCGTACCACGTCAAGGTAATCCATAAAATCCCACTAGCAATCAGTGAAGGGGAATTTCCTTTATTCTTAATTTACGTGTTTGCTTTCACTGTCGGTTAATAAATATGCAGTTTCATGATCCATCAGGGTCATTACTATAATTAGACCCATTTTATTAGTCAGTATGATGTATGATATGATATACTTTGCGTTTAATAAGTGTGTAAGTTTATGTTGCGTGTTTTGTTTGCCTTCTTTCTTCAGTTCCGCTCTTTGTCCATGGTGTCCGAGTGCCTGTTCTCTCTGATAAACGGAGACGACATGTTCGTCACCTTCAGCGGCATGCAGGAGAGCAGCACGCTGGTGTGGGTCTTTAGCCAGGTGTGTTTTATAACATACTGCTTACACTTGGTTAAGCACTTATGCATGAACACACACTCAAACATGCTTCTGTGCAGCTTCAGTTTCGGGCTCATCTTGCACTTACTGTATACTGTTTAAATGTTTCGACATGAATGTGCTGCAGTTTTTTCACCTTTGCTCAGCACATTATTTGTTGACACGTACGAGCAATATGGCTGTGTCCTAATTCAAGGACTCCTTCTCGAAGTTGCACTACATCAGTTGTGTACACCCTATATCTATAGTACACCCTGCTTTGTCACACCCAGTTCATTTCAGGAAAGAGTGTTGAGTACGGTGGCCGAGAAGTGCAAAACAAAATGATAAAACCAAAATCAAAATAACAAATTAAAAAACAAAATAACAAAACCCAAAAACTATACCTACCTTTTTCGGTTTGACTGTATTGTCGTTGTGTTTTCTGATTTGTTGTATTGTTTTGGGTTTTGTTATTTTGTTTTAGGTTTTGTTATTTTGTTTTGGGTTTTGGTATTTTGTTTTGGGTTTTGTTTTGTTTTTTAATTTATTTTTTTAGGTTTTATTTTGTTTTTTAATTTATTTTGTTTTAGGTTTTGTTATTTTGTTATTTTATTTATTTTGTTTTAGGTTTTGTTATTTTGTTATTTTATTTATTTTGTTTTGGGTTTTGTTATTTTGTTTTTTTATTTATTTTGTTTTGGGTTTTGTTATTTTGTTTTTTTATTTATTTTGTTTTGGGTTTTGTTATTTTGTTTTTGAATTTATTTTGTTTTAGATTTTGTTATTTTGTAGTTAAGGGACTGATTTGTTAAATCAGGTGTGCTGGAAGCTGAGAAAATACTAAAATGTGAGGGTTGAGAACCAGAGCACACTGAAAGTCTTAAGTTTCAGCTGACACACACATGGTTCTAATGAGAATAGAAGTAAACACCTCAGCTGGAAACTTTGCAGATTGTTTCTAAATAATACAGGAATAAAAAAAATTATTAAATATAATGAAAGTAGATATCCGGTGCTGCTTGCTCTCCTTGGTTACTGTTCATTGCAAAGGAATTACACATTTCTTCCTGCTAACTCTTTGATGCATTGCATTCATTAAAATACAATTTCTTATCTTGATAAAATTTTTTAAGTGCCTCACAGGTTTTGCATATAACCGTGTTGTTCTCTAGGTGTACCTGTACACGTTCATCTCTCTGTTCATTTACATGGTGCTGTCGCTCTTCATCGCCCTCATCACCGGGGCATACGAGACCATCAAGGTAAGCTGGAAGGATGGGAGAGAATTAAACCTCTTACAAATATATATTTTCATCTAAATGAAAAGCCGGTTATGTGTGCATGTGTCCATGGTTCTGTCTTCAACTTTGGGTTGTTTTTGTAAATAGCACCAAACTCAGGAGCCCATTCACATCACCGATTTGCACGCCTTCATCGCCGAGTGCAAAGACACACCCAGCTCTGGGAAGTTCCGGGGAGTGGAGACATCGCCATGCTCTTTCTTCTGCTGCTGTGACAGGTCTGACCGCTTACACACAGTGTGTGCTGATGTGTATAGATAGGACAAAGAGTTAGCAACCGTTTCCTGACATTTAAAATAAAGCTGGGGATACACAACACGACTTTCACGATCCTAAGAGATTCTGAAAAGACTGGGAGTGCACGCTAACCGCTTCAGCGGATTTTTATTTTAATTTTTTTGTTTGCTTTTTTATGACGACTGAAAAACAGTGGATCATGCACTTAACGACTGCGCCAGATGAGGGATCACAGAATACACGACTTGTCACTCTAGCAACGGCCAATTGAACATACCAAACCACGACGCTCGTAATAGCAAAATAAATGTTGAAGAAGAAGAAGAAGGGAAAAAAAACAAAACATGGAACAAGTCAGGCAGAAAACGTTTTAATATGTGCCACCATCTGTGCTGAGAAGGGAAAAAAAGGAGGGGGGGGGGGGACACATTTGGATGAAGACTTGGGGGGAGGGGGGTCTTGGTAGGTAGGTGTATAGAATATTATTATTATTTAAACCAGTTCTTTGGGCTACATAGCAATTCTGCTGATATGAGGACCATCCCGCTCAAGAGATCCCTTGAGAAAGTGAATAGCAGAAAGTCCAAGATGAGGGTAGATTTGGGTAGTGGGGTCAAGTTAGGGTTGGTTAGCCAATCGGTTAAGGCAAGTCCCAGTGCTGTATTCATGATTTGTTTCTGCTTGTACTGAGGACTCTGCTGATGACAGACACTGTGGAATCGATATCTCTAAATTGGTCCATAGCCTCCCCATGTACAATATCTCTTGATGGATTTTGCGTCCACTCCAGTGACCCCGATGACAATGGGGATCACTTCAGCATTTGTTTTCCAGACTTTTAATCTCTTCCCAAAGCTGGTTATCATGATCTAACTTATCCACTCCTTTGGCCCGATTTTGTAGTCCGATGGAGCTGATACATCTATTAGACAGGTTTTGTTGATGAAGTTGGTATAAATGATGTCAGGCCAGTTGTTCTCAACCTTAATGTCAGTTTGCACAGGGACTGGGTTCGATTCCCACTTCTGTGTGCGTGGAGTTTGCATGTTCTTCCCGTGCTAGGTGGGTTTCCTTCGAGTACTCCCTTTTCCTCCCAAAGTCCAAAGACGTGCAGATTAGACTAACTGCCCATAGTGTGTCAATGTGTGCATTTGTGCCCTGTGATGGATCGTCACTCACTCCTAGGTGTACCCCACCTCGTGCCCTAAGTGTCCTGGGATAGGCTCCAGGCCCCGCGCAAACCTGTATACAGGATAAAGCGGGTAGATGCAGTGAGTGAGTTATCCATGATCTTATGTTCCTTCAGATTACATGCCCCCCCCCCCCCCCCCTATTGCCACAGCACATGTGTCCAATGGATGTATCTCACCTGGTTGTTGTGTCGCCATCTATAGGACCTGTTGGTCATTGTTTCACAAGCACTAACAATGTGATCTCTTACATAATAATAATAATAATAATAATATTTGTTTATATAACATTTTGAATTTCCCTCTATTTTTCTCTCGTTGTTTGCTATACTACAAGGTTTCAGCCTGTTCCTCTTAAATATTTGCTGATTTAAGTCTGTACCTCTTTAACACTTACATATTTCTCTGCCAACCTGTCATGCCATTTGGCTGCAACTAAGACAGACTTGGTATGATTTTTCAATCCCATACAAAAGTCTGTGTGGTGTATCTCCATCTTAAGCTAATGTTGAATGGAGAGCTAGCAACTTTTTATACTATTGACTGACTATTGTGCAGGGGGTCATGTCTAGTTTAGTAATTTCTGGCCTAAATAGATGGAATACTACAGAGCTGCCCCTTTTCTTTTTTTTCATAAGAAGAAAATATCATGAAGCATGAATAGTTTTAACAAAACGATGTAACAGTTGTTGAGAGAAAAGATCAGTTATGTTTCCTTCGCCTCAGAGGGGAGTCCCGAGCTGTAAAAATTACACTTTTACTTTTCCCTATGGATGAACTTGTTCTGAGCAAACCATGTACCTAATAATCAGAATCATAATTCTGGTCACTTCTTTACTTTCCAGGACCACAACCTATGAAGACGTCCTGCTGGTCAACTAATCATTTAACCGCTAACTCTTGCGCTCCCTGCTGGTGACTGTGTGATGCTGCAGCCATTCCATGGTTAGAATACTGGATAGGTACAGTACAGATACCAAGTCCTGCAGCCAACAGACGTTTATCTCCACACACTCGTCCACGCACGTTGTAGGAGAGAGGATCTTCCTCCTGGATGTGATGGTGAAGAGGACTGCATATTTCCCAGCAATGGAAACAAGAAACAAGCGATTTTCTGTCATTCACCCGGTTCACAGAGAGCAGCAGCACTATGTTGGTGCAATGCACAAACTTTATTTAAGACAACAGTCTATGTTTAGTTAATGTTTTACGTGTCGTATTTAATGATGATTTTAGTGCTGTTAAGTAGGCAGGAGCTTACATGCTTACATACATGTAGAGCTCCTGTTCATGTTTTTTTTTGTGTTGTTTTAAACTAAAGATAAATCCTGGCTAGCTTGTCATTTCTGAAGTAGAAGAACTGCCGTTGCACCGGACATCACTTTCACTACCCCACACATTGCACTTCCTCGTTGTTCCTTTCTGGATTATATGATACACAGCCCTAGTGAGCCGTTTTGTAATGTATTATTCGAGTCACTCCCCACTTTCCAACATCGGTCAGTAAAAATATCTGCTGAGACAAATGATTTGACCCACCGATGTTCAAGCAGTCAGGACAAATGAGGCATCTCTATATATGTCTTGTCTCCTGTCTGTTCAGAAAGTTTCCTCTATTGCAAAAGCGTTCAGTCTTCTATCGTAGGTGGGTTTTTTTTTTTTTTTTTTTTTAGTTAACTATTATGTGAGGGGCCATAAATGGATTTTGTTGTTCTGTTATCTTCTGCCAAAATTCTACGTGCCTTGTGGGTGTCGTAAACCAGTTCTTCTTTTGCTGCATTCAAATGAATCTTATTTCAATCCGAATGTGACGAATGTGAACTGGTTCAGATAAGGTGCGCTTCAATTCGGACTAGTAGTAAAGATTACAAATGCGCTCGAGGGCATTAAAACTTTAAGAACTTGGGAAACATTAGAGATGTTTAGTTAGGGCAGACATCTTGGAACAGGATGTTCCCTCGCTCTGATGCTGCAGAGGGGGTTTGGGCTGCTCTCCTGTTCCTGGATGTCAATAAGCTCAGCAGGGTGCAGTGTCGTTTCTTTAAAATAGGATTCTCTGAAGGCGTGTGACAGCATGACCTACATCTTTAAACAATACAGGCCATGTGTATGCTGGATTTTGGAGATGCAGCTGCAGCCAAGTGCAACTATGACGATCAAACTACAGTAGATTTTACCTCCTTTATTATTCCTTAAGTTTCAAAGAAGAAATGAAGTGGAGTGTGATTCTGTTGCAGTCATTCAGTATGTTTTGTCTCTGACTTAATTATGATGTACAGAATTTTTATTTATTTATGCGTACCCTCGCTGGTCACTTTATTAGGAACATTTATCGTATGTACAGTATATAGTTATCCAATCAGGTACATGATTGGTTTATTAACTGCATTACTGTGCAAGTGTACAGAGGGTTCTAATAAAGTGATTGGTGAGTATGTGTAATTAGGTTTTATGTACTGTATATAAGAAGTTTTACATGCACCAGCAGTAAAGATGATGCATTTAATGGTACGGTAACGCACACATTTTTTTTTCCCTCAGGTTCCTTTTAAGGCTGATTGCAATTACTGTGAGTACTTATTGCAATAGAAAATGGTAAACTGACCCAAGATCAGTCTGTTAAGGTTCTGTCTCATGTCTACTTGAATGAAGTTTCTAAACAATTCCATTTTTTTTTGTGTGTGTAATGATTTGTCACTGAGTTATATAAAATGTAAATATTCACAAATTCTGTTTCTGGCTTTTACCCATGATCATCATACTCGGTGAATAGATCGGACTGATTTCAGTGGCTTTTTAGAAACTGCTATTTTGGACACTTTTCTTTCTCGTCTCTGGTTATTTATCAGTTTCTTTGCACGTACGTATAATCTGTTCATTGTATCGATTTATTTTGCAGTTGTAGACTTTATTGAACTCGCAACATCTTCTGAGAAAATCATTGAATCTGTTGTTGTATAAAAAGTTCCTCAAATTCCGGTGTCCTATTAATGTTTTTATTCGATCCTCATGAAAAATGAACATTCCCAAGGTAATTGTGTGCCATGCCTGCGAAACATGCAACACGCAGAGATCATTATCCATCATCATTACTCTTTTCCTCTGTCCGCAATTCAGTTGGGTGTGTGACTTGCGAGATTCATATTCTCATTAGATTTTTTTCCGATTTTTACCGGAATGAAATGATGTATTTAAAAAATCTTTTCTGAAACACGCCGTGTCAATATGCCCACTTATGAATGTGCAAGTTTTGCCAGCTTTTAGCATGTTTCTTTCTTTTTCTTCTTCTTCTTCTTTTTTTTTTTTTTGTTTGGCTTTTCCCCTCCTAACTTGTATATCAGGGATGTCCAAATCCAGTCCTGGAGGGCCAGTGTCCAAGACAGGTTCCAATTCACCAACACTTAATCACACAAACTCTATCACCCTCTGGAATAAAATGGAGTGGCATGTTTTTTTTTTTTTTTTTTTTTTTTAATGGAATGCAGTATGGAAAATTAACACCTACTGTATAACACTAAACCAGAAACAGTAGGGGAAATGTGACTCACAAGCAATGTGTTTATGATGTATTACTTCTAACTCAATACTAGAACTAAACCTGATTTATGTTTATTCATTTGGTTGATGCATTTGGAAAAAAAAAAATCTGCATTGAAGCAGAAGTTCTCAAATGTGTGGTGACAAATGGCCTCTTAAAATGAACTGCAAAATAAATTCTACACCTCCGCCCTCAGTACTGTATTTAATAGATCCGTAGAGATTTTATTCCTGAACTTTTTCTCATTAAGGCCAGGTTGACTAGTTGGTCGACAACGACAAGTGGCAATACAACAAAGTCAGCTGATGATCTGAACGTCCTGCATGACCAGGTTTAAAACTCAATGGAGTTTTTCTTCCCTGATCGAACAGGCAAATTCTCACCCACATTAACCTGTATACAGGGTCGTGAGGGGTGCTTATCCCAGGAGAATTAGGACATGGGGTGGGGTGCACCCTGAACCGAGTGCCAATCCAGGTTAATAATGTAATAACTTGGACTGTAGGTTGTCATTTCCAATACCATAACAAAATTATAAAAGCTACAGATCCCACTGGCTTTGCTTCAGGAACCCCTGGATTACACCGAAGGGTTCAGCAGTGGTTCAGTTGCAGCTGTCCTCAGCACGGGAAGAGCAGAGCTGTCATTGTGGTTTGGATAATTCCATGCAAATGGCAACCTTGCCATGGAAAAATACATTTGTAAAACACATTTAAATGCTCACACAGGTCTATATTTACCTATTAGTTTATCTTCTCTGTCAAATATGATTAGTGACTTCACACTGAACTACAACATGCAAGACCTGCAACCCGCATTCACAGATCACAGACTAGAATTACACATTTTCTTTATTATGGAGAATATTGCAGAGAGTAATCAAAGGGTGAGGAACATGAAGTTCAACTCTAAATCCAGGTATGTTACTGAGTGAGGTCAGAGAAAATGTAGCTAAGAACAGATGCTTATAATTCATGTTCATGCGTGCACAAGGTGCTTTCGCAGTATCTGTAACGCAGGTGCTAATGCAAAGTGCACCAGATATAATTTACTGATTAAACTTCTGGATGATTTAATATCTGTGGCCAGTTATAGCATAAAGCCATGGGGTTTTTTTTTTGTTTTTTTTTTAGGCAGATACTAAAATGTACTATTAGTCATTATGACATAAACCACACCCTGCTGCTCAAATATTGAATAGACAGCAAGCATCTGGTATTGTCGTTACTCAGCAACCAATATGGTGGCACTTCTGTTCAGGTTAACCGTGTATTTACAATTTAAGTTAGAATTCTTAGTCATTTTTACTTCCAGGAATTTAAGAGGTATAAGTGATGAATGAGTGAGTGAAAATATGATCCACCTTCTCACATAAGGACCACGGTTGCATTTATGCAATTACCAGTGACAATTACTCCAAGATGTTTGGTCAAAATATCTACAATGTTATAACACTATTTAAATTAACATGATCAACTTATGACTAAATGAATCTGCAAACAATTGTTGTGAGTTCAGAGCCTTTCACATGGAACACTGGGCTAGAGATGAAAATACACCTAGGATACACACACACACACACACATTTACTCACTCATTCCCACTTTGGAGCAATTTAGCATAACCTGATCATGTTTTTGGTAAGTGGGAAGAAACCAGAGCAAACAACACACTGGGAACAAGAACACTGCTGCATAGAGTAACTATGTCGTTTGACTGATCATACAGTACATACAAGGTTGCAGAGAATTATCAGATCATTCAAATACGTCATATTATATTAGCCATATTTGGGGTGGCACCTGCTACCCTGTACCACCCATGTGGGTACATCCCTCTCACCCTCTATATAGCTTACTTCTAGTCTAAGAGGCTTAGCAAATGCTACATTAGATAGTAATTTCTGATTCCTGTCAGTAATGTGGCTCACTAATAGATATTGACTTGCACTTTGGTGCATTGAGGGGCAGGAGATTGGCCCGGAAGATTCCTCTCAGCCCATCTACAACACAGATACTGAAAAATAAAAAGAATCAACCAGCATGTGCGCTTCAGGAATGTGTAACTTGAGCAGTCCCACATGTAGGGCTTATATATCCTTCGACGCATTACACACAGGGATATGGAAATATATACAGTATGGCCAGATAAGATATACTGTACAGAGACATGCAGATTTACTTTGTGTGAACTTTGGTCTTACAGTATGTGTGTCATTTCCTCATTTAATTTAATGTTTTTTAAAATTATTGCTATTATTATTAATCAAATGAATTTAACTGATTTGTTTTCATTTCCATGGATTTAAAACCATGCTATTAATACTTGTAGATGAATAATTAACTGAAATGCTTTGTTATAAATATTTAATTTTATTGTATATGCAAAGCATTCGGACACTTTGGACTCCAAAACGAAACTAACTGTAATAAACATGTTTTGCACACAGGAATATACAGGAATTCAAATGCAAAATACATATGTATATTTCCCCTTTAAGTGGGAGTTGCAGTCTGTTTTTTTCTCAACAGATTACCTCCCTTCAGCTAGGTTGTCTCTCTGCCATGACTTGCAGTTTGTTTGTTTGGAGGCTGAATGCGTATTTCATCCTTTTCTTCCTTTCTGACTTTGAACAAAAGTGCATGTTAAATCTTGCATTCATTCTATCTGTCCCTTTTCAATGGCGATGACAGCTGCAAGCTTAGATAACAAAAGACTGAGAGCTCTTGTGCTCCAGATTTAAACATCTAAACATGAAATATCAAAGTTAACTATGTGCATCAGTGCTGAAAAGGGTCACAAACCCAGCCAAGGGTTTAAATATTAGCAGCACTATACAGTCATGTAAAACATTAACCAGACTCAGGAATTAAAGGATGAGGGGAAAGTGGGCGTGGCTGTCTGGTGCGACTAGTTTGCATAAGCAAACGCGAGCCAGGGAGGGGCGCTATAGTTTATAAATGGATAGACCGGGGTAATTCGGGGAAACCGGCTAGGTCGTGGTCGAAGCCCGGTGTGTTTGTGTATATGTCTGCGTCCGTGTTCAGAGTCGTTAGAAATCAAAAAGGGAAGGAAAATGTCGAGCGTTTAAATCCTTTGTTTGCTCCACCGCACACCCTGCGTGTCTGACTCGAGCGCGCGCGCGCTACGCAACGATAACGCGTTTGTTAAATGCCGCGCTGCCCGCGTGCGCTCCTTTGAGGTTTAATCAGGAGGAGAATTCCGGCCTACGGGTGAGTCAGACAATTATTAAAGCGTTTAATCCTACCGAGTCGTGTTCCTCAACCAGACGGAGTGGATTTTTAGGAATGCAGTTGAACGTAAACGGTTTTTTTTTTTTGGTTTGTTTGTTTGTTTGTTTGTTTTAGAGCACGCGCATCTTAATTGGAGACGCATGAACGGGTGCATTTTACTCATTCATAGTCTGCATTCCTTGTTTTCGCCTGGCTTCACGTCATGCATGCGTTTTCTGTGTTTTTGCATGCCTCACATCGCTCACAGCTCCACATAGTCACGTCTCTCGCCAGAAATCATATGCTCGAATAGACTGATCGTGGTCGCCTTGGAAGACGAATAATTTTGTAGCCAGACGTCCTATCCATATCACCATACAGACATTACTGAAGAAAGAAAAGGAGGGGGACATGCTTCTAAACATAGCCCTCGGATGATCGATTCAGGCGTTGCATGAATTCATTATCTATTTACTAATAACTGCTAATATAAAATGTGTTTTTTTTTTCTTTTAAAGTAATGTCAGATGAACATTGCATTCATGAATTAATGCATTTCCCTGTAAGAGGTTGTATGCATGACAAATTAGCCTGTGAATGTATTCTGTATTGTGTGTGTGTGTGTGTTTGGGTCAGGTGTCTCCTCCTTTTTAAATCGTCTTGGTCAGTAGATAATGCTGAAGTCGTGTCTTGAAGACATCAAGCTGCTTAAAGATTGGATTCGGATACAGTGTCATTCAGATCCCGTATCGTTTACCGGACACGTTTACTAACTGGCACATCAAATCGATACTGTGTAATAGAGGCTGATTGATTGTAAACATCCAGTCAATGGTGCTCACACATCACTGTGTCTCCAAAATCCACATGCCGTGTCTGTCGAGAGAGAAGCTTATGGATGACCCAGCCTTGTTTGCTTTCAACAGAGGTGTGAGGTTTTGCACTCAGGGAATGTTGGAGAACCCTGATGCCAGCTGCACTGATCCCTGGTCAGGTTCATGCTTCCTGGATTAATCTCATTAACATATGGGCCATTTTAAAAAGTGACCGCTGCGTTAGGTGCGACTTTGTATGATGACGTTTCTAGTTTGGGATTTGGTTTGCAGAATTTGGTCCACAATTTCTTTTTTTTTAATTTCTGCTGCATCTCTGTCCACAGTGTGTGTGTGTGTGTGTATGCGTGCGCTGTAGCTGTATTGCTGAAACAAAGTTGTTCGAAAGTAAAGAACCTCCAAATTTAGTGTTTTCCTTGCCAACGCACCCACTTAAATGCAGATGGCTGTTAATTAGCAGATTCCTTGAATCACCTATGTTCGAGCAGGTAAGATACTAAGACGTCCTGGACGTTGGTGTGGGAGCCTGTCGGTTGCAGTAACGTTGCCTGTATTTTGTCATCTGCCATGTCCATCAAATTGTCTCTTTATATGGGATTGGATGATTCTCGGACATGTTTATTTACCAAACACCATGGAATTTTGTGAAGCCAGGCCTTTGATGCCTGTAGCTTCCTGTCTCTTTTGTGATTTATGGTGTCCAGCATTCTCAGCATGTGTCAAACCTAGGCTTGTCAACTGGTGTTAAAAGCTCAGCTGTGTCAGGTTATTGAAGACACCTGTTGTTATTAAGGACATTTGGCTTAACTCAGAATTGTTTTTAACATTGTCACTAGGCAGGCTGTATGCAAGCAGTGCTGTTTCTGGGTCAGATTTACATTGGAATGGGATTCTCATCAGTAGGGCACGTTCAAGTTCCTTCATCCGGTTTTGCGTCCAATCCCGTCGTCCTTAGCATTGCATTCAGCGAGCTAATGATTTTAGTTTTTTTTTCCTTGCTTTAATGTTTCACATTTTCCTCTGTAGTGTGTTTGTGTGGTCTGAGCAAGCAAATGCAATATTTTTTGACACTGGTTTTGTTTTGGCTTATTGGCCAATGGGAAAATGTATCTACATAATTATGACTGGGGGAAAAGTTGCTTTACAGAACCCTTGACCTGTCACATGAGCATTTTTGTTTGGCTAAAACTCTGGAGTGATAACATCTTTGGCATGGCATTGTTTGCAGTAGCTGCCGACTTTGATATTGATCCTGCCCAACCCAGACTGTCACTAAAGTAATTGTGAAGATCGTCATGGGGAAAAGGGGATACTGCATTCATGTTGAAATATTCGCACTAGTACTTTTTTGTTATCTCACAATACCTAGGTGCAGATTTGATCTGTATCGTGATTCTATAAATATCATGATTTTGTAATTATCCCAATTCAGGATGTATACCATTTTAAGCAAACCACCTCAAATGCAAAAAAAAAAGTTTTTGAGTGAGTATGGCAATTACATGTATTGCCATAAAAAGGAATCGGGTTGCATAATGATTCCTACCCCCACCTGCACAAAGCCAAAAAAATCTCTAGTGGATATTGTCTTTGAGGTCTAGGTCTGAGGACTAAGCATTTATTAAGAAGTTGCGTGCAATTCTCTTTTAATGCCAACAACGTTTGCAAATGGATCAAGTGTTGATGTATTATAATGCTGGCACTGGAGCTTTTCCAGTTCAGTAATGAATATTGTGCTGTGACTGTTGCTGTGCTTTGAAATAAGCTCATTAATTGTCATCAGTGGCTTAGCAACTGACTGACTCACGTCCTGTTCATTATATATTGTTTGGTTTATAGGCAACCGGTCTCGTTTTAATTCGTTTATGCTTGACTCCTCTCCATTGCTAAACGATGTTGTCACAGCATCATGTCAAGTGACTAAACCAATCATGTTTCTGTTTTCCATCTGCACCGCTTTACCTGTTTTAATCACTCTGCCAGTGTAAGTGATCTGTGTAAGAATGCAGTTTGACTTTCTTTCTGAGCAGGGGGGGAAGGACTGCGCCTGCCACATGACATTGCCTCTCTGTTGTCAATTGTTAAAAGTGCTATATATAAATAAAATCGACTTCACTTGACTTGTTGTGGTGGCTTACCAAATGCTTCTGTCCTGCTCCTTCCCCAAACACCCCCCTTGATAGTTTGGCACGGTCATGCTCAACCCTGACCGTGTATACATACACACCCTTTATTGAACTCCGTAGTGTCATTTACAACATTTGATATATAATGGTTGAAATACTAATCCTGCTGGGTATGAGAGAGCTACTGACTGCTACCTTAGGGCTTTCCTGCTCATATAGGCCATCAAAAGCAGTTAACCCTTTCAGGGTTCATTTTTCTCCTCATACATTTAATTGCATCAGATGCAAGGTCGTTATTAAACACCCACTGAAAAAAGGGCCATTTCCGTGGTTATGGTCTAGTAATGGTGGTGGGTATATTGAGGGTGCGGTCTGCCTGCTGATGGAAGGATCTTCCAGTTTTTTTGGGTTGAGCTAATAGGTTACTCTAGGTCACATTAGGATAAGGAAATTGTTGGTGGGTTTACAAGCTGTATGAGAGCATTAACCATTGGAAATGGCTGCAGCGATTGTTTCATGAGGGGGGGAGGGGGGGAAAGCTGATTCTGAGCAGAACAGTCTTTTGCACTCACTATTTTAACCAGTGTATTTAAGAACTACTTCACGACGATGTATGCAATGCTGAGACGGAGGACTATGTCGACCGTTCAAAAGCATCAACCTGCTACTACATCCATGATGCCATTTACTCAGTCTTTTGTTCAGCGTTTCATTAGTATATGCGAGCATTCATATGATTCCCACTTAAAATAACAATCCAGCATTGACATTCTACACCCTTGTATCGCATTACCATCACACTAGGTAGAAAACAAATACCAGTTACCAATTGGAAACAGGAGTGTAGTCAGTGTTTAGTGTCATTGAGAGGTCAAACGAGAGCCTCAAATCACCATGTCCTTGTCCTACTTGGCATGCTGATGCACTTCAGGGCCCCAATATGAGGGTGTGCAGACAGCCAAACAGTCGGCGCTCTCGCTGGTAGTCGGGGACATTGACGTCCCAAAAAGTACAGCAGGGAGTAGAAAAGCTATGAAGCAGAAACCATATTTCAGAAGGAGCTGGCAGCTGTGTGTGCGCACTGATGACATGATAAGATTGTATGTAGCCTTATAAGGATGTCCATTCTCTGCCTTTTATTGCCGATGTTTCTCCTCTAACTGCAAGAAGTGATAAGTTATTGGTTTATTTATGTGACAGTTTTGCTGCAGGAAGTTTCCCAGAAAGTTCTTGAAACTGAAGTTTTGCAAAAAAATGTTTAATGTTATTTTTCTCTCTCTTTGGCTTTCAGTACGGAGAGTTGTTTTGTGGTTGTTTTTCACTGGAAATGAAAGACTAGGGGAAAAGATGGATTTGGTCATCATGCTGGCTCTTGTGTCAAGAATGCAGGATGTGGCCAGCTTGCAGCTGCACAGGAACACAGTGCACACACAGATCAATTCAGCTCAGTTTATGGGGGCTGTAGTCGTTTTGTGAGCATTAACGTTATAGAAAACTACAGTATGTCATGCAAAGGGCGTTTCATGACTATTGACCACCCATCGTTCAGCTACAATAACTCGCCATTCCACATGATGACATTTAGACCTACAAATTCTGTCCTTTGCATAGAGCCCTACTAGTTACTTCAAAAAAAAAAAAACCTGCCTCCATTCCCTGTTCCATGCTACAGCTTTAAACGCTTCTCGCGTGCTCATAAAGTGGGCCATATTTAATGGCTGCGCTCTGATGAACAGACGGAGGCAGAACACTAGGCTGCACAGTCTCCGCTTACTGGAACGACGAATAGATGGATGGGTGGGAGGTGGAAGGCATGTTCATGTTTTCTGCTGTAGACAGAAGGTTGGGTTCATCCCTTCCCTTATGAGGGCCATAAAAAGGGATAAATGGGGTTGTCTGGTCTGGCCAGCTCCCCTTTCCTCTCAGGTCCTATATTTAAGAGGTGCTTAGGTGAAAAATGAAATTGGTGTCCTCCTTAAATCCTTGATTGATTTTGTCTATTTTAAAATCAAGTCTCGCACACACCACACTTGATCCTATTCCATGTTTTAAGATTGAGTATGTACTAAAAGAGGGTGTGGGATCATGAATGAAAAACAACCTGCTGTCTTTCAGCTAACAGCGCCCATCTCGGAGGCGTGGGTGTAGTTGTGGAGAGAAAACGGGAAGAATGAGCATTAATTAGGAAGGGATGGTTTAAAATGCTATTACTTTACAGCCTACAGCTTCTGAAAGATGATCCTTCTCAACTAGAATGATGAGGAATCACCTTTTTTTAACCGACAGGGTTTTGTGAGTTGGATGTCAAGTTACAGTACCACTTTCTCTTGTTCAGGATGTACGTTTCATCTGATCACGTCTCCTGTATTTACCACGACTACCATGCATGTACAAATGTGTTGGTCTCTTTTCAATTGATTTTAGTAGTATGTTTTTTATTTTTTTTTTCCCCCAAAACAGTGAAAAAAAATAACTTTATCTAAGTAATCTTATATAATCTAAAAGTTATTTAAAATAATCTGTGCCAATATTTTGCAGGACTGTAGAATTTCTCAGATACATCAGGATTATTCAATAATTTGAGAGGTTTTATGCAAATAGGGGCATGGCCCACTGTGGGAGGGCCTTGTATTTAATTATATTTGTGTATTTAATAGCTTGCTCTCATGCATGCCTTGCAGATTAAACAGATGGTTGCACCAGTACCATGTACAGCAATAAGTTCATTCTTCATACTACTACAGCACTTGTTCATGCACTTAAATTGTATCCTTTTGTCTGTTCCCTCTGCCCAGTAATACCGAGTACAAATTGAATTTCACCGCTTCCGTCTTTCTTCTATTACATCCCCCACCTCCCCAAGAAACACACCCTCACATTTTATTCATCCTATTGCTTGCCGGTCAAGCCAGTTTTCAAATCCACACAATAGCTCTGTTTCCCAGGCCATCTGCTTGCAGGGAACAGGTCTCATAATAAGGATGATTGGGGGTGGAAGAAAAGGGAGCAGAGGGGAGTAGAGGTTTAGAGAAGTAAAAGCCGTGGCTTAAAGGGCAGCGCCGCTAAAGAAAGTAGAGCGAGAGGTCAGTGCGTTCACTGCTGTGGTTGTTCTTTGCGAGGTTTCTCTCCAACACCAACTTTGTTTGCACTCACAACCTTATTTTTTCATTAGTCCCAGAACAATTGTGACTGTACAAGCTAAATATTAACACTCTGGCAGGGATTTAAGGAAGGATCAAGTTTGGTTGAATTATGAACTTCTGGTGATTACCATGAATCAGCATTGCAACTTTTTTTATTTCTTAAACTTTAAAGTGTTGAGATGTTTAATTCTCTTCTCTTCGTTCTTTTTAAGAAACAAAAGTTGCCCATCAAACAGCTGATCCTGGGTTAAGTGTATACAGCACTGAATCCAGACTGACAACTGGAGCTTACCAAAAAAAAAAATCAGGCAAAGGCTGAGATGAAACCTGATGGGGTTGCTGCAACTCCGGCTGAACCAGTAGATGATGTGGTGGAACCTGTTCCTGAAGCAGATGTCAATGAGGAGCAGGTCCAACAAGACTCAAATCCATCTTCTCCACAGCCTGAGCAGCCTGAAAATGAATTTGCGCAAGAAGGAGCAAACTCGGCAGTGCCTCCTGCTGCAAAAGAGGATAATGGGAAATGTTCAAAACCAAAGGACAAGAATAAAGCCCCAGTGAAAACCAAGCCTGGTACAGCAGGCCCTAAAGCACCAATGGCAACAGGTGCTGCATCTCGCCCTGCTACCACTCAAAGCCGAGTGACCAACGGAGTTATGAAGACGGCCTCAAATGGTGCAAGCAAGAAACCTGCGGGTATCATCTCCGAGATGAAGAAAAGTGCCCCTGTTGGAGCATCTGCTCAAGTAAGGAAAGTGCCCGCTGTTACAACTGCAGCTCCAAGGACACAGGTGAAGCCGGCTGAAAGGAAGCCTGTTGCGTCTGCAAGGCCAGAACCCTCCACAAGTAGTGGGATGAGGAAAACAACAGCAGCAAGCTCATCAACTCTGAGCAAAAAGCCAGGCACAGGAGACGGTACTGCTGCATTCAAACCCAAGACCACAGGTACAGCTCAACACACGTACTTGGTGCAAGTTGTATTATTTGGCTCAACTTAACTCTCCATGTTTTCTGCAGCACCAAGGCCTACTACTGCACCTGCAGCAAAAGCCAGTGTTCCAGGAACCTTTAAAGCTGCCCCCGTTCCCAAGACAACCAGGTAAGCCAAATGATCTAGGCTTAGTTGAAATGGAATTTCAATTCCTGACCTGAATGATGCATTTGACAGCTACTGAATAAGGCTATAGCTTTGCAGTTGTTGGACATTTTGCCTTGGCTTACATTTGCAGCATGATTACATTGAGAGAAATGGTCCTCTTTGGACCACTGATGGCCCCCAGTCATAATGAATATTTAAAGACGGTGTGTAATTATGAATAAAAAGTTATATAAACATTAAACATTATATTGGTGGCCAATGTAGGTGTAAATGTTCGTAGGGGTGAGGGGTTACATAAGTGCATTATCCCTATAGAAACGACTTCCTTCCTCTCTATTGCAGTGCTTTATTAGATCAAAAGCCCTGTCAGCATAAATCCGGCATACCCGCACAACCACAAGCTACATAAGTGTGCACACAAACACACAGCCCATTTAGTCCATTTTATCTTCAGAGCACTTGGGAGCCATCTTCTGCAGATGACTATTCTACTGAGTGCACTTGCAAAGTGTGTGGACGTGCAGCATGTTGCGCTACACACAGGGTTTTCTACAGATTTAGACTCATAAAACATTGGATTCCTGGAAATACATAGAGCGTTTTTTAAGGCATCCCTAAACTACCCAGTTAACGTTGGATTGTTTCTAAAAGTGCTTTAATATTTTTATTGGTTTATTAATTTTTTTTTTAAAGGTGTCGAAATCCTCTGAGCAAGGCTTGAAGGGTTGAGATGTTGTATCCCAGTTCAAACCTCAGCATTCAGGCTATGCACACACAGCCCACTGTCATGCTGGAGCTGTACTCACTGTGGTGGTCAAATAAATGCTGTGCGCTGCAGGAAATGTCAAAGTGAATTCCCAGCCCATGCCATGACATGAACGTTTAAATGGTAAAGTGTATAGTAATGCAGATACAGTTTGGATTTCTTAGGGAATAGGAACAAACTGTATTTCAGAAGCTGTTATTGCTGTCCTTTAGAGTTTGCATTGACACATGCATTGATATATTTCTCAAATGTTTCAGTAATCAGTTGATGTTATGCATTACGATTTTCTGCATTCCTTTTTCATTGCCATGAAAAAAAAACATACAGTATATATTTTGATTCATTCCCCCTCCTTTTGTTTCTCTTTTCCTGAACCTTTTAAAGTCAATCATATTTAAACGCCTTCAGATTGATGTTATTTAATAAGAAGGTCCAGGTCTTTTTGTCCTCATTGTAGAACAATTGGCCATTGTGGAAGCATAATTTGTTGGGGAGGACACAGTCCAGGCATTTGGGGCATTTAAACATGTTTTGCACCGTGAACATGTAGCAGTGTGCACAGTACCAGTTTGGCATTGTTACAGCCAAACAATAATTTTTTTAATTATTATTATAATTTTGTTTTTATTAAAGCATTACTTTCTGATGCTACTGTCTTGAAACAGATTTATTGCTATGTAAAAAGGACTTCATTAAAGTTTAATTTCATTTGTACAGATGGCTTGAAGTATCCATCTCAAAGTTTAATGACCGTTTTTATTGTTGTATTTTAGGCCCACTGTAGCAACTACTCGTCCTTCTACTTCCTTAGCGGCGGTTAGACCAACTACCACTGCTAGTAAATCTACAGCTTTAAGAACCGTCTCTGCTCCCTCTGCTGTTGAATCTGCATCATTGCAGCCTTCCAAGGTCTCCACTACTGTAGCAGCTAAAAAAGGTAGATACAACATTAGCAGGCTTATTTTTTTTCAGTATGGTTTGTTTATTCTGCACTTGCTGTCACATAATCCAGAATTAAACGTCCGTGATTTTGTTGGACTTTCGTGTTTTGTTGGATCCATTTGCTAGAGCATCTTTGTTTTTATGCTACAACACCTTTCTGGCAGTGTACATTTTTATAGTGGTTATGTAATTCAGCAAAAATTATAGACGGGTTGCCCATCAAAATGGTGGCTGGTTTGGTTCTGGATCAGGTGTGATGTCAAATGCTATTAAGGATACATTACACGTCTTGATATTGAGTGGTATTGATATTGAGTATGTGTATAGATTATTTTTTCTACTATCCATTAAATACCATTCGTGTTAACCATGCAAATGGCATCTTCTGCATCCTAGATATTAAAACCACTACCAGTGCAACAGCCAGAAAATGGGTAGCCTCTTCCACTACACGCTCTACAGCTACAAAGGCCTCCAAACCTGAGGCCCCCAAACTGGGACCAGCTGCCAAACGTTTACCTAAGGACACTAAAACATCTCAACCAAAAATGGATGAAACTAAACAAGTACCAACTCGGAAGGTCCCTCCAAGTCCCCGAAACATTTCCTCACGCCCGGCTTCAAGCAGAATGGCTGCAGAACTCGGTAACCACAAGCAGGGGGTAGGTAGTAACCTAGTCTCTGCAAAGCGTCAAACAGCCAAACCATCACAGTCTGTTTTGCCATTAGTCATCAAAAGTAAGCCTTTGGATCAACAGCCATCAGAGCTTCAGGAACCTGCTGCAATTTTGGAAACATCTGCCTCTGTAACAACTGAAGCCATAGCACCTGTAGAGTCTATGGTAGAAGCACAAAGTCCTTCAGCTGAGCTAACACCTTCTGATCAACAAACCAATGCACTTATGGAAGGTCTGGAAGAAGGGGTACAAGTACCTGCCTCAGAGACTGCAAACAAGGACACTGTATTAACCAAAGTGACCATGGATACTGAGCCATTAGATGTACAGTCTGTACCTGAATTTATGTCTAATCCTTCAACTATTGTGACAGAACCTGAAAAAGTTCATGACTATGTTTTAGTTGTAGCACCAATGGCACCGGAAATGACTGAGCAAGAACCTGTAACTGCTTCACCGTGTGAGGTCCCAATTATTGCCCAAGTGCCCAATAAGGACTTGGAAGTTGTGGAGAAGCAAGAGCAAATCATTTGCAATTTTGAAGAGGAAGAAGAGAGGGAGGGCAGTCAGCAGGTCTCTGTGTCTGAAATGAGTGGTACACAGCCTACTGAAGAGTCCAGGCCGGGCTCAGCTGGACTGGCTGGCTCGTTATGGCGAGCAGGAGGCCTACCCTCAGAATTTGACTCAGAGGATGTAAGCTGCAGCCAGCAGGGGGCCTCGGAGCTTAGTGCTCCTGGTGTTTTAGAGGGCACTGAAAGTATGGATGATCTAGGTGAGGCTAGCCTGAAAGGTGCTGACGGTGAAGGTGCATCAGCAGGTTCTCCGGACTTTGAGAAGTTCCCTGATATTCCGGTCAATGAAGATGACGATGACGATGATGAAGATCGTGTTGATGATATGGAAGTAGAATCGGAAATGACCGATGAACCACACAGGCAATGCAATGACAATGAAGAGGAAGATGAAGATGTGGAGATGGCGAGTGAGGGTGTTACGGAGAGTGGTCTTGAAAGTTATGGAAATGCAGATGAAGATGACCTTGCTGAAGACTACAAGTTGGACAACCTGAACCGTATGCAACCCTCATCCATTCTCCCTACTAACATTTCTGCAGGAAATCCATTTGCTGATGCCTGGATGCAGCCCCTACAACCAGATCCTTCCCTTGTACCCACTCCTTCTAATCCTTGGCAAACGTACTCAGAATTCCCTAACCAACCAGCTGTTCAAGCCTGTCTGGATATTGGAAGTGCCAAAACAGATCTGTTGTCATCCCAGTCCCCAGCTGTTATGGATACTGTTTCAAGCTCACCTCAGCCTTCTTTAGAGCATGCTGCAGAAATGGATATGGGCCTCAAACAAGGCTTGGAATCCCATTCCCAACAAATTTCTCAGTCCGACTCTCTGCTTGGCCCAGAATTAACCATCAATACTTGTAGTGACTCAAGCACACCTGAGGAGCCAAAAGATTGCAGTACAAGCCCTGGACTAGAGAACCAAAAAGGGGCATCACCAGTTACCCCAACTTCTGTTGCTTTGCCGGACACAGTACCAGATCAAAGTATACATAGATCTGCCCATGAGGCTGAACCTGAGCCTCTACCTGCAGATATGTTGGCTGGTCTGTCAACCGGGCTGACTTCTGCACCGTCCTCCCATTTTTCTGCCACTGGGGATGAGGCTAGTGACACAGAAGGGGACATGCAGATCAGTGACCCTACTGAACCTGCTTCCACTGGAAATGAATGCTTTGACAGAACACAAGTTGTCCACAGCATGGCAGCTTTGGTGGAGGAATGTGAGGAGGCCTGTGTTGAGACGGAAGGAGGTGGTGGTAGTGACACTCCTCAGTCTGCCACTTCAGCTGCCTCCTATGGTTTTGAGTGTACCACCTCGAATTCTAATGCCCAGTCTATGACAGAGAGCTGTATCAAAAGCCCAGGCATTTTTTCTCTCGAAAATGAAGAGCAACTTCCAGATGAAGCCAAGGACCCATCACTTATTAAGGAATTGAACCTTGCACCTGACTGTGCCCCTGCAAATGCTGACGACCTTGACCAGCAAGCAGAGCTTCAGTGTAACTCTGAGGAGTACATGCTTTTTGGGAAGGTTGCTGAGGAGTTTCCAGAGCCTCGCTCACCAAGAGATACTGTCCACCCTGCCACAGGTTTGGAGAGTTCTTCCGCGTCAGAGCACCAACAAGACTTGGATCTTGACACACCGCATTTGTACTACTCCACAATATGTGAAAAGACTGATAGCTTCTTGACAGGTAATGTATAGACTACACTTTGCCCTTGCACCTTTCAGTGTTTGCCGTCTGTCAGGGTCTTCCCAGGTTTGTCTTAATGCCAAAAATTAAAGATTTGAAGAGGTTGGTCATCCAAAATGGCAGTGCCACTCCCTAACACTATTAATAGCACCCCATCAATATATGGCTTAAAAGTCCTGTATGTGCAATAACTACTACTATTTGCAATTAGAAAGATTATTTTGGTTGTCTTTTAAAAAAAAAAAAAGTTTCCTTGTACTGGCATGAATTGTGGAGTTCACAGAACTTTTCAAGGAAAAAGAACTGTGAGAATGGTTCGGCATTTTGTGTATTTATCATGGCATTTTAATGCAAATACTAATTGTTTTGTATTTTGTTTACTCTTCTCAATATATTTGTAAGTCGTTGTTCTTGACTTTTACTCGTGTCCCCACTCCACACACATGCCTTGTTTCTCCTTTGCACTATTGGGTTTGCTTAACCCTTACCCTTAATGTTGTGAAAATATATAATTTTCTTTTTTTTGAGTACCTACTGTCTTAGCTTTAAATAAAGGTTAGATATTTAACACAACTTTTCTTCCAGTATATTTTTTAAGTAGTGATGATAAATTGCACTTATATTAAAGTGGAAATGTACCTGAAATGAATCTGTCCATTAATCTATTCTACTTTTCTACTAATCTACTCGTACCCCATAATGACAAAATGGAAACAATATTTTAGAAATGTCTGTAAATCACATTTACACAAGTGTTTATTTGGTACATTTTTGGGTATGATGTGATGAGCTTGGCCAAGGATTGGGGGATTTTATTTTTTTTTTTGCCAATCTTCTTTGCACATCCTCTCAATCTGAGTCAGGTGGAATGGGAACCGTTGGCTTACAGCCATTTCAGGTCCAGAGACCAGAGATGTCATGCCTCTGGCTGGGCCAATCTAGGACTTTTACAGAGTTGTCCCTAAGCCACTTCTGTATTATATTGGCTATGTCCTTAGGATTATTGTCATGTTGGAAGATGCACTTTCAGACCAGTTAGAGGTTCCAAGCTCTGTAGAACAGGTTTTCATTGAGGATATTGGTACATTGCTTCATTCAGCTTCCCCTCAACCCTGATCAGTCTTCCAGTCCCTGCTGCTTAAAAACACCTCCACAGCATGAGGTTGGAACCACAATGCTTCACTGTTCAAATGGTATTAGGCAGGTGATGAGCAGTGCCTGTTTTCCTCCAAACACAATGTTTAGAATTCAGGTGCTTTTTTTTTTTTTTTTTTTTTTTTTCTTTCTTTCTTTTTTTGCAAACTCCAAGCAGGCTTTCATGTGTTTTACAGCGAGGAGAGGCCCCTCTCTTGCCGCTATGTCATAAAGCCCAGATCATGGAGGGCTGCAGTGATGGTTGTCCTTCTAGTACTTTGTGCCATCTCCAACCAGGATCACTGGAGCTCAGTCAGAGGGACAGGCCCTTCCACCCTGATTGGTCAGTTTGGCCAAAAGTCCTGGTTATGCCAAACTTTTTCCATTTTAGAATTGTGAAGGCCACTGTGCTCTTGGGAACCTTCAGTGCAGCATAGTTTTGTTTTCAGACAGCCAAAGCACTGGCCTCGGACAGAAAAAACAGTTCCATGGCAGCACCAACACTGGGGGTGGGATTATGGCATTTAACTAAAAGTTTGTGACCACTATCGTTTTATAAATTTTTTTTAAAAAAGCACTCGGAATGCAATGGGTAGCACAAATGCTTTTTAGTAATGATGGTTTGGTCCCAAAATAGACTCGCAAAGCCAAGAGGACCTGCTCACAAAGCAGTGTTAAAGTTTGCCATTGTTATGTAACTCTCTAGCCCATAGAAAAACAAAAGCCAGTTCTTAGAAGGTTTGCTTATGCACCGGCACTAGCACAGGACATGAATTCGACTCCTGGTTCACTTTGGTGGAACAAGAATCTGAGCTATCTGAGCTTTCTTTGACCTCATGGTTTTTATTCTAAAATCAGTATGCATTGTCAGCTGTGAGGCCTTCTATTGAAAACAGTATGTGCCTTTCCAAAACATGTCCCATCAGTTTAATTTACCACAGATGAACTGCAATCAAGGTTTAGAAACATCTCAGCAACTATCAAGAGAAGTGGCAGGCACCTGATCTAAAAGTGTTGTTCCAAAGGGTCAAATGTGTTTATTGCAATCTTTTCTTTTAAAAAAATTACACGCATTTATAAAATTTTCACTTTATTACGTGGTACTGTCGATTAATGAGTGAAAAATTAATTTAAACAATTTTACTATCAGGCTGCAACATAAAATTTAAGAAAGCAAAGGGGGTCTGAACACTTTCTGAATGCACTGTAATACAAGTCTGTATGGTTGTTTCACTTGGAGTTAACCATTTAAAGCCTGCAATTAATAAGCCAGAAAATGGTGTTCCTGTTTTAAAATATTGGATGGCTGATGCATCTTATTGTTCTTTTTAATTTCTAAAAAAAAAAAAAATGTTGCGTTCTATACTGGCAGCCTTACCACTTTTTAGCACATAAATCACAAACGTTTTCATATCTTAAATGAATGTTGCATTTATTGAAAGCTGGAGTCCAGACGTTGCATTCCTATTCCAGTCTGCTTCCATTTCTATTTTGGTGTATCCCTCCCTGCCTCTTTTTTCCACCTACCCTGACTCCTACTTGAACTGCCCAGAGGGAAGGAGAAAGCATGAGATCTACGAGGCTTCGGATCTCATTCAAACCAAGGTGCTTAGTTGTCCTTTCCCTCTTTTGACCCTTTTTAAATGCCTTCATCTCCATGTGGTTTGGTTCTCCATTGTTGAGTTGTCAGATGAGCTGCTTTAATGGAGGACTTGTACTGACTTGCAGAAGGAATCTTTGGGTCTGTCCAATTTGAGACACCTGATTGTTTACCTGTAAACTGGCTCATCTTGCACAAAGCACTGTGATCTGTCCACTGATGTTACTGTTCACATGGGTTTTTTGCTTGAGGCATGCTTTTGTGAGTGTGAGCTCCTCCTTCCTATTTGCACATATTGCTACTTTTTGTAATATGCATGATGCTTGCATGTGTTCATCCAGCTGCCTTGTTTTAAAGGGTTTTGTTTAAAGAAATACAAGCTTTATTTTTTTTTTTCACAATAGTCTGTGGTTACTGCATATACAGGGTGTGGCCGCTTTCATTGCACAAAAACCACTGCACAAAATCTCAAATTCTTATGATGAATGTTTATTGAATAGACTTTTCCCCTCTGAGCTTTATTCATGTGCCCTGCTTTCTGTAGTCCTCCACTACCGACTTACTTTTTTCCATCTTTCATTTACGGTTTAATATTTTACTTGCATTACTAGGTATATCATCTTATCTCACTAATGTTTTCAAACTTCTACTGGACTATTTACTGTGTTTACAGGAAGTGACATCTGTACCTGGCAGCAGGAAAAAGTGCCCGCAGTTCATGTGACCCGCCCACCCAAGAAGCACCATACTGTACTACGGGTGGATCATGTGACCCGTCTACCTATTGATCTTCCTCCCAGGATGCCAAATGTGGGGTGCAAAACTCAACTCCTTCGGCTAGAACAACATCAGCAGCAGCTGGAGGAGATTGAACAGCGGCGGGAGCAACATAGCAGAATGGCTGAGAGACAACTGCAGCAAACAAAGGGTGAGAAAAATAGAACAGAGGGAGCGATTGAACAGGAGGAGAAGGAAAAGGAGCTAGAGGAACAGAGGAGGGATCTGCTCCACCTGCAAATTCAACAGCAACAGGAGGAGCTAAAGCAAAGGCAGCAGATCATGCAGTGGCAACTAGAGCTGGAACAACAGCAACAAGGTAGGCACCCAAACAGCCACCAGAAGAATTTAACTACAGTTTCTATGTCGCCTTCTGGCCTTTGCACCATCTATGAGGCACTAGAGACCAGTGATGCAGAGGAAGACTTTGAAGAAAAAATAGAAGAGGGAGAAATAGTGCTGAAAGTAAAGGTAGAACATGAATTCTCCTTTAAAGAGAGATATAGCAACACCGAGGCAGCCTCCAGTTCAGATAACCTAGATTCTCCACAAACACGGAGCACACCTCCTTCTCTTAGTCCTGGAGAGGACCACAAAGGCTTAAATCTCTCTGTGGCCTTCGACAGTCCTCTTCTTTCTGGATCTGCCTCTCCCAAGCAGCCTTCTCCTATCGAGTTTGACTGGAGCAAGAAAGCCGATATTGTCCAGCAGCTGATTAGCCAGACGTTATTGCTAAATGGGGACAACTGCTCCCCACTTTTGCTCCTCCCGGGTGGGGCTGCTGGGACTCTGAGCCCTCTAGAGGCAAGTCTGTGGCCAAACCTGCCCCCACTTACTCCACCTTCTGCCACAGTGACTTCTGTCAGCAGCTTCTCAGCTGAGATTTCTGGCAGTTCTCCACAAGGAGAGTGGACAGTAGTGGAGCTAGAGACTCATCATTAAGGAGTAATGTTGAGGCAAGAAGGCTAAAATTGTAGCTGCTGTGGGCTGAAATGAGAAGCTACCAGATTCTGATTTTGAACAAATTTCTTTAAAAAAGAAAAATCTTAATTTTAACAGAACCATCAATTTAATCATTCAGCAGTTAGTGTTGGTCACAATGATGCTGTGATTTCCTCCCCTGTCTCCTCTAAGTCCGATTGCGGAACCAGGAATTGACTGCAATGACTCTAACACTGTTATGGGAATTAATTTTGTATACTTTCCTGCTTCTGCCAGACAGTCATGCCATATCACACCAGCTCTGAGTCAGCAGCCCATTTCTTTCTTTTTTTTTTTCTTTTCCCCTTTCGACTATCTGGTTGTCTTTCCCTTACACACATCATCATTTAGCTGGGTAGAGCAGAGTAGAAGACATGGCTTGCCTCATTTGTAATTTTTTGGCACTATTAAAAATGGAAGCTAATTGAAGCAATTGAATTAACGAATACTGTTAGGAGCAAGTGTTAAAGCATCAGTCTGATTAGCCAAGAATTATTTTCTCTGGTGCTGTTAACGTAAATTTTTAACGAATGTATTTGAAGTTGGAGTAAAGGAATAGTCTAGAGGCTAGAGTTTGCTGTCTCAGTATACCAGCTAACTGATCACAGTATTGCCTTGGCAATACATAGGACAATGAGATGACCGTATATTGATGCTAGTGGGGAACATTGAGCTATCAGGTGAAATGTTAAGGACTTGCTCGAGGTGAGGACTCTCAGTAAACTTGCATGCTAGGGCTGGACCAAAGCATCCACTTAAAAGATTGAATTGATTATGGCAGTGTCCTGTGGTCAAATGAAGCTTATCCCAGAAAGCCAGAACCCGATCAAGTGTAAATTCTGTGAATGAAGACCTAATAAAATGGTGCTCTGCACACTTTATGAAACTGAAGTGGCCTCCCACAGTAGCACGACTGATATGCACATAGGCTTCTTAAATGTTAACTTCCTGGGCCACAACAGAAGCAAGTTCGGGGATTTTGGTATAAAGTCTCATTTTCATCATGCGGCCCCTGATTTGTGGATGAACGTAAAAAACGTGGCGACACTTTGAAAAATTTCATGCAAATTGATGTAACTGTCATGTCATGTTCCATCCCTACTTTATACACTGATTGCACTAACATGGAAATTTCATATTTAATTTCAACATTTGCTCACACCGTGGTGGGAGAATGGTGCTACTAATAATTATTGATTATTTCTTTGTTTTTTGTTTAGTACATTTTTATAGATGAACATAACTTGTCTGGACTACTCACCTTACACTTTTCAAATAGTGATACGCCATTAATGTTAGGCAGCACTGATAAAAGCCATAAACATTTTTTGTGCCTCATTAATGCCTGAGATCCAAACCGTAACTTTGTATGAATAGATTTTGCCATGTTGTATGTCATTCTGCACTGTGACTGATGTAGGGCTGGGTATCGTTCAAGAATTTGATACCGGTTCCTGGGTGATATTTTTTTTGTTTTTGATAGCAAAAGGTCATTTTCGTTTTTGTTAAAATGGACATTTAAGATACATTTTTCGGCTCTGCTGCATGTTTACAGACTCGAAGGCATTTTCCTGAGTATAAACCTGTTTACTACAATAGGGTTGAAGCTCTTTTTTTTACATTATGTTGGATAGTTTTATATTTAAGCAACGTGAGATTTTGACCCTGTACAAAAAATTTTTCCACAACTGGAAGTTCTGTTAATATCAACAAATAAGTGGATGAAACCAGAAATTATATTACCACATGGCTGCTGTACCTCTTGGACCACTAGATTAAAACATTTCAGGCATTGATTTGGGGATGGAGATTTAAGGGGAAGTTTTGTAATGATAGGCTGACTTGAAAGATGAGAGCCATCCTTCTTGCAGTCGAACACGGGACAACGTCCTGTTTAAATCTTTTCTACATATATTCAAGGGTTTCATTAATTTCTTTGTTTTTTTTTTTTGTATATATTGCATCACATGCTATTTGGCATAAAGACCAATAAAATGGACTCCTACTTCTGTCCACTTGGACATCTTTACACCCATGTGATGCACAATGTAGTCATGCTTCTCAAAATACAACGCCCGGTCTCTAGTCGCGGCGGTAAGCATGCTTTACTGGATCAGTCAAGGCATATTTCAAAACTCAACCATCTCTAAGCACATTGGTCAGTTCCATAAAAAGTTAAAAGATCGGTACCCAGCCCTAAACTCATTTGAAGAATACATGTCCAGTTCTTTAAACTGTCTTGTAATGTTTTATGTAATGCCGTCCCTTTCCTGTGAAATGTCGGATTTGTACTGTACATGCTTTTGTGAATTTAATTATCCCCTGAATGTGTTTACTGTAACTGTGCATAGATGTGGCATAACTTTCTATATAACTGGGATACGTTTTGTCTGAATAGTCTAGTCCAAAAAAAAAAAGATAAATTTCTGAAATTGTATAGCGGTTTTTGGGAATTTGAGGTATTGTAGGTCTTTTTTATTATTATTATTATTTCAATATTCCATTATTGGTTCATTTGCAATCAGGGAATTTAATCTCCAGGTATATAACCAGTACTACTGTTGCTGTCATCACTGTGTGGAATAAACGTTTAATGCCTTGATGCCAGTATTTCAGGTTTAGTGGATGCCCGGACACACTGGACTTAATGTTTAATAATTCACTGTAAATAACAATCAGGGATCAAAGACAAACGAAGGGATCAGAATTATGGAAAATGAATCCAAGAATTTATATGAACTGTGATCATATTATGCACAATAGAACTTTAGTTTCGTTCTGTACTATTTTGTGTGTATTTTTGTAATTTATTTTAAAATGAAGGAATGTATTTTTGTATTTAGTTTGGAGATGTTCTTAAACCATGGCAGCTCAATTTATTTTTTAGACTGTGTAAGTTACTTTGTTTCAGTGCTAAAAGGAAAAAATAAAGGTTAAAATGATCATTTGATGTTTTTTTTTTTTGTGTTTTTTTAACAGCAGTTGTGATTTGTAATATTTTCAACAATACAAACAATTGAAAATATAATGAACAGTAAAAAATTCTTACTAAGCATGTAAGAATGATTGATTGTCTTGGTTGACATCCTGTTCTTCAGTCTCACGGGATGGGAGTTTGTTGCTCTGATCCAGCCTCAGACAGGAGCATGTCCAGGAGACAGTCTGTGGCATCGCAGGGCGACGGCTCTTGCGTGCCCAGATACAGCAGTGGGCTGTACTCACCTTGAGGAATCGCGCACAACACCCTAAAATATATTTGACTACCGTGAGTGCCCATTGATGGTTAGAGTTTAAGAGTTAAAAGCTTAATGCTAAAAGCAAACTGATCAGCTTTATTGTAATTAGTGATTATTTCAGGTTGAAGCCCATGTACATGTCTGTCTGTCTTTCTGTACAGCAGAATGCTCTGCCTAACTTATTAATACAAAGAAAGAACGAGAAATGTAGTGTCTTATGCCTTGTTTATGCTACGGTATACACTTATTTCGTTGTCCGCCAAATAATACACTCCCTTTTCGGTAATCGTGCAGTGAATCACAGATGAGAAAAGGAAAAAGTAGATCGGATAAAGATGTTTCGTCTTAAAACGACTCCGAGTTAAAATTCACTGATCACTTCAGCTGTGAAAATATTTAGTTTAGCTTTTTTTTTTTTTTTTTTTTTTAATATAATTTTTTTAAATTAATATCTATTGGTGTATGTTTTGTTTACATTGAGCAAGAAGCTTTTTTTAAAAGTAAACAAAATCTGATATGTAAGTACTGTAAAAGCTTTGTTCCTGTTAAGTGACGCATATAGCCACACTCATCCTCAGGCAAAAGCGCCGAATCATTAAAAAAAAAAATTAAAAAAAAAAGCTAGATGCTATGCCGTGCCAACCTGACTAGACAGACATGTAGATTCCCCCCCCCCCCCCCCCCCCCCCGAGACTGGTTTCGGGTTCTCCAATGTATGAAACATAAAGACATCACTTTGACAGATGTGGAAAAAGTGAGTCCTATTATATAGGTACTACATGCTTATATAGTGTAAGTTATACAAGGAGTGTAGGGTCATTTCAGACTCGGTTGATCTATCGAATTATTTTGGACAGCTTGGTGCACTGTGAGCCTAAAAATCCATCATGCTAATTCTCAACAGCACTACAATGCTGCTTTGTGAACATGGCCCAATAACCTTAGCCCTGATTTGTTAGATATGTACAAATGACCCAGTGTGTGAGGACAGTTTCAGATTTAGTCATGAATTCCCTCCTTGTCCTTATTAAGAGATGATGTTTTGTGTGGAGAGCCCGTTACCATTCACTGATGTCTTCAGTGCCCGAGTCTGTGTATATCGGTTCCCATTTCCCTACAGACCACATCAATAGTGTTTCCTCGCCTGGCTTTCTGTCTTTCTCTTCTAGTGGCTCTCCCTCCACTAAGATGACGTTCTCATGGCAGAGGTAGTAACTACAACAGGACAAAGTGAAAATAGTATTTTATCATACTTTTACTACAGTGTTGTTGCACAGCAACACAGTAATTTAAATAAAATTTAAACTGTAATTATTAAATGTATTATTTAGTACAAGTCTTATGTATTTATCTCAGCTAACGGCTAATAATTGGACAAAGTATCTCAATAATAGGATGTTTGCGCCAACCTTTCGTTATAACCTCAAAAGCATTTTAAAAAAAAACTCTTAAAATATTGACACTCTTATTAGCTATAATAAATTGCAGCCTTTCGTGATTAAATAATTGCAAACCTCCATAATGCAATCTTGATTTTTATGCAAATAATGGTGCAAAAATACTACTTCCTGTGTTACTAAACATCAAACACTTTAATATGGCAGTTTGATCCTCTCACAGTCTCACTCACTACTCTGTAGTGATGCCTTGCTTTCCTCCCACTTTCCTTGCACCCTGTTCTTCTTCCACCTCTTGTGTCACAACTTCCGTCCTGTTGTTTTCATCTTCTCCCTCTGCCTGTATCATGGGATTTCGCTTCACGTTCCAGCGCATGCGTTTGTACAGTCCGGTCCTGGTCAGGGTTACCAAAGGAGTGGGTTGACAGTAACGGAAGACTGACAGCTCGATGTTATTCACCTCACACTCGCCAATGCGGAAATGTGAGTGACTTGGAGAGATGGAAAAGAAAAATTAGACCTATTATTTAAAAAAAACATTCTCATATGAACAAACATTTAAATGTGCAATATGCAAAAAGCTGTAATAATAAACTTAAGATATTCTGATTTCTGATAATGCCATATGGTTTACAAGCATCAGTTAAAATTTTTCTGGCTTAGGAATTAGTTTCAGTCTCAGTCTGAGAATGAGCGGTTCAGTCCTGCCCCGTGTCTTTAAAAGATTACGCTGTTTTTGACTTACAGTACATCACCGAGATGAAAAATTAGGTAATTGCGAGCTCTGAATTCTCATTTCTAAGGTATGCTCTCCCTGCTCCAAACAGTCGACTGTATAGTCAATGTTACAGATTTAACCAATGAATATTTGAAAGTCAACAGATCTATAGCAAATTCTATTATACATTATTTATTTGCTGCTTATGCTTGAGTTAACCTGATGAATTCAGTGTTGAGACCATTCCTAGTAAGGACTTTCGAGTTAAGCTGAGTATTTAGAATAGAATACAAATTCTAACAGTCTATTCAGTAGGACTATCAGCTGTGTATCCACCTGACTTCTGCACAACACAACTGATGGTCCCAAACCCATTTATAAGGCAAGAAATCCCACTTATTAAACCTGACGGCGCACACCTGTGAAGTGAAAACCATTTCAAGTGACTACCTCTGGAAGCTCATCAAGAGAATGCCAGGAGTGTGCAAAGCAGTAATCAAAGCAAAAGCTGGCTACTTTGAAGAACCTAGAATATGACATATTTTCAGTTGTTTCACACTTTATGTATATAATTCCACGTGTTAATTCATAGATTTGATGCCTTCAGTGTGAATCTACCATTTTCATAGTCATGAAAATAAAGAAAACTCTTTAAGAAGGTGTGTCCAAACTTTTGGTCTGTACTGTGTATACATACAGTCATGGCCAAAAGTTTAGAGAATTACATAAATATTGGAAATTGGAAAAGTTGCTGCTTAAGTTTTTATAATAGCAATTTGCATATACTCCAGAATGTTATGAAGAGTGATCAGATGAATTGCATAGTCCTTCTTTGCCATGAAAATGAACTTAATCCCAAAAAAAACTTTCCACTGCATTTCAATGCTGTCATTAAAGGACCTGCTGAGATCATTTCAGTAATCGTCTTGTTAACTCAGGTGAGAATGTTGACGAGCACAAGGCTGGAGATCATTATGTCAGGCTGATTGGGTTAGAATGGCAGACTTGACATGTTAAAAGGAGGGTGATGCTTGAAATCATTGTTCTTTCATTGTTAACCATGGTGACCTGCAAAGAAACGCGTGCAGCCATCATTGAGTTGCATAAAAATGGCTTCACAGGCAAGGATATTGTGGCTACTAAGATTGCACCTAAATAAACAATTTATAGGATCTTCAAGGAAAGAGGTTCAATTCTTGTTAAGAAGACTTCAGGGCATCCAAGAAAGTCCAGCAAGCGCCAGGATCATCTCCTAAAGTGGATTCAGCTGCAGGATCGGAGTGCCGCCAGTGCAGAGCTTGCTCAGGAATGGCAGCAGGCAGATGTGAGCGCATCTGCACGCACAGTGAGGCCAAAACTTTTGGAAGATGGCCTGGTGTCGAGAAGGGCAGCAAAGAAGCCACTTCTCTCCAAAAAAAACCATCAGGGACAGATTGATCTTCTGTAAAAAGTATGGCGAATGGACTGCTGAGGACTGGGGCAAAGTCATATTCTCGGATGAAGCCTCTTTCCGATTGTTTGAGGCATCTGGAAAAAGGCTTGTCCGGAGAAGAAAAGGTGAGCGCTACCATCAGTCCTGTGTCATGCCAACAGTAAAGCATCCTGAGACCATTCATGTGTGGGGTTGCTTCTCATCCAAGGGAGTGGGCTCACTCACAATTTTGCCCCAAAACACAGCCATGAATAAAGAATGGTACCAAAACACCCTCCAACAGCAACTTCTTCCAACAATCCAACAACAGTTTGGTGAAGAACAATGCATTTTCCAGCACTCTGGAGCACCGTGCCATAAGGCAAAAGTGAGAACTAAGTGGCTCGGGGACCAAAACGTTGAAATTTTGGGTCCATGGCCTGGAAACTCCCCAGATCTTAATCCCATTGAGAACTTGTGGTCAATCCTCAAGAGGCGGGTGGACAAACAAAAACCCACTAATTCTGACAAACTCCAAGAAGTGATTATGAAAGAATGGGTTGCTATCAGTCAGGATTTGGCCCAGAAGTTGATTGAGAGCAGCCCAGTCGAATTGCAGAGGTCCTGAAAAAGAAGGGCCAACACTGCAAATACTGACTCTGCGTAAATGTCATGTAATTGTCGATAAAAGCTTTTGAAACGTATGAAGTGCTTGTAATTATATTTCAGTACATCACAGAAACAACTGAAACAAAGATCTAAAAGCAGTTTAGCAGCAAACTTTGTGAAAACTAATATTTGTGTCATTCTCAAAACCTTTGCACACGACTGCGTATATATATATATAATCGTAGTGTGCTGCTGTTTTGTAATGCATTTGCTAGGTCACATGGATGTTTGCTTGTTTGATTTTAGTTGTATGCATGGATATTATTAAAGATGTATTTGAGTGTAAAGATGTAAGCTTTTTAAATCCTCTCTAAGATTTTTTTTATACATGATTTAAGACAAATAATGTTTTGGAAGTATAAAGTACAACATCATTTTGATGCAGACCTGAATGTACTATGAATATTAAAATTATTTAATTGCCATCTTTCAAACTGCTGACCTATCTGAACTCTACGTTGATTTGTCCGGTGTTAAACTACATCTTTTCTGAATATGTTAATGTTTGCTTACATCTCTCTCTCTTTAAAAAAAATTATTATACATAATTCATATTTAACGTTCATCTTTAGTTTGTGGTGATAAACAAATAGGAAGCATTAATCATGCACACATCTTACTACTTTTTCATCAGCATCAACTTCAGTGTACAAGGACTGAGCCTAAGATCTCACCTAATGTTTTGTGCAACTAAAAGTATTTTTTTTCTCCTAGTAAGCTTGATCAACATAATCAGTCAATATAATCAGAACTTGCTCTGAGAAATAACCAAAAGGAAAGTGTGTCTTACCACAGCGGATCACTCTCGTCCAGGGTGAGGTAACCGTGTGATGCGTAAGTTAATACCAGGTGCTCCGTGCGACTGCACAGTTGCTGAGAGAACTGCAGCAGCTGTGGTTAATGACAGGTAAGAGATAGTAAGTTAAGTGTGTGTGGTGTGTGTGTGAGAGAGAAAGTCTTGAATCAACACTTCCATTCTTTACAGTGGCTAATTTTTCAGAAATAATTCTCACAATTACTGTGCACTCCTTAATACTGTATATCAGTCAGCTCCAGAATTATTAACACCCTTAGTAGTATTGTTACTACTACAATAATCTAATATTAATTGATATGTTTTTTAATAGTTTTTTATTAAAATTTGTAAATAAGTACTTTGCACAATGACAAAGCTGAATCTAATCTCAATCAAGAGCTGAGTGTATTTCAGTTCTTCACTTTAAAAGCAGTTGTTAAAATGCATCCTTTGGGTCTTATTGTGATCCTACCTTGGCACGTATCTCTTGGGCCATCAAAGGTTGGCCAGGTGATCTGTTGCGGGCCGTAGACTCCAAGTAGTTAAAAAATGGCTGGGACGTCTTCAGGAATGCTGGTACAACACGAGTGAAACACACTTCCTCTGTATTAATGTTTCTACAAAGACCATGCAAATACGTGAGTGAGTGTTTTTGCAACTTAAGCAAGACCAGAAAACAACTTAACATCTATACCGCTTAATCATGTATACAGGGTTGCAGGGGGCATGGTGCAAATCCATAAATACAGGCCATTTGGAAATGCCAATTAGCCTAAAATGCAAGTCTTTGGACTGTGGAAGGAAACCCACTAAGCATGAGGAAAACATGCAATCTCCATTCACACAGAGGCGGGAATCGAACCCAGACCCTGTGGGTGCAAGACTACAGTGCTAACCACTAATTGCCGCCAATTGCAAAAACTGTAAATGTCAAAAACAAAAAGGCTACATTTAGAGATTATATACAATCAATCCATTATTTGTCCTGTTCTGTGGTAACTGTTATATTGTATAACAGTAAGTTATCCCCTAACATTTTCACTGAGTCTAAAGTAACTGTGTGTTTTAACAGCTCTGTGGTCTCTATTTTGATCCTGAGCTTGGGTTAATGCTTTTATGGAGATGTTCTCCCCTATATATATTTTATACAGGTTAACAGCAGCTCAGATCAGAGAGCAGGTCAATGCCACACAGAGTTCTAGCAGCAGACACATCTCTAGAACAACTGTTAAGAGGAGACTGTGTGAATCAGGCCTTCATGGTAGAATATCTGCTAGGAAACCACTGCTAAGGACAGGCAACAAGCAGAAGAGACGCGTTTGGGCTAAAGAACACAATAAAGAAAACGCTTTGAATGAGAAGGTGTGTCCAAACTTTTGGTCTGGTCTGTACTGTGTGTATGTGTATGTGTGTGTGTGTATGTATGTATGTATATACCTGTAGGAGAGTATACCTGTATACACACATACACACACACACACGTATATACCTGTAGGAGAGGCGTTTCAGAAACTCGTCGATGTTACTGAGGAGATAATTAAGTTCTTGTTCTATGGCGTGTAGTTTCTCAGTTGAAGTAAGACAAGCTTCAAACTGCACTGCAACATCTCCACCGGCAGAGGGCGCAGCAGCTCCCACACCGTTGTCTTTAATAAAAATAAATAAATAAAAACCTTGCCGGTTTAATTGATTAAATTGGAGTTTGTGTGAACGAGTAAGTGAAATAGGTTTCTGTTTTTATTTCTCATTGTTCCTACCGGGTTCTTGTTCTACTGCCTCGGTTTTAATATCTTCAAGAAATGATAACATTTCTAACAGCTCCTCACGCGGGAGCTCCTCATTGTTCTCCATTGCTCAGTGACGAGAGCGGCCCGCTCCCTGAAACGTAGATAAGGGACAGGTGACTGAGGGACGATATAGGGCGGGTTCGATATAAAATTCTCATTATATACCAGGGTTCCACAGTGTCCGGATCCGAACCCAGTCCACACCTCAAATTAGCAACGTAAAAAAAAAATGTAACAAAGTCTTTAATACCTTGAAATAAACACTCGTTCTACTCCTCAATCAATTTTTAGTGATGAGATCTGGAGATCGTTACCGCGTAATAGGGTCACTGTTTGACAACGTTGTCATGGCAACATTAAATTAATTTCTCGCGCTACAAGGAGACCCCTCCCCGTCTCGCATCTTTCGCGTGCTCAGTTTTTTTTTTTGTTGTTGTTTTTTTTTTTTTTTTTGGCTTCACTCTTTCAGGACTAGGAGTAACTTTACACACCACCAGTTCAGATTGCGGAACACGAAACCATTTTACCTCGGTGGTGTCTAGACTGGTTATCTTTTATACGTAACGATTTTGCACAAAACAGAATAATGGAATCTGAATTTGAAACAGCACCTCGACTACTGCGTGAGTTAGGAGTTAGGAATATGTGATATGATAATTATCAAAATAATCATAAATAAACATTTAAATTAATAAATATTGATACTGTTAGTGTTAATGTCAATGATGGTGGACTTCACTTTTTTATCACTTGCATGAATTAATTATTTTATTTCAATAACTTCCAGGTCGTGGCTCAGCATATTTTTTTTTAATGTCTGTTCAGTCACCTGTCCTGCAGAGGGAACAACCCTTTTAATTACATGTTATGTTATTATGTTATTATAATATATATATATATATATATACAATTTTATTTCAATAACCTCCAGGTCCCGTGACCTATTGGCCCAGAATAATTTCTAAAATATGCAGAGGGTAATTAAAAAAAAAACAGCAAAAAAACTATTATCATTTTGCATATTTATTGGCTCAAGTCACCTGCCATGCAGATGGCACAACCATTTTTCTATTATTAAGTATTTTACAAAATTAAAATATTGTACATAGTTTCTATATTATATGCCAGAATTAGTTGTAAGCATGTATTTTACAGTGCCAATTTTGTTTATTATATATATTACATTTATTTATCAGTGATTATAAGTAATTGTTGTTTTGACTTCTTGACTTTGACTGAAAACTTAGCAAAAGTTTTTTTTTATGCATTAATTGAATATTGATCTTTGAAAAGACAATTAAGTGCACTCTACTGTTTTGACACGGTATCTGTTTTGTGTCTTTATCAAAATATCAAGTAACCAATAACAGAAAATAGCATTTAAGTCTTTAAATTATAGCACTTCACAACTGAATTCAGAACACAAACACAAATCTTCACAAATCTTCTTTACATACATTAGCAAAAAAGAGGAAAAAACAATTACCATCTACTCTACATCTTTATGTACAGTGCAACTTTTTGCACTAATTTACACAAACTATCTTGTTTGGCGAGCTCAAACTATGCAGTTTTCATACCCAGGCATTGGACACGAAACCATCAGGTTCATCGCTGACTGTCATCACACTGGACCTGTCCAAAGGAAAACCTAGTTTTACCAATTTTTATGTTTTATCAATTACTGTGCTTTGATTACAGGTTGAGCATAAAGCATGTAACTGATTAAACATATATTACATAAAAATGTATGTTGGGTGCAAACATATACATTATTTACAATTATATTTTATGTATGCTAATTATATATTAACAAAGCTTATTATAAATGTTTACATTGGTCTGTGTAATGCATTTAAGTTTACACACGTGGACAAAATTGTTGGTACCCTTCGATCAATGAAAGAAAAACTCACAATGATCACATAAATAACTTTAGTCTGACAAAAGTAATCATTAAAAAAAAATTATACGCCTCCGAGTGGCGCAGTGGTTAAAGCGCTCGCCCTATCATCCGGAGATCGCTAGTTCGAATCCCGGTGCTGTAACCTCTCGCAGCCGGAGGTCTAGAGAGAGCTGATTGGCCGAACTCTCTCAGAGGGGAGGGATTAGTGCTCCCACATTAATTACGGCTCTACAGCCAGTCAGGGGCGTCTGTGAGCTCACGCAAGTGGAAGGAGCGATCAATGGCACCCATTGAAGGGCACCCTAACGGTGCGTGAGATCGCTAGTTCGAATCCCGGTGCTGTAACCTCTCGCAGCCGGAGGTCTAGAGAGAGCTGATTGGCCGAACTCTCTCAGAGGGGAGGGATTAGTGCTCCCACATTAATTACGGCTCTACAGCCAGTCAGGGGCGTCTGTGAGCTCACGCAAGTGGAAGGAGCGATCAATGGCACCCATTGAAGGGCACCCTAACGGTGCGTGAGTGAGCAGTTCGAAAAGATGCGGTCGGCTGGTGTCACGTGGTTCGGAGGAAACACGTGATAGTCTTCGGCTGAGTGGTAGTAGTAGCCTTAATGTGGGAGCGCCCCCTAGTGACGGGGAGGAATTGGACACGACTAAATTGGGGAGAAAATCGGGGGGAAAAAAAATTCTATGAATGTTAACCAATGAAAGTCAGACATTTATGCTTTTCAACCATGCTTCAACAGAATTATTAAAAAAATAAACTCATGGAACAGGCCTGGACAAAAATGATGGTACTCCTAGAAAATGCGGAAAATAATGTGACCAAAGGGACATGTTAATTCAAGGTGTGTCCACTAATTAGCATCACAGGTGTCTACAATCTTGTAATCAGTCAGTGGGCCTATATATAGGGCTCCAGGTAGTCACTGTGTTGTTTGGTGACACGGTATGTACCACACTCAACATGGACCAGAGAAAGCGAAGGAAAGAGTTGTCTCAGGAGATTCGAAAGAAAATTATAGACAAGCATGTTAAAGGTAAAGGCTATAAGACCATTTCCAAGCAGGTAGATGTTCCTGTGACTACAGTTGCACATATTATTCAGAAATTTAAGATCCATGGGACTGTAGCCAACCTCCCTGGACGTGGCCGCAGGAGGAAAATTGATGACAAATCAAAGAGACGGATAATCCGAATGGTAACAAAAGAGCCCAGAAAGACTTCTAAAGAGATCCAAGGTGAACTTCATGCTCAAGGAACATCAGTGTCGGATCGCACCATCCGTCGTTGTTTGAGCCAAAGTGGACTACATGGGAGACGACCAAGGAGGACACCATTGTTGAAAACAAATCATAAAAAAGCCAGACTGGAATATGCCAACATGTTGACAAGCCACAAAGCTTCTGGGAGAATGTCCTATGGACAGATGAGACAAAAATTGAACTTTTTGCCAAGGCACATCAGCTCTATGTTCACAGATGGAAAAATGAAGCATATCAAGAAAAGAACACTGTCCCTACTGTGAAACATGGAGGAGGCTCTGTTATGTTCTGGGGCTGCTTTCCTGCATCTGGCACAGGGTGTCAATGAAATCTCAAGACTATCAAGGGATTCTAGAGAGAAATGTGCTGGCTAGTGTCAGAAAGCTGGGTCTAATTCGCAGGTCATGGGTCTTGCAACAGGACAATGACCCAAAACACACAGCTAAAAACACCCAAGAATGGCTAAGAGGAAAACATTGGACTATTCTAAAGTGGCCTTCTATGAGCCCTGACCTCAATCCTATTGAGCATCTTTGGAAGGAGCTGAAACATGCTGTCTGGAAAAGGCGCCCTTCAAACCGGAAACAACTGGACCAGCTTGCTCATGAGGAGTGGGCCAAAATACCTGCAGAGAGGTGCAGAAGTCTCATTGACAGTTACAGGAATCGTTTGATTGCAGTGATTGCCTCAACAGGTTGTGCAACAAACTATTAAGTTAGGGGTACCATCATTTTTGTCCAGGCCTGTTCCATGAGTTTATTTTTTAAAATAATTCCATTGAAGCATGGTTGAAAAGCAATGTCTGGCTTTCATTGGTTAACATTCATAGAATTCTTATTTATTATTACTTTTGTCAGATTAAAGTTATTTCTGTGACCATTGTGAGTTTTTCTTTCATTGACCGAAGGGTACCAACACTTTTGTCCAGGGTTTTAAGATATTGTGGTTCCTACACAGGGAATGACTTTATGTTTAATCTGTACTGTTATTCAAATAATAAAATAATAGATCAACCATAGATGTGCATAGTGAACCATTTATTTCTATTCCACCATAATTTAAGATTAAAAGCTCCATACCTCATGAAAACCTCAAAACATTTGCAATTTTAATGAGACTATTACTGAATTAATAGTTTTTATTTATTATTAATAATTAAGTATTTAATAATAATGTTTACAATTATTATTATAGGTGAATAATATTTTCATATATAATATAATACAAATGTTTTCTCTTGAATGCTCTATTGTCCCTATTGTCCTCTTTAAAAAAAATTTAGGTCATAGGACATACAAGCATTGCGCTGCCTTTCATACTGTATATGGCTTTATATGTGACAAAAATATATATATTTCATGATTCTGAAATGAAAATTGTATCATGTTCTTTATTCTAATTATTCAATTCTTGAATCTCCACATTCATTATCACTGCCCATATGTATATTTTTTGTTTGCAAATCTGTTACGCAGACCATCAAACTAATTTTAATATTACAAAAAGACAACCTAAGACAAAAAAAAACAATATTAATTAAGGTTTTGGAGTGGCCTAGTCCTCAAAACATGTAAATCCTCCAATAGGCCGTTTATACTCGGAAACCCACCAATGTGGCTGAATCCAAACTATTCTGCATAGAAGAGCAGTGGAAAATCCCTCCACAGCAATGTGAAAGACTCATTGCCAGTTATCACAAAATAAACCAAGAGCGGCACAACCAGTTAATAGGTTTAGATTTAGCAGTTACTTTTTCCCATACGGCTAGGCAGGTTTGGACATATTTTTTTCTCTTAATAAATGAACCCATCTTTTAAAAACTCAATATTATGTATTTATTGGATTTTATATATTACAATATTAAAATTCGTTTATTTATCTGAAAATTTGTCAAATGAGGTGACTACACAATTAAGAAAAGAATTTGAGCCAACAGGTCACATAACCTGGAAGTTATTGAAATAAAATAATTTATTTCTGTATAAAAAATATGTATAAATATGCAAGGTCATAAACTTAACCAGAGTGGGGTAGTAATATTTCTCTCACAAAGATTTCACTGAACTGATTCTGAAGCACATACTTAATTTAATACAAGTTTAATCATTTAATACATATGTTAAATGGGGCAATTAACATATTTAGAAGTGAATGTTTTTCTGTATTATAGTCCCATAAAGTATCTGTTAATTGTAAAGTTGTAAAGTGCGCCGTTTTCCTGCTAACTCGCCTCAGCCACCGTCAGTGGTCATGTGATCTACGTTCTTTTTTTTATAATGGTATGCTGCATTCAAGTGATATCAAAATTTTGGTGATAAGAAGTTTCCGACCCAGAAAACCCCTTTGAAACAATTTCTACTCCCCATTTCTATCTTTATTCTTTTATTGTGGTAAAGGACTGCTTTTGAGGCCAGGATGCGGTAATTTTTTTATTATGTATTTAGAGAATTTTCAGCTATTGGATGCCTTGTGTAACACTTCATTAATGGACGAACCCAAAAAACAGAGCAGTGACAGGAAGCAAGGGCACATGACTTGATGGGGGAAGCTGGTTTAATTTCAGAAGGAAGCACACAGATTATTATTCCACAGTTCATTTAAAATTGTTTGGCCCATCATCATCATCCTCATCACCACCACCATCAAACAGCTGCTCACCCATTGAATGTATGACTCCAGCAATCACTTACCTTCACGTTCTCATGCCACTCTTCCATTTTCAAATTTCAAAACTATTGCCTATAATATATACTTCCTTTTCGTCCTCCATATATTATTATTATTATTAGTAGTAGTAGTAGTAGTAATGCCGTAGTTATTAAGGTCTAAGCATTATGACATCAGCATGGTGACATCATGGTTATTACGTCATTGCTAGGAATGAAAATGCTGATGTCTGATAGTGCTGATGATATAGTTGCTGAAGGGCATGTGAAATCAGCATGATGACGACATGGCTATGACGTCATCACCTTTGCTCTGATAATGCTATTTTAATATTGATGATGTCATAAATGTGCGAGGTTGGAATTAAAAAAGCTAAACTGAATATGTTTACTGGGATTGGTTAATATTTTTGCTGCTAAATAGCAGCGCTTAAGTGATAAGTGAAATTTTAAGTCATTTTAAGATAAATCTTAACATTTATCGGATCTACTTTCACTTTTTACTCTGATCGTCCTCTCATAATTTTTACACATATTTAAAAGAAATCTCTAATTAAAAAATTTTAATTACCCAACTGATGGCCTCAAAAGCAGTCCGTTATCACAATGAAAGAATAAAGATCATTATCAAACCATATCCATTGCAGTGTAGAATTTTTTCATATTTTTTGAAAGAGCAGGAGCAGGAGACATAAACCCCACCCCCAAGGAGTTCCGTGACATACCTGAAGTAGAAGATGACACAAACCACAAATAAGGTTCAGTGCATTTAGTTTAGGCAAAATAAGTGAATTTATTTAGCATCAGTTATAAAGGATTTACTGGAAAATACTTCATATTTTTTTCATGTACATTTTATGAAAAATCTAAAAAAAAGGTTTAGGGTTGTAATTCTCAGTAAGAGCTTTTAGGCATGATATTCTCTTATTCACCGTCTATGACAACATGCATAAAACAACAATAATATAACATGATACTAATATAATGTAACTTACAGTACTTGCATGGTTCAAGAAGATTCTGCAACTTTGTCCCATTTTGTGCAGTTTGTCCCACTCAGAGGCAGTCAGCATGACTAACTTGTGTTTCTGTTAGGAAAGCGTAGTCTTAACAGCCTCTTTATTCCTCTTTTAGTCTTGTATCAGTTGCTCTCTCTGTTGTCCTAGTGAAATTTGTTGTTGATGAAGTTCTTCTGTGCTTAAAATGTCCAACAATTTTGCGACACTTTGTCATTGTGTCCGCGAATGCGAATCAGCGAGGCGAACAGTAATGGTCCGCTTAAAATTTTTGATCTAATTAATCACATGTAATTGCATGTGCATGTAATATATGGGCAGCGCACGGCATGTGCTGAAAGGGAAGCTTTTTTGCCACTGCGACCATGTTGCGGGTGCTGTCAGTGCCGACTGTGGTCACCTTTTCCTGGATGCCCCAATCATCAGCCACTGTTAGAAACTGTTCGGCACATGTGTCAGAATAGTGCCGTGTGACTGACTTCAGCACAGTTAACGCGAAAGACGTAAGTTTCCAGTCACAATCAATAACGTACGCAGTAACACCTAGATAGCTGTGATTACTGATCGACGTCCAGTGATCTCCGGTTAGGGCCACATGTTTAGCTTGAGCTAAGTGGTCCCGTTTTGATGTTTTTTTCTGTGTCATACAGCTGATTTATTCTCGAAAGTATTGTACCTCTTGACGGTAGTGTGTAGGTTGTGTTGGAGGAAACGATTCGAAATGCATCTAAAAGCCCCTTGTCTTTCACAACATTAACAGGCCTACAGTCCATTGCAATCCATTAACGCGTTAATTGCGTTAAAATATTAACGTGTTATTTTTTTCTGTGATTAATTAATCTAATTAACGTGTTAAATTCCCAGCCCTAGTAGAAATAAAATAAAATGTTACATTTGCAATAAACAAACCCCCAACACGTCTACATACACAAATTTTTGCTATAGTTCCAGTAATTAAAATATTAAAATGCAGCTAAGGACATATTATGATAAACAGCTCACCTCTCATATCTTCTGGTCCGAATCGTTCATTCTTTTTTTTTTTTATGACTCATGAGGAGAATCGCTCGATTCTGTTTCCTGTGTACTGCACTGCATAGCGTCTATGGGAGTCACGTGACAAAAGAACAAACGATTCGGGTTAAGGCTCGAGAGGTAACTACTCATTTCTGTTTCCTGTACATGACCTACGGAGGGTTTGCGATCCTTTGCGCATGCGCGCCCAGTAGAAAACAAACGAATAATTTCTTGAAGATATTAAGACCGAGGCAATGTAACTGAACTACATATAATATGTATTTAAATAAAACTTCTTTCATACAAACTCGAATGTAATTCCATTAAGCCGGTGTTTTTTTTTTCTTTTACAGATTACACGCGCGACGTGCCATGACTCCCTCTGTCGGTGAAGGTAAGAACTGCACCTACAGGTGCAGTGAAAGAACATGTACTGTACATTTAATTAACCTATGTTTAAGGATACTTTGCCTGCAGAGGACACACACACACACACAGGCATAGGGGAGAGTATGTGAATCTCTGTAAAAGCAGTAACCCTTTGATCCTCAGGATCAAAGCAGAGATCATTGGGCTTTTATCACACACATACACTTTAGATGCAGTGAAAATGTTAGATTAAAAAAATACCACTTAAGGTTTATTTGCAGATTCAAATGTTTTTTTTAGTTTCCTGTTAGATGGTTGTGCATAGAACATTTAATGGGTATCCCAGTGGAAATATGTACCTATTATTACAATTTACACACACACACACACACACACACACACACACATATATATATATATATATATATATTTGCACAGTCTTTGCCCAGGGTTGAAGACGTGCCAGCTATTTCACAAATATTTGCAGTCTGTCGTCCCCGCAACAGATCACCTGGCCGACCACCACCGTTCCAGTCCTTACACACCAGGGAACGATCACATCAGACTGCATTGTAACATCTGTTTTAAAGTGAAATTAAAGTGAAGAACTGGTAAATACAGTCAGCTCCTGGGTTATTGACAGATGTCCAAACTTTAACTAAATAAATTGATACAAATTATATAAAATTTATGTAGATAATTTATAACATTTGTTAAAAATTTTATAAGACAATAATTATAACCTAAAGGGTGCCAATAATTCTGGAACTGACTGTATGTATTAAGGAGTTCACAATGATTATGCGGGTCCTAATGATCTCTTTGCTCATACTGAATTCAGCCAGTGTAAAGTACAGCAGTGTTCTTTCATGATTCTTTACTCGTGTATCTCCATATGAAGCCCACAAACACACACACACACACTCACTATTTCTTACCTGTTATTAACCACAGCTGTTGCAGATCTCTCAACAATTGTGCAGTCACGCAGAGCACTTGGTATTAATTTACACATCATATGGTTACCTCACTCTGCACGAGAGCGATCCGCTGTGGTAAGACACTGTTTCCTTTTGGTTCTTTTTTTAGTTCTGATTACTGTATATTGACAATATTGACCAAGCTTGCTAGGAGGAAAAAAAATACTTTTAGTTGCACAAAGCATTAGTTAACACTACCTGTAAGATCTTAGGCTCTGTCCTTGTTCGCTAAAGCATTAAAAAAGTCGTTAGACTTTGCATGATTAATGCTATTTGTTTTTCACCGCAGACTGAAAATGAACGTCAAAGATGTATTATGTATAATTATTTTAATTGCTGAATGTTTCAATTATGATTAGGAGTTTAAGACACAATGATGCTGGACTTGAAGAAGAAAACAGAGGAGGTAGAAATGGCAAAGGAACTGTCAGATGGTAGTTTGTTTCTAAAATGGCAAAATATCTGAGGGCTGAGGTATTGAGACTATAGAGGTAGCTAGAAAAGCAAACCACAATATCCCAAAATCTCATTTTATAATCTACCACGACCTGCAGTATTACCATGTAGAATCCCTGCCTGTTGCTCTATCTATTGCAACTGCAACCTGTGGAAGTGACATCACAGAAACAACTGAAACAGAGATCTAAAAGCAGTTTAGCAGCAAACTTTGTGAAAACTAATATTTGTGTCATTCTCAAAACTTTTGGCCACGACTGTACTGTTTTGATTGTATACATTTTATAATCTCTTCCTGAATTTTCAGTACAAGATACCACCACCATATATAAAGCAATTCAACAAGCGCATTTACTGTAGCCTAGCACTGGTTTGAATGTTCAGTGAGTTGTGTTGCAAAATTAACATCAGTAAAAATCCATCCAATCAGATTGTGACGATATACACATGTTTTTTTTTTCTTTATACATATATTTTAGAATTTATACTAGCCAACCAAAATGAATGTATCATTTTATACTTAAGTACGAACCAGCAAACTACTGTATTAGTGTAAACAAGGTTGAGGAGTAAGAATTTCGAGTTAGGAAGAGTATTTCCACTGGGGGCAGTGTCACTTAAATCAACCTAGGATTGGGACAGTGAGAAAGAGCATTGAACAAAGAAGGGAGAAAGCTACAAGGAGCATACCTCTATTATAAGGCATACCTCTGCTATGAGGGGCATGCCGGGGGGAAAATAAATCTTTTTCAAATCTTTTATTTTATTCAAATCTTCTATGGTACATTGCAAATATACTAACAAAAATGTATCAGTTAATGTCTAAAAAATATACTAAAATCATTTACAAACATTATCAGTTTTTGAAACATATTATATATAATATGCTATCATAGTATACCTTCCAGAAATAAGTCATAGGAAAATGTAAAGTACTCTAAGTGAAAGTACAGTGTAATTTCCAAAACACACATTGTATCTAAACTTTTTATTTATTTATTTGTATAAATTTGATTCATAATCAAATGTATTCGAAATAATCAATGCAAGAATGAACAGAAAGTGTACATTGGGATACAAATGTTAATATATTGTAGTTTTGGTATATTTTAAGAAATTATAAGTTTTGGTTCTAGATTTTCTCCCTAATTTTGACCAGTTCCTGCTGTAAGGGCCGGGTAAGGGAGTACCGAAGAGTGTGTTTCCACCAAACCATGTGACACCAGCCAACCACATCTTCTTGAATCTTCTTTTTGTAATCTTGTGCAGTTAAATTAAATCTGTTGTATGTATGAATAAAATGTGCCTCATCAGTACTGATGTAATGTGTTTCAAATGCCTTTGATGTTATATGAACTGCAACAGCTGTGGTTAATGACAGGCATAAGATGGTCTGTGTGTGTGTGTGGGGGGGGGGGGGGTTCATGTGGCACCCTTAATAAGACTCTAAAAATTGTCTAAATATCCTTGTTCTGTATTCGCTACTCTTATAATGCACTTTAAGAAAAGACACAATGATGTTGTGCTGGCAAAAAAAAAAAATCATGTGGTTTGCACAGTTTTTTCCCAAAAATAGTTTTTACTTTAGTTAAAGTGTGGATGATGTCTGTCAATAATTCAGGGGCTGACTGTATTTATCAGTTCTTCATTTTATAATCAGTTATTAAAATGCATTCTTTCTGTCTGATGTGATTCTGCCCTGGTGCGTATAAACTGGAACAGTGGAGGTCGGCCAGGTGCTGTGTTGCGGGCGGTAGACTCCAAGTAGTTGAAAAATGGCTGGCACGTCTACAGGAATGCTGGCACAACACAAGTGAAACCCTCTTTCTGAGCAAAGAAAGACAGTGCAAATAAGTTTTTTTTTTTTTTTTCTGGTTTACTTATATAAATTGCAATATTAGAAAACCATATAGCAATCCATGATTTGTCCCACTGGGATAACTGTTAAAGGTTCTATGCGAAATTTTATGACAGTAAGCTAATAATAATAAAAACATTTAGGTATCCAAATAAACATTAAGTGTCATTTTGCATCTAAAGTGTCCTGTGTAACAGCGGCCATGCAGTTCGCAACTTCATCGACAGAGGGAGCCACCCCACTGTAGTATGTAATGAAAAACAGCGTGTATATGAGTAAATAAATGTAATACCTTTTATTTATATTTCTCATATATTCTACCGGACTCTTGTTTCATTGGCTCGGTTTTAATATCTTCCAGAAGTCGCCCACTGACAGCGCTAATATTTTAGCCGGTTTGCTAACATACACATACAAACACACATACAAACTCTGCCTTGAAATAAGAGAAAAAAGTAAATATATTACAAAATTTTTGTAAGGGCAAGTAAAAATATTTGAATATATCACTAAAAAGTGAATGTTTATCTGTCCGTTAGTATCACACAATGAACCTGTTCAAAGCTAAAAGTATGATAAGCTGCGCTGTTAGTAGCTTCACTGTTACTTATCTCCTCAACGACCATTAGTGATCACGTGTTCAACGTGGTTTAAAATTGTATGCTGTGTTCAAGTGACATCAAGAATTTGGTGAAAATAAGTTTCCGACACAGAAAACTTTTTTGAAACCATTGAAACCAGTATATGTTTTGCTAATGACCTTTATTATTTCATTGTGGTAAACGACTGCTTTTGAGGCCAGTGGTGTTTTTTTTATTTTGGATTTAGACATTTTTTGATTTTGGATGCATTGTGAAAAACTAAGCCTAAAAAAAAGTGACAGTCAAAACCTTTGTCAAAAAATTCTATAAGGAAACATAGATATTTTTTCCACAGCTTGTTTAAAATGGGAATTTAACATCGGCTAGTCAACTGTTAACACCTACAAAGTCACAGTAATACGTGTAGTTGTCCATGTTATATACACTATATAGACAAAAGTATTTGGCACATCTGTAATGACATTGCATCAAAATAAATAGACTTCAATATGAGGTTGGTCCCCCTTTTGCAGCTATAACAGCTTCCACTCTTCTTGGAAGGCTGTTCTCAAGTCGAGTGTTTCTGTGGGAATTCAGTCGATGGAGCATTTACAACATCAGGCAGTGAAGGCCATTTCCGTTTCAGTTCAACCCAAAGGTGCTCAATGGGGTTAAGGTCAGGGCTCTGTGCGGGCCTGTCAAGTTCTTTCCACACCAAACTCATCAAACCATGTCTTAATAGTCATGATGGAATGGAAAAGGGTCTTGCCCAAACCGTTGCCACAAATCGGAAGCATAGCATTGTGTTAGTATGCTGAAGCATTAAGGTTGCCCTTCATTGATCTGGCTCTGCTTTTTTTCTTTTCTTTTCTTTAAATAAAAATCAATAAAAATAATATAATAAATAATAATAAAGATTGACATTCACCTGAATTCAATAATTAACACAGGTTTGGCCAAATCCTTTTATTCATATAGTGTATATCTTCATTTGTTTTGCAAACGAGAATTAAGTAGGGAACATGCCTGCACTTTGTTTGTTAATTGGCTGGTTTAAACTCCACCTTTTTTCTTTGCAGGACGGCTGTTTTAAGGGTCAAATGAAACCTGGATCAATAAGCCGCTTATAAAAGAGTTTAATAATACAAAGGCACAGCCCAAACTCATTCATCATAATAAACGGAATTCTATAAATGGGATAGTTGTTTTTGTCTAAGGCAATAGCTGATAATTCAGTAATGCCTGATTTCGCAAGTGAGCCAGGTCGGCATGCATTGTCTCGGCCCTCGGCGTGGTCACGTGATCGCGCGGGGACACGGCGGATCCTCCCGCTCGGGCCATCATCACCACCACCACCATCATCATCATCATCACTGAACCAAGGCTGAAACAAGAGCGAGCAGAAAGACAAGACTGGTTCAATTCAAACCGGCTCCGCGTTATTACATGCATGTCGGGTTTTTTTTTGTGCGCGTGAGCTCTGCTCTGGCTCGCGACGTGTGTCGGGTGGACGGATTTCCGCGCTGGGACGAGAAACAAACAAATGCCCGACTGAATGGAAAAAGAGACACGAGGGCACAAGAGAACTCCTTTCTCTGGAACTGGCTGACCAGTACGACTTCACGGCGTCGTGCGTTTATCAATTTCCTGTAACGAGCGCTTTTACTCCTTGCTGTTTGTGTGCATGTCGTTATGGGAATGTGTGTGTGACCGGTGTCTCTGAGCCGCCTGGAGCTGATATTATGTTCGCTTTCCGACAGGCATAAGATGATTTTTTTTATTTTTTTTTTTAACTTTTTTTTTTCCTTCCTGATTTTAAGTCGTACCAACTGTCGTTTTGGTTAGGAACGACTCTTTGTTTCGTTCTTTCGTTCTTTTTTCTAAGACATGTCGGATGATGAAACGCACGTGAGACGTTCGGACATCAGGGAGCCTTTGATGTTAATGTTGCTCCGAACGTGTCCTCATATGGCAGTCTGAACGTTTCGGAGGTTTCTGCGTCACTTTGATACACAAAGGGACATCCAGGAGCTCTTTGTTAGACATCAGTAAATATCTGGGAGGAGGGAAAACAAAACAAAACGCAAACTATTGCTGCTGACAAGTCGGTGCGATTCAGTCAGCTTTCATTCTCATTAAAGCAGTTTTTCAACGAGCACAAAATGGCCAATGACTCAATTCAAGTAAGTGATGTTGGCTTCTTCTTCTTTTTTCCTTTTCTTTTTCTTTTTCACATGAATACGTAAATACAACCTGCAGTCAAAGAGAAACATGTTGTTGGACAAATAATCTGTTGAGTCAGTGTGTCCAAGCTGCTCATCAAATCATTCCTCAGGTTTGAATATTTAAGACAAAGAAATCCATTCAATGAAACATTAAACATTACGTTCAAAGTTTAAAGACAGACTCTTCAATTCCGTGTTCTAATCGAAATGATCAGATTGTCCCCGATGAGCAATCCGAGGACGACGGTGGCATGGAGGAACTCAACAGGGAAGCCATCCTCAATTGGGTGATGTCAGATAGCAGGAACTGTTTCGCAGTCATACTGTATGGTCAATATGACAGGACACGTGTTTAAGTAAATATGGAGACCAGTTTCGACGACACGTTGGCGTAATGGTAATGGTTAGCACTGTCGTCTTGCACTTCCTGATTCCGGGTTCGATTCTGTTCTTGGGTCTGTGTGCATAGAGTTTGCATGTTCTGCATCATGCTTGGTGGGTTTCCTCCGGGTACTCTGTTTTCCTCCTACAGTCCAAAGACAATCGGATTAGTCTAATTATTGTTCCCAAAATGCATGGATGAGTATGAATGAGTGTCTGTACCTTGCAATGGATTGGCGCCCTGTCCAGGTTGTACCCAGCCTTGTGGTCTCCTGGCATAGGCTCCACAACCCTGTACAGGATAAAGCGGTATAGACAATGGGTGAATGAGTCCAGTTTTGTTATTGGAGGTTTAGGTACAAAACTTTAGGTTAGTCCAGTCCTGAACAATTGTGCAGTCACAAGTCCATAGAGAACAGCTGTCTACATCAGCCAAGTCTAGGATTGTCTACAGGGTTAAGTAAATCCATCCCCAGTACAATATTTTCTCATCATAATAACTTATCATCCATCTGTCTATCATCCATTGCTCTAAGTTATCCTCACTGATCCTTATACGTTGCTGAGGATCCCAATCTCTTACAATCTACATCCCAACACATCTATCATGCACTCCAGGCAGTTAAAAAAAAAAAAAAACTGTAGTCAACGTACAGTGCAGGTCTTTGGACTGGGGAAGTCTGAGTATTCGAGGAACCCCAGTAAGCACTAGGCACATGCCAATCCCCCAACCATGAAGTGTGAGGTGACAAGAACTAATTCACCGTCCTGCCCAGTTCATAATATATTCTCAAGTATATAAAATACCAATATGAATATCTGCTTCCTCAGTTTTTTTCTGCTTTAGTGTGATCAGGTTTTATAGGTGTCTAAAGTAATGAAAATCTATCTTTTCTTTCTGTTATGAATATGACATGGATTATCTGAACAAAACTTCAATATTACAAAAGTAATCAGAATATTATCAAGTGCACATGTCTACTGCTGTGTGATGTTCTTCAGCTCTGAAGAGAAACAGACACTGATCTACGTCTGTTGTGTGTCCATATAAACCTACTTAATGTAACGTTAATACAGTATCAGGTCACAGACTGTCCACTCTACTGTAACTTCCCATTTTTACTTTACGTTTGCAAAAATAATCAAATTCCTTCATACAATTACATTCTTACTAGGAGGCAAACCCAGGAATGCATTTCTGTGGACTGAACTGAATGCTTGTAAAATGCCGTAGTAGGAGAGACAAATTTATGGGGAAAAAAAACACTTGCTATACTTTATCCACTCAAGTTTTGTGCACATGAACCAGCTCAGCTTCTGTAGCATGGAGCTCAGAACGTTTCCACCAGCTGTCATAAATTTTTAGTTTTTATCTACTACTTCTGCTTCGATTAGCAAACTAATAACATTTCTTGTTAAAGACTGTCAATGAAAAAAACAGACAAAGAAGTTTGCTTTTGTTCTTCCTCCTGCATCATTTGCAAAACAGATGTATCTGGCTGTGGAGCCAGGGGTAGCACAGTGGTTAAGGCATTGGACAACGGTTCGGTAAGTTCCCAGGTTCAAATCCACAACCACCAAGTTTCCACTGTTGGGCCCTTGAGCAAGGCCCTTAATCCTCAGCTGTATAATGAGATAAACATGTAAGTCGCTTTTGTTATTGTCCTTGGCCACCTTGGTTGGAAGTTTTTGTCTTTATGGGATAAAAGGATTCAGTGAAAACCCTCAGTTATCATTTTGGTGGTTTGAGGGCAAAACTTGCAGGAATGAGACGCAGCTGAAATAGTGGTAAAGAATTCTGACGGTGGCTCCAGCCACATCATGACCTTCAATCTGCAGCGAATTCAAGGACAAGGACAACCCACTGGCAAGCATAACAATAATAAAAAGTCACACGTACTGTAAATGTACATTAAAATGAAACTAAATTTAAGTTGTATTGGCTGTTTTCACAGTTTAAGCTCCTAAAGTAAATATACTATATATGTGTGTGTGTGTGTGTGTGTTAGGTTTGTGAAATGTTTTAATGAGTAGACAAACAAAAAACTGGTCTTATTTCAAATGCTGGTAAGAACACGCGGTGTGAATTAGATAACGTCTGCTATCTTAGCCTGCGCCTCTCTGTCAGGACACTGTTGGGTGTGATCTTTTCCTCGCTCTGTGCTATTTCAGGAGTGTGGTTAACTCTTTAAAAAAAAAATATCATGCTAATACTTACCAGTTCAAACTTAGTGTAACATCTTTATACTCCGGTATGATGCATATCTAATAGAGATGGGAATCACCAGGGACCACTCGATACAATATTATCACGATACCTAGGTGCCGATTTGATTTTTTTTGCGATTCTATTAGTAACAAAATTTTATATACCCCAATGTAATATAATATAATATTTTTTTGAGATTTTGTTACAATTTTAAATAAACTTGGCAAATAATTAACATCACAGGATGCTGTGCTGCCTGCCAACATGTGAATAGTTTAGAGCGTACCACATGTAAGATATAGAGAAATGGCAACATTACCATCTCCAATGCAAACATGCATAAAAAATACTACTACTAATAATAATTTAAAAAAGTGATTTTGCAGTTGAATTGCCACGCTAGCTATGTGAATCAATTTTCTAATTAATATCTAATGCATTACAGCTTCAAGAAAGTGAAACTATCTATCAGAGATACACAAGGGACAGAGCCGACTCACTTATACATAAGCAGCTATGTCATTTTTCTCAGTAGGAAATCTGTCTTTACCAGATTATCAGATAAGTTTTCATACCCACAAATTGTCTTTCAAACTCGGTGCTCAGATTGTACACTCTCCCCAAAACCGCCTCCATAAGCTGGAAAAATTGCTTGAGGTATTATATATGTAAATGAATAGCGTACATTTGAATATTTGTGGGTATTCTTTCTCAATGCTCACATGACAAAATATGCAAAATGTCTCATCAGTATGAGTTTGAATGTCACAGCCATAATGCTGTGAGACAAAGCGCGTGGCATCTTGAATATGTTTTGCCACTCGTCCCTGGTACCGTAAAGACATTCTTCCTGGCCCTACAGCAAGAAGGGTAATTTAGTATATTGACCCAAATGTAATTTATTCATGGTGGAATGGGGTTAAAGGAGAAACAGAGCGAATGCTATATAAGTAATGGTAGAGGGAATAAAAGACAAGGATCTACTGTAGTTAAGCAGAGGCAAGGCCTGGTTGCTGATTTCCTAGGCAGTGTTTTTAGCACTTTTGTGTGCGCGTTGAACTGATGCTGATTTCATGGGACTTGAGTGCTCTTCATGTCAAGTGCCTTAGGTTGACAGGATAGATTAAAAGAAAAGCACATTTAACACATTTTTCTGAAAAGGCCATTTTTGTTTAATGATCGAGAAAGAAGATCTAATTATATTGGTTAATATTATGTTTTATAACACAGTGCTGTGCTGAATTTGTGATTCTGGTAGCAGATTAATTAGAAATTAATTTATGTTGCAAGACAAATTATAAGCTTATATAACTGATGTTATTATACCTTATTATACAACTTACACAGTAGGGATGGCAATCAGGAGGGAGCAACCGATACAATAAGATCATGATACATACAGTAGGTGTTGGTCCGATTTGTCGATTGCGATTCTATGAATATCTTATAAATATACAGATTCAATAATTTTTCTTAGACAATTCTAATCAAATTGAATGCTGTGCTACTTGCCAAAGGAACGTTATTTGTAATTACTGTACGTTAAAAGCAGATTCATATTATGACGCTATTCTTTAATACATTAAAATTTTAATTGTTGGCAGATTGCTGTGGTGAGTTAAATAAAACAAGTAAGGCTTTTCTTGAAAAAAAAAAAAAATAAATGGTTCCTTATATATGCATGGACAAAAGAAAATGTTGCACAGCTTAATTTTATACTAAAGTTATTTACGTCATATTAATAAGAAAGTTATGACGCAGCGTCATCATGACACGCCCTCCGTGAATGTCCAGCTCCAGCCAAACGTCCTTGAATAGCCCGGCGATTCGTTGTATGCAACTCTGCGAGTCTAGCAACAATAGAGGCAACATTTGTCTGTATAATCTCTCAAGTAACACCATTCAGTGAGTCTGTTTTGTCTTTGTTTTGGCTTTTGGCCTTCCAGACCTAGGGCAATCAGCAGTGGAACCAGTTCTTTGGAGTCTGTTCCACAGCCTGGAAATGGTTTTCCTGGCAACTTGAAACCGTCTGCTTGCGTTGCACCAAGTTGAAGTGTTCCGATGACCCTGTCTCTGCTGGCATTATCTAAACGTGGCGTAACGTGGAGTGTGAAGACAGAATGCACAATCAGGACGTTTTTCCTTATTTTTGATATCAAGTCATGTCATGCATGAGACATGGACGTCTGAGACATGCCGAGAGTCAGTCACTTGTAACACACACACACATGCTTTTATAGCTTGTGACGATCTTTGTGCTACTGTAACATTACGCACAGAGTGTTAAGCAGCTATTATGCTCTCTAAAGTAAAGAGAGAAATACAGTAAGGATTCATTGTACTGAAGAAGGGTATTGTTTATGCTCTATGCTTCAGCTCCCATTGCACTGGACCCAAGCCAAAATACATAGTTCTCATACCTCTTACCACTTTTCTTTCTACATGTTGCTCAGGTACCGAGATTCCACATCCTGTTTCTTTCCCATTGGTCGTCCAGACATTCAGGCAGAAAGATCCACCGACACACAGTACTGTAAATGTACGTGCACAGTTATGTCGAGCTTGCTACTAGGCCATTTAATTGGATTCCTGTCCGAGTCCCATTATACAGTACATGCACAGCAGGGGAATCGATTCATCGATCGAAGTATGTTCTACTTCACTATGATCGTGAAGTATTGTGCTGACAAACAAGTTGGCTAGCGGCAAACTGGTAGCATGTCGAGTGGTGAAAACAAGGACAACTTTACAGCACTGTGCATTTTTGTACATATTTTACTTTTCCTACAAATGAGATGCACGCTATTGCCAATGGTTATCAGGTTATCCAAAGGCGGACGACAATGCTGTATTGTTAATGGCTTCTTCTGCCGTTGCACATTTTGTTCGATGTCTGGGTCAAAGCCCGTATCAGGAACTTTGGAGCATGTACAGAGTGTCCAGTTGAGGTATGCATTCAGGAGCAGCTTGACTCTGTGAATTACTTGGGTGTACAAGAAGTTTGACTTAGTATTTAGTAGATTTTAGTTGGACTAACATGTTTTACATCAAGTCCAGGTTGCAGGGGCTGTGACTGCTCAACAGGACCAGTGGTGTCTTAGTTGGTTAAGGCTATGAGTTACTGGGTTACTGATCGGATGGTTGGGGGTTCAAGCCCCAGCAATGCTAAGAAAGAAATTGAACAGTTCCCCATTTTCCAAACTGTGTCTGTTTTAAATACCAGTATGTTTCTAAATGGGCGTACGTTTATCTGGTTCATTCTGTTTCAGTTATAAAAAGGTTATTTAGTCTAAACACCATAACATTGTATCTTAGATTAAAGTTGTTATTGTTTCGAAAAATGAGTTTAAATCATAAAGTTTAATATTCAGAAGTATATTTATAGGCATGCTGCAAGGAAGTAAGATAAACGTCATTTATGTTTGACAGAGCACCATTGTGGCCTGATCCTGACTTTGCAATAACGAAGCTGCCAACAATAAGTACAAGCACAATGTTTTTAACTGATTTGTGTTTCACGGGCATTCTTAATCATTACATTTAGGTATCACAAACTGTGATTAATATATAATATAACGTCACTCTCAACATTACAGACAATAAATCTTAAAGAGTGCTCCTGCTACACCATTGTGAATAATGAAGATTTTTACGTTATGAAGTTGAACAACATCGCTTCCTACAGTATGTCACATATGATGTCTCGTTTTATTAGTTATGCTTTAAAAAAGCATAGGTGAGAATTGAATTTTTTGAACTGTCAGCCTGGACAACACGGCGAGACAATTTCTATATACTTTGTTCTTATGATCCTGACTTCCATTCCTGGTACTATGTTGTGTTTTTTGTATCACAGAAGGAAGCTACCGCAATCCTAGTAAAAAGTCAACTGGGTGTTGTGTTTCTGCCGGAAAGGGGGGTTATAGTGGAGGCCCACTTGCTGCAGGGTGCTTGGCTGACAATGCAGATTTAGAGGGGATCAGTAGGGCACGAGATGAAATGTAGGGCACAATGAAGCACTGTGTAAGTGCCGCACTAGATCAGATTCGTCATGTCCCAAATGCCCTGCCGCACCCTCGGCCTATTCACTGACCCCATGCAAAGAGCCAGGGACTGTTTGTATGAGAGAGAGAGAGAGAGAAACACGCAGAGAACTCTGGGGTTAGCTGTTGAAGCTTTCATCATTGTTTAGCTTCAAGTGGTAGTGTCCTGAGTGTGTGTTTGGAATTGGGGTGCAATGATTCATTGATGAAGTGATCTCTAAAATCACTTTTGTCAGCTGACAGCAAAGCGCACACACACACACACACACACACCCTTTTCTCATGTACCTTCACCACAAACTTTTAACATTTCAACTTAATGCCATCTTTAAGGTTTAATTGATAGTTTATCATAGTATATATTTTATTGCATCTACTTTGCTTTTACTTAGTTTTAGCTATTGTTTCATCAGAAAAGTTTATTAAAAGACATATTTTTAATGAAGTATTCATCCTCATTATCTTGATTGTTAGTCGCCATATGCACAAAACAATCTCATGCCAAGCTGATTTATAAGAAATAATCAGATTAATTGATCGTTTCGTTAATCAGTCAATTAATCAGTTATCAAATTAATCATTACTTACTCATCGTCCATACCGCTGTATCCTGTAGTCAGGGTCGCGGGGGGCCTGAAGCCTATCCCAGGAGGCTTAGGAAACTAGGAAGGGCACACCCTGGACAGGGTGCCAATCCATTGCAGGGCACACACACATACACACACTCACACACACTACGGGCAATTAACCTAATCTGCATGTCTTTGGACTGTGGGAGGAAACCCACCAAGCAGCGGGAATCGAATCCGGACCCTGCAGGTGCAAGGCGACAGTGCCAACCTCTACACCGCTTTAATTAGTCATCACTTGCAGCCATAGTGTGAAGGGATGTAAGTAGATAGTTTACCTCAAACTGTATTCCTGACACATGGTGTATTTCTCTGTCCAAATGATTTGACAGCTGTGTTAATTACAAGAGGGGCTTTGGTGCTTTTCTCCTGCCGCAAGCAATTTCAAAGAATTTTCTGATGATCTCTCTGGGCCAAGTCCAACCTGCATATTGTATCAGGTGTCGGTTTAATTTAATACCCTACTAATTTAAAGAAAAGTTTTGATAGCATCATGTAATATGATGTGATTCTCCATGACATAATCCTAGTGTACGTGCTGATGGTCTACCTGACTTTCCAAAACAATGAACCTGATCAAACATCCTATGGCATTTAAAGAGTGAGAAAGTTGACTTAAGCTCGCAGAGCAACATCAGTAAGCAGGTTATTAAAATGCCAGTGTGTACAGCTGTCTAAATTGTGTGTACACAAAGATAGTCATAGTAAGAATGCAGAGTTAAAAAGGGATGCACCATATTTAACAGCTTGCGGACATCAGCTGGCAGCGGGTGCGTCCCCGGACCCAGTCAGACCAACCCCGGCAAGTTCAGGAGAGGTGTCGAATTTTGCCAGATAAGGCAACTATGGTCATATTCCTGCACTCACTCACTCACTCATCATCTATACCACTTAATCCTGTATTTAGGGTCACGGGGACCTGGAGCCTATCCCAGGAGACTTGGGACACGAGGCGGGGTACACCCTGGACACGGTGTCAATCCATCTCAGGGGACACATACTCACTTCGGCCAATTTGGGAACGGGGAGAACATGCAAACCCCCATGCACCCATAGACGGGAATCGAGCCTGGTCAGGAATCAAACCCGGACCCTGGAGCTGCAAGGCGACAGTGCTAACCACTACACCACCGTGCCACTTTTGTCCCATATCCCTGTTTGCTAAATTCAAAGTAGGTTTCTCACCTGGGTTTTAAGATCAGCTTGGGGTAGAGGCATGCCAAATAACATACTCTTTTCTTCCCTCGTATGTTAAAGTTCGAGCAGCTTGCAAAACAGACCCATTAACAAATCCCTGGTCTTCATTAGCGCGCCGCTTCAGGCCACATACACACTTCCAGGCCGCTTGGATCGATCTGACCATAAATGACTTTCTACATCCCACACACAATCATTTATTCCTCTTCTCTTTATCCGTCCATCTCTCTTGCTCTCTCTCTGTTTATATTCTGGCACTTTTCACTGTTTGAATATATTGAAACACGTTTTTAGATCGGTTTCCTCGTTGGTTCCAGTCACCACTATGTTACGCTGTGTGATTCGTACGCGTAAGGATTTTCAGTAGGCAATTATCAGAGTCACTTCTGACACGTCTGAAGTGTATAGGAAGCCACTTGGGATGCGGCTTAAGAAATTGGTAGACAAAAACGTTACAAAATGTATCTCATTTTTCATCCTAGACAAAATGAAGCCAACTGTCGTGACTTCTCAAGAAATCCGAAATCCCTAGTGTGCACTATTGTAATAGCTTCAGATGTAATAATAAATCGATAATGGTGGCCTGATGCGATACAACAGTCAGTACACTTTGACTCCGAGTGTGGGCGTTTCGGGGAAGAAAAAAACAAAATGTTTAAACATCCGATTCCCGCATAATCGGATCACCCAGACGATTGAGCTCCATTAACAAATCCATTACATAATAAATATTTAATAGAGGCAGATCAGCACTTATAGCCCAGAAACATAGCTCCATCTCTCCTCTGCTGAGGAGCATTTTGTGTGAGAGCAACAACTGTTCGGGTGGTGTAAACGGATTCATCGAGCTTCACTGACTCCTGTTCCACTTCCCTGTCTCTCTCTCTCTCTCTCTCTCTCTTTGTGCTCAGCAGTGTCACCACCTGCTCAGTCTGTCCCATGGGAGCCCCTTCTTTCCCTGTAAAATTCCCCTAACTCTCCCTGGCTTTCCCTTCCTCGTCTCACACACACAACAGTCCCTGGGCTGTAAGTTTTCCATGCTCAATTTAGGTTTCGAGGCGTTCTCTCTATAGACACTCACTGTTCATGATGGGAAAAAAAGTGAATGTGAAAAAGGACAGCCAATAGTGAAATCTCGACCAATCAGAGCTGTGACAGATCCTATCACTACTTACAGATGCTATATCTACAGTAAATATTTACTGCAGCCATTCCACAAAACGTTTCATGAATCTACACAAAATATCCTTTAGCTTTGAATATTTGGGGAAGTAAACCAATAATTGACATCCTAAATATTACTTTTTAATATCTTACCTAATATCCTTATAATGAATCATTTTTAATATAATTATTATAATATAATATTATTTTTTAATTACAAATTAAAAAAAAAATTTACATAAAAAAACACCCATGTGTTATCAGTACTAAACTCTGGAAAAATATCCATTAGGCCTTGTTTTTTAATGGAATTTACTTTACTTTGTTTAATTGCACACAGATCGATTCCATTAGTCTAATCATGTGACTTCTGATCGAAACGGACCTCACCAGAACAAATATACAGCATATCTAATAATGATGAGAATCACGAGGGTCCGTCTGATACGACATTATCACGATATCGCGATGTGCCGATTCGATCCGCAATGCGATTCTATATGTATTGTGATAAATATCCTCATTCAGTTCATTTATATATTTTTTTCATAATTCCAAACAGACCTACATGAAAATAATTCATTTTCAACACACAGGATGCACAGGATCTACTCAACTGTTCTGTGAGCATGTGCAATTATTGGCATTATACACATGAGCAACCGTTATAACATAGGTGTAAGTTGTTTTTCGAACGCTGCCAGACAATGTGTGAATTTACATATACAATTAGAACATATACTCTATAAATTAAATAATTATAATAATTATTAATAAACTTTTGGCGTCAATGTAGAGACCATGAATGAATTGGGATATACAGTACAGACCAAAAGTTTGGACACACCTTCTCATTCAAAGAGGTTGAATTTGTATTATGGCAAGAAAAAAGCAGCTAAGTGAAGAAAAAAACGAGTGGCCATTATTTTAAGAAATGAAGGTCAGTCAGTCCGAAAAATTGGGAAAACTTTGAAAGTGTTCCCAAGTGCAGTCACAAAAGCCATCAAGCGCTACAAAGAAACTGGCTCACATGCGGACCGCCCCAGGAAAGGAAGACCAAGAGTCACCTCTGCTGCGGAGGATAAGTTCATCCGAGTCACCAGCCTCAGAAATCGCAGGTTAACAGCAGCTCAGATCAGAGAGCAGGTCAATGCCACACAGAGTTCTAGCAGCAGACACATCTCTAGAACAGCTGTTAAGAGGAGACTGTGTGAATCAGGCCTTCATGGTAGAATATCTGCTAGGAAACCACTGCTAAGGACAGGCAACAAGCAGAAGAGACGCGTTTGGGCTAAAGAACACAATAAAGAACACAATAAAGAAAACTCTTTGAATGAGAAGATGTGTCCAAACTTTTGGGCTGTACTGTATATGTAACGACGTGGGTCACGCGAGGGGCAGAGCCGTGCTTAAACTGTTCAGAACGGGCAAAAGCACGGCCATTTATACACACGGTTGCTAGGCAACGCCGCCGTCAGGCAATCAGCCTGAATGAGCCACACCTGACGGTGTGTTTATTTAAGGGTCCTGATACCGTCGCACGTCGTGCGATCATTTAGGTAGCACCGGTGAAGGTATCAGGGCCAAAGAAAGAAAATAAAATACATACAGACAGACAGAGAGCTGTTTTGGGGACAGAGGCAAAGCCCCAGCCTCTGTCTGTTTAAGACGCCGGCGAGAGCGAGTGAGAGAGAGACAGAGAGAGCGGCACACAGCAGTACAGTGTGCGCGCTCAGTATGGTGTATTAGTGCACGAAGCACAAACTCTCTCTCTCTCTCCCATAGGTCCTCGATAAGGGTGAACACCCCGAGAGGATAAAAAGTTTTGTTTTATTTTCCAGAGCCCCGTCCGTTCTCGTGGAGACGGCAGAGCTCTGTTTATTTTGTGTTTACAGTTTTCATTGGTTTCCTTTTAAGTTCCTTAATTAATAATTCCACGCTATCTCCAAACGTCATGGTCTTCCCGTGTCTATCACAAGCACTCTCACTAACTCCTATTTCATTGACCCACTCTAACGCCCAGCATAAGGGCTCGTATAATTAAAAACATCGCGTGGTGCGGCTCTCCATACCGCAACCACGTAACAGTATATGTGTATGTATATATATTACAATCCACATCGATCCATTGGAAACTTATCATCATCGTCGTCTCATCATCGCATGTGGCCTGGACCTAGGAGACTTAGAGCACGAGGCGAGGTACACCTTGAACAGGTGGCAATCCAGCGCATGGCACACGACCTCACACGCTTATTCACACACTACAGTCAATATGGGAACACCAATAAGTTTAATATCATGTCTTTGGACTGTGGGAGAAATTACCCGGGGGAAACATGTAAACAGACCGAAGATGGGAATCGAACCCAGACCCTTGAGATGCAAGATGACGGTGCCCACCATGATGCCACCGTGCCGAGGCTAAAAATATTTAATTCCAATTCATTTCATTTCAGTTCCAGGTTGTAACTACCACAGTGAAAGGGGTGCATTTTGGTCAGTGTTTCATCACTTTAGCAGAAGCGCCAGTCTTTCCTCAAGCATGACAAACCCATCGTCATTGGCTTTAACCCAATGACGCGGCCTTCCTACTACACAGCAGCAGTAACCAATCACGGGCGGAGATAATCCATACATACACTGTGGTATGCTAATATATTTTCTTATATAAAAGTTACAAAAGGATGCAAACAATGTCGATCATATGCGATGGTCCTCAGATTTTGAAGTAGCGTCTTAGATGGCCGAAACTGTAGGAATCATTCTTGGAAAAATGGTGTCCAGGACATTTCCGGAGCAGTGTATAATCAATGACAAAGCACATTCAATGTTAGCCTTCTGAGTGTTAAACATGTGACCTCTTGCCATAAACAGTGCTCGCGGGTGGTGTACTGTTTAAATGTAATGAAGCGTGGAGAGGATTAAGCAAATGTAGCCATTGTTCATCACAGAGAAGAAAATCTAGCCGGGTTTGTGTGTTTAGACTGAGGCAGTGATGAGCAGAAGGACGAAAATTGGTTTGTGTGTGTGAGAGGAAGGGCTGTCCAGTGTGTGTGAGAAAGAACGAGAAAAAAAACTGGGTTAATAGCATAATAGTGCACTTTTTTTTTTAGCATGTTTGCCTATGGGAATAAGCGTGTATCTGTGTATCGGTGTTTGTGAGTGCCGTGGTCTCAGTCTAGTCCCCAGGCTCTGTAAGGGTGTGGTGTGTTTTGGGCGGTAGAGGGTATGAATGACTGTAAATACGCTCGCACAGCTGTTGATGGATCGGCAATAACACGGTAAAATAAGTTCATGTGTAAATGAGCCGCTGCAGGAAGAACCGAGTTTCCTCTCCGGCTCAGTTAGCGATCAGAGAGATAGCGCAGCTCATAAACAGACGATAGGGCGAGTTGGATGATGAAATGGTACGATTATTCACTCTCTCTTCCTCTCTCCATCTGATCCTTTAAGCCGGATAAAATCAGCACTTCACTTGATTCCATCGTAATCATTTCAGGTACCACAATCAACATATTGCTGGGGTTGTTCCGGTTACACATATCATTTTAGCCGAGTCCCCAGTAGTGTTGGTACAGTAACCCTTCCATAATCGATCATCAGTTTGATCAAACGGTTTAACCGGACAATACAATGCTTCCTGCACTTGTCGCATCCCCTGCAAGTCATTCCCATCACCATTCACTATTACAACACCCAGAGTACATTACACATGGCTACATCAACTAGGATTACTCGCATAACCCATCTATTACCGAATATATTAACATTACAGCATTACAACATTACCGCCCAAATCCAAATCATCTTAAGAAAATATATACGCCATCATGGATACTTTTTGAAGGATTCAATCCCCGAACGCAACCCCTGCTGGACCCAGTGTGTTAAATGATTTGAAGCATTAAATATTATAGACAGTTGTCCTAGATACGTCTGGTTCAGTACATAAGGTTTAGATTAGGAAAGTGATATTTCTATGACATCATTAAACCTTATTCAAATCAAATGACCAGAGGATTGGATTAGACTTGATTAGAAAGCTATAATAATCTTATTATAACATTTACAAATATATATTAAAAGTGCAGTTACCGTTACAGTCTCTTTCTGCACACGCTCAGTTGTTACATACTACACATGTACCATCCATCATTCATATCTCAATGGTCACCTGTGATGGGAAGAGCCAGATGTGTGTCCTTGACAACAGCTGCCACGGTATAGTTGCTTGATTGATGATGTGAGACGTGATTTTCCTGAAGGGAGAGCCAATCCGTCCCCGCTCTAATTAGCAGCTTAAACAGTGTCTGGTTTAAACAGTTTATCTCTGCTGCTCTGATAAGTTAGGTTAGGAAGAACTGTCCCTAGGGAGGCTGGTCCGAACCTAATCTTTCATTCTTCCTCTCCCTGCTCAAGTGCCAAACTGAATGTTTCCCGGCTCGGATTGAGGGTGCAGACTGGTTATGGTTTTTCCTCACAAGGACCAGCTTTTTCTAATTAACCTACAAGAGAGCGTGGGACTGTCGCTCATGTGTCGCCAATGCATGCTCAGTTACCGTTCAAATTGAAAATAGAAATTTCATTATATACTATAGTTATGAAAAAATATGAAAACGTTTTTTCCTCCAACATGTGGTCAGCATGTGCTTCCTCTGAGATGCGAGTAAAACCAGCAACATCTTTTGAAATGCTGCTCATGTTGCTTCATACAGTACACTCAGAGGAAAGCGCTCTCTTCCTCTGCATTTTTTTCTCATACAAGCTCACAAATGGTTAGAGCCGGTCAGTACATTTACACGACTGAATAATTGTGTTACTTCGAATGAAACCGGACTATCGATATACAACATAGCTCATTAAACACACCCTCGGTGCCGTGTAAGTCAGTTTGTCTGTTATTCCTGTTACACAATTCTGTAACTTTAATTATGGGATTGTGTCGAACACAACAGCAGCCTTTGCTTTCGTTATCACTGGAGGCAAAGCCTTAGGCATAACTGCATTCTTTTTTTTTTTTCCTTTCTTTCTTTTTAATTTTTTTACGAAGGCACTTCCTGAAGATTTGCGAGCGTAAATTAGACGCAACTATATTGTCTTGTCATACCTTTCCTTTCTGTATGAATCTGTGCAGACCTGATCAAGATCTTCAAATACAGCAAAACTAACAATCTGGATGGCTTATATCATTTTGTTCTTTCCATTGTAGATTGTCTTATCTCAAAATACACATACACGCACAGTATCAATATTGACTCAACGTAATGATTATGAAGACAGAACACAGAACGAGTATAATTATCGCCCAGAAGTGCTTCGTGAAATTTGGGGCAGCTCGAACGATTCGCAGTCTGCCAGCTCGAGGTAGAGAACCATCGCACGAAAAACAAATCTTTCTGCGAGACCTATGTGTGGGAAAATGACTCATCCTGACATTCCAGCCCAGTTTCCAGGGTAATTGTTTTGTAACCATGACGAGTAATGCGTTCTACGCGGATAGCGACAGTGGTCCGGGATAATTTCGAGGCATCGTTGACAATAGTGTCGAAGTTTATCCAGTCACGTCTGGAATTTGGAGATAAGGCACAATTAGTCCAATTTGTGTCAGTCACATTTGATAGTATCGTCTTTTTATACCAGATCAGCAAGATGGCACGAATTAAGAGGAATCCATGTGGACCTGGAGTTTCCCGATAAACAGGAAACAGAATGCAGGGCAGCGCTAGAACAGGTACAGGATATCAGAGAAATCCCGTGATTCAGTACTTCCACCTACACACAATAGTTTTGGGATAATAAAGTAATAAATGATAAAGCTTGGATATATTTCATTTGTTTTAATACTGTCGTCTGAAATATCATGTCAAGATCATTTGACTTGAAGTTTAAAGTGCTGAAATGGGGACAAACTTTTAGAAAGTTAATGCAACATAGGTTATTTCATATGTACCAAAAAATGCATCCAGTAGCTGCACATTAGTAGGGGGAGAAAGTATTATAATTATTAATATTATTGGAATTTTTAGGCCAAAAACATTGATACTTAATGGAAGATGTACAGGTGAAGTGGCCAGATCCCTTCTCTACGGTGGCCATGAAGTGCAAAACAAATGACCAAAACCGAAAACAAAATAACATTCAAAGACAAAATAACACATTCAAAACCAAATTAACAAATCCGAAAACTACATAGCAAATTCAAAACCCAATTAATAAAACCCAAAACAAAATAACAAAACCCGAAACTAATTGTTAATTTGGTTTTGAATTTGTTATTTTGTTTTGGGTTTTGTTAATTTGTATTGCACTTCTCGGCCAGTCAGATACGAACCGGAAAAGGTAGGTATAGTTTGCGAATTAAATTCTTACCGCTGATTAGACGAGACACCTGTCACTCAAGATAAACAGGAAGTAGGAAATTGTGTCTCTAACTTTGTTTCTTGTGTGTTCTGCTTTATTTTAAAACCATTTTTTCGGTGTGCAAAACTAAGAAAATAATTAAATTTTTCATTAGAAAGCAAGGAAATGGAATTTATTCAACGTTACTTTGAGGACGGACATTTGTATGCCGTGATTTTGGATATGCTGATGACATATCACGGTATAAAGATTAGTTTGCGAACTGCTGTGTCTCTTTTAAAAGCAAAAAAATTTTTCCACAAGAACTGCAAAAATTTGGCAGAACGCCATATTTGAAACCACAATAAGGACAGTACATGTTTGCACATTCATACACACACGAATCTACCGCTGCTACAGTACTTCCTGTATATCTTGAGTGACAGATGTCTCGTCCAATCAGCATTAAGAATTTCATTCGCAAACTATACCTACCTTTTCCGGTTCGTTTCTGAACAGCCGAGAGGTGCAAACCAAATTACCAAAACCGAAAACAAAATAACAAACTAAAAATCTAAATAGCAAAACTGAAAACAAATTAACAAAACGCAAAACAAAATAACAAAAGTTCTGGGTTTTGTTATTTTGTTTTGGGTTTTGTTATTTTGTTTTTGAATTTGTTGTTTTGATTTGGGTTTTGTTATTTTGTTTTTGAATGTTTTATTTTGTTTTGGGTTTTGTTATTGTGGTTTTTAATTTGTTATTTTGTTTTCATTTTGTTAACTTGTTTTGCACTTCTCGGCCACCGTACTTCTCTCTCCTATGAATGGCTCATTATTACTTTTCTAACTTTTCTACTTTTCTGAGCTACAATTTTGCCCAAATTCCCATTTTTTCAATTTAGACCAAGTCTCCCCAAATTTTGCACACACCTCTATAAAACTTACATAAACATGTTCAGCTTGGTCTTTTTTTTTTTTTTTTTTTTTGGATTTTTCCCCGATTTTCTCCCTAATTTAGTCGTGTCCAATTCCTCCCCGTCACTAGGGGGCTCCCACATTAAGGCTACTACTACCACTCAGCCGGGAGGGCCGAAGACTATCACGTGTTTCCTCCGAACCACGTGACGCCAGCCGACCGCATCTTTTCGAACTGCTCGCTCGCGCACCGTTGGGGGCGGCGTAACACACTCGGAGGACAGCGCTATCCGCTCCCTCCGTTGCGCGAGCTCACAGACGCCCCTGATTGGCTGTAGAGCCGTGATTAATGTGGGAGCACTAAATACCTCTCATCCCTCCCCTCTGAGAGAGCTCGGCCAATCAGCTCTCTCTAGACCTCCGGCTGCGAGAGGTTACAGCACCACCCGGGATTCGAACTAGCGATCTCCGGATGATAGGGCGAGCGCTTTAACCACAGCTTGGTCTTTTGAGTAATTTTCAGGCTATTAGGATTTTTTTGGGACCTACGCTTAACCCCTAGCTTTAACTCGCTCATCTTTAGTCTGAGACTTTTAGTACTGTGTCAAGTACTATACACCTCCAGGATCCAGGTTCGATTCTCGGCTCTGTGTGCATGGAGTTTCATGTTCTCCCCATGCTTGGTGGGTTTCCTCCGGGTACTCTGGTTTCCTCTCATAGTCCAAAGACATGTAGGTTAGGCTAATTGGCGTCCCCTAATTGGCCGTAGTGTCTGAATGTGTGTGTGTATGTGTGGGTGTGTTTCTGTGCCCTGCGATGGATTGACACCCTGTCCAGGGTGTACCCTGCCTTGTGCCCTAAGTCTCCTGTGATAGGCTCCAGGCCCCCCGGGACCCTGAATACAGGATTAAGCGGTATAGATTAAATTACAGAAATTCAGAAATATGATGCAAAGTGACTAAAAATACTATTTAAAAATAGTTTTATAAACCTCAACAGCAACCTCATTCCCATTCTCGTCTGTTCCAAAAGCTCAGTATTTAGCATCATCTGTATACTATTCACTAGCCTGATCATCTGTCATCATCTGCTTCTCATGCATGAAGTTTGATGTTTTTATGCTTGAATGATTCATACAGTCGGTCATCGTGTGGCTTAACCACCTCAAATCATTTCTCTGAAACTGGTCAGATACAGGGACTGGATTGAAAATGAGAGACAAAAAAGTCCTAGAGAACTAGAGTCATGTTCAAAAGTTAGTACCCCATCTTTTAATTCTATTTGACATATACAATGGGCTTGCAGTCAACAGGCCAACCATGAACTCTTGTGCTCCCATCAAGCACAACTTGCTACAGTTTTTAAACTGACACTACCCTCCCATTTTTCTAACTGTATGTAGTGGCTGGGTGGTATGGGGTGTAGCAACTTGGATCCTTCAAATCAACCCCCCCCCTCCCCCCCTACCATGAACTCTCTTATATACCAGATTATTCCAAATTCCAGAGGCCAAATCCGAGGACATCTGTCTGACAGATAAAGCTTGGCCGAAATTAGGTCATGCAACAGGACAATGATTGAGGCACACAAGTAAATCTGCATCAGAATGGCTGAAATATAAAAGAATCAAGGTTTTGGAATGACTCGGGTTGAGTCACAGTCCTGACTTCAACCCAATTGAAATGCTGGACGGGGCCTTAATAGAGTTGCTCATACTGTATACAAATTACCAAAACACTCAATGAACCGAAGCAATGTTTTAAAGACGAATGGGACAAAATTCCTCCGCAATGAGAACGATAAAGTCATAAAGGAAACGACTACATCAAGTTATTGCTTCTAAAGGTAGATCTATAACTTTTTTTTTTTTTGGCTTTATTTTTGTAAAATAGATAATGACATGGTGAAAAGTTGAGGTTGTATTTGCCTAATACTAAGACGCGTTATGATCCGATGATATTTATTGTGTTCGTACACAAAACACATAGAATTAACTTTTTGAACATGACTGTATTCCGCAAGACTACATTAAAAAAATACAAGAAAGTCTGAATCTTTGAAAGCAAAATATAAAGAAATGACTTAAATGACTTCTTCAAAGTCATGTGTATGTATCTTAAAACTTGCCACAAACTGACTCCATTGAAAAATGATTTGAAATCTCCCGTTCAAAATTTCAAATCAGTTTTGCACAAATCTCCACAAAACTTGTATCACAAAATTGAGATCTCCTCTCTCAAACTATGTAAAACACAATGCTCTAGCCCCAACAGTTGCAGAGATATCCGGCTCAGGAGCGGCGGACCGACTTCCCTATTCAAGTCAATGCAAGGGATCATGTTACATTGTCTGTGAGAGAGAGAGTGTGTGTGTGTGTGTGTGTGTGTGTGTGTGTGTGTGTGTGTGTGTGTGTGTGTGTGTGTGTGTGTGTGCGCAGAGAGACTTGTTGTTACGGTGACTAGGATAAACCATGCATCTCCACTCAAACACACTCACAGGACTCACAGCCAGTATAAATGCTTATATCTTGGGAACCGTGTGGGGTACAAAATGAACTCTTTACAAATTTTGGGAAATGTATTAATGCAATTGGGGGGGGTGTGGTCTCGTGTCTGAAAATGGATATATACAGAACAGAACGGTTATCCTTAGTAAGCCATTTCACACCAGGGATGACCATGAAGTGAAAGCTTTAAATAATTACAATTAGTTTTTTATTGTTAAGATATTCATTCATGTATATATATGTGTGTGTGTGTGTGTGTCTCTGTGTGCGCATTTGCATGTGAACAATGGAGGCTAGTGAAGTCCTAGTCTTTTCCGCCTCTCTCCATCTCTGACCATGCTACAATGACACTATTCATTTTTTTTTTTTTTTTACTCATAAGGGTTACACACGAATGCACACACACACACACATCCATACAGAGACACACATCCTCTGGGGACAAGTGGCAGAATTGGCTCTTTGCACGCTGAACTCTCTGATGAACTCCTTCCATAGTCTGTCTTTCACAAACACACACACACACACACACACACACACACACACACACACACACACAGAGATCCTTTCGCCAGCATGTTTAGGTCTCATGCTGTGTGTGTTTTCCCTCCGGAATCAAAGCACGTGTTTGTTTGCTGTCCAGTACTCTTGAGCAGTGCAGTTTGTTTATGTCTGCTTGTGTATCTATATGTCTGTGGTTATATGAAAATTCTGACCAGTGAGCTTTCATTTGCAGGTATGAAAATCGTGTCTCTTTTTTTTTTTTTTTTTGGACCAGGGGTGTCGTGTGCCTCTAGGCAGTTCTTAACATATAACGTATTTCTCAGTCTTTTCCTGTTTGAGGTGTGTCCACCTACTGTACAGCATCTGCTGTCATCACACAAAAATGTAAAGAATTTTCCAGATGTTTCTCTCTCTCTCTCGCTCTCGCTCGCTCTCGCTGTGTGTGTTGAGGGAGAAGAAGGATATGGTCAGAAAAGGACATGAGGCCAGCAGCAGTGGGCAGTGGGAGTTCCCTTTCCTAGAAGCTTTTCCCTTTTCTTTCTTTTCCTCCCTCTTATCTAAAGGAATCATTCGTTTTCATAGTTCCATTATTCTCTTTCGGAGTTCAGACGTCAATTTCAATGACGGCGTCGTCTTCTTGCCACCCAGCCCGTTTGAAGTCAAATTCTTTGTTTTTCGGAAGTGTGTGAATATTAATGAAGCTGTAGTGTTATACTTTAGTTGTACCTCATAATATGTTGCGTCCAAAAAAGTTGTGACACTCAGTTGGAATCAGTGGAAAGAAGAATTCAGTTCCATACAGGTTAATGTCACAATTTTATCAGAAGTTAAAACTTATCACTTATTTTTTTGGCACTGAAATTTTTTTACTTCGTATTTGTATTTAAGCTTATATTTTCATTATCCACCGATCAGCCGTTAACATTAAAACTATCTAGGATTTAAGTTCCTTTGTTGCCGCCAAAACAGCTGTGTTGCCCCACGAATACTTTCATGGGTGTGCTTGGTTAACTGGCACCAGGACGTTAGTGTCGGATCCTTTGGATGCTGTGGGTCCAACATGGATCAGACTGGGGAATTTTGAGGTTGGATCAATAACCTTAAACTTCTTTTTGCTCAATAAGCCACGTTCATCAAAAATCTGATGCTCCGAGTGTTCTGATACCTTTTTATTGTGTCAAGTATTGTTCTAGCAATTTGAGCTACATTGACTTTTCTTCGGGATCTGACCAGACAGGTTGGCCTTTGGTCCCAACAGTCATAAATGCTTACTGGTCCAGGACGATGTACATCCAAGTAAACTGCACATTAGTGCTGAATGTTTGTAGGATTTATATGGAGTCATTGAGAGTCAATAATTTATTGGTCGATTTTGATTTGCTGTTTACAGTTTAAGTTATTTATGTAAGCTTACATTAAGCTGGTCTAAAATTGATGAATTCCTTAAAAATATCCCACAGAAAATCCAACCAATTGCATCTTCCATGTATTACTTGCAAAATACTCTTGTTTTTGGAGATTATCACGTCCTTCTCTTCTTATGAGCTCATGGGTAGATTTTTGGAATTGATCCAAAAAAGGATCAAGGTTACAGCAAGGTCAAAGGTCCCCAACAGTTTCCTTGATGTCTGGTTTATATTTAAAGGGTAGTTTGGCATGCAAATTAGTAACAATGGTTAGTATGATAGGTGGTGGAAGAATCCCTGTTGACGCTGTCGGTCTAGAGCACGACTATTCAGTAGACAGTTCCCATTAGCTGTTCATTTTCACAAAGAAATCGTTTAAATTAAAAGTGCAATTCAATTCTATTTCATTTGTAAAGTGGTTTTAACAGTGGCCGCTGTCGAAAAGCAGCTTTACAGAATCAAAAGAAAGTAATGGAAATAAAGATCAGATTATGAGTTAAGTGACGTTTAAATCAATAAATTCCTTAGAAACGTGAGCCAGTTTAAAACAAAAAGGACGGGCTCGGGTCTCATCTGTGTGGTCCAAAACAGGACATTTCTTTGCTTGTCCGCCTTCCTCATGTCTTATGTCATCTCTCAGGGCACGAGGAGTCAATGACAGATCCATGTGTTGCGTCAGATGCCCCTGTTTGTCGCAGCAAGACTTTTAGAGAGCTCGCTGCACAGCAGTGTTACATATCAAGAGGCATGACGTTGATGTAGGAAGCATCTGGGCGTCCTTGATCTGGAAGCCTCGCCACTTCCTTCTTCCTCAATTTTAAAATAAAAGCGCTTTTAAAGAACTGATCTCAGATGAATCAGGATCGACGTGTGAGGAAGTGCGCTACATGTCAGGTTTAATGTTTGTGATTTAGCCCCAAGAAAGGACTCAGTTTGAAGTATGTACATTTCATTTGGAAAAGTAAAAAAGAATGAAAGCTTTTCATTCAAAGCTCAAAGCATGTCACCCAGCATTCTGCAAGAACATTCAAGAGACTGTTAAAAACAACTTTTTATTTTTTATTTTTTAGGAGAGTTAAATAGATCATTTTGTGTTAGACATTTAAATGTTTTTAAATATGGAAACTTGAACATGGAAATTTGTCTGTTTCAGCGTTACCACTTGGAAAATTTTACACTCCTCCGAAAAAGAAAAAAAAATTCCTTGGTGTCTATTATTTTTCTCTTTCATGTATGTGTCCTTTCTTTTTCTCTCTCCCGCCGCTCTTTCCTCCGTCTTCCGTCTGTCCCCTAGGGGTCTAAACGAACTCCAGGATCGCTGGCATTCTCACGAGTCACGGTAATTGAATAGAGCTCCATCTGTGAGAAAGAGACAGAGTTAAAAGAAAGACTGAATTGAATACAAAGCAGCCGGCTGCGTATCACAGGGCTGGGAACGAGCATCCAGTAAGCCCACGTGAAGTCTGAATGCTAAATACGAAATATTTGCCTCGGCATCTCTCGCTCTCTATTATACGCCACGTTTAATGCTATTAAACTATTAGCATAACTTGAGTCTTGGCTTCTAATGAAAAAACATTCTATGAGTGATTAACTCCTGAAAGACATTCTGTTTGAGTGTGAACGTGCCTGCATCTGGTTACACACACACACACACACACACACACACACACACACACACACACCAATAGTGTTCCAGGATATTTATAGACAGCCACGTCACTGCACTATTAAATCTTCATTAAAGCCAGGCATTTTGAGGTGTTTTCTGCAGACTGGTTTAATGTGACTGATTTGTGTGTGTGTGTGTGTGTGTGTGTGTGTGCACATGCGTAAATGCTTGTTCAGGCTAATTTAGGAGAGTTTGGGGACGAAGAAGGTGCATGAACGTTGAAACACCCAGAGACTCCCATACAAAAAGCCCAGCTGCAACACACACCGAGCCAAGTCAAAGAACAGCAACTCAAACAGTTTGTTCTTGTTTTGTCGTTCCTTCCAACATGGCTGTTTTTCCCCCTCCATGTGAACGTTTTTATTCTGTGTATGGATTTAGTTTCTACTTTCTGACTTTTTGGTTTCCCACGTTCCACTTTCCTGCTGGTCTAATTCTGTTTGCCTCAAGTCCTCGCTCACCTGGTTATAAGTGACAGAAATGATGTGAGAAATGTTGTGTTGATACTTCAAGAAGGCCAGGAGGACATCCTCAATGAAGACGTCCTCTTGTGTATTGCGATGGCTATTAGTTAAGATTAGACGTTGCTTGAAAGTGGCGTCGAGTCTCACTGACAACAAGAACAACTACTGCATGTGCAGTCTATTATTTTTCATTTTATTCATAATTTCCTGGTGTAGAAATACAGTAGGCTCAGTTGGCCATTGGTTCCCTTTTCTCACCATCTACATAGATATCTCATCTATAATTATACTGTATTAGCCTCAGTATTTAAATTTTTAAAATAATTTTTTTAGCACTTCTTTTAACAACCATAGCGCTTTTAATTCCTCAGACAGCACATATTCACTCTATGTTGGCATTATTTATATTCCAACTTTTGATTAAACCCGTTCAATTCCAGTGACTAATCACATAGGAAACTCATTAAAAAAATTCACTGATGAGCGTAAAGGGAGAGCCTTGCATGAGGCTCAGTTTTATCTCCCATATTATACGATCCCGTTGCCCATTAGTAGTTGAATATATTAGATTCTATGGATGATGTACAAATTTGTTACTAAGAATACTAAGAAATGAGGTGGCATCGTGGTTAACATTTTGGTCTCGCACCTTTAAGGTCAAGGCTTTGAATCCCATCTCCAGGTGCGTGTATGGAGTTTGTGCTTGGTGTGATTTCCTCATGTACTTCTCTTTCTTCCCACAGTCCAAAAACATACAGATTAGGCTAATTGGCATTCCCATTTTGCCTGTAGTGTATCAGTGTGTGCATGGTTGTTCGCTGTAATGGACTGGGTGTGTCCCGCCTTGTCCCACGAGTCCCCTTGGATAGGCTCCAGGCCCCTGCGACACTGTACAGGATAAGCGGTGGAAATGTGGAAGGCATGTCAAGTGATCAATTTGAACAAAGTATTAAACAGTATAAATAATAATACAAATGCAGCCAGACATAAAAGACGGTACATGCGAGAAGAGAAATCTTTAATTTTATAACCAAAAGACTTGCTGTTGTTTTGCTCAGGACAAAAATATTAAATTTTTTATTCGTTATTAGGATGAAATGCCTGGGAAAAGCGTAAAATTTTAATCCGTACGCAGAATTTAACAGACTGGATTAACACACGTGTTAAATTAACACCTTATAGGGTTTATATACTGTAGGTCCGGTTGAATTCGTATGTACTGTGGAAGTGTTAAATAATCGGTAGGGATTTTATTTGGTATTAATGCACTTACTAGCTTATTATAGGTTTGTATTCCACAAAACCATGTATGGGCATTGGTGTCTCAGTGGACAGGTTGGACAAAGACAGTGGAAGGACCAGGTTCAATTCCTCACTCGAACCCCAGCCACTGGATGCAGTGCAGGTCCCGAGCCAGGGAAGCCAGCAGGAAGGGCATTCGGTGTAAAAAGCCTGTGCCAAGATATGTGCAGATCGGATGGTCCTCTGTGGCAACCTCTCGATGGCCGAACTAACGGCCATGAATAAAAAACATGTCTAACCCAAGACTAGGATTAGCTGTGATTAAGTCAAGACAAAGAAAGGCTAAGGCCAAGTAAAAATCAAGTCTGTAGTTAATTTTGGGCCAATGTTTCCAGTGTTTCCTAGAATACAGATTAATTTCCTGTCAAACTTTGTGCATTTGCCGAATAATCAATATTTCCACAAACTCTCAGTCGGGACCAAGACAGTATTTAGCCAGACCAATGCCTAAGAACACGAAAAAGTCCAAATGCAAATTCCAACGTCATCATCACACAGAAAACATCTTGAGGCCAGTCCAAGAGTCTGAGACTAGATTCATGTCCTTTAGCCCTAGTCCTTTAGGGTTAAATATATTAACTACCAGTTTTAACTACCAGATTTTTTTTGGCGGGTGGGGCTAAACAAAGCACTGAACTTGACAAGTACACTAGACTATTTACATGCCTCACTAACCAGCTAATAAATTGAAGTCTACGCCAACTGTCTTAAATGTTATTGCTGCTCAAGTGCAACACCCTGATGCCTCACTGATGAGTGTTGTTTTACAACACTCCTGGTGATAACCTTCTGGTGGATTTATTTCCATTTATGAGGCAAAGATGCACTCTCTGACTCTGTCCCAGATGTTATTTCTCCAGATAGTAACTTCTCAACTGATCATCAGATCATCCCACACGAGCACATTGCTTCATTCTGAACAGTTTACTACATTTGGTACTAACTGGATCCAGCACCAGAGTCAGGCCGGACAGTTAATGACTAAATGAGTGAGATGGAATCGATCCAGTTGCAGTTCTATTGAGTCCACCTTGCTAATGTTTTGTTTCCTAGGATCATTTCAGGACTCTGATGATTATAACCTGCCTGGACTCAGTTAAAATACAGATCATCTCTTTAAGAATTTAGCTCTAATGGTCCTTATCAAACTTTGTTTATGAGGATTTAAAGTATATAATGTGGTCTTAAGACCTATGATACAGGATATTCCGTGCTGAATTCTGTTGTTCTGCTGTCAATTCTGATTCATCAGAAGTTGATTAATTTTCTAAAATGTCAGCGTCAAACAATATCTCAAGGTAATAATTCAAATCGTGGATAATTCCCAGGCAAAATAATAAGCCTAATAATACTAACTAATAAAATGTGTTATTTAACAAAGAAAAAACAGTTATATTAGTAACACATTGTGTAAGGAGATGTTTATTCTATAATTTTATGAAAGGTTGCTGCATGTAATCTAATTTGACTGATGAATTTGTACAAGCATGTCACTTTGTTCTTTAATAAAGAATACATGATATATAAAAAGTCTTCAGTCATATTTCACTGGACATTTTCTAGAAGCTCCGTGGGTGTAAGTAATTAGACCTTAGTTTTTAAAGTGAAAATTCTTTTACCACAGTCACTTCCACTCGTACGGTTTTGCCTGCATGTGAGGTTCAGTAATCAGTTGCATCTGAACTGCTCATGCAATAGCAGCAGTCATATGACACATACGACTTCTGCATGCGTGCACTGTGTATGCTGCATGATCTTGAGTTCCTTCTCTTCAGGAAGTCGTGGGGTGGGGCCCAGGCCTCCTTCTTCTTTCTTGTTTATTTTTTCGCATCTTTCTTCACCCAAAGACAGTAGTAGTTTGTAGTGTTTATGCTTTTTTTTTTTTTTTCATTTTTGGTCTTGTTATTTCTCGAGAGAGAATCCAGCCCTGTGTTTTGGATTTAACTCAGTGGGTCTGGGAGTGTGTCTAGGGAAAGATATTACAAGAAGCGGTTTCGTCTCGACCGCCATCATGGCCACGGAAGAAATGGGTGGAGACGGCGTAATGGAGAGACAAGATATGGTCAGCCACTCAGAACCGGGCGGCACCACTCAAGGGGTAGGCTTCACCCGTTGTGGATTTCTGTATGGTCCAATGTGGATCCAGATGGGTTTTTTAAGACCTGTTATGTAGGTCCTGTAGGGTTTTTCCACTTGTCACAATGTTTATATGGAATGTCTTGTGCTATGACTTTTCTTTATGGATGAGATTGCATGTTTAGTATGTACACTATATTTTTTATTTTATATATATAAACTATATATTCATGTTTTCTCTTGCGCGCACATATGCACACATGCCTTTGCAGACAGGAAGTAGAGCAGTACAGAGCTTCTCTTTATGACTTATTTCTCTCCCGCACGTCCTTGTTTGCATTATGCCATCGAATTCGAATATGTTTGAAATTGAGGTGTGTGAGATTGGTGTTTGCTCTGTCCTGTCGAAACATGGCTCCGTCCTAAGGAGAGATACACAAATGCTTCCTTCAGTCATAGAGACATGTTATGTAGGAGTTGCAGGAGATTTCCAACACCCCCTTCCCCCAAGCTGTTTTGAAATAAAAGTGGTGCTCTTCATATCTAATCTGTATCCATAAAGCTGCTTTTTTTTCACCAGCATCATCATACTATAGAACTAGAATTCTTCCCTCATCAATATTGATTTAAATTCTAATTTCGAACTATAGTCTTGCTATATGGTTGATATATGGCTCTGTGGTTGACATGGATTATTTAACATTTACACAAGGTGGCTCTATTGTCTCCTTTTGATAGCCATCTGGTCTTCATGAGAATTGGTAGGATTTGCTAGGCTTTTTACTACATTGTGTCATTAAACATGGGCTGTAATCACCTACTTTGTAGTTTGATAGTTTGACTGACGTGTCAGGCGACCTTTTCACATGATTACCTTGTTTAAACAACACCAACTTCTTCAAACAAAACTCATTACTATCTGTATATTGACTTTTTTTTGTGCACCTGTAACTACATCTTGCTGCGTTCCGGAATTTTCCGTTCGTTTGTGGCTGGTTTTTACTTCAGTTTTTTTTTTTAAGGTGGATCAACATTAATGATTCTAAATGAAAATTGGGTTCAATGATGTAGTATCAAGTCATGTATCGCCACACTGGTTCCAGAATCGATTTTAATAATTGATGCACTTTTTGCGCCTGAGGTGGTAAAACGTTGCTGTTCCTCTATAATCCTGTAGGTGACGCTAGTACAGGATGACGTGTCTTGTTTTTAGAATTCTAAAAGAAGAAAATATACATTTTCAAAATACTGTAATATCAAATCGGGACATTTATAAAGTAGCGATACTAACAGAATCAGCACATATTGTAGGTATTGTGATTATATCGTATCGGGTGATTCCCGTCCGTAATCAACCCTATTTTTTCACATAGATTTCCTGTCACTCGACAAGACACCTTTTAAAAAAATATGAGAGAAACATTTGGTTCAAATTCAAATATCACCGATGTATAAACACAGGATCGATATTATGTGTCGCTCTTTACCAATCTTTACATTATAACTGTAAACGGTTCCGTATGCTGTTTAACTAAGCATACGAAAAGGTTTAATCGATGTGGTTATGACATAGTGAAAAAACCCAAACATGGACGCCTTCACGAGCACATGTCTTTTATTTCCTATATCCTCAAGTGCAAAACAAGCCAGCCTTTAAATCTGGATCTGTTTAGGCACAAGACCCCAGTTTAACCAGACTGAGCTTTATTTTAAGCATTTGAGCTTAATTATTAGGTTGGACTGAAGGCAACCTTATGATTAAATGGCATATAAGTTGAGCTGGAATTTATCGTCCCAACCCACAAGTGCACTTCCCCTGCTGCCTCTCTCTCTCTCTCTCTCTCTCTCTCTCTCTCTCTCTCTCTCTTTCTCGCTCGTCCTCACTTACTGTAAATGACTCATGTGTTTTTGAACATGTTACGGCTACCATTGTTAGTGGCTTAGTTATGACTTAGTCACTGCCATGCCTTTGTGTTTTGTGTGTACATGTGGACATGTGGGTGTGTGACTATGTGTGTGTGTAAGCTAATCAAAGGCTGAAACAGGTATTACGTGTTGCTGTCCTATAGGAACCTAAATGGCTTTACACCATAATGTCTTGTTTGTGTGTGTGTGTGTGTGTGTGTGTGTGTGTGTGTGTGCAGTAACCGGGATCTACAGATCTGCAGATGTCAACAGAAACACACTGTAGGAAGCAGCAAAAAAAAAAGCAAACATACAGGCTCACTCGTGCATTTGCAGCGCAGATAATCATCTTAACTGTTAAACTGCATCCACTGAAATCATACAGTGCACTATACAAGCAGACAAACCTGAATTAGTAAGCACTATGTCCTCATGCTGGATATACTGGATCTTGGGAAAACATTAGGCGTGAGATGGGAATTCACACTCGATAAGGTCACATGCGCGCACACACACACACACACATTTATACGCACTTCTTTAACGAGCAATATAGTGTAGTGAGGAAACCCACACGGACAAGGGGCGGGAGTGTGAAACATCACACACACACACAGCAACCTGAGCTCAGAAGCTGTGAGGCGGCAGCGCTTCACTACTGAGCGTGTAAGATGTTTTCGCTAAAAATCAGACTCGAATCTGTTCCTGCTGTGAGTTTCTGCTCTGAAATTCTCTACACTAGTGGTGTCGGCCTACGTGAGGACTAAGATTCTGTGAAACAAAAAATAGTGGCTTTTTTCTTTTTTTTTACACAAATGAATCATATGACCAAGTTTAACCCTAATGGCTTCCCATAATCGCTTTGAGATATCATAAAACTGCATAATCTGTTTCCTCTAACGCGGCTTGTCACGCATTTGTTTATCCCAACATTGCACGTTTATAATGCAAGTAAAATTTTGTATTTCAAAATTGTGATTATATGGTTAATTACACTCCATGACCATGATTAACCCTAACCCTCATTAAACTTTTAAATCGATTCACAGCACTTCTTATTATCGTACTTATTTTGGATTAACCAGACAGGAGATTAATCAGGAAAATCCTTTATTAGGGGATTATTTGGTGTTTGATTAAAGTAACTAAGGAACGATGCTATAAACTAGAGCAGAGATAAATCGTGTACCACTAATTACTTATTTAGTCAATCATTCATTTTTTATTAACCCCTTTGTTCTGATAAGGGTCACTTTGGTTTAAAGGTCCCATATTTTCCCATCTCGTTAACACAAGTCTCAGAGCCCCTCCACCTCCAAAAGATTTTTTTATATGTGAAATCTCTTTTTATTTCTCTTCTCATTCAACATCTGTAACAAGCCAACACCTGTAAATGAGCTATATTTGAGCAAGGAGCAGAGCTGACCAACAAGCCTTCTTGTACTGTATGAGGTCACAGCTGGGAAAAAATAGACAAAAATGGGGAATATTTTTTTTCCTCATTATTGCTTTGTATGAACACTGGAGACTCATCTGAACATCTAGAAATGATTCAAAGTGAATTTTGCATAGTATGTCTTTTAAAATGAAGCTTTTAAAAATAAAAAAATAGACACAAATATTGACACAAACCCACCAACCACTAAATATGGTAATGGACAGTATTGCTGAGGATAAGGAAGATTTCCCAAAAATGGAGATGAAATCTGTAATTTAGAGTCAAAATTTAATCTGGCAGAAGTTTTCATATGCATGCAGAGCTATCGATTGCAAACTAGTCGAAGAAAGTTAGCTAAAGACATGTCACTCACCATCTACACCGCATTATTCTGTATACAGCGTCGCGGGGAGCTTGCAGCATATCCCAGGAGACTTCGGGCACAAGGCAGGTGCCAATCTATCGCAGGACACACACACACATACACTCCGGAAAACTTGGGAACGGCAGTTAACTTACTCTGCATGTCTTTGGACTGTGGGAGAAAACCAGAGTAGCCGGAGGAAACCCACCAAGCATGAGCATCACCAAGCGCACAAACTCCATGCACAGAGATTTCAAGATGGGGATGGAACCCAGAACCTGGAGGTGCGAGGCCACAGTACTAACCATGGCAACCACTATGCCACCTGCACAAACCACATAAAGGAATTGCTGGAAAATTAAGATTTAAGTTATTAAAATATAGAATCAAGCTTGTGAATCCTTTTAAAGGGTTCGTGATACAGGCTTAGAGCTAAAAGTAATGTACTGTAGAAGCTTTGAAAAATGCTGGTGTTCTCACATTCGGACCACTGTCTAAGATTTGCAATCATGTCTGTCAATACAGATAGATCAGTATCTTGCACTAGCATTCCGGTGTGTGTGTGTGTGTGTGTTTAAGGCGCACTAAAGCTACGAAACCGTTTCCCCCCCCCCCCCCCCCAAAAAAAATGCTGATTGCAGCTGAACAATATGTTTGGTTGAAGAATTTCGACTGCTCCAGAATCATTTATTATGAGTAATTGAGCTTTCTGTGCTTTTTCATCCTGGTCAAGGTTTTTTCGGTCGGTCCATGCTATGCTATCGCACATACACTACAGATGTGGTTGGAGATTAGGTCGGGAATGCTTTCAACAGTTCTTGACAGCGTGTTTGTTTAACTAGAGCTGCATTCAAGGAATCTAGCCTGGATGTAGTGCAGGAAGGGCCACTGCTGGGCTTCTGTTCACATCCTGTAATCTGAGCTAGTGATGTCATGGCTCTCTCTTTATCTCTATCTAGTTTGGGGTTGCTCTCTTTTTTTTCGCTCTCTCTGCACCCGGCGCTGTTCGTGATCAGCGGTTGCGGAGGAAACCGTACCCGCACGAAATGCAGACTAACATACGGAATGCACAGTGCAGTCTGATATATCACAGGTTTGCTTTATATAGTGTTCTGTCGAAAAACAAGCAAAGTGAAATCCTAGCACTGGGGTTGGTCAGGCACAAGCTGACAGGAAACAGGAAGTGACCGTACTGAGGCTCAGCCGGATATCCTGCTTTGGCAGGGCGACCCCGACCATGGCTTTCCCTTCCTTTCTGTCTCTCGGCTTCTCACCGTCTCGCTCTATGTCTCATTTCGAGGTCGGATAGTAGCGCCGGAGTAAACAGCATGTGCTGGTCGGGGGAATGGGACCACTGGGATCGCTGGGAATACCTGGACACACAGGTGGAGTGCTGTCGCTGTACTGTACTTCTGCATGAATTTTGTCTTGAGCGGCAAGAGTGAGTAGGATCACCAGACCTGACTCCGGGGGTCACTGAAGCACTAATGCTGTTGCTGGTTATGGAATGAGGTAGTTTGAAATGCTGTTAAACCCAACTTCCTGGCTTACAAGAAAGAAGTACAGCGAGTACAAGTACAAGTTTTTTTTTTTCTTCTTTTGTCAAAGGGATTTAAGCGCTGCCAGTTCCTGGAAAACAAGCACCGCTTTTTGAATGGCATGCTTTGTAGAGTGTTTCCAGCTGACTGCGTCTTTCACGTCTTTGATCCGGCTGGATTTATTATTGCCGTGCTTCAGCAGTCTGTTTCAATTTTTATTTTATTTTTTTCAGTTCGTTGTTTTATTCGTGTCGCTGGTCGTTTGGTCTTGAAGCACCACCTCAGACACGACCACTTCTGTATTTCTTTTTCTTTTTAAAGCGCCACTTTATGAGAAAATTTCATGCGTAAGACTTTGAAGTTGTCTTTGAAGCATGATTAAACACAGGGTAGTAAGTTTATAAACCATTGCCTGACTTTTATTTCAGAACCTTTTTCGAAGTCAGATTCTGTGTGAAAAATGCCGAAAAATGGAATTTTTAAGAAAAAGGATTATGGATTTAAGAATTTTACCATGGCTGTTCAATCATTTTGAGAATAAGTGATGCAGGCATAGAACTATCATAAAGTCAAGATAAGACTGACTAATATGTAGTTTTTTGTTTTGTTTTGTTTTTTGATCCGTTAGTAGCGACTTTTTTTGCATACAGTGATAGCAAATAGTGATTAGCTGGCATCGTGTTTTGAGCAAAATAATTACATTGATACATTTAATATATAGTGATGTAATGCAGGTGGCACGGTGGCTTAGTGGTTAGCACTTGCACCTTCAGGTTCCTGCCTCGGGTCTGTGTGCATGCAGTCTGTATGTTCTCCCGGTGCTTGGTGGGTTTCCTCCGGGTACTCTTCACCAATAGCAAATGAGTAACACAAGAAAATAATTGTACCTGTCTTCAAGAATTATTTATAGCATGGTGAATAACATTTTGGCACAGCTAGTCTTTTTTTCATCGTAGGTTATGATTCACCATGTACAGTTCCTAGTGCTTAGATGGTTAGATAATGTAGTTAGATAATGTAGCGTTATTTATGTTCTGTGAGTCACACTCAGGGCAATTTGGGAATGCCAATGAACCTAATCCGCATGTCTTCGGACTGTGGGAGGACACCGGAGTATCCGGAGGAAACCCACCAAGCACGGGAAGAACATGCAGACCCGAGGCAGGAATCGAACCCGGAACCAGGAGGCGCAAGGCGACACTGCTAACCACCAAGCCACCGCGTCGCCTCATGCAATTATCATATATTATAAATTGTACAGTATGTTCATGTTGACTTGTTTGATCTTGAAGTATTGTAAAAAAAAAAAAAAATATATATATATATATATATATATATATATATATATATATAATCCTAAATTAAACCATGTTTTCCAAAAAGTGAAAAAGATATCCGTTTTGTTTTATTGCTGTGGCACGATGGCAGAAGTCAAGGACGTGAACTCATGATGAAATGTTCCCCTAGGCTTTGTGGTATTCTGTAGTTGTTGCTGTTGTTGGCAAAGTTTTCCATTGCTGCTTTTTTTGAAAAACAGGGTACTCCGCCTACTGACGTTATGCGAACGCAGCATTAGCCAGAGCGTCTTATCAAAAATACTGTAATTGTTTTTAAGCCTGAGGTGTTTTGCTCATTCAGGGTCAAGAGTGTTAGTTTACAGTAGGTCAGGTTCTGATGGTGGGTAAAGAAATCCGGTGTGAAGGCCAGGTGTCCACATACTTTTGCCAATAGAATGTATGCATGTGTCCATGTCTCACTCAGGTTTAGATATAGTGTCTACACGTCTGATGGTCTATTTTTATTACCAGTGATTAGATTTTAAATCTCTCCCACTGTTGTCTTCAGAGTGATCCTGGTGGGTTGTCCGTGCTGGAACAGCTGGGTCTGGACAACGGCTCGGACTTTTCCGATTCAAGCGTGCAGCAGCGGCTGGACGAGGAGCGCGAGAAGATCCGGCGCGAGATCCGCAAGGAGCTGAAGATCAAGGAAGGAGCGGAGAACCTGCGACGTGCGACCACCGACAAGCGCAATGCTCAGCAGGTGGACAACCAGCTGCGCTCCTCTAACCGGCGTCTGCACTCGCTCCAGGCCCAGCTCCAGGAGCTGGATGCACATATTGTCGTCAAGGGAACGGATGAGGCTCGCGGTGAGTGTTCCAGTTAAAGCAGAGAAAATTGTATTGTAATGACAGAAAGGAAACATCCGCCCTTGCATGTTAATGCTACGTAGCTAGCAGCGGTCATTCATTACTACCATCTGTGGGGATTTTGTATGGTGGATTCGGCTAAATCGAGTCGCTTTGAAGCTGAACGCGTATCCCAATAGTCTTGATTATGCTCACAGCTGGATACACATCCATTGTGCCTAAGCATTTACCCTCTAAGCAGACATTTACTTTAGGCACTTGCTGATATTTATTCCCTCTTAAGCCTTACATGACAGCAGGTTCCGATAGTTAAGATAGTAAGTAACTCTAACCTCTGCCCCTCAGATGATGTGCCTCGGTCTCCCGGCATGGAGAGCCAGGTATCTGCCCATCAGGAGCGCATTGCTGCCCTGGAGAGGCAGCTTAACATAGAGCTCAAAGTCAAGCAGGGTGCTGAGAACATGATCCCTATCTACGCCAACGGAACTACCAAGGTAACATACACTTACATGCACACAGTCAGTCTGTCTGCACTCCATTGCAGTTCAAGGTGCAGTAAGACCTGGCCTCGTGTCCGTGTGTCTGTGGTGCCAAAAAGACCGAACCCGTTACAACATCGAATGTAAAAAACTTCAGAGCTCTTCGCCGATTGATGCTGCCGCGCATAACATAATTTTTAAACGCATTTCGATTCATTTTTAAACACTTCATTTGTAACGCTAGTAACGTAATGTTATTGTCATTGGTATAACATAATCAGATTACATGCATTTAAAATGTACTGTGGAACCTTGGATTACGAGCATAATTCGTTCCGGAAGCGGGCTCGTATTCCAAACAATCGTAAACCAAATCAAATCTTCCCATAAGAAATAATGAAAACTCAAATAATTTGTTCCACAGCCCAAAAAAATAAATACAGAAAAATAATTAATACAGTATATAAAGTAAAAATAAAACAAATTAACCCGAACTTTACCTTTAAAAAAAAGTTAAAATAAATCCCAACAGATAAGTGTTTCCGTTTGTGTGCGCAGGCGCCGTGTATTTGTGTGTGTGTGTGTGTGTGTGTGTGTGTGTGTGTGTGTGTGGAATTAGCCCCTTCCTTTGCCTCGTCTTAAACAGTAAAACTCCTCCTCCCTCCCCCCACCTCGCTTTTTAGTTTCACATCAAACACACACACAACGGAAACACATTTATTTTTGCTTATTTTTACATACAAAAAAGGACTACTGTTGCATTAGTGCGCTTTAAAGATGGACAATATCACTGCTGCTCATCATTGCATTTCACACTCCGTGACCACCCATACTGCGGCTGTCTGCACTTTATACAGTACGTTATACAGTTCTTCCTTTTCTTACATCCTTACATTTTTATATACGTTACAAGATTTGATATTAGATATTTCATTCTTTCCTAGTAGCATTTTGCCTCCTTACTTACCTTTTCCATTTCAAGGTCACAAACAGTCATGTAAGCATTTCACTGCGTCTCATACTGCGTACGGTTGAATTTGAAATATAATGTAAATGCAATGTAATGTAATTCGTCCCAACCCGCCAAATAATATTACCGAAATAACAAATAAAAATGCAGGAACATAAAGAATAAATAGACATTAAATCTCACTTGACCTTAATTTGTGACCGCTCTGCTTTAAAAACGAAACTGAAAGTGGCTCCGTTTTCTTCCTGCAGTCCTCCGTGATAACATTCCTGGGACACAAGATGTCGCGTCTTGCAGAAAGTGCACTGACGTGAACAAGCTTTGAAAAGCTTCCGGATGTACGCGCAACTTAGCCGGCGTTCATTTAGCCTCGGTTAATATCTACGTGATTTCACGCGCGGAATTTCTGCCACGCGATTGTCCGAGTAGCTTTTTGCAGGAATGAGTATGTGTATACTGTAGGTGTTCCTACTATAATACTACAACGTATAGCGCTTGGTTAAGGCGATGAGAGTCGCCTCTCCATCTCTGGGGCCTTAATTTTGAGTGTACGACTTTATTGAACTTAGCTTAAGTATTTAAGCTGTGGAACTTTTGGACTTGAACTCCGTCTGATTAGCAGCACGATCAACAAATGTAGCATTGCAAAATTGCAGATGACACTGGAGCAGATCTTTTTTTTATTTATTTATTTATTTATTTTTTTGGATTTTTCCCCGATTTTCTCCCTAATTTAGTCGTGTCCAATTCCTCCCCGTCACTAGGGGGCTCCCACATTAAGGCTACTACTACCACTCAGCCGGGAGGGCCGAAGACTATCACGTGTTTCCTCCGAACCACGTGACGCCAGCCGACCGCATCTTTTCGAACTGCTCGCTCGCGCACCGTTGGGGGCGGCGTAACACACTCGGAGGACAGCGCTATCCGCTCCCTCCGTTGCGCGAGCTCACAGACGCCCCTGACTGGCTGTAGAGCCGTGATTAATGTGGGAGCACTAAGTACCTCTCATCCCTCCCCTCTGAGAGAGCTCGGCCAATCAGCTCTCTCTAGACCTCCGGCTGCGAGAGGTTACAGCATCACCCGGGATTCGAACTAGCGATCTCCGGATGATAGGGCGAGCGCTTTAACCACTGCGCCACTCGGAGGCCAAACTGGAGCAGATCTTTGATCACCTTGCCATATTTAGAAATATGAAATGGACTGTGTGTGTTTGTCGCAGGATAAGAAGATGCTGCAGACGGCTCAGCAGATGCTCCAGGACAGTAAAACCAAGATCGACATAATTCGCATGCAGATCCGCAAAGCAATGCAGGCCTACGAGCACAATGAGGACGTACAAGGTGTGTGTGTATGTGTGTGTGTGTGTGTGTGTGTGTGCTGTTCTCTGTGGGAACCTGCGTGAGATGAGATCCTCACATGTACCTCTGCATAGCATCGTGGTATTGCAGTGTGAGCATGTAAACAGATCAATAAGCAGCTAAATCGTGGGTACTCATGGAGGAGCATGGGTTTGTTGATATAGCAGGATAAACAGGAGGTGGTCCAGGTTAATATTTATGCCAGTGACAACCTACTGTAAAACCAGTTTCTTTTTTATCCCACAGTGTATTTTTTTTTTCTCTTCAGAATAACAGATTATAAGTATTATACGTAGCATTATTTAAAACGTAATGAGATTATAATTTCATATGGAATCAGACCGAACCTCAGCACTACTATTACAGTATATATTAAACACTGTTTTGTCATTCATGTTTAATCATATTTACAGTTCTGTGCAAAAGTCTTGACCCCCCCCCTCAATTTTTTCCTCCATATTTTGCTTCTAAAGAGCCAGACTTTCTTGTATTTTTAATGTAGTCTTCAGGAATCGTTCTCTAGACATCGTGAAGGACTTTCTGACTCTCATTTTCAGTCCAGTCCTTGTACCTGAAGAATTTTTTTATTTTTTTTTGGTAAGCCACCCAGTGACCTATGAATCATTCAGGCATAAAGAAAACTTAAATCTAAAAAAAAGATGATGACAGATGTTCAGGCCGGTTATTAGTATACTGGTGATGCTGATATGCTGAGAGAGGATATCTATATATATATATATATATATATATATATATATATATATATATATATATATATATATATAAAATATATAATTATATATATATATAATTTTTTTTTACTTTAATTTTCAATTTGTTCCATTTTTTTTATTTAATCTACACCATTTAATTCAATTTAATATCAATTTAATTTAGGTTAAGGTAATTAATATAGGTTGTTAAATATTGTTCAGCTGTTTAGTTCTTGATTCTGATTGGTCAGGAAATGTTCTACAGCAACCGCTTGCTGTTGTTCAAAGCAAGTCTCTAGTTTACATTAATGCACTCGTTTCTACAGTATATAGCAAAGAATGCATTTATGGAAGGAGTCTCCAATTTCAGCATTATTGAGTATTACAAAACATCCCATTCTTAATTATTTCTATAAAAAATATGACCCAAGTGTTTTATATCCTAATTAATCAAAGTTTGCAATAATACATTTTCTAACATTAAAAGGGACATAAGAGTCCAGGAAGTTAAATCTGAATATTATAGACCATGACGTAGTGTGTTTGCATTTAAATATAGTAATATGAATATGTCTAGCAAATATATATATATATATATATATGCTAGACATATATATAGCAGTTGGATGCCCAGCTGGCAGAAATATTGAAAGTATTAAAAGACTGTTTGTGTGTGTTGCTATTACCTGCACTTTACTGTATTACATCACTCACCTGCCAGAGCACAGAGGAAACACTGCACTTGTGCCTGGAGTCTACACAAACTCTCCGTTATTAACTCAGCATGTACACACATGCTGTTACACACACACACACACACATATCCATGTCTGGTTGCATAGTCGTGTACAAGGTATCCAGAGGCCGATGCCTTATTAGGACATAAAAGCATCTCTTCCCATCCAATGAGCACCCCGTCCACCCCCTATGTATTCCTCACACATTCTGCTTCCTCTTTCAGTCTTTCTCCCTCTCACACACTCACACGCTCACACGCGCACATAAACCTCTGGTTTTACCCACTCTGCGAGAGAGAGATGTTTCAAACACCTACTCACACCATTCATAGTACTGTACCTGCATAACATGCTGTATCTGCGTTTAGATACCAGAACCTTACAACTCACATTCTCTCAGATTTTCAAGACTTCAAAAAGGGAAAGTTTTCGAATAACAGGCATCCTGTTCAAACACACACTTTGCTCTGTCGTCCTAATTCCTCTTTTATTCCTCTTTATACCACAGCAATTTGACATATATTTTTTTATTGTTCTCGTGTACATGCTTGTCGTTGCCACAGCAAAGAATTTTGTCCTTGAAACGAATTTCTATCAGCTCCTTCCCGTCGGAGTCACTCCAGCTCCCAGGCATTTCTCATCTTCTTATTTTCCCTTGACCCCGTTGGCTTTTTCCTCCCATCGTTGCCGCACCGTGCTAACGTTTCGATTTAGCCTGCTGGAATGGATCACCATCCCGTCCTCCTTCTCCGTTCACACATGAGCGTTTTTGATGTTTTTTCGCAAATGCGCTGTGGGAAAGTGTACATGAGAGATGGTAGAAATATCCTTGGTGTTGAAAAGTGACTGAAAACCTGAAAATGTTTTGCAGGAAAGCCCGACCCGTGCGGGATAGAGCTGAGGATCGAGGAGCTGAGGCACCACTATCGGGTCGAGCACGCCGTTGCAGAGGGAGCCAAGAATGTTCTGAGGCTGCTGGGAGCCAACAAAGTGCAAGATAAAAAAGCCATGTCAGAGGTACAGTACACACATATAGCTGAAAGTACGTTCTCTCTTAGACATTAGAGCATGCACTAATTCAAGTTTATAAAAATGAGTTGGCTTGTCCGATTGGCAGCACTGTCGCCTTGCACCTCCAGGGTCCGGGTTCGATTCTCGTCTCTGTGTGCATGGAGTTTGAATGTTCTCCCCGTGCTTGGGGTACTCCGGTTTCCTCACACAGTCCAAAGACATGCAGATTAGGCGCTCCCAAATTGCCCATAGTGTGTGAATGAATGTGTCTGTGTGCCCTGCGATGGATTGGCACCCTGTCCAGAGTGTACCCCGCCTCGTGCCCTAAGCCTCCTGGGATGGGCTCCATGCCCCCCATGACCCTGAATACAGGATAAAGCGGTATAGACGATGAGTGAGTGAGTGGCCTCTGGGTGGCCCCACCAACCAGACTACTGAGCCGCACACTGGACTACTGATTGTAAGGTCCTAGGTTCAAACCCCAGCACCTCCCTCAATAGTCACCTGCTCAGATGTATAATGATATAGCAATGTAAGTCGCTCTGGGTGGATGAGGCTGTCCGCTAAATGCTGTAAATGTAAACGAGGACGGTTTCACTTAGAAACCATGAAGATGCCCTGAAGGTGAAATTTGTGTCCACTGAAATGCATTTCCTGTCAAAAACTTGTACTTGTATTGATCATATAGCGTACAATCATATATTGGGTTTATTTATGGTCAAGGTGTACGGTTTCACCAAAATGGTGATGACTTCCTTTTCGGGTCTTGTTCCACTCAAGGTTTCTTTCCTCATGTCATCTCAGTCGCCGTCACCTCCGACTCGCTCGATCGATACCGCCGTATGAGAGTCGAGCTATACATTTAAAAATCAAAACATTTCTGCCATTTCTTTTTTATTTATATCCAGAATTCTTATTCCTATGAAGATGCTTTGTGCTAGTGTCTGTTGTTAAAAGCACCAGATAAATAAATTAACATTTAAATTAATGACCTCAATGCGTTCCTTTCTTGGATTCTTCTGAAATCAACGAATATATTTCTGGGTCTCATTTTTTTTTTTTTTTTTTGTAAGGTGTGCAGTCTCATTATATAAGATGCTGACATCACCCTTTCCTTATTTGTCTCTCATTTCATTTTCATTTTAATTCACTTCCTTTCACAATACGTAGTACTTTATAAATAAATAAAGCTTTAATGCAAATGATTTAAATAGTAATAATGTATTAAATAATAAAAGTAAGTAATGAAAGACTCGCATGCTGATGCCTCTCTCTCTATCTATCTGTCTGTCTGTCTCTCTCTTTAGGCTCAGTGTCGTCTGAGCGAATCGTCTCAGAGGCTGGATCTGCTGAAGGTCTCTTTAGACCAGCGCTTGGCCGATCTGCCTGAAGATCATCCCAAAGCCTGTCTGATCAAGGAGGAGCTCGTCCTGGCCTCCTCACCAACTTTCAGTTCACGTCACAGCACCCCCTACCTGTACAACCAGTACAGCACACTGTCCAAACCCTCTCCTCTCACCGGTATTTTAAGATGTTTAACTATTATAATATTGTGTTGTATTATTGTCAAATTCGTACAGTTAATCCATGGTGTGTGTGTGTGTGTGTGTGTGTGTGTGTGTGTGTGTGTGTGTGTGCGTGTGTGTGTGTGTTAGGCATGCTGCAGGTGAAGTTACTAGGCTGTGAGGACTTGTTGGATTCGGTTCCGGGTCGTAGCCGTGGCAGCCAGGTGGTGTTGCCGTGCCACAGTCCCGTCGAGGCTCGCTCCTTTATGCGCAGCGGGAAAGGCCTGTACAGCCGCAGTGGCAGCGTCAGCGGCAAGAACACGCTGAAAACAGATGAGCTTTCCTGTGAGTTTGTGTCTGCACGTGTGTGTGTGTTACAGCATCCGCGCAATATCCTCATACTATAGAGTCTATATATCCTCATACTAGATCCTCATACAATATCCTCATACTATAGCGTTTACTGAATACAAGTCATATATAGTGGAACCTTGGATCACGAGCATAATTCGTTCCGGAAGTGAGCTTGTGTTTCAAAACACTTGTAAACCAAATCATAATTTTCCCATAAGAAATAATGAAAACTCAAATGATTCGTTCCACAGCCCCAAAAATTAAATACATAAAAATAATTAATACAATATATAAAATGAAAATAAATCAAATTAATCTGCACTTGACCTAAAAAAGTACAAATAAATCCCGACAGATAAGTGTTTTCGTTGATGCACACAGACGCCGTGTGTGTGTGTGTGTGTGTGTGTGTGTGTGTGTGTGTGTGTGTGTGTGTGTGTGTGTGTGTGTGTGTGTGGAATTAGCCCCTTCCATCGCCTCGTTTTCCTACTCCTCCTCCCTCTCCCCACCTCGCTTTTTAAGTTTCACAACAACCACACACACACAACGGCAACTCCGTTTTAACAGGAAAAAAAGAAATCTCTCTGAGACTGTGAGCGCATACTAACGGAATCACTGCGGTAAAGTAAAAAAAACAAAAAGAAAACAAATGAACCAGCACCTTACCTTTGAAAAGAACCGCGACAGAGCAGAGTTTCTGTGTGTTTGTGAAGCCGGGGAGGGGGTGAAAAGGCGAGAGAGCGTCTGTGCGTGTGTCAGGGTGAGCAAGAGTGACGCTTGGTGTCAAAATAAGAGTCGCATGCGTGATACATGATGCTCGGCGCTCGTAAACTAATACTTGCTCGGTTTCCGATGAAAAATATATTAAAAATCTTTGCTCGGTTTGCGGAACACTCGTAAACCACGTTACTCGCAATCCGAGGTTCCACTGTACTGTATAACATTTCTGACATTCTGAGAGTAAAACAAATCATTTTTCTTTTTATTTACTGGCAGTATAAAAACATTTAAGGATGGGGGGGGGGGGCGCTATAGAGCCGATCATGGAGTAGGACGTGTTTTGTCGGGCTCTCGCTGAATAATAACACTTTTTTTAAATTTCTAGTTTATTTCACTAACTGGTCGGCAATACACAACCATAACTTGGTGACAAGTTTAGTAGTTGTTTTGGTGTCAGATATGGCTGCGAGCTTGAAAAAATACAAATTCAGTGGCTCATCCAGCACTAGGCTCAGCACATCCTCGGCCCTCAGCCCTGTTAGCGAGCCGAGCTCAAGCCGAGCCGTTACTTCATCTCCCTCAAAATAAAAAAAAATTGGACGTCGAAGACCTCAAATCCCAAATTCTCTTATCCCTCAAGAGTGACATTTTAACAGTAATTAAAGAAGAATTGAGGAGTGTACTGACCGAAGAACTGAACTCCATTAAGGGTGAGTTACAGACGCTCAAGGCCGAAATCACCAGTTGCGTCGCGACAACTCGCGCAGAAATGGACCAGATTAAGGCTACTGTGAGGGACATGGAGGGCGGACTGTCTACATGGTCGGATGAAGTGGTTTCAATGCAAACTACAATAACGAGCCTGCAGGCAGAAATGACCGAACTGAAAGCGAGGTATGATGACATGGAAGGGAAAATGCGGCGATGTAACATTCGAATCCTGGGTGTTCCGGAGGGACCAGGGTCAAGCTCCACCGCGTCGGTCTCTAAACTCCTGACCGAAGTTCTGCAGATGGACAAGGACCTCCTTATTGACCATTCGTACAGAAGTTCCGGACCCAAGACGCAAGGAGGGAAACCGCGCACCATTGTCGCCAAGCTACACTACCATCAGGACTGTGTGGAGGTGCTGCGCCGAGCCCAGTCCCGAGGTCCACTTCGCTTTAACGGGGAGCAAATAGCCTTATTTCCCGATTACACTCCGAGCGTGGCCAAGGCTCGTGCGGCATTTACTGAAGTTAGAAAACGCTTACGAGGACAGGACAGTGTGCGCTTCGGCATTTTGTATTCTGCGCGATTCCGTATCACCTATAAGGGCGAGGACAAGATGTTCACAGATCCGGATAAAGCCATGCACTATGTTAAGCATAGTGTTATTACTCCTGCAGAAGCCAGACCTTAACTACTGAAGGATGTTCACATTTCGTATCGTTGGCACATGGACGGTAAACACAGTACTGACCGGGGAAAGCCAGTGGTTTATTACAAGTTAGTGTAGTTGTGTTGAAGTTCCCGTTTTAGTTTCAGTACAAAGCTATTTGTAATTAACACTTCATAACCATAATAAGGATGATGTTGACTAGTTAATGTTTAGACCTGTTTATATATTTTATTGTTCCAAGCTTATAAGTTGGTTCAGTGAGAGCCTGATTTTGGCTCAGTAGGATCCAGATAAGCACAGTGTGTGGATATGTTTGTGTGGGTTGGGTTAATCACCCGGTTTTAATGGGTGATTGGGTTCGGGTTCAGGCCAGTCAGCAGTACTTTTTTAAAATCTCTTTTTCTCTCTCTCTTTTCTCCTTTTTAATTGCTCTCTTTTTTTTTTTTTCGTTTTTATTCTTTGTAAATCTGCAGCTTCACTATTGCTATTAACTTCTCATGACAAAAATAGGTGTTTCTTCTAGACAGGCTAATGGATGTTTGATCAATTTTGTTAGTTGGAACGTTAAATCTCTTAACCATCCTGTAAAGAGGAAAAAAGTCCTTATTCATTTGCAACATCTCAAAGCTGATATTGCTTTTCTTCAAGAGACCCATTTACGCACATGTGACCAATCTAAATTAAGGGAGGGGTGGATCGGACAAGTATATCACTCCAACTTCCGCTCAAAGGCGAGGGGGGCTGCTATTCTGATTAATAAAAACTTACCATTTGTAGCAACTACTGTAGATGCAGATACTGCTGGCCGTTATATTATCATAGTTGGGCAAGTATACGGGCTTCACCTTATTCTGGCTAATGTTTATGCACGCAATTGGGATGATGAAGGTTTTTTTGCTAACTTTCTGTCTCGGATTCCAAATATGACGACCCACCACCTTATCATAGGAGGTGATATAAATTGCGTTCTTTCTACTGTTTTAGATCGCAGTTTGCCTAAAAAAATGCCCAAATCCAAATCAGCAAAGGTTTTACAGAGTTTCCTGGAGGCCTATGGATTGACAGATGTTTGGCGTTTCCGTAATCCTACTACAAGAAAATACTCATTTTATTCTCCAGTACATAATACTTTTTCACGCATAGATTATTTTCTTGTAGATAAAAGACTTTGTCCTCTTGTAACAGATTCGGATTATAAAGCCATAGTGATATCAGACCACTCTCCACTGACTCTGTCAATCCATATACACACGTGGACAAAATTGTTGGTACCCTTCGGTCAATGAAAGAAAAACTCACAATGGTCACAGAAATAACTTTAGTCTGACAAAAGTCATAATAAATAAGAATTCTATGAATGTTAACCAATGAAAGTCAGACATTGCTTTTCAACCATGCTTCAACAGAATTATAAAAAAAAATTAACTCATGGAACACGCCTGGACAAAAATGATGGTACCCCTAACTTAATAGTTTGTTGCACAACCTTTTGAGGCAATCACTGCAATCAAACGATTCCTGTAACTGTCAATGAGACTTCTGCACCTCTCTGCAGGTATTTTGGCCCACTCCTCATGAGCAAGCTGCTCCAGTTGTTTCCAGGGTGCCTTTTCCAGACCGCATGTTTCAGCTCCTTCCAAAGATGCTCAATAGGATTGAGGTCAGGGCTCATAGAAGGCCACTTTAGAATAGTCCAATGTTTTCCTCTTTGCCATTCTTGGGTGTTTTTAGCTGTGTGTTTTGGGTCATTGTCCTGTTGCAAGACCCATGACCTGCGACTGAGACCCAGCTTTCTGACACTGGCCAGCACATTTCTCTCTAGAATCCCTTGATAGTCTTGAGATTTCATTGTACCCTGCACAGATTCAAGACAACCTGTGCCAGATGCAGCAAAGTAGCCCCAGAACATAACAGAGCCTCCTCCATGTTTCACAGTAGGGACAGTGTTCTTTTCTTGATATGCTTCATTTTTCCGTCTGTGAACATAGAGCTGATGTGCCTTGGCAAAAAGTTCCATTTTTGTCTCATCTGTCTATAGGACATTCTCCCAGAAGCTTTGTGGCTTGTCAACATGTAGTTTGGCATATTCCAGTCTGGCTTTTTTATGATTTGTTTTCAACAATGGTGTCCTCCTTGGTCGTCTCCCATGTAGTCCACTTTGGCTCAAACAACGACGGATGGTGCGATCTGACACTGATGTTCCTTGAGCATGAAGTTCACCTTGAATCTCTTTAGAAGTCTTTCTGGGCTCTTTTGTTACCATTCGGATTATCCGTCTCTTTGATTTGTCAATTTTCCTCCTGCGGCCACGTCCAGGGAGGTTGGCTACAGTCCCATGGATCTTAAATTTCTGAATAATATGTAACTGTAGTCACAGGAACATCTAGCTGCTTGGAACATATAGCCTTTACCTTTAACATGCTTGTCTATAATTTTTTTTTCTTTCGAATCTCCTGAGACAACTCTTTCCTTCGCTTCCTCTGGTCCATGTTGAGTGTGGTACATACCATGTCACCAAACCACACAGTGACTACCTGGAGTCCTATATATAGGCCCACTGACTGATTACGAGATTGTAGACGCCTGTGATGCTAATTAGTGGACACACCTTGAATTAACATGTCCCTTTGGTCACATTATTTTCAGTATTTTCTAGGGGTACCATCATTTTTGTCCAGGCCTGTTCCATGAGTTTATTTTTTTAAATAATTCTGTTGAAGCATGGTTGAAAAGCAATGTCTGACTTTCATTGGTTAACATTCATATAATTTTTTTTTAATTATTACTTTTGTCAGATTAAAGTAATTTATGTGACCATTGTGAGTTTTTCTTTCATTGACCGAAGGGTACCAACAATTTTGTCCACGTGTGTACATATAATCCATTAATATACTTTTAAATGTCAACCAAACTCCAGGTATGTCATCCTCAACAGTTTGGGAATCCTTAAAGGCATATCTAAGGGGGCAGATTATTTCATTTTGTGCAAAACAAAATAAAGAGACCAGGGAACAATTTACAAAATTAGCAGATAAGATAAAGGAATTGGATTCAATATGCAGTGTCACCTACACCAACTATACTCAAACAACGCCTATTATTACAAGCAGAATATAATTTAATTTCGACAAAACAAGCGGAATATCTGGTTTTAAAATCACGCTCCTCATTTTATGAGCACAGGGAAAAAACTGGTAGACTGTTGGCCAATCTTTTGCGGCAGCGATCGGCTAAACAAACTATACCCGAAATTAAAAATGATCATGGTATAAAGTGTACTGATAATTTAACAATAAATAGCTGTTTCATACACTTTTATAAATCACTTTATACCGCTCCATTCTTCTGTTGATACCTCGACATTAGAGGGCTTTTTTCAAAATGTATGTATTCCTACAATAAGTGTAGATACAGCATCACAATTAGATGAGTCTATATCCGATACAGAAATAGCCATAGCAATACGAAGTATGCAATCTGGTAAATCACCTGGACCAGACGGATATCCTTCAGAATTTTTTAAAACCTTTTCCAATCAGCTTTCTCCTCTGTTGGCATCAGTTTTCTGAGAAAGCTTTTCCTCTGGATCATTACCTTCAACTATGCGGCAAGCAGTTATCTCCTTAATTTTAAAGAAAGAAAAGAACCCTCTTGACTGTAGTTCATATCGTCCAATTTCATTGTTGAATACAGATACGAAAATCTTAGCAAAAGTTTTGGCCCGCCGTCTGGAGAAAGTAATGCATTGTGTTATTTCACCTGATCAAACAGGCTTTATAAAGAACAGATTCTCTTTTTTTAATATTAGGCAGCTGTTGAATGTTATCTATAACCCTAATCTCTATCTGACAATTTGGAAACAATTATTTCCCTCGACGCAGAAAAAGCATTTGATCGAGTGAATTGGGATTTTCTTTTCTATACTCTTGGTAAATTTGGTTTCGGCCCTAAATTTATATCATGGATAAAAGTGCTATACTCATCCCCACTGGCTGCTGTTCGGACAAATAGCAACTTATCCCCTGTCTTTGAGCTTCAGCGTGGTACGAGACATTGGTACCCTTTGTCACCTCTTCTCTTTGCTGTGGCTATTGAACCATTGGCTATCGCATTAAGGGAAAATGCCAATATTAAAGGTATCTCCCGTGGGGGGGTGGAACACAAAGTTTCCCTGTATGCTGATGACATGCTGCTTTACATGTCCGATCCTCATCACAGCCTACCAATACCAATCGACTCAGGAATTTTATGATGTCTGGCAACCATTTATAAGCCATTTTGAAAATATAGATGCAGAGCAACTGGATCTGTAATAAAAGATTTCTTTTTTAATCTCTGTTTCTAATACTTCCTTCATTACATTTTCTGTTTGATGCGTAATTTATTTAATTTTCTTTTTTTTTTTCTTCCTTTTTTCTTTCTGCTGACTGGCTGTTTTTTTTTTTTTTTCTTTTTTTTCTTTAGTTTAGATTTTTTTGTTGTTGTTTGTTGTTTTTATTGTGGGGTGGGGGGAGGGGTATGGGTAGAAAAAAAAATAGTGTACAATGTATGTATGTATGTATATGTAACTTGTTTATATTTCCAATAAAAAAGACTTTGATAAAAAAAAAAACATTTAAGGATTAGTATTTCAAAATATATTACATGTGTGTGTATATATATATATATATATATATATATATATATATATATATATATATATATATATATAATTCGATATTTACGTTTTTTCTTTCCCAGATCAGTCAGTAAAATAGTACACGGGTGTTCAAGTCAAACTGGGACTTGTGATGAAATCTTTCAAGTGTGAAACCGATCGACATTTACAGTACAGTGATGAGACTCTTGAAAAATTAAATGGTGCAGATGTTTTAAACAAATGATCAGAGTCCAATACAGTGTTTCTCTCGAACCCTCAGGAAAAATGGCCCGGTTTGATCACCAAAGGCGTTAATTTTTTGTAGGACAATACACAACTTCATACTGCCCAGCACACGACTTGCACCTTACAGGAACTTAGTTATCGCAGCAGCCCCAATACAGTCCTGACCCAACAGTTTAAGACATGTTTGGCCCATTAAAGGAGTTCCTGGAAGGCCAGTGTGTCAGGCGTGAATCAGGCAGTCCGATCATTTACTGAAAAAACATTCTACCTTGATTGTATCCAAGCGCTAGAGAGGCGAAGTGTATTAGTGTAGCAGGGGATTATATAGTTTTTGCATTTTTGGATGTTGTTTCACAGAATCTTGTTACCACCGGTTACCAAGTTAACTGACCCAGGACTTAATGTTTCTACATACCTGTATATCATCACATATTGAAATCTCATTTAGGATTGGCAAAAATTCTAATCTGTACTCCAAGCGTCGGTCAGCCAAGACTTGCCCTGCCCTATTAGTCTGTACGGGATGATAAGAGACACCATGAAGAGGCGTCATCTTATCGAGAGTAGACAAAAAAGTGGTGTGAATTAGAACTCCAGATTGTTGATACATAATATTTTTTTATTTCATAGAGTAGTTTATTAGAAAGTGAGAGTTTGTATGATAGTGGACTTATATGGAATAGTGATGGAAGGAAGTTTATAAAGTTCATGTATTTCCAGAAAAGGTCATCAAGCACGTCTTAGCCGATCGAGAGCATTCGGGTGTTTTTTTTTACAGATTTTTACTGAAGCCTTTCACTCGTGGTTGAAAAGTGAATGGGAAAGACTTCACTAAAATTTCCTCCGTGCCTGTGTGCCTGTGTGTGTGTGTGTGTGTGTGTGTGTGTGTGTGTGTGTGTGTGTGTGTGTGTGTACAGCGGAGGTGAGTGCTGTGCTGAAGCTGGATAACACTGTGGTGGGTCAGACAGCGTGGAAGACCGTCGGAGAACAGACCTGGGACCAGACATTCACCATAGACCTGGAAAGGGTGCGTATTAAAAAAAAATATATATATATATATCGCAAGACGAGTGTTTTGCAAGACGAGCAAAGATTTTTAATTAATTCTGACTTGAAAAACGAGCATGTCTTAGTTTACGAGTGCCAAGTTTTTTGACACCAACACACACACACACACACACACACACTCTCTTGCCTTTACTGTATGGCACAAACTCAGATGATTCATAACTGAAATGAAAATTCATAACTCCAGTGATTAGGGTCTTAAAGTAATATTAAAGTAAATCTGCAGCTTTAAGTTTTCCGCTGCAAGATGTAAGTGTGGTCAGGATGACTTTGCGATTTCTCATTAACATGACTAGCTTTGTTTTTAGACTCGACAGAGAAAAAAAGCGCTGAGTGTTTGTAGACGTCATACTAAAAAAATAATAACAGGAAGTCGTTTTATGGATGTTTTTCCAATGTTACATACATGGCGCTCTTTTCATTTACATAAACAGCATTAGCAAATAGGTATAAAAGAAATGAAACACTTTTTTTTCCCCCTCTTATAGAAAATTTATCATTACTATTTGCTTTGCTTCGTTGATTGTTTTCCTACACCAGCATAACGTCTGGAGAATGTTAACACGTTTCCTTTTCATTTTAAACAGTGCTCTGTTTGTGTGTGTGTGTGTGTGTGTGTAGTCTAGAGAAATGGAGATAGCGGTGTATTGGAAGGACTATCGCTCTCTGTGTGCACTGAAATTCCTGAAGCTTGAGGATTTCCTGGATAACCAGAAACACACAGTGAAGCTGGAGCTCGAACCACAAGGCTTGCTGCTGGCTGAGGTTCACACACACACACACACACACACACACACACACACACACACATGCTTACATGCACACATAGCTTGACTCATACATCCATTTGAAAAAATTTTGCTTCCATCCCTCAAATTGTGTGTGTGTGTGTGTGTGTGTGTGTGTGTGTCTTTTTCAGGTCACGTTCTTTAATCCAGTTATCGAAAGGGTTCCACGCCTTAAGAGACAGAAGAAAGTCTTCTCTAAGCAACAGGGTAAATCCACAACACCCACAGAAAACATCTTTCCTTTAATCAAGACATGCCTTCCTCAGTAACGCGCGTCACACAGACACGCTGATATGAAAGACACAGTGTGACTATAAACATGCAGCTGCATATTTTCCACATCTGCATCTCATCTGCTTCGACTGCTAATGGCTGATCAGACACCCCCGCCGGTGCACACTCTGTCAGGGTCATGTATGGATGTAGACTTTATATAACCATGTACAAAAACACAAGCGCATCAGGCGGTGACAGGGGGGATTAACCGAGATCGGGCGGATGAATAGGAGGAAATGAATGGATGGGCTCTCAGGAACATCTGCTGCTCCGCGGCATGTTAAGTGCATGCTATTTCTTTTGTGTTTGTCGACAGGTAAAGCTTTCCTGCGCGCACGCCAGATGAACGTCGATATCGGCACGTGGGTGCGGCTGCTAAGAAATGCCATTCCGACCGTTAACAACACGGGAACCTACAGTCCCCATGCAGCTCACACAATACAGTCAGGGTAATGCAAGCACTAATGATCTTTTGATGTTCATGCAAAATAAAGCGCAGATGCGTAATATATTGAACAGCATATTTTACACATTATGGATGATTATACTGTATATAACACAGAAAAAAAAGGTTTTGATGTAAAAGGTTTCCACAAAGAAATAAAGGAAGTGTTTTGTGTGTTAACAGTTTTAATGTTAATCCGAAATGAGTTGAGGTGTAAATGCTTTAGTTTATTCTGTTTGATCTGTAATTACTGCAAAATAATAGTATTTTTAGGAGCTTTTGTAATTACCTGTGAATTTGTAAATCACAGTGGCATTGCACCTCCAGGGTCGAGGGTTCGATTCATCTGTGTGCATGGAGTTTGCATGTTCTCCCCTGTTTGTTGAATCGGCGTTCCCAAATCGCCCGTCGTGAATGAGTGTTTGTGCCCTGCGATGGATTGGCACGCCGTCCAGGGTACACCCCGCCTCGTGTCCTGGCGTCCTGCGACCCTGTACATGATCATCGTTGTAGAGAATGGATGAACAATACTTATACAAGTATACAAGCATTTCGTTAACAGCGCTATCCACCCACTTCCAACTGCACCGATGCTGTGATCAGCATGACAGTGCAAACATGCCAGCATCACCACCCTCCGCTCTACCAGGATTCAAGCTCTTACTTTCACTATTAAGCATAGCTACGGTTTTCGCCGAGACTGATCTGATAGTTCAACTAAAACCTTTCCTGTTTGTGTTAAACAGAAGACTTTTAACTTTTAACTAACATGCATCATTAAAACTGTCCTCCGGAGACCGCGAGTCGAAATCAAAGCCGAGTGCTGTTGGGAAAAGCATGAAAATTGCCTAGTTTTTGTGAACAAAATGAACAAAGTGGGGAAAACTCAAAAATGTATTGCATCAATATTTTGAGTTTTACAGAGATATGCAGATATTCATCATTTTTCCAGCAAAATGTTAATATTTTTTATATATATATACTGTATATGATACTCCAGGTCTCTGGCATTCGACTTTCGCTTTCACTGTCATTCCTTGTTTTTGCAAATGGGAAACGGCGTTCTGCAAAAACATTTCATTCAAGATTTTTGCCATTGTTATTCATTTGTCATATTCATATCGCAAAACTTTTATTATCTAAGACATTGTTCGTTTTTTCATAGTCGTGCATAGGGTAGGCCGTTTTTTTGTGGTCATCTCACTTTCTGTATGTATGTCTGCGCGTGTGTGTGTGTGTGTGTGTGTGTGTGTGTGTGTGTGTGTGTGTGTGTGTGTGTGTGTGTGTGTGTGTGTGTGTGTGTGTGGTTGGATGGACATGTGTATGATGTAGGGAGATCTCTGTCGAGAAACTGAGCCTGGACTCGGATTCCCCCATGAAAGTAGAACTCAGGAGGGACATGACAGACGGACAGACTCCGGTAAGAAAAAACATCACTTCATGTAAAAACTTCAAAGGATGATGTTACAGTGTTTTTATTTGTGCGCGAAATGTTTGATTGAGCATTTGATTCGTGCTAATGTTTCAGGAGAGACCACATGTTATTGAGCCATGCTCTCCTCAGGACTCCTCTACACCTCAACGACCCAACAGAACACACTCGCTTAGCAGGTATACAGTACACACACAGAAAGATGTACACATCGTCACTGTGTTCCGTGCCACAATGTGAATGTGTTTGTGTGTTTGTGTGTGTCTGATCGTCTGCAGTAAACAGAAGAAAACTCCATTGGGACTTCAGGATTTCAGATTGATCGCTGTTCTGGGCAGAGGCCATTTTGGCAAGGTGAGTGTCATCCCTTGTTTTGTCTGTATACTGCATTTTTTCTTTTTCTTTTTTAAACCTGTGCATGTGCTTTTCCGCAGTAAATGACTTCTGCAAATGACTTTTCCAGGTATTGCTGGCAGAATATAAGAAATCAGGCTCGATGTATGCTATCAAAGCACTTAAGAAAGGAGACATCGTGGCCAGAGACGAAGTGGAGAGGCAAGTCTGCATCTGGATGCATGTAGAGTGTTATGAAAGCTGTAACTCACAACATGCTCCCAAGTACTGAAATGAATAAATCATAGAGAGAAGATGATTAGAAATCAGAAAGTCATAATAATAATACATCATTTAAAGCAGTAAGTAGAGACATACTGTATACTGCCTAGCCAAATACACGTCGCACACTTTCAAGATTTCATTTAGTCACCCAGAGCTTTGAATACACCAGACGACGTGGTGGCCAACCTGGTCATTCAGTACATTCAGGTCGTCAGCTGACTTCATTTTTTTTTTACCACATACAGTGGCGTTGTTGAGTCTAGACCTGGCCAACCTAGCAACCACAAGTCCTAACACTCCCTCCAGATGCTTGTACAGCAGACACTACAGTCTGCATGAGGGATAAAGTGCACCGCTTCACGCGCTTCCCTTCTTACCCTGACTCAATAGGTTCAATCTGCACTCATCGTGACCTTTTTCCCTTCCACCAAAGTCCGATCTTTATGCTCTCTAGCAAATTTTTCTGGTTCGTATATACAGTACTGTGCAAAAGTCTTAGGCGCCATATTATCTGTAGTACAAATTTTGTTCTATAAGTTTATTATGTCTGCATTATTATGTACAAGACCATTCCCTACAAAGATAGCGTACAATTAATGAATAAATAACATTACAGAAGAATATTCGCATGCCTGTAAAGAAACCGACATATTACAGTACATGACAGACCAGTTTTCAGATGGGGGAAAAAATCAATAATGTAGACTCCTGGGTTTTGCATGAAAATAGATGTACCAAAAGAACTCCTATTGTCCAAGTGGAAATCCATTACAATTAAAATTGGGCTCAGCAATAAGATCCAAAGAATGGCAAGACTTGGCAGTAAGTGATGCTGACTTCCATAATGCTGAATATTCAGGCGGCGCTGACCTGTGGCATAATTGTCCAGTCAGAGTGTCATTGAAATCTACTTGCAAAAAAAATTGCCCAATGAAATGAAGTAATGAACAATATCATAATTAAAATGCACTACATGTTCTCTTCCTGATCTCGTTGTCAGCCTGATGTGTGAGAAGCGGATCTTTGAGATCGTGAACACCTCTCAGCACCCGTTCCTGGTGAACCTGTTCGCTTGCTTCCAGACGCCGGAGCACGTGTGTTTCGTCATGGAGTATACAGCGGGCGGAGACCTCATGATGCACATCCACGCCGACGTATTCACCGAACCGCGGGCCGTGTACGTTGCTGATGCATAACATGATTTGTGTGTGTGTGATGCGTGGGATTGAAGGTGCATCATGATACAGTAACTCGTGTCTGTTTGCAGGTTCTATGCTGCCTGTGTGGTGCTTGGCCTCCAGTTTTTACACGATAACAAGATCGTATATCGGTACGAAACGCCCCCCCGTGCATGCTTTTTTTTTTTCTCTCTCTCTCTGTTTGTTTGAACTCTGAGATGGCATATTGACTTTGTCTCTCTTAATATTCAGGGACCTAAAATTGGACAATCTGCTGTTGGACACAGACGGATATGTGAAAATAGCTGACTTTGGACTGTGTAAAGAAGGTGGGATGTGTAGTCTGAGTGAAAAAAACAAAAAAAAAAAACATACCCCTTATATGATATGAGATAACTTTCTGAGATTACCTTTGCCTTTTTGTGTTACTTTTTTAAGGTATGGGCTACGGGGACAGGACGAGTACGTTCTGTGGGACTCCAGAGTTTCTGGCTCCAGAGGTTCTGACAGATACGTCCTACACACGGGCGGTGGACTGGTGGGGACTCGGAGTCCTGATCTATGAGATGCTTGTTGGAGAGGTGAGCATCTTGCTTCCTTGTTACAGCTTTTAAAGGAACACTTTAGCATTGTATGAGGCATGGTGGCGTAGCGCTTAGCGCTATCGCCATGCACCTCCAGGGTCCGGGTTTGATTCCCCCCTCGGGGTCCGTGTGCATGGACTTGACATGTTCTCCCTGTGTTTAGTGGGTTTCCTCCGGATGCTCCGGTTTCCTCCCACAGTCTAAAGACATGCGGATTAGGTTAATTGGCGTTCCCACATCGCCCATAGAGTGTGTGTACAGTATGTGCGTGGCCCTGTGATGGATTGACACAAACCTGGTTTCTGTCCACCAATTCTGTATGCACAATAGAAAAGTCTCCTGTACTGGGTTAAGGAAGAAGTTATCAATTTAAAAGCACAGCCTTATTCATCAGGCAAACAGATCACACGAAAGACATGCGGCATTAAAGGGTTAACTTGAGTGGAGTACTTGAGTGTTTTTCAGTCTAATCTCTCAATATATCACGTGTGTAGCGTATGTGCGATAACCACAGACAACCGTTTTGACACGTCTCGCTGGGCTGAGACAAGAAACAGAAAGCCTGTTGACTCAAAACTCACTTGTCTAAGGACAGATGTTGAGTTCTATAAGATCTGTTTTATTCAATATAAGTCAATTCTATAAGCTTTATACTCTTAAGAGTGAAGCTCGTAGAATGAAAAAGACAAAGAGACGCACAGAATCTAAATACAGTGTATAATAAATGCATTTATTATCACTAATCACTAATTCTAATTAGTAACCCTAATTGTTATGTAAAAAGTGTAAATGATATAAAAACTTGAAAGCATAATTTACAAAAGTGCTAAGACGACATAAGCATACAGTACATATGCCGTATAGTATAGATCTCCTGTGCAATCTGGTGATTTCACTAATTAGCTCTAGCCTAGTTTTTAGTTTTAACATTCTTACTTTATTTAACTTGTTCTGAGGAAATGAATGTTTACTTCCTTTTTTTTTTTTTTCTTTTTTTTACCATATGTTCTCTTTTTCTCTCTTTCTAGTCTCCATTTCCAGGAGATGACGAAGAGGAGGTGTTCGACAGCATAGTCAACGATGAAGTCCGTTACCCGCGATTCCTGTCGTCAGAAGCAATAGGAATAATGAGAAGGGTGGGTCTGTGGTCTGATTATAAGATTTAACTCTCTTAATAATTATAAGAGTTAACTACAGACCATGTACTGTAGATGGTACAGAAATGTTATGTAGATTTAAATCGCTACTGAAACATGAGATTCTGAGGGTGTGTTTGGTGTCAATCGACAGCTGCTGAGGAGGAATCCGGAGAGGAGGCTGGGCTCTGGAGAGAAGGATGCTGAAGAAGTTAAGAAGCAGCCTTTCTTTAGGGTGAGGGGAAAGAACATCTCTCTCAGTTTTTAGGTTTTTCACCAACATTTATACTATTTTAAACATTATATAAGTATTTAAAAACGAACTGACAGCTATATCATGACAGTCTACTGTATGGTTGTGAATGAACAGGAACCACCTGATGAGATATTATCACCATACAGAGTTCTGATTTGTGATCAGGTGGTTCCTGTTCCTGTTTTGGTTAAATTCAGTTAGTATCACGCTTTTATAAATATACTAATATTTTAACGATTTTGTTACAGTTCCTAATGAATTAAGAAACCACTACAGACGACGCTATGCTGCTTGCTAATGTGTGAATAGTTTAGTGTGCGCCACCTGTAGGATTATAGAGGAACAGCAACGTATCACCACCTCGAATTCAAACTTAAAAATAAAGAAGTGGTGTAGTGGTTAGCACTGTCGCTTTGCACCTCCAGGGTCCGGGTTTGATTCCCAGCCAGGTTCGATTCCCGTCTCTGTGTGCATGGAGTTTGCATGTTCTCCCGCGTGCTTGGTGGGTTTCCTCCGGGTACTCATGTTAATTGGCATTCCCAAATTGGCCGTAGTGTGTGAATGTGTGTATGTGTCTGTGCCCTGCGATGGATTGGCCCCCTGTAGGCTCCAGGCCCCCATGTGGCCCTGAATACAGGATTAAGTGGTATAGATGATGAGTGAGATTTTTTTTGCCACACAAAAGATTCATAAGAATCATAAAAGATACATAAGCAAATCATTTCCCCCACCTCTAACATTGTCCCTGTATTCTGGAATTTTGGGGAAAAAAATCTTTCCGTGAATTTCAAGTCTCACAGAATATGACGTTCCTATAGATGGCAAATTGTCTATTCTACGTATCGAATGGAAAGAAAAAAACGCTGATTAGTTTCTGTTCGTCGCAAAGCCAAACATGTTATTGCCTTAAAAAGAAAGGAAATTCGAGGACCTACTTTGCATCCAATGGCTGGGGTTTGGACGCTGGGAGGGATTTAAAAAAAAAAAAAAAACTACCACTGAGCTACCAATGCCCATTATTTTAATAATGATATTTCAAAAAATTATAATAATAATAATAATAATATAGTCCCTGTAATAAGATGAAACATGGGTCACCAGATTTTGTTTTGTACTTTTTGCTTCACATGCATTTAGGGCAATTACATTTTTTGCAGCAGGAAACACTTAAGACATATTATTGTTATGGTCAGTCTATTAAAAATTTCCAAGATTAATTAATAAATCGACTTAATAGCATTGCGATTCTGACGTGCTCTTTAATACTAGCAGTTTTTGGCTTTTTGTTACCAAACATACCAAATTCTAAGCATTATGTCAGTATTTACTAGGGGAATATTCCTCATATTCAGAATAGAGTTACACGCCTGCTTAAGTCTGCTTTTATCTCTGCCATGTACTGTAGATCACACAAATACCTGGGATCACGGTGGCTTAGTGGTTAGCATTGTTGCTTTCGCATTTCCAGGGTTGGGGGGTTTAAATCCTTGTGTGGGGTTTGCATGTTCATTTGTAGGTGTAGGTTAATTGGTGTTGATTGGTATCCATTTAGGGTATATGCTGCCTTAACCGTTCCCTGGAACTCACTCCTGTTTTCTTGCGACATTTTACAGAATAAGCGTTCTAGATACCGGAGATGGATTTGTCGGTCCATCCAGGTTGCCAGATTTTGCCTTTACAATTAAACAATATTGCTTCCACCCTTTTTATCAAAGCTTATAAAATAGCACTTGATCCAGCATATCTGATCATTTTATGTTTTTATTTTTCCGCTTTTGCATAAATTAAGAGCAGTTTGTAAATGAGAATGCTTCCATATGTTTTTTCTCTCTTTCCTTCATGTAGAATATGGACTGGGAGGCGCTCCTCCAGCGTAAACTCCCTCCCCCGTTCGTTCCCACTATCGGAGACACGGAAGACGTGAGTAACTTCGATGAAGAATTCACGACGGAGGCGCCCACCCTTACGCCGCCGCGAGAACCTCGCGTGCTCTCGCGCAAGGACCAGGAGAGCTTCCGTGACTTCGACTACGTCTCCGACCTCTGCTGAGCTCCTGTCACGGTCGCAGACATGTCGTCGTCTAGGATTGTTTTTTGTTTTTTTTCCCACTGTGATAATATGAAGAGAGACGGCCATAACCACTACACTGTGACTCAGCGAAGGCCGTTCTTCAGGACGGTTCGAGTGTTAAGAAGGAGTTTTACACTGTGACGGTGGATGAAAGTGGCAAAAGACCACTGAAGAAATGTGACAGAAACGTAGACTCTCTCTCTTCATCTGCCAGACGCTACTGTACCGAGCGCCGTATGCGTGAGATAGAATCCAAACCAAGTACCGGACCTGAGCAAAGACACGGGACACGACAGCGGCTCTCTCGGACAGTCCCGGGACACGGACGCATAACTTTCCAGTAACAGTCCAAACCACTGAGCTACCACTGCCCATTTAAAACCAGTTCAAATGTAGTAATTCTTTATCGTCTCTCGATCTCTGACTTTCACCTCAGTTTCATTTAGTAACAGATGATCCTCTTGCTTTCTTTCTGTCTTTCCTGGCTCGATGTTTTTAAACCCCATATTTTCAAATACCACGGCAGAGCCTTAACTTTATACACTGTCCTTTTAGAATCTTCTAAAAAAAAAATTCTTAAAATCGTCTAGACGTCTTGTACAGTAAACATGATAATTGAATGGAATGAAACGGTTGGTGGGATGTAATGAAGCATCCTGACATTACCAATGATATAAAATAGTGCTACATACTGTATATGACATGACAAAACTAAAAAATGAGCATAAAAGCTCATAATACTCTAGATATAGAACATCGTGCACATGTTCATTATACCACCAGCTATGAATGAATATCTAAAAACAAACAGATTTAAGACCAAAATCAGTTGACACGAACAGCAAAATCTGATCCTGTGCTTAAGGTAACATGAGCATTTAAAGCTCAAACTTAGACCAGGGTTTTATTAAATCTCTGAATACTGTAGGTGGATATTTTACACCATAATACATGATGATTTGTCTCATACAAACTTGAGGTACCCCTACTTTTAATTTGCAAATAATGATGATGATTATGATGATGATGAGAAAAATTATTTTAAGTACAGTGGAACCTTGGATTACGAGCATAATTCGTTCCGGAAGCATTTCATTTGTTATTAAAAAATAACAAATGAACCAGCACCTTACCTTTGAAAAGAATCGCGACAGAGCTGAGTTTTCTGTGTGAATAAAGCGCCGGGGAGATCTGTGTGTGTGTGTGTCTGTGTCGGTGTCAAATTACGCGTGCGCACACACACGCACACACAAAGTAAGTGTGTGTGTGTAAAACGTGTGTGTGTGTGGGGCACAGTGTCAAATTACGCGTGTGCACACAGAAGAGAGAGGGAGATGTTGATTATAAGAGACGAGCACTAAGACGCAGCAGGGGACTCTTATTTTGACACAGGGGATGCAGCAAGGGAGACAATTACCCATAATTCCCACAGCACAAGAGAGAGAAAAATCATTGGCTCAGTTGCGATCACTTGCCGCTCTGTGTCAAAATAAGAGTCGCATGCGTGATGCATGATACTTGCCGCTCGTAAACTAATACTTGCTCGGTTTCCGATTAAAAATGTATTAAAAAACTTTGCTCGGTTTGCGGAACACTCGTAAACCACGTTACTCGCAATCCAAGGTTCCACTAGAATAATTTCTACTTGGATGCAAATTTGCTGTGAGATTTTACCTTTTTTTTTTTTTTTTAGCTCTTGTGCTTTTTCTTTGTTTTAGGTAGAAATATGTAGCAAATTCAAGTTTTTTTTAATAATCCCGATCATGTATTGTTCAATTTGAAGCCGTTTTATATTTCCCCTCTTTAGAATCACTGGCTTGTGTAATGTAAAGGTTTTTTTTTTTTTATATCCAAAATGGAGTTACTTTTGCATATCATACAGATATAAATACACTGTGATAAACTTGTAGCACAACTTCTTAGTAGACCTTTTGCCTGCAGACTACATTAACGTCTGTGTATCAGCCGTCGCAGCATCCGGAAAGTAAATCAGACTAAACTCTGTATCTGTTTCCAGTCATCTGGAGGTCAGTATGGATGGTGTCTATCCAGTGTACACTTATTACACAAAGTTTAAGATGATCTCTATTTATAAAAATGTGTTGTACAAAAAATTTGTGTTTGTCTATACATACATACATACATATATACATATATACATATATACATACATGCATACGTACAGTCAGACTTTCTTGTATTTTTTTTTTTTAATATAGTAAAAAGTATAGTATAGGAAAGTTTTGGTTTGTTAAGCCACAATCATTCAAGCATAAAAATCCATCCAACTTAAGGAATGAACCAGTGAGAATCAGGTGCACACGATGACAGATGCTGAATGCTGGAAAAGACGAGAGTGGAAATGAGGTTGCTCCTGAGGTTGTTACATACACTTTCTTTTAAATTGAAGAAATTAGAGGTGGCTCAAAACTTTTGCATCGTACTGTATAAATATTTAGAGACATAAAATCTCTTTTATTCACTGGTACCTCACTGGTATTATAATAATCTCATTATAAACACTTGTTGAAAGAAAATCTTATAATGTCAGTCGAGATACACAGTTCTTGTTTGTGATTTGAGACACACCGACTATATACAGTATGTTGGTATTTCATCACGCAGTAGCGTTATGTCACATCCTGTTCATTTCTAAATAAAGAAAAAGACTGCAGGATATTGCAGCAGCTGTCATCCCTACAGTATGCATAGGTGTAGTTATAATGCTGTTATTGAGTTGTATTTTAATGTGAATTGTTCATTGTGGTAAATAACAGTCCTCATGCAGACTATACAGTACTGTATGTTATATGATGTAATGTTATGATAAACAAATTTATCCTGCAATTCGAGGCCCAGAAATACAGTACTGTACTAAGAATTTTGTTCATCCCTTAAAAGAAAGCGATGAAAAATATTTAAATGATTCCCTTTTTCCATCCATGAACACAGACCAGTGGTTCAACTAACAGTTTAATTTTTATTTCCTTCTTTTTCTTAATCACAAACTCTTAGTAAATCTTAAGTGGAGTTATGTCTCGGTTATGTCATGTCTCTGGTGGAGATGTCTGATCAGAGAATGCTGAAGAAACTTCTCATTCACAACTATACATCTCATCCTCTGATATCCTAACGGAGCACATTCAAGTCAAGTCAAGTAGGCTTTTATTGTCATTCCAACCATATACAGTTAGTACACAGTGAAACGAAACAACGTTCCTCCAGGACCAGGGTGCTACATACATGCAACAACAACAAATTTACAACACACATTTTTACATTTTTAAGTTAATCTAAAAGAACTATCAAATTTCTATACAAAAATACACAATAGACAAAGTGCACGTGCAAATGTGCAAACAAAGAGGTACATGACAGACACAACAATGTAACACATAACAGTACTTTTTTTTGATGAAGTATGAATTGAGGTTGTGGGAAGAGCAGCAGTAAACAGTTTACATTTTGACAAGAGTATTGTGTGCAAATAGCAGTCAAATAAATATTGTGCAAAAAATTGCGAGGAGCAGCACAGGTAGGTAGGTATGAGCAGATTGAGATGGATGTATATCAGTGTGATTGTGCATGTGTGTTTATCAGTTCAGTCCAGATGTTATTTAGTTCATCTGAGTGATTTGTGTGTGTGTGTGTGTGTGTGTGTGTGTGTGTGTGTGTGTATGTGTGTGTGTTTATCCGTCCAGTCTCTTTGTGTTGAGGAGACGGATGGCTTGCGGGTAAAAACTGTTTCTCAGTCTGGATGTGAGTGCCCGAATGCTTCGGTACCTTTTTCCAGATGGCAGGAGGGTGAAGAGTGAGTGTGATTGATGTGTCCGGTCAGCCACAATGCTGGTGGCTTTGCGGATGCAGCGTGTGATGTAAATGTCTTCGATAGAAGGGAGAGAGACCCCGATGATCTTCTCAGCTGTCCTCACTATCCGCTGTAGGGTCTTGCAGTCTGATATGGTACAATTCCCAAACCAGACAGTGATGCAGCTGCTCAGGATGCTCTCAATAGTTCCTCTATAGAAGGTGGTGAGGATCGGTGGTGGAAGCTGTGTCTTTCTCAGCCTTCTCAGGACGAAAAGACGTTGTTGGGCTTTCTTATGCAGAGAGCTGGTGTTGAGGGACCAGGAGAGGTTCTCCTCCAAGTGGACGCCCAGGAATTTCGTGCTCTTGACGATCTCCACAGAAGAGCCGTCGATGCTGAGCGGAGAGTGATCGCTCCGTGTCCTCCTGAAGTCAACAACTATCTCTTTTGTCTTTTCGACGTTCAGAGCCAGGTTGTTCTCTTTACACCAGTACGTTAGCCTCTGCACTTCCTCTCTGTAAGCTGACTCGTCTTTCTTGCTGATGAGACCCACCACGGTCGTGTCATCAGCGAACTTGATGATATGATTGGAGCTGTGTGTCGCTACACAAAAATGAGTCAGCAGTGTGAACAGCAGGCCAGCCGTAGACCAACATTAAGACCATCGAGAAGCACGACAGGAGGTGTTTCCTTCCTGTGGCTATGAACCTTCATAACTCCTTCCCTTCTGTATGGAGGAGAACTAAAATAATGGTCACAGCTTGGGAATAATAGATGCCTTTTATGTGCACTGTGACTCGGTGGTTAGCACTGTCGTCTTGCACCTCCAGGGTCCGGATTCGATTCCCGCCTGTGCGTGGAGTTTCAATCATCTACCCATACGTGATGGGTTTTCTCCCACGGTCTAAAGACATGAGGATTAGGTTAATTCCCAAAATCGGCGTTCCCAAATCGCCCGTAGTGTGTGAATGCGTGTGTGAATGTTGACTGGTGGTCCTACCACGGTCGTAAAATTGGGAATGAATACAATGGTCACCACAGGACTCCACAGTCCATATTGAAGTCTGGACAACAGAAGTTCCTAGATGGGTGGAGGATTGGTGGCTTAGTGGTTAGCACTGTGGCTCTGCACCTCCGGGGCCCGGGTTTGAGTCCCACCTCCCGTCTGTGTGCATGAAGTTTGGGGAGTGTTCTCCCCATGCTTGGTGGGTTTCCTCCGGGTACTCCGGTTTCTTCCCACAGTCCAAAGACATGCAAAGTGAATGAGGGTCCTAGATGGATGGAAGAATGGAATGTGAGTGTTTAGTACTGTACACTAGAATGGTGCTGCTCTGTTCTAGGTGCATTACCAGTTTCAATCACTGAGTGGTGTGTGTGAGAGTGTCAGAGGGAGAGAGAGTGTGTGTGTGTGGAGTTTCTACGGGGAGACGCTCCGATGGTGCTGAATTTTTCCAAGATGTCGTCGCTGGAACAGAGACTTTCCCGAATCGAGGAGAAACTGAAGCAGGAGAATAATGAACCTCGCAGACGGATCGACCTCAACATCGACATGAGCCCGCAGCGCTCGCGCCCGAGGCCCAGTAAGTGCGCGCGGATCGTTCTTCTTAAAAGTTTATCGCAGAGACGGGTGCGAGCCTGGGCGCGAGCTAACACGCTAAGAGGCTAGCTACATAAACAAAACACCGACCGTTCAGGGTCTGAGCTCGTATCTGTGCTCCTATCTAAAGGCTTCACGGCGGTTAAATAAATGTTTATTCAGTGTCTATGTACAAAAACATAGTGTGTGCGTATTTATTAAAACATTTACACTGAAAACATTTTTAAAAAATTGTGATGTCTGCTTGTGTGTAAAGCTAAACTAGCAGGCCCTTGTTTTCTCAAATCAGTCAACATGACATAGCTTAGCTGATTATACATTCTACTCAGATTAAACAATTATTATAATTATTTGTTTATTAAATATATATTTGTGTTTAGTTATGTTTACTCGTATTTACAAATAGAATACACTTCCTGTGTGTTAGCAGCGTCAGCTCTGTAAATTTGACCGCTTTCAAGGTAGCTGGTTAGCATAACTCATAATTAGCCGTTTAACCTCGGCTAACATGCTAACGGTAAAGGTAGGATCTGTTTTCTTAAGATCCGAATTACGCTCTCATTTCGTTCCAGAAATGTGTTTAAAACTAAACACACACACACACACACACACACAGGTGCCTGTTATGGAGGTGTCATGTTCACACTGGTCGCTATTTCGCAATCAAACCTGTTCCACCTCCAAACAGATAGAGTTACAGATTTCACACCTCGTGTGTTTGTGTGTGTTTGGATAGACCCATCTTGATGTTCACACTTCATTCCTGAATTTGTGTTAGGTTTTCTGATTAGGTTTAAGAAACCGTGTTTACACTCGGTAGTTTAATGCGTATCAGGATTTTAGGCTGGATATGGATTCTGGATATATAATTGTCTAACAGTGCTTAAAAGTGTGTAGACACACACAATGTTTAAAAAGAATTTTACACCCAAAGTTGTTCATTCATGTTTTTCCTTTCTTTGATTTGGATTTTTGTCAGCATCTAGACTGTCAGCGTTTACATTGGCAGCGGGATTGAAAACCGATATCTAACACGCTAGTCATTTTCATCATCCACCATGTTTGTTCAGTTGTTGTACAGTACATCAGTTGGTGCAACAAGTGATTGTACCAGTTTGTTGTGTACAAGTAATTGAGTTTCAGCATCACTTTTTGTTGTTATGTAATATACGTATAAGCAGGGGTTTGTTTTGTGTGTCAGTGCATTCACACTTACATTTATGGCATTTGGCAGAGCAACTTACATTTGATCTTATTATACATTGGAGGAACTGAAAAGGAGAATTGAGGATCTAAGGGTCCGGGTTCGAGCCGTACCCCATACTACCCAGCCACTGCATCCAGTGCCAGTTCTGCCAATTCCCACGCATCTAACTGTTCTCAACGAATCAGGGTTGGTTTAGCAAACATGATTTCTTTGAGAGCCGTAAAACCAACCTTTGCGTCCTTTCAAATAACTGCTTATAACCTGTATGAGGGAAACACACTATCCACCCTCTTCCACATATATGAACTCATTAGGTCCGTTTACATGGTCCCTAACATAATACATATAAGTAAAAACACCTCAGTTGAAAGAGTCTGGCACAATCATTATGAATTTTCAATGGGAATGAGAGGCGTAAAGGTGTAAACCTTTGAAAATCCATTTCTTACGTAAATGTAAACACCTGATCTGATTGTGCAGTAAGAATATGTTTATTAGTACATTTGCCCCATGTAGGATTACATTAATTGACATGACAATTTTCCCGGAGGGATGTTTTACTTCCATTACTGATCAGCAACCCTTGAGAGAACAACTCTGATTCCCTCACAATTCCATACATAGTAAAGCATCTTTTCGGTCTGAAAATATATTGTCCATGTAAACGTAGCCACTGATGGAGATGTTTGGCTTAGAGCTGTACCTCCTGCCCTAATTGTGCTTAGTTGTTTATGGTAGATTTTGTCATCCGTTGTGGTCAAGAATGGCTAACTTTCATAAAAAGAGGCCATCTGACAGACAACCAGAGTGATGCGTAATTAGGGGATTGTGAAAATGTAGATCTGAGCCCAATGCAGTTGTTCTTGTAAACATTCTGCAAGTGGAACGCCTTTCCTTTGACAAATCGATGGTTAACCTGTCAAAAACTTGCTGGGAGTTATTGCCACATCCCCCGTACAGTCCTGAGCTCGGTCCAAGCTATTTCCACGTAATTGGGCCACTAAAGGAGTTCCTGGGAGGCTGGGGTTTCAGACGTGAAGCATGCAGTGCGGTCACGGCTCCGGCGTACTGAGAAAACTTTGTGTTGATATCCCAGCATTTCATTAGTACTTGGATAAGTGCATTAGTGTCGCAGGGGATTATATAGACAAATGAAGGGACCCCCCCCCCCCCCCCCCCCTCTCATAACTGTGTCCTGTTATTATGCACGATCAAAAGTCTCGGTTTGACCTGAACGGCACTCATATTATAATATAATGTGTAAGTGTGTTCTTATATTTGTGCATTAATATTGCTCCACATGGCAGGTGTGTTTGTATAAGCATCACAGAGAAGAATTGAGCGAGTTTATAGTTTTTAGTTTTTTTGTTTTGTTCTGAATGAAGGATTCGATCGGATATTGGTGTGTGAGAGTATTAGACGAGACCTGAGATCTCTGCAGTATGTGTGTGTGTACGAGTGTGAAAGTTGAAGAATAGCTGACTCTTCTTTCTTTTTTTTTTCTCTCTTTTTTTTTTCTCCTCAGTAATGAGCGTGTGTGTTTTTTTCTCTCCTGTATCTAGTCATCGTGATCCAGCTCAGTCCTGCTCCAGCCCCTTCCCAGCGCGCAGGTACCATTCACCAAATCACCCTCTGCCACTGCATCCCTCTCTCTCTCTCTCTCCCCCCCTTCTCTCTTTCTCTCTCTCCACTTCTGTCCTCTCCACCTTCCCCATATACACACATCGCACCACATACTCCCTCAGTCATTCTCCCCCTGTTTTTTTATCTTTCTTTCAGATTAGCTATGCTCACACATGGCCTCATATTGAATAGTTTCATCACATAGTCGTGATAAAGACACTGAATAAAAGTTCTGTCCGCCTAAACAAGAAGAATTTGTCATTTAAAACAATAATGCAAAACACACATTTCTCTTCCCACTACCTGGGGATGAGACATTTTGACATTTTGTTTAATGTTTTGACTCTAAATTACATTTACAGTAATGTTATAATAAACATTTCCGATCCCTTGCCGGTAAGCATAGCCATATCCTTTTTTTTTTTTATTTCTTTCATTCATTCGCACGGTGCACTTCATGCAGCGAAACAAGGATAACCTGGAAGCACCCGAAAGTCGGAAAGACTTCGCTTTCTGCCTGCATCGCCTCTATTTGATTTGCTCCTCTCCTGCATTCTCTGTTCTCTCTCTCTTTTTTTTTTTTTCCTTCATCCATCCATCCATCCATCCATCCATCCATCCCTTGCTCCATTCCTTTCTTCCTCTGCTGGAGCGAGTTTCAGTGGCAGGGCTGTGTGTGTGTGTGTGTGTGTGTGTGTGTGTGTGTGTGTGTGTGTGTGTGTGTGTGTGTGTGTGTGTGTGTGTGTGTGTGTGTGTGTGGGGTTTAGTTTGTGTGATGGTGTGTTTGACTTGGAGAATGGATTAACCCCGTTTTGATGGATGGACACAGACACAGTGCATGACGTCGCTGTAACTGCACGGCTCGGTCGCAACAAACGCGCGTACGCACAGCTAATCCAGCACTTGACAGAGCATCTGACGCGGTCGGTTGTCGCTGGGTTCGAACTAGCCTGGTCTTTTCTCCTCCTCCTCTCTTAATCTGTTTGACTTTCGGAATGGCTGACCGTTTACAAAGCTGAGTGCTGCAAGAGCGTTTGCGTGTGTGTGTGTGTTTGCGTGTACCGATGCGTGTGGCTCAGGTGCCTGACTGCACTGACTAACCCACACTAACCAGTCTTCCTCCACAGGCATGATTTCCACCGGAGGCAGTCAGAAAGCCTTCACGCTTCGAGGCCGAACGCAGGAGAGACAAACATGTCTATAATCTCATGTGTTGTTTAACATATTACCGTAACATGTACATGGTATACTGTTTACCTAGCGGTAAGAGTAAAGCTGTTAATCCATGGACATAATTCTAGCTTTTATTTTGAATTTGTAACGTTTTTTTTAATAGACCAGCTACATTTCTAAAGCAAGCGATCCCCTCAGACGAAGGTCAGCCATCACCCTGACGAGACTGCACTGTCCACACTGCGTCTCATAGTGTTTCTCCTCCTTTTCTCCATCTTCCCCGTGTTCAGCTTTGCAGCTGCCGCTGGCTAACGACGGCGGGAGCCGCTCCTCTTCCTCGGAAAGCTCACCGCAGCACCACTCGTACCCCAGCCGACCACGACACATGCTCACGTTGCCTACTCCGCCCTACGGCCTGCAGAAGAGCTTGGAGAAGTACGTATCCTGCACGCGTGGATGATTGTGCTAACGTACAATGTCGGTTTCTCATCTGTTTTTGGATTTCATTAGGTTGTGGCGTGACTTGTTCCCTTTTTCGATCTTTTATCGTGCTTTACTTTGTCAGACAGGTTATATTTAAGTCATTTCTTGATTCAACAGATCTGGTGGTAGATCAGGCATGGGTTTGGCAAGTGAAATTTACCTCAGCTTTCCAGAAAAAATGTTCAAACCATGATTTAGGAAGGTGGGGGTAGTGGTATAATGACAATTCATTTTATTTCCATAGGGCTAAATAGGTTTAGACAGCCTTTTCTTCTGCTTATCTTTTAATACCATCATTGTAAAACAGCATTTTGTATTTGTGACATACACACGTGGACAAAATTGTTGGTACCCTTCGGTCAATGAAAGAAAAACTCACAATGGTCACAGAAATAACTTTAATCTGACAAAAGTAATAATTAAAAAAAATTCTATGAATGTTAACCAATGAAAGTCAGACATTGCTTTTCAACCATGCTTCAACAGAATTATTTAAAAAAATAAACTCATGGAACAGGCCTGGACAAAAATGATGGTACCCCTAGAAAATACTGAAAATAATGTGACCAAAGGGACATGTTAATTCAAGGTGTGTCTACTAATTAGCATCACTGGTGTCTACAATCTTGTAATCAGTCAGTGGGCCTATATATAGGGCTCCAGGTAGTCACTGTGTTGTTTGGTGACACGGTATGTACCACACTCAACATGGACCAGAGAAAGCGAAGGAAAGAGTTGTCTCAGGAGATTCGAAAGAAAATTATAGACAAGCATGTTAAAGGTAAAGGCTATAAGACCATTTCCAAGCAGCTAGATGTTCCTGTGACTACAGTTGCACATATTATTCAGAAATTTAAGATCCATGGGACTGTAGCCAACCTCCCTGGACGTGGCCGCAGGAGGAAAATTGATGACAAATCAAAGAGACGGATAATCCGAATGGTAACAAAAGAGCCCAGAAAGACTTCTAAAGAGATCCAAGGTGAAATTCATGCTCAAGGAACATCAGTGTCAGATCGCACCATCCGTCGTTGTTTGAGCCAAAGTGGACTACATGGGAGATGACCAAGGAGGACACCATTGTTGAAAACAAATATCATAAAAAAGCCAGACTGGAATATGCCAAACTACATGTTGACAAACCACAAAGCTTCTGGGAGAATGTCCTCTGGACAGATGAGACAAAAATGAAACTTTTTGCCAAGGCACATCAGCTCTATGTTCACAGACGGAAAAATGAAGCATATCAAGAAAAGAACACTGTCCCTACTGTGAAACATGGAGGAGGCTCTGTTATGTTCTGGGGCTGCTTTGCTGCATCTGGCACAGGGTGTCTTGAATCTGTGCAGGGTACAATGAAATCTCAAGACTATCAAGGGATTCTAGAGAGAAATGTGCTGGCCAGTGTCAGAAAGCTGGGTCGCAGTCGCAGGTCATGGGTCTTGCAACAGGACAATGACCCAAAACACACAGCTAAAAACACCCAAGAATGGCTAAGAGGAAAACATCGGACTATTCTAAAGTGGCCTTCTATGAGCCCTGACCTCAATCCTATTGAGCATCTTTGGAAGGAGCTGAAACATGCTGTCTGGAAAAGGCACCCTTCAAACCGGAAACAACTGGAGCAGCTTGCTCATGAGGAGTGGGCCAAAATACCTGCAGAGAGGTGCAGAAGTCTCATTGACAGTTACAGGAATCGTTTGATTGCAGTGATTGCCTCAAAAGGTTGTGCAACAAACTATTAAGTTAGGGGTACCATCATTTTTGTCCAGGCCTGTTCCAGGAGTTCATTTTTTTTTATAATTCCGTTGAAGCATGGTTGAAAAGCAATGTCTGACTTTCATTGGTTAACATTCATAGAATTCTTATTTATTATGACTTTTGTCAGATTAAAGTTATTTCTGTGACCATTGTGAGTTTTTCTTTCATTGACCGAAGGGTACCAACAATTTTGTCCACGTGTGTATATGACAAAAAACTTCTTTTTTTTTATAGCACTGTATGTCGATCCTACACATATATCCGTATATATTCTGTATCTGCAGTGCTGAAATAGACCAGAAGCTGCAAGAGATCATGAAACAGACGGGTTACCTGAAGATTGACGGACAGGTGAGACGCACCGTCCATGACAAGATGTTCAGAGTTAACTTGTTAGGGCAAGATATTCCCAAGAAGAGCCAAACATATATGGTTTCAGGAAAGCATTTATCATCCCTGATAGTTTTCCTCCAGCGATATTGGAGACACTCACCCAGGGGATGAGACACTCATTGGAAAGACTCTTTTTTTGTATGATTGTTTTAAGTGGTCAAATTATTGTTTTATTCATTTGTTGTACTATTGAATTTGAATATCACAATAAATAGATTAAGGGGAAAAAAGGAAAATGTATATAGCTAAAGTTTATAATGTACCTATTCAGGTTCAGTGCAGCGCCACCTACAGGCTACAGTCAGTAATTGAGTGATACTTACTGTAGGTTACATCTGATCGATTGACCAGGATATGGGAAAATCTGAATTTGTCAAAATGTAATGAAACTTGACTTTAATTATTATTTTTTCCTTCCTGTCGTGTGTGTTGCTTGCAGCGTTATCCCGCCGAGGTGACGGATCTGATCAACGAGGGCGAGATCGGAAGCGGTACCTGTGGACAGGTGTTCAAAGTGCGCTTTAAGAAAACCGGCCATGTCATCGCCGTCAAGGTGATCCTGTCACGAAGAATTCTCCCCACTGAAATCAATCAAAAAATTATATTAGAAAGATTTTTAGATTACATAATAGAAAAAAAGAAAGTGTTTGTCGGTTTCCGTTTTGTCTTTAAGAAATGTGTGCGCGCGCTCTCGGGGTTCTCTTTCTTAACGACTCTTTAATTGTCTGTATAAACGCCTGCTATTAAAGTCAGTAAGTAATTACTGTTTACTCTTAACAGCCCTGCGTGGCAGCAGAAGTGTTTGTGTGTGTTTGTGAACAAGCACAGCGGAGTGTGTGTGTGATTCAGTCGGCTGCTTTGACATGCCCGGTTTGGTTCGCTTGTGTCTGTGTGTCTGCAGCAAATGCGGCGGACGGGCAACAAGGACGAGAACAAGAGGATCCTCATGGACCTGGATGTGGTCTTAAAAAGCCACGACTGCCCGTATATCATCCAGTGCTATGGAGCTATAGTCACCAATGTGAGTCATACACACACACACACACACACACCTCTACTTACTGGCCACTTTATTAGGTATTTCATTTATTGCTGTCAGGCGATAGAATATGGGCTGTTCCTAATAAAGTGGCCGGATGATGTTTTAGCTTTTGGACTTTGATTTTAAAATGTTTAACCCTTGCGTTGCCATGCTCACAGACTGATGTGTTCATTGCCATGGAGCTAATGGGGACGTGTGCAGAGAAGCTAAAAAAGCGCATCCAAGGGCCCATACCAGAGTGCATTCTGGGGAAGATGACCGTGGCGGTGAGCCTTGTTTGTTTTTGTCTTTTTCCTGTTCCTCATACTCGGAAGCAATGAATCTGAAATCTGATCCAAAAATCTGTTTTAAGCTGTTTGAGAAATGAAATCAAGCAGTTAAAATCACAGACGTGAGCGGAATTAAAGAACGCGCTCAGAATCTCTTCCCTGTTCAGATCGTGAAGGCCCTGCTGTATCTGAAGGAGAAGCACGGCGTCATCCACCGAGACGTGAAGCCCTCGAACATCCTGCTGGACGACAAAGGCCAGATCAAGCTCTGCGATTTCGGAATCAGCGGCCGCCTCGTCGACTCCAAAGCCAAAACCCGCAGCGCCGGCTGTGCTGCTTACATGGCGGTGAGTGAAGAGACGCTGTCTCACAGCGCAAGCTCGGATTCGAACGAACCATCCTCGCTGTCATGCCCACACGTGTGAATGTTCCTCACTCAACTGACTGTTCGACAACATCTCCCGGTGTGTGTGTGTGTGTGTGTCTGTGTGTGTTGATTTGTTCAGCCTGAGAGAATAGACCCTCCAGACCCCAGTAAGCCAGACTATGACATCAGAGCTGACGTTTGGAGTCTCGGCATCTCTCTGGTACGTCCGTCTTGTTGTCTTTCTCTTCATGAAATAATTAACATCCTACACACAACAGGCCAAAGATTAGGAAGTCAGTGATTCGTAAGGTTTCAGAAATATTTCGTTATTAATTCACCAGGGGCGGCGTAGTGGCGGTGGTGTAGTGGTTAGCTGTATACGGGCGCACTCCTCTTGTCTGTTTTCCTTTTTTAACCACATTTAATATCCGACCTGCTTTGGCTGGCAGAGAGGGAGAGAGAGAGGAAGGACGAATGAAACAGGAGACACAGAAACTGCTAAACTCATTTGGACATAAGCATTTCAGCTACAGAGATTACCCAGTTCTCTTTAACTAAATAGTTTGTTATTTTAATAGACGTTTCTACAAGCAAGCAACAGTTTCCTGGTTTATCGCCGAGGCGCGTTCAGGTCAAACCAGGACTTTCTTTTCTTGGATCAATACTCAAAGCCTGTTGTTCCCGTGAACCTTCAGCACGTGGAATACTTGAAAATCCAGCAATAACCCGTCGCCAGCTTGTGGAAGAGGCGGATCTGTCTGCCGGACTGTGGACACGGTCATTCACAAACATCACTTGCACGTAGCATTAACTCACCTGGGAGTAAATAACTGCTTTTCCACCAACGCGGTTTTGGAGCTAATTCAGAGCCAGTGCCCAATTTTGAACCAGTTCTTTGTTTTCAGACGGCCGAAGCTCCGGCCCTCAGACTGAAAAATCGGTTCCATGGTGGCACAGACACTTTGCTGGACCACATAAGAACCACTTACGTAAGGGGCTGGGACGGGATCATCAGGGACAAGGGGAAAGTAGAGACGTCTGTAGACGTATACAGTGACGTAATGATGTGACTCTCTAGCCCATGGAAAAACAAAGCCAGTTCTTAGGAGGTTCGCTATTGAACCAGCACCAAACATGAACTAGCACCTAGTTTACTTTTGTGGAAAAGGGAGCTATTGTCACATCCCCTGTACAGTCCTGAACTCCCTTCAAGCCATTTCCACATGCTTTGGGCCATTAAAGGAGCTCCTGGGAGGCTGACATTTCAGACATGAAGCAGGAAGTCCAATCACAGCTCTTGTTCTCATTAACGGTGGTAAAAGTCCCGGTTTGACTTGAACGCCCCCCATATACTACAGCTTCTACTACTGGTGATCATTCCAATCACTGTCTTATTGTCCACGTGTTCCCTCTATGTGCCTTGCAGGTGGAGCTTGCCACCGGACAGTTCCCGTATAAGAACTGCAAAACAGACTTCGAGGTGCTGACCAAAGTGCTACAGGAGGACCCTCCTCTTCTGCCTCTCAGCATGGGCTTCTCGCTCGACTTCCAGTCCTTTGTTAAAGACTGGTACACTCGCATACACGCATCCACGCGTAGGGTTCGACCTGAACGATCAGGACACACCCAGCGTACTAACTGTGTACTGTTTTTCTCTTTGTCCTTGCAGCCTCACAAAGGATCACAGAAAAAGGCCAAAATACCACAAGCTGCTTGTAAGTGTCTCACGAATGAGAATTTTCCTCACACTCATAATAATATACAGTCTTGTGCAAAAGTTTAGGCACCCCTTGATTAATAATATATATATATATATATTTTTTTTTTTTTTAATTGAAAAGATTGGAAATGGAAAAAATGCACAATATTTTCAGCAAACATTGATGCATAGTTACTTTTTTTTGTCATTTGAACAAAAATAAATAAATAAAAACAAAGTTGTGGCTCTGTGAAAAAGTTTTGGCACCCTACATGATCATAATCTTGTCTGTGCACAGGGTTTGAAGAGTCAAAGTGTTTGTAAAGCTTTGAAATCTGCATTTACTAATGACAGCTGTTGCCACGCATCAGATCTAACAAGCTGATTAAGGTCTGAAAGCTTGTAAAAAAAAAAGAATCGGAGACTCTGGAACTCTTGGGGCGCTCAAACTTTTGCGCAGTGCCATAACAATGTTATGTTAGTAATATTTAAAAAAAAAATTCAATCTATGGCATAAGAATGAAATATTGTGCATTTTTTCCATTTCCAAGAGAGACTTGTGTTAACATCTTTTCAATTAAAAAAAAAAAATCACCAAAATCTGTTTTTCATCAAGGGGTGCCTAAACTTTTGCACAAGACTGGCAATAATATCATATGCGAATGTTGTGTGTGTCATCTTTCTCTGAAAACTGGTCCGACCAGACCCAGATTATAATTATAGTGTCTGTACGTGTATATACTTCGCCTCCCCTCACCGTTTCCCCTCACGCGGTGTTCAGGAACACAGTTTCATCCGGCGCTACGAGGTGCTGGAGGTGGACGTAGCAGGCTGGTTCCAGACGGTGATGGAGCGCACGGAGTCTCCGCGCAGCAGCCAGTGCTACAGCCAACACCAGCTCCACTCGCTGTTCAGCAGGTAGCCGCACACGTAGGGGCGGACGGACGAAGAGACGGACGGACGGACGGACGGACGAGGCGAGAGCGCGGAGGGATATGTGTGTGTGTGTGTGTGTGTGTGTGTGTGAGAGAAAAAGGGGAGTGGGGACAGAGGCTGGGTTGAGACAGATGAAAGTAAAGATGACTGACAGACAGACACGGGCAAGTGTGTTGTAAATTTGAAACCTATTTATAATGATTATTTTTTATTCTTTTCTCTTTTTTCTTTCTTTCTTCCTTTCTTTTCATCCACCACTCTGGGACAGACGTTAGCCTTAGGAGTCGCTAGTCGTGCACGTTCACACGTTTAGTGTCATACACATTCACTACCGTTATAAGCTATAGAGCACTGTACAGTGTAAAGCGACAGCTGTGAATATCATCACGTATTGACTTTTTTTTTTTCTGTGTAATCAGTGTAAGCCATATGGCTGCGCGGTGCGTGTAGCCGCCCTGCATAGTGTGTGTACAGTTTTGTGTTCGTACTGATACTGTGTCCTTTACCACGGTCATTAGCTCCACATCCTGCATTAGGCCCCTTACTCAGGGACTGAACAGAGTAGTCGAACAACACTGAGCCAAGGTGTGCATGTATGTATGTGTATGTGTGTGCGAGGTTGCGCGTGTAACAAGTGCGCATGCGTGTATATGTTTCGTGCATTCGTAAGTAGTCTTGTTAGATAAATGAGAAATGTAATATATGTGCGAGTCCTCCATTTCCTGGACAGCTCGTATGTCCATGGCTGTTTAATAACTCAAGGAGAATAGCGTGTTTATCCATCAAATAACAGATCTAACGCACGGATAGAAAATAAGGACTTGTTAGAAGTAGTGCTTCAAAGTGATCGACTTTAAACCTTTGCCGATACGAAGTTATTTTGGTGTAAAATAATAATGATAATAAAAAAAAAAATTAGTTTAGCATTTAATCTAGATTCTACTTTTTTTTTTTTATTATTATACACACCTCAGGAGAGTTATAGGTATGCAAGATGAAGCGGGAGAAATACGACTAGAAAGGGGAATTTGTTTAGCTGGTGGTGATGATGCTTTATTAGAAGCGTTCCTGGTTTTTACCGAATTTTGCGAGCAGTATCCAGACACCGTCGGAAGCGTTAGGGTAAACATTCAGTCATTGCTTCTCAGCGTTCACAGAGGTCCGGGTCGGACCGGACTTCACGATGTGGCATCGCCATGCTTTTCTGATAAAGGTTTCAGGAACCTCTATGGAATGGAGTGTAAAGTGACGATACTTTCCCCGAAAGAAGGTAAGGGAAGAAGATAGAGACAAGTCGGAACGGGAACTACGAATAAATTCCTTCTGACAGCCAACGGAACATGTTTGGTTTTGTCGCCATCCATCTCCATCTTAATCAGTCCTTCTTTTTTCTTTTTTTTTTATTTCTTAGTTTCCATTATGTTACCTCGTTCCATTCACTTTCTGCTTGTTATTTTGACGGAACCAAAGCGTTTTAGGTTTTTTTTTTTTTTTTTCCCCCCCCTTTCCTTCCTTATAATCCCATGTCAGCAGTCCACAGCTTGCAGATCAGCCACATTTCCCAGAACCAAAGCCGTAGCTGAGAAGCCAGCGCTCTTCTAAGCCAAATCCGTGCACGGGCGAAAAGAGACAGAAAGGGAGCGAAGAAAGAAAGTGGGGTACGGAGAAACGGGACACGGTACGTCGACAGAAGGATCAGTACGAGTAGACATGTGAAAGGAAAGGAAAGGAATGTCAAGGAAGTTGGGAATGTACTCTAGGAATGGAGAGATGGGAAAGGAACGTGTGACTGTTGGACTGATGGTTGGTTTTCTGAGTGTGGTTTTGAGGTTCGTGTTTTTACTGACTGCTGGACATCGCAGAAAAACTTTCCACAGTATCAAACCAATATACCTGTTTATTTTTTTAAATTATTTTATTGTTTTATTGCTAGGAACGATTATTGTCTTATTTTTATCATTCATTATTGTTGAAATTTTTTTTATGATGAATATATTTATTTATTATTACTGCTGCTACTTGCTTTTGCTTTAGATGCTGCTGTCGATATTTTTTTTTCTTTCTTTCTTTTTTTCCTGTTCTGGTTCCCCAAAGGACAATAATAGTTTTTGTTAGTTTTTTTTTTTTCCCCTATTACTTCGTTTTTCTCCCAAAACCAAAAAAAAGAAAAGAAAAAAAAGTGAAACGTTGCAATCTCTATACGTTAACCAAATATACATGCAAGACTGAACGAGGAGATGTAAGATTGCATTAAGGAGTTTTTTTTTTTTAACATATATATATATATATATATATATAGTTCTAGAAATTTCCAGTCACTTCAAAATGATGCAAAGACAGTGTTTCAGTTTCCTAGCTAATTATTGGTAGAACAAGTATTAAAGGTGCGAGTGGTCATGTTTATATAAGAGCTCAATTTCAGCAGTTAGCTGTAACCATGTACTTAGGTGTGATTTGTGTTAGCTTGTGTCAGTCTGTTCCGTCCTGTGGTGGATGTAGCGTTTTTTGAAATTTCCCTGTTTTATTTATTTATTTATTATTATTATTATTTTCCTGTTGAAAGGAGGCTTTACGGTTTTAAAAACTGCCCCCGGGCTTCACACTTTTCCATCAGTCTGCCATCTTTGCTCAGCATATCTTACACACTATAAACCATCATCACGTGTACAATCCCCGAACCTCGCCGGCTTGCCCTGCATGATCACGTCGTGTCAGTCAGTCAGTCAGTAAGTCGCTTGCTCTGTAGATCTTGTGACTGAAGGTGTCATCCTGAAGCAGTTTAATGCTGAGTCATCGCGGACATCCTGGCACTTCGGTGCGGCTTGCGCAGCCACCGGGCTTGCTAAATTTCACATACGGGTAAGAGAGATGTGTGAAACAGCCTCAGCCACGTTTACATTTCCACACACATGTAACCAGCACGAGCAGTTACAGACTATACATGCATTCACAGAGTGCGTTTACATGCATACTCGTAATCCGATTATCCAGGTGCGTATATGGCGTGCTTTATTTTAAATCGCATAATATACATTTCAAGAAACTTGCCAGTCACTTGCTGAGGACATGTAGATATTATCTCAGTAATCAGATTATGTAGCGCATGCATCAGAGATTAAGGAAAAAATCGATTCAGTGACGTATCATGATTCTTTGGTACAAATACATTTTTTATCACGCTGACTACAAAATCGATATATTTTTTTTAATAATGTTTTTAGTTATATATGTTTGCATTTAAAGTACTGCAACATCGCGCCATGCCTCTGTAATCCTACAGGTGGCGCAGTCTAAATTATGTATAGGCAGCCCAAATCCTGAGTTGTTTGTGAATGATACACCTGAGATAAGTGCTGCTTGGCACAAATGTAACTTTTTCATTTAATTAAATTTTACATTTCTTTTGTATACTCTTGTATTTAAAGTTCAATTGTATTTTCAACTTTTTATTTTTTTAAGTATAGGTCAATGTTTGAAAATTGTAATGAAATTAAAAAAAATTGTATTGCAAATTCAGATATTTATAAAAATGTAATAAAAATAATTGAAGAATCGCAATACTAATCAAATCAGCACATGAGTATCATGATAATATTGTATCAGGTGATACCTGCTCCTTAATACGTATACTGGTAACGTATAATGTTTAATTTTTCTAGATTTGTGACTGAAATTTTAATTTGCAATGATTGCTTTCTTGATAATCTGCTTTTTTTAACTTTTAAAGCTGAGCACCATCTTTCCGTTCATCTCCAATTAGTGTGAGGTACATAAGTTAGAATCTCGCCTTTTCATCAAAGATGGTTATCGAGTAAGATTAACTGATTTAGTTTTGATTCGACTGGTTTTATTACCCCATGAAAAAATTCTGTGAAAGCAAATTTTGTCATTTGAAATTCATGGTAATGTCGTAAAATATTGCATTGTCGATTAGACATTAAAATTACCCAAATACTAATTTAACACTAAGATAAGATAAAAAGGAAAAATTATAAGATTTTAATTATTGAACGTGCTATGAGGAAAAAAATAATGATTAGCATTTTGGCAATGCTAATTAGCAGAGCTGTGTAGTTAAATGATTATGCAATTTAATCAATATTTTGTCTTTTTTGTTGATCATTTCTCGTTTCTGAATCGATTCACGCTTTTAAAATTATGTTAAACGTTAGACAAATGTTAAATGATTTAAAATGGGCTTTTTAAATTTCTTAAAAATTTACCACAGCTTTTGCTGTAAACACAGTCCGCTTCGCAAGCGTAGCAACGCTTCTTCTTTGGAGTTCATGGGCGCTTTGTGCAATACTGCCACCTACTGGGAGGGAGTGTGGAGCAGGTGATGTATTGCAATAATGAAAAATATAAATCTGCACTCCACCTCTGATTTACAGCTCAGTTATATTCGTTGAAATGCTCACAAGCTACCCGGTGTGTAAAGTAGCGACTTCCAGATTTCAAGTTTTGAAGCGATCAGACAGGAACGCAGGGAAAGTGACTAATGTGGAATAGATCCAGTGTTCGGGTTCCAATTTATACACGTTTCTATTAAAAATACTTTGTAGCAACTTTATTTAAAAAAAACAAACGACAAAAAAAAAAAGCGACAAAGGTTAACAATATCACGCTGTAAACATTGACACAAGGTCTGATTATTTTGTCCATGTAAACGCACTAAGATAAACACCAAGATAAATTTCTTTGCACGTTTAGAAATGTAAAGCTGTTCCATGCGATCTCTTGCCCTGTACCGTTAATATATACACACACACACACACACACACACACACATCTAAGGAAAGCTCACGTTCTGAGTGTTAATGTTCCAGTTTCCCAGCTGTACCTCTCTTCCTTTTGCTGACACTTTTATTTGTGTAATGTCTGTAAAGGATTGTCATAAAAAAAATTTTTTTTTTTTTTTACATTTATGATTTTTTTCTTTATTGTCAGTGCTGTGAGCATGTGTGTGCACATTTTTCATTTCCGATGAGCAGTACATGACCTCAGCCTCAGTGGAACGAGAAGCAGAGATCACACCAGTGCCACTGCTTCGATAGAATCTGTGTGTGTGTGTGTGTGTGTGTGTGTGTGTGTGTGTGTGTGTGTGGCATGTCCTCATTCAGCGCTGTACAATTGGTATTTTTTCCCCGTATCTATAAGTAAACCAAATATTCACTATGCAGTCAGTCAGCCCTAAACCTCCTGTATATACACACAGACACACACAGAGACAGACAAACACACACACACTGTGGTGAAACCTCCTTTTGTTGCTTTTGTGATGGACTTCTTTGCCTTCAACTAGAGGAGAGAATTAAAGATAGAAAGAGAAGTGTTTCTTCTTTTCTGTTTGATTCATGTGTGTGAATGAGCTGACATATTTAAGGATTGTATCGGGGTGGGGAAAGGGTGGGTGTATGGACATTACAGGGCGGGGCTTAGACCAGGGATCAGTTTGTCCAATGCTGTAAAGTGCATCAATTGCATGTTATCTCAGATGTAACTGCCATTGATTTGACTTATTGACGGAATGGGAGGGAACAGGGGCATAAAACTATCTTTATTTATGATTTTTACATATTATATATATATATAAAATTATATATTCTGTACCAATTTGTTTTTTTGCATTTTTTTTTTTTTTTTTTTTTTGTTACAAAAAGACACACTTTTGCTTTGTTCTCTTACCTTGTTTGAATCGATTTGCAATATGACGTTTTTACTTTTATTGTCGCTTAATTTCAGGCTGTTTTTTTTTTTGTTGTTGTCATTGTCGTTTATCGGTTTAAGATCACCGTCACCGTGCTTTTTCCTGCGTACCATTTTTTCGTGTGAGTGCAGGACGGATTGGTTTGGTATTTTATGCATTTAGAAAACCAAAACGTTTCTCACGGTCGCTATGTTGTAAGGTGAAGATCTTCAGGGTTTAGTCTCGCACCAAACTGAACAAAGACATCATGATGGTCTGATAGAAGACAGCGTATGATGACGGACAGCTCGACTTCTCTCAGAAACATCATGTCAAAGGTGTGTCCATTTCTTTTGAAGCCGAGCGACTCGTTCATCACCTGGTTTTTAACCTGATTTTTTATTTCTTTTTTTTCTTTTTTTTTTAAACTGTCTCTAGACAATTATGCCATGTGTGTACTTGTGTGTTCTCTGGTCCTTATTAGGTTCCTTCATGCTGTATAGAGTTAAATGTCACCGTTCCAAGCTGCTGTTGCTTTCAGACTAATGGAATGTATCGTTTTAATATCAAAATTTCCATCTGAATTCCATCTCAGATTCAGTCTGCTGTCTACAGTAGGACGTGTCATTGATCAAATTTATACCATTACACCGATAGAACTGTTAGGATTTCTCTTTTTTTTTTTTTTTTTTTTTTGTGCCAACAGCTGTAATTAGGCTGCTTTATTCTTATGCTTTAGAAACGTCCGAAAATCATCTGTCTGATGAGATTTATTTCGGTTTAACTTAAAACACGTGCTGTAGTAAATGATAGAAGTCTAAAATTCCACAAAGCCCTGTTTATGGAAAAAAGAAAAACCCATTACAGCATTATACATATTTTTGTGTTTCTCTCCATCCCCCCCCCCCCCCATTCTCATTTTGTCACTATTTCAAATGAATTCAATGCCATTATATTGTGAATACCTCAGGATTTTTTTGAGAAGAAAAAAAACATTTAAGAACTTAAAAGACAAATAAATCCAAAAACCTACACATCTGTTGTTGTGTTCTCATTGATTTTTAATCTTTTTTTTCAAATCCAAATTGGAGAATACAGGTAGTCCTCGACTTAAGAACATTCGAGTTACGAATTTCCACAGATACGAATGCACCACGGTTCAATCACGGAAGTAGCTTGCGTGTATTGTACAAAAATAGACACTACAATACACCAGATACCAATATTTACAATTATATTCCATTTTCAGTGTGCAAGTGAATGTATAAAATGTGGTATATTGTGTGGGAAATTAGTCGGTTTCAGTGAATCAGTCCAGAAGCACGATGATGGAAAATGGCTGCCCTGTAACGCTGTCCTGATGAATAATCCTAATTTTGGAAAATCCACAAACAAACAGATTTTACAGTCCAATACAGTGGAAAACAGCTCTGAGACAAATGGCATGCGGGATTCCCCTCGCAATTTAAAGGATCAGAGATGCCTTTTCTGGCCACATGATGGCAGTGTGAGGAAAGGGGGCAGATTTTGGGTGGATTGGTATGTTTTACATTGTATATTCGTGTCAAAGGCGTATAAGACTCACTTTGTCTGACTTACGAAAATGCTCCTCAGGGACTACCTGTATTAAAATCTGAGCTTACAGAGAAGCTCTACTGTCCTGCTTCACAAGAATACACAATACAGAATTGCCTTGAAGTCAGTAATAGTCAGTTTTTGTCATTGTCATAATTTATACTTTTAAATATTTTGATATAAAAAATGAATCGCTCCTTGTTTCTTTTCTTTCCATTTTAAACACGTGTAATGATTCTAATTCTCAACACTTTAAATAGATAACGTTATCTTTTCTCCGGTTGCTTTAGCGGTGAAAACAAGAATTTTGACAGTTTAGCATTAATTATTATTTATTCTTCTGCATTTATTATGATTTATTTTTCAGCATTTTTCATCCATGACATTACTTTATACAGTAATGCAAAAATGTTAAAATAATAAATAATTTTCTAAAATAATCAGTGCAAAATTCTAAAGCAGTCTACATCAGGAAACTATAATCTATTACTGTTTTGTTTAGTTTGAACAAGTAACTTTTTAAAGTCAATAGTAAAACAAAGAAATAAAAAAAAATATTGGCAGCTTGAATATAAGAATAAACTGTTTGAACAGATAAAATGAAAATGCATTATTTTAGCCTTTAGTCGTTTAAATGAGCATAAGGGAAATCTCTAAGTCTAACAGGATTTATAACTACTGAAAAGTCAGCAGGATATAATGACATTTTTGCATGAACAACAAAGTGCAACCATTAAAGATTCTTGGACACAAAGCAGCTTGACTTCAACCTTATACTTTTCATTCCTCATTACATACCCTGGGCATCTAATGTAAACACTCCCTATATTTCAATTCACACACACAGTTTCTTATGTTTCATTGTTCTACTGTTTATAAAGTACATTATGTAATATTTAGAGGTCTATCTTGGTATTTGTAATTTCCATCCCACATGAAATTATATGAAACGACTGGATAATCCCATAACTTTGATATCTCAAGGCAGTTGGTCGAGTTTTTATCTTAAGTTTCCCCTATTAAGGCAAGACACTACAGGTAAAAAGTGGCAATCTTTTTCACAAAACATGTTACAATTTTTTGATATATTGCATCTTAACATGCCTTCTTTTAAACTGTAGCGATAAAAAAAAATTAAACTCAACAGCAAAATATTTATCACTGTTTTTGACCATTTGTAACCACTATTATCACTTTTCGAACAACAATATCATTTATGTGAAAGCTAGCAAATATGAGGAAGGCTTAAACTATGACATGTTATATACACACTGCCTAGGTATAAAAAAAAAAATTAAAAAAAACAGCATTTATAACTTATTTAGAATATTTTACTATTGACCTGTAAGTTCTTGCCTTATCAAACTTTGAAGAACTATAAATAACTATGAGTAATATTAACGTAAGTCAATTGATGTCGGGTTTAAATATTCACTTAATCCAACTATATTGACTAATGTGTATCCAATTCATGACTAAAAATAAGTACAGAGGTACCGCGGCATACGAACACCACCTTAAGAATTTTCGCCTTGAGAACTTATCAACTTGAGAACTGTCTCAGCATACGAGTAAACAAACCGAGCCGAAACGAACATTGGTTAAGTTGCGCATATACTGTATTTACACGTTTTTTTTATGTTTTGTTTTTATATGCAAATATGATTATAGTATTGGAAACTGGTAATATTTTGGGATGGCTGGAATGAATTATCTGCATTCACATTATTGTGCGTTCCACAATATGAAACTTTTATTGCCTTAAGAACTCACCTCCGGGATGGATTGATCCGTATGCCGAGATACCACTGTAACCACAAATTAGTGTCATTTTAATTATAGCATGTTGCTAAATGGTTAAACAATTTTACTATTAAATTAAATGTTGAACATGTTTTGTTTCTGAATTATGCCAGTTAACAACCGAAACATGTTTATTAAAGTGTTGTACATGTTGATCATTGCTAACTGAATTTACTTGTTCATGGTGTGAATACTGGTTAATTAAAGTTAAAACACTTGTTAATGTTACTTTTGGGAACATTAATTTTGCCTAGGGCACCTTTAAAGCAATTTTGCAGTGTTAATACCCTTCAAAACGACCAGTTCCTCTTTTCTACACTCACTAGTTCTAGCAGTGTTCATTACCTCTGTGAATTCTTCACCACAAATTCACACTCATACATTCACACCTGTCCAGACACTTACTGTCCTCTGGCACTTTTAGTCATCATACCAGAACAAACAGATGTCACGCAGTTTATACTGACCATTAATCAGCTCGTCTCTATGGGAGAAAACAAACAAGCAAAGCAAAAAAAAAAAAATTAGAGAGTGAGAGCCCTTTAACACTCAACTCCCATGATGTGCAATGTTTTCCCACAACATAACCAGAGCAGCTCAAGTCACTGTTTTCCTTTTTTTTTCTCACGTTGGCTTCAGTGGTATCCCAGTATTTTTGAGCAGTTATCTTTGGTTCTCTGTCTTCGTCCTTGACACCCCTCTGTCAGTCGGATGTGGAGGGACGTCTCTACTATTCCATGATGACAGGATGCCATGTCACTTCGTGTCAGCAGTCGGAAAGCTCGGAGCACGTGTTGGACTCGCTGGGGTTCTTCCTCCGCTGACGTACTGATTTCTCATCATCCTGCACACATACATAGTATTCATACATTGTAAGGATTGTAAGGATTAATAATAAAAAAGCAAGATTCATTTGTGGATTTAGGTTAAACCTAGTCAGATGCAGCTTTTACATTTGGTGTGTCTTTGTGTCAACTCACTGAATGAAATATATCATTTGCTCCCCAATCTCCAGGTGAGTGGTCCTCAGGGTCATCAGCTTCGTCCTCCTCTTCCTCACCTTCCTCTTCTCTCACCGTGTCCATCCCGTCTTCCTCATACTCTGTCAGGCCATCTGACTCCTCCGCTATAATCACACGCGCAAAGTCAGTATGTAGAATATCAATAAATTCCAGCACTAAACATATAAAGAGGTAAATAGTGAGTATGAAATATATGTCATAACAGCTTAGTGATGCAAATCATGTTTTAATGGCAGTGAAAAAGAAAAGTTGAATTTCTAATTAATTTACCATCAGCAGCGACATAGCTGTGCACTGGCTCAATCCTGGACACAATCTCAGCCAGATCAGTGAAGTCTGCACTGGGGCATGTGCAGCTCTACAATACAACAACAACAACAAAAGAAGATGCAGGTCTACACATTAACGAGCTCTTCTTCCAAAACTGAACTTTGATGCTGGTTAAGCAGCAGTGACTTGACATTACTCTTCGCAAAGGTAGAATCTACGCCTTACCAAGGGTTAGGGGAGAAACCTGGCAAATGACCAAACTGGGAGAAACCAGATTAGGATAAAATCCTAGATTTAGACCTGTATGAATTAAGTGTTGGTCGAGAATGAGTTCTTCCTCCCAGACATGACTACTTTTGTATTATTAATTTATTTAATGGTACAAGGTGCCTGCAATATGGAAGGCTTGGGTACGATTCCCACCCAATGCCCAAACCCCAGCCACTGGGTGCAGTGTCTGTCCCAAGCCCAGATAAAATGAGAGGGCTGCATCAGGAAGGGCATCCGGTGTAAAACCTGTGCCGAGCTTGTGTGCAGACCAGATGGTCCGCTGTAGCGACCTCTTGCCAGGAGGTCAAACAACGTATTTAATTGTACTCTTAAGAAACTCACATCAGTCTTCTTGCTGTCTGTGTAGTCAGCTGAGCGGTGGTCTTTCAGCATGTTCTCTATGATGTCACCACGTGCCCAGCCAGTGAACAGCAATTTCCCATGTTGGTAGCCCACATCCTGTGCATGGAAAACATGTATGTGTATTACAATTTTTTTATATTCTTACTAAAGCTGTGAGTCACAGATAGATTGAGGGTGCCACTTAATTTTTGGAAATGTGAACTTTGCACATTTTCGATTCGCTTCAATAGTGCTTATGTTTGATTTGTCTCAAACAGGTACAATATTAAAAAATACTAAACTTGTGTAAGAAAGATTCAAAAACCGTCTAACCTGTTTTGTCAATTATAAGATTGCAGTGTCTCAAACAAAGCTAATCCTTTTTGCCTTTTAAACAACTTCTCTACACTCCAGTCAAGTACGTGGCAGTGATGCATCAACTGCCCATAAAGAGGAAGGAATACTCTCACAAAACGTGAGTATTTGCAGAGAATACAAGTGGGCTTTTTGTTATATGCAAAAGCTGTGGTATAGTTTTAAGGAATGGGTCAATTTTAGACCATTGAATTTTTGTAAGATTACCTGAATTATTAAGAAGTGTGACTCAATCCTGAATCAAAAACTGATCCATCGAATCAATAAATGTAATCGACCAACAAAAGTTTGATTTAAGTGTCTTTAGGTAAACGACCTTTAATCACAGAGTTCTTTATTATCTAAAATATTTGTGTGAATTCTGACACTATAGATCATCTACACATATAATAATATATATATATATATATATATATATATATATATATATATATATAATTTTAACAAATTTTAATGGGGTTTTCAGGTGTCCAAGTTCAAGTTTTTGTTTTTTCACAAATGGCCCACGGGAAAAGACGATATGCTACTTTGAAATTTAAATGGAAAACACCCTTTATTATCATAAAAATCATGCAACCTTGAAAACATCATTAGTTCATCTCACAATTCAACAGATCTCACATTAGAAGAACATGTCATGTTCTTGTTGAATCTCCCATTCCAGACTTACTTCCTCTTCTGGGAAGTCTTTCCAATAGATTTTAGAGTGTAGATTTGGTATATAAATAAAGTTTACATGCATTAACAAGTGAGGCAAATATATAGTGAAGAGACTGAAAGAGACACTCACATATATTTCGTCAAATTTGCCGAAGTCCATGGTCTTGAAGCGGTCGATGGGTGGCCGAATGTACTCACAGTAGCCACTCTTTTTGACCAACTCCAGTTGCCGGACACACGACACGTAAGCCAGACGTGACTGGATCTCAGCCATGTCAGGAACCTAACATAAGACTGATTACTGCTGTTAAAGTGTCTAAAAAGGTATAGTATAGATTACAGTTCAACTATACTGTAGGTTTACAATTTCAAAATCAGGTCTCTCATAAAGTGTTCATTGAAATCATTCATCTAAGGATTAGCAACCAGTAAAACTAATATAACTGCTCAGTAATTAGTTTATTAAGCAGAAACATTGTTTAGGAATTTCAGGTGTCCATAAGTTTGACGTGAGTTAACAGTGAGTCAAAAATACAGTATACAGCGTATCAAACTATGAGTGAGTTGGACTCTTAATAAACGTGAACTCTTAAATGAGTTTCTCTCCTTTATCTCCTCATCCTCACCTTTACTTTCTCCGCCCATGGGTTGATCCGTTTCCACAGCAACCACCACCCGGACAGATTGTCTCCATAGTTACACAGGTCGGTTTCGTCCTGGCTGCCCACATCGATGGCAATTACGGTTTTGGCTCCAATATTGCGGGCGATGTCCGCTATGGGCCGTTCAAATCAAACGCGCAAACACAAAAAAAACATATCCAGGGGGTGGCAGGAGGGAGCAAACCTCAGGGTTATTATTTGGTGACAAAGTACCAGGTTTGACCTTTCTTACTTTTAAACATGCAAACACAACCGGAAAGCTGCACTCAACCAATGTTTTTTAAACCAACTTTTTATTACATTTCATGCTGATTTCAAGATATGTATATATTTTTGTATACGATTTAGTTAATGCAGCTTACTGATGTGTGTTTGAGCCAGAGAGAGTCAAGACTGGGAAAGGGCAAAAACCGCTATAGGCTCAGATCAAATGTGATCAAGTCTTGTTACTGATATGTACAAAGCATTTAGAGTAAAGCCTGGCATGCTGCAATCAGATTCAAATCCATCCTGACTGCATCATACTGCGCTCATCTTACACTAAAGCATTAAAAGTGCATTAAGACTGCAATGGTAAATTTCAAATGAAGCTCAAGATACAGACAACATGAGGGTTAAATGTAATTTCAGTCCTAATCTTCCCAGTCAATGAGTCTTTCACGCCCAATATTAAATTTTACGGACCCTCTGTTGACCCTCTGGGGGGAGAAAAAAAGTTCCGTGACCACAGCTTACTAAGACATGGGAACAACATACTATGTTGCGGCCACAGGTGTGGGAACAAAAGAGTATAATGCGTGATCACGAGATACTACAGGAACTACAATTTGATAACCTCATAGCATTTAGCCCTTTATAAACTACGAACAAATTTGAATTGATATAGTTTATCACGCATACAGTACATACACACAGCATTTATACTGACACACAGCATAACTCGCATTACTCACATTATCATTATCTTCATATCATCATCACATGTTCTTAAGTCATGTATTAAACTATTTTGTTCCCACACCTTAGTAAGTCGTGGCCACAACATAATATCTCGTTCACACGCCTTAGTAAGTCATGACCATGACATACTATCTTTTTCCCAGGCCTTAGTAAGTCATGGCCACAGAATGTTTTTTCCCCTACCAATGTCACCAGAGGAGTGTCATAAATTTAAAAAATATCAAATATAACAAACATATGCCCCGCAAACATCATCATTGTTTTCATATGGTGTGTAAGATTCAATTATGTCTGGTGTAGGTTTTAATAATAATAATTTACCCTTTATTGACTGTGGACCAATTATATATTATTATGTGGACCAGACAGAATGACTGATATCAGCGTTTGGTTTATGTTTTTGTTCAGAGAATTTTGAAGGAATTTCGGATTGCCTTTATACAATCAATCAAATAGATTATTGTTTTTTGTTTGTTTTTTTTCCCCGGAAATTATATAATTATAAATGACACACACACACACACACACAGACAACACACACACAAACTACTTACCCACAAACCAGACATGGACCAAGTTTCCCGAAACCATGAAAGACACCAACGTCATCGAAACGCTTATTAGGCCAAACTGATATCGTGTGATATTAAGGCTAGAGCGGTTTTGCGGGAAACTAGGCCCAAGTCCTTTTACAACCCACAACTCATTGGATCAGCAGACCGCCCCTTGTCTTTCCAGTGGCCCGGCTAATAGAGGTCGTCCCTGGGCGAGGCTCTACTTGCCTGGTAGGTTGTTGATGTAGCCGCCGTCCATGAGCAGGTTGCCATCTTTGGGGTCGCAGAGGGGCGGCAGGTACCCGGAGAGGGTCATGCTCGCCCGCACATAGCGCCACAGAGAGCCTGCCACACGGGGGGAGGGAGGGAGGAGGAATATAGCCTCTTAATAACCTCGGAATAATCACTTATGTCTAAGGAAAAGTCCAGGAAACGCTGCCAGCGGCAGAGGTTAGCGATGCGCAGCCCAGCGGGGGGAAGGCGCAATGATGGGCACCCCGTGGATGGTGTGTGGGAGCGATGGGTAATCCCACATCAGGGATCTATGTATGATTTCTGTGTTGTGTTAGCAGATAGACTTTGACTTAAAAACATAAAGAACCTCATCAAGTTCTCTCTGCCGCACACCGAGGCTGTTTTTTATGTATTTATTTAGAATTATATAGATATGAGCAGACATTTATGCATATGAACTTTTTTTAGACATCCATTTTACAAATGCTAATTAGCTTGCTAACCCGACAGATTTCCTGACATGCTTTTTAAACCATGTACATACAGAAATGTGTAAATTCTGACAGGAATTCTGAGGTTCATTAGCTAACAGGAGATAACCTGACAGGATTTGTGATCAAATGTTTGAGATATATTTATAAAAGTTCATAATATAACATATTTTTGCTTAATGGTGGCACTGATAAACAGGACTTTAGGAGAGCCCTTTCCAGATATCTTCATAAATGTTCATAGGGTTACTTTCTATACTAGTTAGCTAAAATGAGCTAATCTGACAAGAACTATGAAGAAATTTTAAGTTTTCTTTGTTATTGTTGAATGGTGTTAATGATAAATCTGGCTAGCTAGCTAAATAAACAGAATTGACAGGATTTGGGGGAATTTTATAGACATATTCATAAATTACACAATCATCAGCCAGATGGTTAAAGTAAGCTAACCTGGTTAGCTTACACAGGCAGATCCTAAGCTATATGCATGATTGTTTGTAATCTCTACAAGCCAGCTAACTAATAGCAAAGCTGACAGGACGTCTGAAGAAATGTAAACATCATATTCAAAATCCTACATTCTGTTTAGCTAACATATGCTAACTTATATTCCACCATGGTAAATACGCCACAGTTCTCTGTTCTGACTGGGCAGGTGTCGATTTCTTTTCCATACTAGCTAAAACAACAATTCCAGCTGACATAGCAATGCACAATTCCAATTTATATTAATGAACATCTTCATAATGTTATCATGTAGGTAAGGGAATATTTATATAGCATTTATATAAGCTTTAATAGGGCAAGGTAAAGTTGTTCTATGCTACGCTAAGTGATAACAGGAACTAACTTGTTTTTCAGACAATCCACAACATTACAGTAACTGTCACTAATAGAAAAGCAGAAAAGTAGTGAATTATATGAGTGAATATAATATTAAGAAGTGGAATAAATAGGATTAAAACATTTTGGGGAATACTGTTAAAGAAAAATAATCAGCTTTGGGCATTATTTTTCAGTTTTTAAATTAATAATTCGGTTATTAATTATTTTTCCCATGACAACACACACCACAGTGTTTTATTCCTCTTTATTCCTTAGGGTGGCAAGGTGGCTTAGTGGTCCGCACCGTTGCCTTCCACTTCCAGGGTCTGGAATTGATTCCTGCCTTGGGTCTGTCTGCATGGAGTTTGTACGTTCTCCTCATGCTTGGTGAGTTTCCTCCGGGTACCCCGGTTTCCTCCCAAAGATTAGACTTGCTGGCGTTTCCAAATTGCCCTTAGTGTGTGAATGTGCGTATAATTGTTGAACGGAGGTCCTTTCACGGTCATAAAAATGGGATTAAATTCCATTGGTCACCACTGGCCTCCACGGTACCTAGTTGGACTACAAAGGTTCCTAGTCGAATAGTTGGATGGATTCCGTACTTTATAAATATGCATCATCTTAATTGCTACACTAGACAGCAAGCTAACCTTAGCAAAGTGGATAGGATATCAGAGAAAACCTTACCTCTGACAGCAATCAAAAATATTTGATATATATATAGTCTGTGCATATCTATATTTTTATCATATTCGATATAGCTTAAATTAATTTATATTTAGTATCCATGTAGACGCTGCTTTACATCTGCACACTAATATTCTAGCAGCGAGCTTTGAGGAGTCAATAAGTTTTTACAGTCAATATCAGTGAACAAGTCAGGTTCAGCCGGCCAGACTCGACCTGCGGTGCTGAGCTCGACCAGCAGGGTGCAGGAGAGCTGTGGTAGCAACATGGGTTGGAAGGAGAGATGGGGCACCACAGAGAAAGAGAATTCCAAGTAAGACTCGTATACAAGTAAGAGTATGAACTGCATGTGAACTGCATCTGTTAAGTAGCCATCCATTTGGGGAACTACTACTGTACTTTCTGATGTGCAGGGTGCAGAGTGCAATTAATAAGAACTAAACGTCCACATAAATTAACAATATATAAGTAACACCAAGAAAAAACCTCAACCAAGCAAACTACAGGCAGGGGTGGGTGTTACTGTAACTGAATACATTTACTTTGTTACTGTACTTAAGTACATATTTCGCATATCTGTACTTTACTTGAGTAGTTTCCTTAGTAGATACTTTTTACATTTACTCCACTCAAAAGTATAACAAATATCTGTACTTTTACTTAACTACAATTCTGGCACTTCGTTAACTAACAACAGTGGTGTGCAGTATTTGAAGTGGGAATGCTGCCACCTGTTGACTATTATGTGTAATTGCATGACTTGCCTTTCCTTTCAGACACACCTAATAGCCTAACAGGTGTTAAAAATCAAGAGCGAAGCTGGTTGCAGACAGTGACGAAAATCATGGGCACAAACGGGAAGCAGAGAGGGAGTGAGCGAGAGTGTAAGAGAAAGAGATTTTTCTTTACTGTGAAAAAGGAATGTGCGCTTTTACAAAGATAGCACTTTTTGGTACTAAAGTAAGTTTGAAGGTGAGTATTTCTGTACTTTTAATCAGGTATACAAGTCAATGGAGGACCTCTACGTTTACTTGAGTAATATTTGCCCTAGAGAATCTCTACTTTTAATCAAGTACAGGATTTATGTACTTAACCCACCTCTGACTACAGGGTTGCGCAAGACAAACATAAGCTTGAATAGAGAAAGCATACGGCAGAAGCTGCAAGATAGGCAGAATAATTTGCATCCAAGCAAAGGAAAGACAAGTACTGTACTGGCATTATTAAAGTAAGGCAGGTACAAATAAAATAGCATTCAGCAGAATTTTTCTTTTTACGTTTGGTGCTCAATTTCTTGACACTTGTGTTCCATAAATAATTGTTTAAAGATGTGGAATCTTGTAACAAAAAATGTTACAATGAACGCCCCAAACGTAAAACACTTTCCAGTGTAATAACTGAAGAAATTTGCATATTCAACTATAATCGGTTCTTAAATTTTATGACATAACATTTCCATATCTTGCATCAGATTTGCCAAAAAGCTCTTACGCTTTCTTTTTTTTACTTACAAAATACTGCATTGACAATCTCCCAACATTGACCAATATGTACAGCACACTTACTGTCATGTCAGCATGAAAAATTTTTGTCCTTTAAGGCTAGCGTTTATTTAGCTTGATACAATCACAGGAAAAAGCGCAAAGCTTGCAGGTTAGGAATAACACATGCACACATGCCATACCTATACTTAGACAACTATAGTCATGTATTTGGTAATCAATGAACTACGTCTGCTGCAATTTTTGTTCAGGCTTGATGAGAAATTCCGTTAAATATGACACAATTATGTTTTAACCGTCAGCTTTCGTCCAAAATCTTTGGGCCAACTATTCCTTTAAAAAACCTTACATTATTGAAACTTGAATATCAGTGCTCCCTCTCCATCTCATGTGGGACGCTTTAATCTTTCCTTCCAAGCCATGGATTCCCGACGTCCACCTGGTCAATATGGGGTTAGTACAAAAACGAGGACAGGGTGAGTGAGCGGTCACCATAGAGGTTGTGGGTTGTTGTTTAATTTTAGGGGGGAGTGGGCCCCCCCGTTCTTGTTTAGAGGGATTTGGTGAGGGATTTCCAGAGTGGGAGATGGGGGTGAGGGGGAATATTATTGCTGACCTGGGACATTGTTTACATAGCAACCATCCACGAGGAGGTGGCCATCCTTGGGATCGCAGAGAGGAGGTAAATAAGGGGTGTAGGAGGCACTGGCTCTAACATAGCGCCACACACAGCCTGGCAAAAATGAAGATGGAGAGGGAATCAAAACCAAACTGCATTTGATCGATTGAGAGAGAGAGAGAGAGAGAGAGAGAGAGAGACCATAACAGAAAGAAGGATAAGAAAAAGGAAGCAGAGAGGCACAAAGGTAAAGACAGACATGCAACGAAATACACAAAGAAATGAGATATCAAATGCAGGATAATTATATGTAGTGTAGAACTGATAAAAGGATGAATAAAAAAACAATACACAGGTCATACGCAAATAAGACAGAAAAAGAGCTCGAAAACTGCCACAAATGATTTCTTTGTAACACATGAATCACTGTTTAAAGTAAGATTCCAGTAATATACTTCTAGGGATGCACGATTAATCGAAAAAAAATCACTATCATGATTAATACAGTACATACATGCCATCTCACTGTCGGTGACTCACTTGCATGTATTTCCCTGCATTCAGATAACATTGCATTCACATGCTAACTTCACAATAATCCCAGATCATTCAAATTCATCGGTCACACAGTGTAAGACATATCACTATTAAGAGAGATTAGCGATCACTTCTCTCATCTCGCTTCTTCATTAACGGCGTTCCTCTGTCACTCACGTGACCTATAACAAGGAAGGAGACCTAAACAGACCGTTTATTTGGTGGAGTTATGCAGAATATGCCATTTAATTCGTACCAAAAAGACGCATAAACTCTCACTTGTGTGGTTAAACGATCACTTACTCACAATATCACATTGGCCCATTCAATTCCAGCCAATCAGAGGCTGGAGGAGGGACAACACCAGCCGATCAGAATTCTGATTACCTTTTTCTGATTGTCTCTTTTCAATGCGCTCTGTGTCCCCTCAGTGTGCATGTGTCAAATTAATACAGTTTTCTTCTGTCATTTTTCTTCTGATGCGTTAGTTTATATCGTTATTATTTTAATCAGCATTTGGTAAATGGTTCACTCATGCACACAGTAAAAACAAAAAATGTATACAGTGCCTTGCAAAAGAATCCCCCCCCCCCCCCCCCCATTGCATTTTTCATGTTTTGTTGCCTCACAGCCAGGAAATAAAATGGATTGTTTGAAGGTTTGCATCATTTCATTTACAGAACATGCCTACAACTTTGAAGATTTTTTTTTTGGCCTACAACTTTGAAGATTTTTTTTTTGTGAAGCAAACAACAAAAAGGACAAAACAACTTCAGAGTGCATAACTATTCACCCGGCTAAAGTCAGTACTTTGTAGAGCCACCTTCTGTGGCAATTTCTTTGGATAAGTCTCTATCAGCTTGCAGCCTCTTGACTGGGATTTTTGCCCATTCCTCAAGGCAAAACTGCTCCAGCTCCTCCATGCTGGATGGTTTCCGCTTGTGACCAGCAAGTCTGACCACAGATTCTCAATTGGATTGAGATCTGGGCTTTGACAAGGCCATTTCAACACATTTAAATGTATCCCCTTAAACTACTCGGTACTGGGACTGGAAGGTGAACCTCCGTCCCAGTCTATATAGAATATCCCTATATTTAGCACCATCCATCTTTCCCTCGACTCGGATCAGTTTCCCAGTCCCTTTTACTGAAAGACATCCGCACAGCATGATGCTGCCACCACCCTGTTTCACTGTGGTGTGATGGGATGTATTGGGTTTGTGCCAGACATAGCATTTTCCTTTGTGGCCGACAAGTTAAATTTTAGTCTCGTCTGACCAGAGCACCTCCAGCCATACATTTGAGGAGTCGCCCACATGTCTTTTGGTAAACTCAAAACGTGCCTTCTTATTTTTAACACTAAGTAATGGCTTTTTTCTGGCAACTCTTCCATAAAGCCCAGCTCTACAGAGTGTATGGCTTATTGTGATCCTATGCATAGATACACCAGTCTCTGCTGTGGAACTCTACAGCTCCTTCAGGGGTACCTTTAGTCTCTGTGCTGCCTCTCTGATTAATGCCCTCCTTGCCCAGTCTATGAGTTTTGGTGGGTGGCCCTCTCTTGGCAGGTTTATTGTGGTACCATGTTCTTTCCATTTGAAGATGATGGATTTCATTAATCATTTGGATCATCAAACATTGGGAGAGATCATCAAACATGTGGATATGTTTTTATAACCCAACCCTGACTTCTCAACAACTTTGTCCCTGACTTGTTTGGAGAGCTCCTTGGTCTTCATTGTGTAATGCCACCTTGCTTACTGGTGTTGCAGCTTCTCGGGCCTTTCAGAAAATGTGTGTTTATACTAACAGATCATGTGACATTTAGATTGCACACAGACGGACTTCATTTCACTAATTATGTGAAACTTCTGAAGGTAATTGGTTGCACAAGAACTTTTGAGGAGCTTCATAGCAAAGGGGGGTTAATACATATGCACATGCCAATTTTCAGATTTTTAATTTGAAAAAATAATTTTATATATATGTAATTTTTTTTTCTCATTTTACTTCACCAACTTAGACTATTTTGCACAGATCCATCACATAAAATCAAGATGAAAAAACATTGAAACATTGTAACAAAACATGAAAAATGCCAAGGGGGGTGAATACTTTTTACAAGGGACTGTATTCTACAGTCCGATCAGAGACATGCACGTAAAATTCTAATTGGGATATAAATGAATGTGTTAGTTAATTAAACTTGCCGCATTGATTCTAGCTGTTACATAGAGACTCAGAGAGAAACAGAGTGAAAGCACCAGAGAATTATACGAGACGTGTGTTAAGATTGAGCAATAAAACCTTTGGCAACAATAAATTCAACACTGTGAACTGTGTTTTATTTCAAAGAATTGTGCAGCCCTAACTGCTGGTGTTAATTGTCAATTCAAGTCAAATGGTAGAGGGAAGAGACAGAGAGAGAGTGAGAGAGAGAGAGAGAGAGAGAGCAACCCTTATCTTGTACTTTAAAAAGTCCGGGTTTGACTTGAACTCTCCTCGTGTATTATTTTTATTTTTACTGGTTCCTAACCATAGTCCTGGAGGCCCCCATGCACTCCTCTATTGTACTCAGTTCAAAAAAGGCTTACTGTTATTTAGCTGGGTATTTAGATCAGATGAGCTGGGAACTGAAATAACACTCAAATATGAAGGGCAGTGGATGCTCCAGGACCAGGATTAGCAAGCACTATTTTAGTTAATGTATTTCCTTAGACAAAAAACTTTCAAAAGATTCACTCTGAGGGAAAAAAAAGTCAACCAAAACTAAGTCTAAGGAATACTATTGAATTTTGTACAGAATTCTTGAAAATGAAGGTTTAAATCTGTAACTGTACCAACATGGTTAACGTAGCTTAAATAAAGATGATCAGGTGTGGTCTAATCGCAGATGGATACTACACAGTGTCCTGAAATCTCAATTAAATTTGTACGATATTACTGTAGGGCTGGCTAAAGGGTTGGTAAGATATAGTCGCATGTCTGTCGTATTCTAAAAGCTTTATAATTATGTTGTATTTTTGCAAACCTACACAGTAAGTCCCCGACTTAGGAACAAGTTCCAGATCAGGAGAACGTTTGTAAGTCGTATTCGTTCGTAAGTCAGACAAAGTGAGTCTTACACACCTTTTACACAAATATACAATGGTGTTTTGATTTTGCATTATACTTTCCTGAGACTGCGCCTTTAAACAGTGAGGGGAATCCCGGTGACGCAGCGGGGTTAGCTGACCTTGTTTTAAAGCAGTCGCGGGGGGTAAGGGGGGGGGGGGGGGTAGGACAACGCTACGTGGTGTTTACTGCGAGCTTGAACTGACGCTATTTTGTCTCAGAGATGTTTCGGACCGTGAACTCTGTCTCGTTGAGGATTTTCCGAAATTAGGATTATTCACTGTCAGGACCGCTTTATCTTTTTCGAGTCACGTAACTCGAATGTTCATAAGTCGGGGACTTGCTGTATATGTTTCTGTTATAAAAGAGTAAACATGTTTTCTGTTCTGTTCTCAGTAGATGGTAACCAAATGAAATGAAATTCTTATCACCGTAATGTCTCATTTCACAAGCCACAGATGGGGATGCTCTTTAAAATGTCATTCATTGGTACTGCAGCTTAAAATTACATTCTCAGTGTACTCATTATTATAGTGCCCTTTATTTTAGCAATCGATTTCAAGTCCTATAGCAGCAGCAAGGCTGATAAAGAAGGAATGCACCATTGGACTTCAACATCTAGACAATGATCATAGATGAGATAAGACCAACTCGATCTACATTACAAGCTCAAAATCATCCTGTAGAGACTGTTCACAAGATCCTTTATACTGTACCGCACCGCTTGCCTCAAAGTGTCTGTGGTCATGTCTTGGGATTAGCGCTTTGTGAGCAAGGCTACAATAGCAGACTACGTCGACTACAAGAGCAAGTCCAAAAGAAATGTATGACAAGGAGACAACAGGAGACAGCTGTCTCTAGCTGTCTAGTCCTACTAGCACTACAAGAAGCACTACTGCAACCTCTACTCCTAATGATGGCTAATTAACAGATGTGAAAATGCCATTTACAGTATATTAAGATATCGAGGATCTTAACTCGGGTATGGTGAAAACCTGATGAAAGCACGTAGGTCAAATGGATGGAACATGGATATGTAATGTGCTAGAAATAAAATTATTAAGAAAAATAAATATAATGATCGATGATTTATAAAAATAAAAAAAAGGAAGGAAGGAGAGAAAGAGAGGGGACAGAAGGAGAAGTTTTGGATTTATATTAGTCATGCCTAGCATGTCATGCAGGCCAACAAACTAGAGATGTAAAACTAGTGAGACTGAATGATCACGGACAATCCCCAAATCTATTGCGTCATCACAAAAGCTGGAAAAATCATATTTTCAAAAGGTTTCATCGCAGTGAGGACATACAATAAAAAAACATTAACATTAATATGTTTGATTTGGGAATTATCGCAGTGGTCCATCATCTCCAGACTATAAAGCAGTTAGTAGTGTAGGTAGCATTAGGGCAATCGATGTGTTAATATTTCAGTATGATGGATAGAAAGACAAGCGTGACGGAGTGACCATTCTTCAGATCTAACAGCGCATCCACTACAGTATCATCACTTAAACCCATGGAGGCAATAATACAGTCTAACAGCATGCAGCATCAACCCCATCTTCACCATGGTTTAAGCAGTTGCAAGGCATAATAATGTATGCAGCGTTCATTACAAAAAACAAATCTTTTCATCATTCAAACAGACATTTATCACTGGATTCTCTAAACGTATGGAGATAAATGTCTCACCCAAACCGACAGTAACTTTACAGATAATACTGAAGCTTCATGTTGTGTTTCATGACTTATTGTATCATCACTAATACAAAGCTAGGACATGACTGACAGGTGAAACAGAAAGCCTTAAACTCACCATCTTTATGTACGCGCATTGAAGACGCCGTGATGTCAGTGGTCACATTGAAATAAGGCAGCCACAAGTCCTGCAGATTCATGAAATGCATGAATACCAATTCTGTACGATGTTTACCATCTTTAAATTCATATTAGCCAAATTATATCAGCACTGTAAAATTAACGGATTCATTTTTGCTGTTGAATAACTTTCTCGGAATAATCATATGCAAGGGAAGGTAAATGTTTATCCAGATGTGCACATCCTAATTTGTAGCATTTCTATAGAATCAACTCAGTCAGTGTATGATCGAAATAATTAATGCTAATAACAATAATATATATATATATATATATTTTTTTTTTTTAAGTGCTGTTATTTTATAGAGTGTGTTCAGTGTTATGGATGTGACATTTGGACTCATCTTGGTAAACAAAAACCCACAGAGCATAAATAAGACTAATATCAGTGAATCAATTAGCGTAATCTCTTAATTTAAAACGAAATTATCCATGAATTATCCAACAATTATTCTTGAAAATATATTATAATGATATACATTTCATCAGAGTTATGGATATGACATTACACTGGCCAACTTTTATAAGAGCATACAGGGGATGTGGCAATAACTCCCTATTGCGTTCCTGTAGCATGCAAGTGGTGCAGTTGGCAGTATGAGGTCATGCATTACCCTGCAAACTTAGAAATGCCTTTGGTGAATGAACCAGGCCACTTTTTTTTTTAAATAAAGGAGTTCCTCGGTGGCCAGTGTTTCAAAAGTTTGAAACTGGTTTGACTTCAAACCCTAATACAATATAGTGGAACCTCGGATTGCGAGTAACGTGGTTTACGAGTGTTCCGCAAACCGAGCAAAGATTTTTAATAAATTTTTAATCGGAAACCGAGCAAGTATTAGGTTACGAGCGCCGAGTATCATGTATCACGCATGCGACTCTTATTTTGACACTGAGCGTCACTCTACGCTCCCCCCCCCCCCCCCCCCCCCCCCCCCCCCCCGGGCTTCACATACACACAGAAACTCTGCTCTGTCGCGATTCATTTCAAAGGTAAGGTGCTGGTTCATTAGGTTTTTTTTTGTTTTTTTTTTACTTTACAGTAGTGATTCCTTTAGTATGCTCACGCCAAGTCAGAGAGATTTATTTTTTCCCTGTTAAAACGGTGTTTCCGTGTTTGTGTGTGTCCATTTGTTGTGAAACTTAAGTGATTCTGTTAGTATGCGCTCATGCCAGTTTGTTTGTTGTGAATCTTAAAAAGCGAGGTGGGCAGAGGGAGAGTGTTACTGTGTAAAACGAGGCGAGGGAAGGGGCTAATTCCACACACACACACACACACACACACACACACACGGCGCCTGCGCGCACCAATGGAAATACTTATCTTTCAGGATTTATTTGTACTTTTTTAAAGTGTAGATTAATTTGTTTTATTTTCATTTTATATATTGTATTAATTATTTTTGTGTATTTATTTTTGGGGGCTGTGGAACGAATAATTTGAGTTTTCATTATTTTCTATGGGAAATTATTACTTGGTTTACGAACATGAGCCCACTTCCAGAACGAATTATGCTCGTAATCCAAGGTTCCACTGTAATAATACAATGTGTTTTAAATTAAAATGTGGTATCAAATTGATAAAAATAACACGCTGTTTCTGGAACTTAATCAACTTTGGGGTGATAAGAGTAACACTGCTTTGTGCCTGGATTATTTCTATTACACAGCAGCCCTGTCGTGTACATCCTACTGTACATAAATAACTGCACTCTGCATTAAGGCATTTAACCTCTAGTGATGGTGATAATGATAGCTGATTCTATGTGGTACAACCGACTAAATAAAGGTCGACCAACAAGAAACATATAATCCATGTCTATATACAAAACCAGAATAATAAATAAATAATTTTCCTCCAAACTCTCCATGAAGTAATTAAATGTTAATTTAAAAGAAAATGACTGACATTAACTAACTACCCAGGTAGGACATTCTACACATTAAAAAATTTGACCATGATTGACGCTGGTTTCGAGAACCGAAATACTATCACCAAAAAAAAAGGAAACAAAAAGAAATATAGTTCAGAAAAACATTTTTCTGAAAAACATCTCACCTCGATTTGCTTGTCTTCAAACACGTGGGAAATGCTGGTGTTGAAGGCGGAGCCAGAGAACATGGAGGTGATGGGATAGGTTAGGTCTAGCACAGTTTTAAACACAGAGTTCATCGCCTGTGGAGACAGGAAACACATTAATAAAAGACGGAATAAATAAAACAGAGAACAAATGCTTTCCTCTTCCCAGTTTCCGGCAAAACATACACAGATTTTGTGCTAATCTAATTTCCCCCACACTAACTATTAAAAGAAATACAGCCATTATACACTGTACCTTGGACCACTCTCTGGCTCTCTGCTTCACACGGACAGCGCTCCTCTCCTCTGCGTACAGTGCACCGATGAAAGAGCCGATAGACGTTCCACCCACTAAGTCGATAGGAATCCCCGCCTCCTCCATGGCTTTGATCACGCCCACATGCGAGCAGCCCCTACGATGATACTCAGTCGTGACCAACAGATTCAGAACCAGTGACTGGGATTGTAATGTCCGATTTTGTGCATCTGCACATTTTATTTACTGTGAATCTGCTCGTGATCCACGTGAGATTATATAAGTAGACAGAAGCTCACAAAATCTACTGGGATACCACGCACCTCGCTCCTCCACCTCCTAGGACCAGAGCAATGCTGTTTCCTGTGAGGACTCGTGCCAGACGGGAAAAATCACTGTGTCTGTCTGCGGTCTTCTCGAACACTTTCTCATATACCTCCCTCTGTGATACAAACACGCAGGCGTATCATTGAGCTTCTACAGATTCCTTATAGACTGACATGCAGGAATTGTTGTTAGTGATAACACCAGAGTCTTCTTGATTGATTATTCATAAAGAACTTGAGATATACAGTTCACCAATCAGCCTGAACATTATGACCACCCGCCTGTGTCCCGGCACCATATTAGCAAAAGTTACACTAGGTGTTTGTGTCACACAAACTATGAAAGACAAAAAAACAAAAAAAAGTCTTGCTTTCTTAAGTGATCTTTACTGTTTAATATTATTTTCTGATATGTAATACAGCCATTTTACTAATATAGTGTACTAATGCTATATAAGTCGTCACTAGGCAATCATTTATACTGTAAATTCCTCTTGCATTCCAGACTTTGTACAATTAAAACTACATTATTAGTCCACTTGTAAAAGCTCATTACCAGTCTGGTGGGACTCCTGCGTGAGAACACTCTACGCGGACACTTGAGATGGAGATGACCGGAACACCAGCTGCGCATGTTCAGCCACTCTACGGTTCTAGACGGACCCGGGCCGTCTTCACGGTGCAGCAGGACAAGCTGTTTCAGAGCCCGTACTGCCGTGTTCTCCAGCATCTGCTCCAGCTGTAAAAAAAAAAAAAAAAACATCATTGGACCAGGGGTAAGAACCGAATGTGCACACTATCCGTGATGATTAGGAGGGTCTGAGTATGTAGAAATGTGGTCACACCTGGCCAAGCGTGGGCTCCTGGTCTCCGAGGCCGACGATAAGGATGCAGTCTGCTTGTCTGATGCAGCGCTGGGTCCAGGGAGTCATACTGCTGTCTGTCTGATACAGAACTATACGGTTGATGTCCTCCTGCTGGGCCAACCAGCCTGATAACCTGTACTCATGAATGCTGGAAGAAAGTGACAGTTTGACACAAATGAAGTTTCAAGAGTAATAATAATAATCGAGTCTTAATATTTCGGAACACTGAAAAGATAAAAATATGATTCGAGTTTTGTTAATAACTACTAATAATTGGTAAATTGCTGTGGTATAAGAGGAATAAAACACTGCATGACATGATGTTATAGGACAATATTTGACTTTGGGGTGACATCACATCCCTCATCCTATTTCCTGTGTTTTACTGTCTCTTGATCTTGACTAAACTTTCTCTTACCTGTCTAAAGCAGACGCTCCAAGTCTCTCTCTGATAATATCGCTCGTCAGCAGCAAAGTGGGCCCTGAAACGAAATCGAAGCATGATGGGCATTGTAATGAAGGTCCAACATTTAAGCTTGACTTCTTAAACAGAGATAGTGTTTTTTCTTCCCCATGTAAAATGATACAAAAGCATCATTTTGGATACATTTTTGTCAAAGTATTCATTCTATATGTTTTGCCATTGTACACATTTCATGTCTATGTTATTCAACATAAGGATTAGTATTGCTTATTAAACCTGAAATAGCATGTTTAATCACCTTCACCCAAAACGATCTGGGATAAATGATCCAAGTCGTTAGCATATAAAGATGGAGAAACTTAAATCCATGTATAAAACTTGAGTCTCCTTCTCCAGCAAATGAATAAGCTATAAATAAGAATCCGGAAGCGAAGCAGTTCGTACCTATGGCACGGAGAGCATGACTGAGCTCCAGGTTAAAGGCATTGATTGGCACTTCGTCGCAAACAGGAAGTACCGCCACAGTGGACAGGTTGCTGGCCGGGTTGGTGACATCTGGGCTAGACGCCATGGTGGGCAAACCCAGAGCTGAACCTGCAGATTCAAACAAACACAGATTAGCACAACCCTTGTGTCCACTTTAAAAAGTATAAAAGAAGAAATGCTCTCGGTTTTATACTATGCGCTAATTTTTATATGTAGAGATTAGCATGATGAAGGTGTGTCCTGACCTGAGAAAGGTCCACGGGGCTGCTGGAGGTTTCCTAGGATCTTCTGGCCCAACAAATGGATCAGCCGAGTAACAACCTACATACACATATTAATACTATATAAATCAACTCGGATCACATTAATGATTATTTATACGTCAGATGTATGTGCTGTACCTGAGGATAACGCCTCTTAATGTTGTTTAGCGTTCCTTCTGGAAGTTTCACCAGTTCTGTGTCTCGGACTGCATGAACCGTGGTCGCCCGTGGCTGCCTGGTCAAAGCCTCTACCTGGAAATCAGATATATGAACAGAGGTGAGTTGCTAAGCTAACCCAATACCAATTTACACGGTCCGCCCCGATCCCACAGGAAAACCAAAGTAGCACTACTTGCCAAAAAAGACAGAACAGACAGAGCACCCAGTGCACCACAGTGTACCACAGGCAGGGAACCCAAGACTGTTGACCCAGCTTGATCGAAAGCAAGTTCATAAGTCGGATTTGTTCTTAAGCCCGACAAAGTGAATCTTATACGCCTTTGACACGAATATACAATGTAAACCATACCAGTCAACTTGACTAAACCTCTGCCCCCTTTCCTCACACTGCCATTTCCCTACACTGGCCAAAAACCATAATCAGGCCTAAGGAAATGAATCTCACAGTGAAATGTGAAATGTAAGTGCTGTTTCTGCGCCTTTAAATCGCGAGGGGAATCACGGGCAGCATTTTGTTTCAGAGCTGTTTTCCACTGTATTGGACTGTGAACTCTGTGAGGATTTTCCAAAATTAGGATTATTCACCGACAGGACAGCCTTATTATTATAGCCTGATGATCTCGCTCCTGGACTGATTCATCAACTTATTTCTCCTGCACCCCACATGCGCAAACATATAATATACCAGACTTTAGACATGTTATACATTCACTTACACGCTGAAAATATTGATTAAAAATTAAAAACTATTTTTGTACAATACATGTGAGCCGTACTTTGTTCGCACCTACGAATGTTCGTCGATCAGCATTCCGTCCGTATCTTGTAAGTCTGTCTAGGATAAGTATTATTTAGTCCGTTCCTATCTGCAGAAATTCGTAACTCAAATGTTCATAAGTCAGGGACTTGCTGTACTGGGTATAATGTTTTGCCTTGTAAGTCTGATGGATGTATAGCTGTAACAAGAGCCACTGAAACTTTCAAGGACAAATGCAACACAATTTTAGGAGGCAAGAGAGTCTAGATGAATCCTCTTTTGTTCATTAAAGAGACTCACCACTCCGATGAGATCTCCTCTACCGTACTCCCCTGCCAGCTCCTTCTTTCCATTCGCCTTCCGGATGACAGAACGCAGACGACCGTTCAGCACAATGTAGGTGCAGTCTGACTGATCGTCCTGCCTAAAGAAAAAAGAAAACACGTTCTGTGTAAAAAAAAAATAATAATAAAAAAAGAAAGAAAAAAGCTCAACTTCATTCAGGACATGCTTCTAAATAAACTTCTGAAGCACCTGTAGAGAGCGCGTCCAGCCTCCACAGCCATCCAGTCTATAGCGAAGTCCATCTGCCTGACGAATGGAGACATGCGGGTGGCCACAGTGTGAGCTGCACTCAGGACCACGCTGGGCTGCTCCCTCATGATCCTACACGGAGACATCGAGAACAACCTCAGGGCATTAAATAACTCCTACAAAATGCTTATGTCTTCTGCCTTATGTGGAATTTTATAAGATGTTTTCTTATTAAAACACGGAATACAACACTTCGGTGGCCTTGCACCTCGAGGGGCTGGGATTGATTCCCGCCTAGGGTCTGTGTGCATATTCTTGGTGGGTTTCCTCCGCGTACTCCAGTTTCCTCCCACAGTCCAAAAGCATAACTGGCATTCCCAAATTGCCCATAGTGTGTGAATGAGCTTGTGTGTATGTGTGTGTGCCCTGCGGTGGATTGGCACCCCATCCAGAGTGTACCCGCCTCATGCCCCAAGTCTCCTGGGATAGGCTTCAGGCCCCATGTGATCCCCATGTGATCCCCATGTGATACAGGATATAGCGGTATAAACAACGAGTGCGTGAGTGAAGGCTCGTGCTGTAACGTCTCTGACTCACTCATAGAAATCAGATTTGGAGATCTTGAGGAAGGTACAGTCGCGGAGGGCGCGGACGGTGAAGATGAGCGGCTCTCCCGTCAGCACGGCCAGCTGACCCACCATCTCGCCCGGCTGCGTCACGAACAGACACACGTCCTCCTGCTTGTCGATCATGCGCTGATACACGTGCAGGCACCCGGACAACACGAAATGAAGACTCACGTCCTGACAGAGAGAGAAAACGAGAAATATGTCATTCTCCGAAACGAGTCAGGTCACCGATACAGATTCTTCAGACGGATTCTGGAGAAGAACTATAACATTATTTATACCCGGCTTACTCATACATACCCATTACATTTCCTTACAAAAAGGAAATATTATTCAACTTCGTCTTGCATACATATGAAAAGATTAATAAGACAAATAAGTACCACATTTGAACCAAATGTTTTGGCCAGTACAAAGAATTTTCAAAAGCTTAAGGCTGTGATACACTGTGAAAGAGAAAAGCATGAAGGATGAAGGGGAAGATGTGGAGGAGGAGGACAGTAGACGTACTTGGTCTCCCTGTCTGGCCAGGACGGTGCCTGCTTTGGCATGATGCAAGGTCACTCGTTCGTTCAGCAGCGCAGGGTCCTGATAAACGACACAAAAGAACAAAGGGTGAAGAAGTGGGCGTGGGGTCGACCTCGAAACTCGCAAACAGAAAGACAAAAACGAATGTTATATTGTGAATAAGCAGAAATATGGAGTATTAAAAGTGGCGTGTGCGCATCACTGTACCTCGATTTTCATTAGTTTCAGGAACTCCTTCTGAGCCTCCTCGAACAGGGTGGCGTTGGGTCGTCCTGGCAACGGGCCGTAAATGTTCTCCATGCCCGTTTCCTCCTCGGGGTAGAGATAGACACCCGACGGCACCTCGTCCACCGTTACTCTTCTCTCTCGCTGGTCCTGACACTTCACATCACAGACACATCACTGATCAGAAATGCAAACTCTATATCGAGTGTGGATTCTGATAACTTTGAGTAACTTTTAGATGTGAGACGAGCGCAGCAATTGTTGCATTTAAGATGAATAAAAATTTGATGTGTCTGCCGCAACTTGATACGCTTACCGGGCAGAGAATCGGCGGAGAGGTCTCAGTTTGTTATCAGCAAAACGAGCATATTTAAGCTCACCAGCTCATTAACGTGTAAGTCACAGACGGATAGAGACGGATAGACGCACTTATTACATTTTCCAGACTCAAGCTGTTTGTATGTGTATTCATCTGAACACAAGCTATAGGAAGTGTTACCATATAAGGAATCAGGAAGCACCACGAAGGGGTTGTTCACATCATATTATAAAACCTTACAGAATTAAAAACAAGGCACCAATATGAGGAATTTAGAGTTGTCCATTTAAGAACTTTCAAAACCACTCAGAGATTGCTTTTGCTTTTTAAACAGAGCACTTTTGCAAAAATCTAGGGAGGTGTCGGATGTGAGCTTTAGAGTAAATGCACATGTTTGTGTGCGTGCTGAGAGATAAATATTTTTTTCTATAAATATATTCTATAAGGACTGTAAGTTCTTCTTAAAAACAACAAAAAGGCTCTGTTCTAGGTTTTCATTCTCAGGCATATATGTATCTTAAATCAATTAATTCAAATATTTCCAAATAAGTCATTTGCAGGATCATAAAAAAACACAAAAAAAATCAATGTGTTTGAGTGTGTGTGTGTGTGTGTGTGTGTGTGTGTGTGTGTGTGTGTGTGTGTGTGTGTGTGTCTAACCCGTGTAAACGTGGGAGCTACAGGTGTTCCGTCCTCAGCAGAAACAGAAATGCGGCCCCTCTCGTATGCCATGTCGAAATCTGAGCGCAAGCTCTTTTGCATGCCTGCACATCCGACACACACACACACACAGAAACACGCATGCACACACACAGTCACAAATTTCATAAAACGTTTCTTATTTCTCCAACGACAAACATGTAGTAGCTCTTGTTTCCATCAGTGCAAGCTACTGTAAACTATTCCTGATTAGCACTAGAAGGAGACACATAACTGACACACAAACACACCCACATATACAGTACGGAGGGAACACACTCACCAGCAATGTCCACAGGCATGGAGATAGCCCTGCTCAGAGTCGGGATGGCGCCGCCTTCCTTCCCATGATCCACTGCTTCAATTCACATCCAAGAGAAAAAAAAAACAATGTTTTTTTAAGTATTAATTAAAGTATTAAATAAAAGTATTAAAGTATAGGCAGTGATCTATATACACTGCCTGGTTTGTAAAAAAAAAAAAAAAAGTCACCATTTCAGAAGAGTCAAATTATAGAGCAAAGAAAACAACTAAGGAGTTTTGAAATGACTGGAGCTGGGTTTAGAACGCTTAAACACATTATCATAACCTGGAAGGATCGTGCTGAAGCGCCAACTTTGTGGAAGAGACGTGAGGATTCATTTCCATACATGAACTGTCATTTCATGCGTGTCGATGCGACCCAGGGGAAATTAACGAAATAATGCTGCCCAAATGATTCAGTCTCTTTCCTCAACAATCACGAGTACAGTAGCAATACTACTACTACAGGATTTACTTCAGCATTCATAACAGTCCAACTTTTTTTAATTCCAACTTTTGAATTGTCTTATAGGGGATATAAACACTGTGTTTTTTGACATGTCTCATTTCTCCAGTTGTCTACGTTTTCGGTTGGCCTTCTTACCGCCGGCATCCCGGACGGCGGCGTCCCGCTGGTCCTCGGGCACGGTGAGGCTGCTGAAGCGTTTGCTGTGGCGTACGGGGCTGGTGCGGCTTGTGTGTGGAGAGAGCACGGTGAGCCGCAGTGGCTGCATCTCCTGCCAAACAAAAAGACTCGAACCTTAATCATGGTAATTTTATACTTAATATCAATAATCAATACTAATAAAGTCTGTGTGTATGTATATGTGTATGAGTGTGTGTTGAATTATTTAATAAAAAATGTATTGTATATTTTTGATAGTGCATTCTATGTGAACAAGATCTTCCTAAATTAGCTGCATAATAATAAAATCACCATTTCAATAATTTCTACATCACTGCAATGTGTGTGTGAGACTTACATGGCAGAAGAGCTCATTAGTAAGACCTAGGTAGTTGTGTAAAGCCAGGACAGTCACTCTCTGCAGCCTCACCATGATGATCTACAAACAGAAATACATACAAGAGTGAGTCAAAAATTATCCGCACTCCGGTCATATTAAAACTCCTGTTGGCCTCACTGTCTCATCAGTGCCTTCTGTTCAAGGTGCGAGCAAAAGAAGATCAAGGTCCTTTTTTTTTGTAGTCCGAGGGTGTACCTGGTGCTGAAATGACTCACGGAAGAGCATAAACGGGAGCGTTTGGATATCGGCAAACAGAATTTGGACTGATAGGTTGCTTGAAGGTGAAAGTTTCTTAAGAGAATCATTACTGGTGACGAGACGTGGATTCAGCGAGAAAAAGCTTAAAAATCAACCATCAGCGGTAAAGTTCACCTGTTTGGTCCCCTGAAAGCAGCCGAAGGTTCGCTTCTGATAAAGTGAAGACAGCGGTGCATTCATGGCTCACAGCTCAGACTAAAACATTTTTAATGAAGGAATACAAAAGCTGGTTGACAGACGGACAAAGTGTATTGAAAGGCAAGGAGATTATGTCGAAAAAAAAATTTTTTTGCCTTTTTTAAGAGGTAAGTGTGGATAATAATATACCCTTGGGTTTGGTATACACACACAGAGTCAGTCAAAAAATGTATGAACACACTTCAGGAAAAGAAAAACTTGTTCTATATTGATGAATGTTATTAAAATTATATTAATATGATATGCATCACATATGTTTTCCTGAAGTGTGCATAAATTTCTTTGGCTGACTCTGTATTCGATATACAGTCCAGACCAAAAGTTTGGACACAACTTCTCATTTTCTTTATTGTGTTCTTTATTGTGTTCTTTAGCCCAAACAAGTCTCTTCTGCTTGTTGTCTGTCCTTAGCAGTGGTTTCCTAGCAGATATTCTACCATGAAGGCCTGATTCACACAGTCTCCTCTTAACAGTTGTTCTAGAGATGTGTCTGCTGCTGGTCATGTTGGAACAGTAAAGCCATCAACCATTCCCACAAAGTTGGGGCCGTGAAATTGTCCAAAATATCAATTGTCTTGGTATGCTGAAGCATTAAGCGTTCCTTTCACTGGAACTAAGCTGACTACGCTGGAATATACTGATCTCCTGAGAGCGACCCATTCTTTAACGAATGTCTGTAGATGCCTGCGTGCTTGATTTTATACACCTGTGACCTTGGAGGTGATTGGAGGAACACCTGAGTTCGATTATTTGGATGGGTGAGTGAATACTTTTGGCAATATAGTATAAACATCTGTATTAAAAGCCTGTTTAAGGAAAGGAAATCCAAACACATACAGTACACACAAACACACACCTGCACCACACGCACTAAACTCTCTGGATATTTCTCAAAGATGGACAAAAACGCCTCAACAGGCAGACGCAGAACTGTGGACACCTCTGCAGCTCTGGCAGACACCGTCCGGTAAGACCTCTGGTGACCCTGTAGAACACACACACACACATACCCAGGAAATGTTACCTACTAAACAAAGATTTAACATGAAATACCTAATCTCAATTACAAAACAAATATGGAGATGTGGGCGTGGCTTACCGTGATGACATCAAGAATGCTCAGTAGACTATGAACCGAATCTCCAGGAAACACCTCCTTCACCACTCCATCCTTCCCATCCTTAAGAAAGAGAGAGAGACAGAATATAAAATTATTCTTTAATCTTTATCATAATCGATGCCCTGTAAAACAGATCGGCCTCTTGACGCCTCTTCCGTCAGACATCATCTCATTAAGGAGCTTAAAAACGTAAATAATTAATCAACTTTGTGCAGCAGTAAACTCGTTTATGGCAGCATGAGGCTAATGATTATGAGCGGACAACTTGTGGTTGTGTTTAACAGAGCAGACAGACGGGTTCAAAATAAACCATGTTGTTCGGCTGTTTCAGCGTGACGGCGCACAAAAACCATCGAACCCTCAGGCAAGGGCGAGTGTACAGTATTAGACTTCTATTACATAAGCGAGTTTGAAAATAGAGTGTTTTCCATTCTTTCTGTTCAAAATCTCAATTCTTGTCCGTGGTACTCGCACATGAGCCACGGATGCGGCAGACCGGAATGAGAGTATTCCTAAAGATCGACAGCAACCAAATTCCACAGTAACACACATGAACCTGTTCTAATTAACAAAACTGCTAGTGATATTAGTATCATACACAATGAAATACATACACATCTAGTGTACACACGGTGTTAATAATACTTATCCTAGACAGGTAGTCCCAGACTTATAAGATACGGACGGAATGCTGATCTATGAACATTCATAGATGTGAACAAGTCGCGGAAGTTTGACACCGACACACACACACACACACACACACACACAAACCCCCTGACACACGCACAGACGCTCTCTCGCCTTTTCACCCCCTCCCCGGCTTCACAAACACACAGAAACTCTGCTTTATCGCGATTCTTTTCAAAGGTAAGGTGCTGGTTCATTTGTTTTGTTTTTGTTTTTATTACTTTACCGCAGTGATTCCCCTAGTATGCGCTCACGCCAGTGTCAGAGAGATTAATTTTTTTCCTGTTAAAAAGGTGTTTCCGTTGTGTGTTTGTTGTGAAACTTAAAAAGTGATTCCCTTAGTATGCGCTCAGTGTCAGAGAGATTTCTTTTTTTCCATTAAAACGGTGTTTCCGCTGTGTTTGTGTGTGTCCATTTGTTGTGCAGCTTAAAAAGTGATTCCGTTAGTATGCACTCACGCCAGTGTCAGAGAGATGTCTTTTTTTCCTGTTAAAACTGTGTTTCCGTTGTGTGTGTGCATGTGTGTGTGTTTGTTGTGAAACTTAAAAAGTGAGGTGGGGAGAGGGAGGAGGAGTGTTACTGTGTACTTTTTTTAAAGGTAAAATGCAGATTAATTTGTTTTATTTTCATTTTATAGATATATAATTAGATTATATGTAGTAATTATTTTTGTGTATTTAATTTCTGGGGCTGTGGAACAAATAATTTGAGTTTTCATTATTTCTTATGGGAAAATGATGATTTGGTTTACGAGTGTTTTGGAACACGAGCCCACTTCCGGAACAAATTGTGCTCGTACTCCAAGGTTCCACTGTACTTTATATTAGTGGCAAAGGCGGATAAGACTTACGTTGTCCGACTTACAAACATGAACAGAATGGAACTCTTTCATAAGTAGGGGACTAGCTGTGTGCAAGTAGGGGACTAACTGTGTACCCCTACTTACACACACACACACACACACACACACACACACACACACACCTACCTGCCCAGTAAGACAGAGTTCCAGTTTGCCATCCTGCACTACATAGATGCTGCTGTCAGGTTGTCCGGGTCTGAAGACATACTCGCCCTGCTGGAACTGCAGGAACACCATGTGCTTACACAGCTCCAGGAATAACGGCTTCTCAAAGTGGCCCAACACACTACACACACACACACACACACACACACACACACACACACACACACACACACACAATACAGAGACACATTTTGATTTTGCACTTCTGCATATCACAAAAGTGGAAAAGTTTCACTATCACACTTCCTGGATTATATTGTAACCACACCCCCTGTTATGACTTCGACCTCTGATTGGACGGTGATTACATTTCAGCCTGGAACCTCTATAACACACTGCTAAATGTGACATACAGTGCGACGTGAAAGGCGACGGTTTTCTTTACAGTGCGGAATGTTTTCTGTGCATCACAACCTGTAGCATTTATGTATTTTATTCGACATGGCATGGAATCTTCACCGCACAACAGCGTAATGTCACTGTTCATGACTGAACAGGTATTTACCGCACGTTCTTGAGCATGTAGAGCACTTCCGAGGGCAGGTGCGAATTGGCGACATCGAACTCTGTGAGGTCAGCTTCTAACACTGAGGGAGGAGGCTCCTTCATCTGCAGCGTGGGCACCTCCTTCTTAAAGCGCAGGATCCTGAGACAGAGAGAGAGAGAGAGAGAGAGAGAGAGAGAGAAATCATTGATGGTATTTGATCACGCAACAGTCCTGCTGTTATTAAGCAAAGTTTACTTTTTGGCAATGTTCAGCATCTTCTGTTTCTTTTTCAGTCTTGTACGGGAGGAAGAGGACGATGATGTTCCGACCAAAGACGAGGTGGACTGAGAGACCTTCCTCATGATCTTCCTGCCATAGAATAAGACTTTGTCCCTTTTGCGGAAGCGATACTTGGGGGCTTCTTGAGCTGCGAGGTCTGCAAAGGCACAAAGACACCAAAGCCAAACATTATAAACCACTGAAGAATAGGGAAAAAAGCAGACTGGAGGATCATGGATCAACGGGAATGTTTTAGATGCTCACTCCGAAGGTGAATCCTGCGCAGCACAAAGAAGATCAGGGTGGCGATGAGGACTATGGAGATGCCAGCACCGAGCACTATTCCCACCATCTGAGGAATAAAAAGGTAACGAACAAAGAGTGGAGTTACAATGGAGTTGTCACAGTCAAGGATTTGGAGTTGTCAATATAGTCAATATTGCTCACTCTTCTCACATGATCTCCAATGGTAACAGTAATCATGGAAAGGGTTTACATTTCCTTATCTAGTAAATCATTCCACCTTAACTTCAAATCTTCATATTTGTTTCTCAGTAATTAGTTTGTAAGTAAACTAACCATGCTGGTTTGAAGCTGGTCCTCCACAAACGTCTTTATATTTCCAATTGCTTCCTGCTAAAAAAAAAAAAGAGCATTTTAATATTCGGGAAAGAAAAACTGCGATATATTTGCATTACTGTAGTTCCAATTGCAACGTTTATATTAATATGTCTAAATTAATTCTGCATTCATAACTGATCACTGTATTGATGTACTGTCTGTCTCGTTTATTAATAACCATGTTAGAAGACATATCCCGCAGTCTTGGAAAAAATATTACTCACTGTGTTTCAGAAAGGTCAAAGACAACAACTAAGAAGATGAAAGATTTAACTAGGTAAAATTGTTCAGTACCTGAAGGTACTGAATGACCAGAGAATGCCATCAATAGATATTTTCCTACATGATAACATGGGTAGAAATGGACTCAAATAGTGAAAGAGTGGTTCTGGGAGCACGAGAGAACATTTTCAAACATGAACTGGCCACCACAGTGAGTCCCACCGATAGTCTTTAGGGTATGTGCTGAAAAAAAGACGGCAAAAATAAATGCAACTCCGGATAGAAATATATGTTGTGCCATTACATAGGATTGTCAAAAAGATGCCATGGCTAAGCAAGGTTAAGAGCACTTAATATACGTAAAATACGAGTGAAACACTCCTCATTACCTAAGGCTGATTATACTGTAGAATGTGTGTTGGTGATTTAATGATCAATTTAACAGGCAGAAGGAGTCTCCAGTATCTTTTTTGCCACAGGAAGTCATTAATACAGAGGACTACGCACTTTTCAGTTTCTCCGTCACGTCAATTCCCATTACATTAAAACTGAACGTTAGTTCAATATCGTACTAGAACCATTGGTCATTGCTATTAGGGATAACGAAAACATCCTAGGTGCATGGGGGGGGGACAAAGAGCATAAATTGTTTTTATATGCTGATGACATCCTGGCCTTGGTAAAAAATCCAGATAAGTCCTTATCTCACTTAATGGAGACAGTTCAATGCTACTCAAAAGTTTCCGGATATAAAATTAATTGGACAAAGTCGGAAGCCATGCCTATATCCGGAATATGCAATGCAAATATGGTAACTAGATTTGGCTTTAGGTGGAGCCCAAGAGGGATAAAATATTTGGGTATCATGATAAGCAGGGAATTGGAAGAGACCCCCACACTAAATTTAGGGCCACTTCTACAAACCATAAGAAATAACTTGGAGAAATGGGGGAAAATTCAACTAACCTTATGGGGGAAGGTGAATATAATTAAGATGGTGGTTGCACCTAAGCTTAATTACATGCTTATGATGCTACCACTCACCATACCACAGCTGATCTTTAATCAATATGATACAATGGTTAAACATTTCCTATTGAATGGGAAAAGGCCCCGGATAAAGTTTAAAACACTACATGCACCTCGGGATAAGAGAGGGCTGGGATTATCAGATCCTCGCCTCTATCAGATATCCTTCGAAATGGCCAAATTGGCCAAACACTGGAACAATGATACTCAATTAGACTGGATTATTATTGAGAAAACCTTGTCATGGCCATATAGCCCTATTGAATATATGTCTCAATGTTCAGATATAACCACAAACCCCATCATGAAGCACTCAAGACGGGTGTGGGCGAAGATTCACAAGATGCATAAATTATCACAATGTAAACAACCATACTCTTCCCTGTGGTATAATTCTATTATTTGTATTGGGAGGTCACCCATATATTGGAAGAAATGGCATATGAATGGTTTGCGTACTGTGTCAGATTTATTTGAACAGGATGCATTTATGTCTTATAATAATCTTGTACAGAAGTATAATTTAAAGGGAAAAGAACATTTCTGGAAATATCTTCAAATTAGAAACTGTGTCTCCACAAAAATTCAGCAAATAGACGAAAATCATGTCCTGGACTTTCTAAAACTGCCTCACCCCCAACAAAAAGCCTCCGTATTCTACAGGATGACCAACCATGTGCTCAGGAGTGACTGCATCAACTTAAAGAAAATATGGTAAAAGGACATGGGGATTGTAATAGGGGATGAAGAGTGGAAAGGAATTTTGTCAAACACAGGTAAATTTATAAGAGAAGCCAGAGGGCAATTTACACAGTATAAAATCACACATATGTTTTATTTGACACCTCTTAGACTTAATAGAATGGGTTTGACACACAATGATGTCTGTTGGAAATGTCAAAAGAATAGGGGTACGTTTATTCATTGTATCTGGGAATGTCCACTTATTCAGCCTTTATGGCGCCAAACCTTAAATATTTTGAGTAGATGGCTTGAAACAACAGTCCCGTTATCGCCAAGGTTGTGTTTGCTGGGAGATAGGGCGTTGATGCCAAATATCACAAAGGGAAAGTTTGCAGTGATCATGACGGGGGTCTCTGTGACAGCCAGAGTCATTTTGAAGCACTGGAAAACTCCCCAAATTCCACAATTTAAAGATTGGCTCAATATAATGACTAAGGCAACTTCGTACAAACGTCTGCTTAACAAACTTCATAATAAGAACAGTGCGGGGGTTCCTATGGAAACTCCAATTTGGGAAGACTTTTGGAACTTTGTTACGTTGACTTTTCATGTAAATTATTTTTTTTTTGGTCCTTGGTTAATATTGATCTGTTTTACCGTGGCCATTGTGTATATTTTGACCTAACATACAGTATTTGTATTGAGTTGTAACCTGTGTTTTGTATGATATTATCATGTACCGAATAAATACAATAAAAACTTAAATTATAAAAAAAAAACTAAACGTTAGATGGATAAAAAAAATTGACTTTGACTTGCATCATGCATCATTTAATTAAAAAAACAGTAACTGTTGGTAAGTTGGTAAGTTTAGGACGCACTGTTAAGGACGCACTGAGGAAACTTAGTGATGGCAACAGGAACTCTGCTTCACCGGCCGTCCTTGAACATAGTAACTGTTTCTCCTCTATCTTACATTTACATTTAGGGATTTGGCAGACGGTTTTGTCCAGAGCGATTTACAGAAGTGCTTGAAGTTTCCGTCACTGGATAGATCCTTACACTGGTTACTAAGTTACTATCAGTCAAACTCTGTTGGGAGGGGTATTTATTTATTTATTGGGGGGGGGGTGTGTCTTTATCTTCTTGCTCTGGTCACATCTGTTCTGCCGCCCCTATGCTCTTCTAAAGGCTCCCACTGTAACATACAGTACATTACATTCCTCTCCTTGTCTTTCCATCGTTAGTATATATTTTTTTCATAAACAACTCTCCATACACTGCTAATCAAATGTCACAGGAATTAGCTTCTATGCGCAAAACCGACGTGAAAGCAAACGAGATTGCATTTACAGTACTTCAATATGCAACATCATGTCATGTATGAAAGATAACATGGAATCAGAGGTGACGATAATAAAAGATGGTGCTAATATGAAAACATGCATCATTCATACTCGTATTTGTGTTCCGTCTGTGTTTTCAATTCACAATCGATCTCATTCGCTCTGCCCCGTCATCTTACACCAACTGCACTGAAGAGGAAGAGGCGGCGCCTGAGAACTGATAAGATAAGCACGGTTATCTTGCCACGACGGAGCCTTTCCTCTTCTATTAAACATTAATTTTACATTTTATTAACTCGCGACATAATCAATAAAAGGACAGCTGGTAAGGCGGAGTTGTGTGCTCATGTGATCGCATGCCCGGCCAATCGGCTTTCGGAAAGCAGCAGTTCAATCCAGATGATAAAAATGAGTGACGGGATGGAGAAAAGAAAGAACATCTGTTAGTATTGACGAGTGTTTAGAAGGTCAGATGGAGGAAACGCTGACAGCTGGTCATTAAGCAAAGCTGGGATTGAAATGAAAGATTTCTTTTTTTGGGGGGGGGGGGGGGTGAAAACAAAGCCATGCAGGTGGAAAATGCTTGTGTGAAAAATCATTTACACTTACAATTCCTTTTACTTAAAGGAATAAGAGGCGTGAAAGAAGAGTGAGCTGTGACATGATGCGTAAAAGTGTACACGGATTAAAATTAGAAATCTAATCAAAACCTCAACATTGTACTTTTTATATCTCGATCTCGAAAGCATGAAGTGCTTTTTAATTTTAATGCATTTTTTTAAACAGCTTATAAGTTTCAGCAAACATATGAACAAAACAGAACAAGTGTTTCTAATATTCTGGGACCTCATAGTGCCCACCGCACCGCTTGTGCATTACAGGAACTCGGCTGAGACATCAGTCCAAGCTATTTCCACATGTTTGGGCCATTTAAGGAGTTCCTGGGAGGCCAGCGTTTCAGACATGAAGCAGGCAGTCTGATCATGGCTCTGTCATTTTTTGAAATCTTACTTTTTTTTTTTTTTTGTCTATTTTCTCCTTAATCCCTAATTAGTCATAACCGATTCCCATCAGTCATTAAAGCGCTCTTCCACCAAGACTACAATTACTAATCAGGGAGTTGATAAAGTCTTCCACTGCCTGTTTAGGGAAGTTTGTTGATGTCGTAAGTGTCAGATGATGCAAAGGCTAATACTGTTTGTGATTATTGTGCTTGAATGTTGTAATGTTGTAGGTCGGTATTAGAAACAGGAAGGGGCGGCATGCTCACCTCTTGTGGTTCGTGGGACTCTGGTCCCGAGGTGCTCGGATCCATTTTAAGAGTGGCACTGCGTACGACTGGTCCATGAACAACTAGCGCTGCAAGACACACACACGGTAAGGCACGGGGCATCATGCAGCATGCCATCACATGCAAACCAGCCACATACACACATGCACAGTCACGAACTTTCACTCAAGATTTGTGTAAGTAGTATTTACTCCGTCTTATCATCCCACCTAGCATTTTACCGAACATCATGTGTTTAGATGGCACTTTATTACAGCCAAGCTTTATGAGAACTTCCAAGATTTAGCTACATCCATTTTTACGAAATTACAGAGCAAAACAAAAGTACACGTAAGGGGATGTGGTTGCTTCTCCAGAAGTTTGGTCTCTTTGATACAAATGCACATACTCTAGCGATGGTAAAACCTCGGTGTACGGCATAACCTCTTCGCCCAGACAAGTCTGCTTCCTGTTTAACTCTCTGATCCAGGTATTACCACACACTGTAAACCCGAATAAACTGGCAAAACTCCAAAAAATTGAGGTAATCAGCATTATTGAGTATTCTAACTCATACTATTTAATAGCAATTATCATTTTTTTTTGTTGTTGCAAATCAAATAAATTGTTGTAGGTCTTTCAGGGTAACGGGTCGCCACAGCAGACAATCTGGTCCGCACACAAGCTTGGCACAGGTTTTACACCAGATGCCCTTCCTGACGCAACCCTCCCATTTTATCTGGACTTGGGACAGGCACTTCATCCAGTTGTTGGGAATCGAACCCGGCCTTTCGCATGGCAGACGAAACACCTACAACTGAGCCGCCAGTGCCCTATTCCCCTGAAGATGTCAGACACAAAATCACTAGTCTGAAAGATTTTAAGTTGGTGGAACTTTAAGGTGACAGTTACTGTTACTTAAGTACTTACAGTAACTTAAAATATCAAATTTGTTCAGGTAACTTGAAAAGTGTCATTTCTACAAACTCATAAATACCAAAAAGTTCTAAATACTCATCAAGGTCTATTAATTTGAACCAATTGTAATTATTTAAGTTAACAGTACTCAATATGTTTAATTACCTTGAGCATTAGGGTTTACAGTGCACACTGAGGCTACACTCTACACAAACCATAACTCAGTTATTGCTATTACACCTCTGTCATTGGGGCTCAAATTACAATCCATTACCAATATGTCTGCATTACAGCAAGTAACCGTAGACCACATTTAAGGTTTGAGGACATCAGCTTAACGCAATTTGAGTCACTTTTAAAAACAATAAATCGATTACAGTGGCCTTAATGAAGATCTACTCTTGATCCAAGATATCTTCAGGCAAAAGCTTTCATACAACATGAAGCAGCATGAAAGTGTACAGAGCGATAACAGTCGCTGTAAACAAAACAAAAAACTTGAACCGACCAACCAGAAAAAAGGGCAAGATTGTTTGAGGAATTAAAAAGCTTTTAAGTCAAAAGCTTAAACAAAATGTCTTTCAGTGCTGCACAATGCAACAAAACTTCTGGCCTTTTTTAATACCTTGTTAACAAAAGCAGAACAAAATCATGACCTGTAGAGCTGGAATGTTTGGTTTTAGTCTGAGCTGTGAGCCACGAATGCACCGCTTTCTTCACTTCTTCATCAGAAGTGAATCTTCATCCTCATAGGGCTGCTTTCAGTGGAGCAATCATGTGAAAGTCTGATGGAGAGAGATGAGGGCTATCGGGAGGATACGTCGACAGTGTGAGCGGAAGTGTGCGGACGTGCATCGTCATGTGAGATCACGACGCCCTTGGAAAGCAGTCCTCTCTTCCGTGTGTTGTTTTGGCACCAGGTACACAGTCAGACCAGACAAAAAATAAATAAATCACTGCACGCTGCTCTTCATTCATGCAAATCAAAAGTGGGGCATCTATTGTTGCTCGCACCGCGGTTACAAATTAATTGATGTAACACATTCACACCTGCACAGCAGTGACTGGGGAGACAGGGACCTTGAACAGAAAGTACTGATAACATACACACTTGTGTTTGGCAAGATATGAAGTACTCGAACCTAAATACTACAGGATCCTGATTGGCCTCGTTCTTGCTTTTTGAATGGACAGTAAGTACAAAAAATACTAGTCAAATTGCGACATATAAAAAGCCCAGTTCCCACTTTCCTGGATTTTGCTTGGGGCTAAAAAACTGTTCTTGCTTTGACTCTGACACACTCTGATGCCATAAGTTACATCATATCAACAAAGAGAGTGTGTGTTCAGTACTGTAGAAGTGTGTGTGTATGTGTGTGTAACAGAAATATTCACAGCAGAAGTGTGTGTTTTTCTGTGTTCATGACTGTAGTGTGTGTGTGTATGTATGTGTGTGTATGTATGTGTGTGTGTGTGTGTGTGTGTGTGTGTAACAGAAACATCCACAGTAGAAGTATGTGTTCAGTACTGTAGGTGTGTGTGTGTGTGTGTGTGTGTGTGTGTGTGTGTGTGTGTAACAGAAATATCCACAGTAGAAATATGTGTGTGTGTGTGTGTGTGTGTGTGTGTGTGTAACAGAAATGTCCACAGAAGTATGTGTTCAGTACTGTAGGTGTGTGTGTGTGTGTGTTTAACAGAAATGTAAACATTAGAAATATGTGTGTTCAGTACTCTAGGAGTGTGTGTGTGTGTGTGTGTGTAACAGTTATGTCCACAGTAGAAGTATGTGTTCAGTACTGTATGTGTGTGTGTAACAGAAATGTCCACAGTAGAAATGTGTGTGTGTGTGTGTGTGTGTGTGTGTGTGTGTTCAGTACTCTAGGAGTGTGTGTGTGTGTGTGTGTTCAGTACTCTAGGAGTGTGTGTGTGTGTGTGTGTGTGTGTGTGTGTAACAGAAATGTCCACAGAAGTATGTGTTCAGTACTGTAGGTGTGTGTGTGTGTGTGTTTAACAGAAATGTAAACATTAGAAATATGTGTGTTCAGTACTCTAGGAGTGTGTGTGTGTGTGTGTGTGTAACAGTTATGTCCACAGTAGAAGTATGTGTTCAGTACTGTATGTGTGTGTGTAACAGAAATGTCCACAGTAGAAATGTGTGTGTGTGTGTGTGTGTGTGTGTGTGTGTGTGTTCAGTACTCTAGGAGTGTGAGTGTGTGTGTGTGTGTGTTCAGTACTCTAGGAGTGTGTGTGTGTGTGTGTGTGTGTGTGTGTGTGTGTGTAACAGAAATGTCCACAGAAGTATGTGTTCAGTACTGTAGGTGTGTGTGTGTGTGTGTTTAACAGAAATGTAAACATTAGAAATATGTGTGTTCAGTACTCTAGGAGTGTGTGTGTGTGTGTGTGTAACAGTTATGTCCACAGTAGAAGTATGTGTTCAGTACTGTATGTGTGTGTGTAACAGAAATGTCCACAGTAGAAATGTGTGTGTGTGTGTGTGTGTGTGTGTTCAGTACTCTAGGAGTGTGAGTGTGTGTGTGTGTGTGTTCAGTACTCTAGGAGTGTGTGTGTGTGTGTGTGTGTGTGTGTGTGTGTAACAGAAATGTCCACAGAAGTATGTGTTCAGTACTGTAGGTGTGTGTGTGTGTCTGTAACAGAAATGTAAACATTAGAAATATGTGTGTTCAGTACTCTAGGTGTGTGTGTGTGTGTGTAACAGAAATGTCCACAGTAGAAGTATGTGTTCAGTACCGTAGGTGTGTTTGCGTGTGTGTATGCGTGTGTCTTTCCTGCGGCAGAATGATGCACCCGCAACCTTTGACCTGTTGTTAGCTACACAGCCATGCTAAGCATGTACAACCCGTATCTATCAGGAGATAACGCTGTTATAACATAACGGAGTGTGCGCGTGTGTTAGTAACGGGTTTAATACACCCCATGACGTCACGATTTAACCAGCGCACGCGGGATGAAATATTTCATCTGGCTCTAATCTTAGCTATAAACCGAAGAAATAACGGAATGGGCGAATAATAACAAACCGTTTTTGATTTACACAGTTACAACCACAGTGTACGTAAATGCGTTATCAAACATTGCACAGTCTTACTGTTTCTATCGGATGTTAGCTTGCAAGGGCATCATCAACACTCAACCTTGTCCCAAAAAGCTCAAGCTTAGGAATACGATGCACTATATAGGGCACACAAGCCGTTATTTTACACCCCAGACTAGTGCACTAATATATTCACGAGTAGCGATTTGGAACACAGCCACAGGCAGGAACATACACGGCTTTTCCGAATGATCAGCAACATACAAGGTTGTAATAATGTACATCAAATTATGTTTAGTAAGTGTGAATAAAGCGTTAATTATAAATATGCAGATGTCAGACGTGTTAGACAGACACTAAACAGTATAAGAGTGGAGAATGTGAAGTTTACAGCCTACCTGAAGCTCGCGTCCCCTTCTGTCAAACAACAACTCAATCCCGGAAGTGTCAACACACAAGGCTCCTCCCACTCGGGGGCTGGACTGTGAGTGGTGACCAATCAACGCTGACTTTCTTGACCTTAACCAATCATTACTATCCACCCCTATAAAATAAAGTTTCATTGAAAAATCAAGCGTACAAAATTTCAGTTAGTTTAAATGGAGGACATGAACAAAGACAAAGTTGTCTCAGAGTGCAGCTATGAAGCTAAAGTAGCTAACAAGAAGCAGAAATTTATCTTGTCCCACATACACCTGTCGGCCATAACATGACCTTTGACAGTTTGTCACTCAAATCTTTATGCTTGCTCATTTTTTCAGCTTCCAAAACTGCAGATGTTGTGGGATGTTTCCAGACTGCAGCAATCAGAACCTACTTCATCTGGGTCTTAGCAAAGTTTGGTCCTCCAGCTCAAACTCCAGTTTGTAAATAAAGACAAATTGTACTAATTTTACTAGTGATGTTTATTTTTTTTTAAATAGGCGAAAACTTTTATTGTGATCTAACCTCACGTTTCCTAATTTATTATTCCCTTTAGCACTGGCTGCTTTTCTTTCTTTCTTTTTTTTTAGCAATGATTTACTTATTAATTTTCACTGAAAGTGTCTCCCTTTTCTTCTTACCATCCTTGCTAACTGTCTTGGAACCTATGGCGCTACAGTATGTCTTCACTAAATCTTGAACAAAATGGCAAAAAACACAAACAAAAAAAAAGCACAACATACGTGCAACTTAGCAGGTGTTCAGTTTGATTCAGTTTGTTCATTAGTATGCTGAAAATGGAAAATATCTTGAATGAGATGGAGTCCATGTTGATAAAATGTTGATATAAAAAACTTCAATGCAGATTTTGGAGGCCTCAATGCAGGACATAGTACATTTGCTCTGAACTGAACGGAAAGAGACAGCGGTTGGTACACATCTGCAACATCACTATTGTAACCCATGTGTAGCAATGCACAGTTAGGCAACTGCATTTTGTGAAAAATGCAACCCTTAGTGAAATCTCTAGAAGTTCACTGTAAAGCACTTCAGCAGGGCAAGCCAGAACACAGACATAAGGAGACCCAGATAAGAAAAATATGTGCTCTTTTATTTACAAAAATGGGGGAATAAGGTGAGAGCAGTGGATGTACTGTAGAAGATTGCAGGGTGCAGGTCATGCAGATTTTAAGCCATTGGTGAAGTCGATGAGCTCAGAGAGGGCACGTGGCGCTCAGGGGCAGCTGAAGTTGAAGCCAAGTTGTATTAATTTCATCAACAACAGAAAATATTTGTTGACGACCTTTTTTCCTGTGACTAAGATGAGATGATGACGAGGCGTCATGGATATCAATAAACAGTGACAGTGACGAAATCAGCATGCAATATTGACTAAAGACTAAAATGTGGTTTAAAAAAAATAATAATATACTAAATATACTAAAATATGGACATGCAGCAGTTAAAAATTAATATAATTAGCTGAAAACATCAGATGAAAAGATCAATTTTAAATGTTAAGATAATTTGTGAAAAACCTCAAAAAAATGATTTTGGCTAGGCTAGGTTGAGCATAGGGTTCATTGTTAATAATCTTATTGCTAAAACGTTACATTTTCATTGACTAAAACTAGACAAAAATACTTATTTGACGTAAAATAGACTAAAATACCTAGACATTTAGTTGACTTAAACTCTTTTCGGAGGAACCTCATTGCCTCATTGCAATGTAGCGAAGAAACAATGTCTCTCTACACAGGTCTCAGCTAGGAGCGGGTCTGCTGTACAATTCAACAATTTATAAATGACCAGGACTTGATGATGATGATAATATACATTACACATTATAATTGTTTAAAATTTTATTAGGTCTGCATTAAAAAATTTTATTCACAACTTAATTAACGATGTATTCCACTCAGCCATAACATTACAATGCAAACACATCATGTCCAATATTGTGCAGGTTTCATGGGCAGTTATGACTCCATAAGACCTCTGCGGGTTTGCTGAGGTGTCCGACAACAGGACGTTTTGCAGCTGATCCTTTGGGTGCTGTGGGTTGAATGGTGGGGCCTGCACGAATCAAGCTTATTTGTTGAGCGCATCCCATGGATGGTCAGTCTGATTGGGATCTGGGGTAAGTGGAGGCCGAGTCTGGGATCTTTGGCCTATTGGATGCATCGTGGTTCAGGTTGTGGTGCACTGGATGCTCTGGCGTCTTTCTTTCTACCCATTTATTCCTTCAATGGACAAATTGATTTTCCATTAGTTAGCTGGCTAAATTTAGGTGTGTATTTATTGTTCATAATAACTTTCCCCCGAACCAGTAATGTGACAGGGTCTGCTCAAAGGTTGGTCGTTTTCGAGGATCCTTTTCCAGACACCATCGTATCAGATTGCAGGAAGCTGTGTGAGCAGTAATATAATTGGTTAAAACAGAAAATTAGTAACTGTAACATCTCCTAATGCTGTGTAACATCTCTTAATTTTCTGTCAATCAGTCTTTTAAGTAGTAATACTGTTATAACTGTTGATAGTACATTGTCTGTGTCTGTGAGTTTCATGTTTAAGGCTGCAGCAAGTGACCCGAGCAATTTTCCCCAAGAAAAGCGGTGCATCAGTCACAATTTATCCAGTGTATCTAGTATTCTAGTTTCTGTATCTAGTTTGTATTATACTTCTAGCCATTGTGTGTGGACATTTTTCAACTTTTAAGTACAAGTTTGAATGTAATGCCTTTGTATTTCTTCACCTTCAGACAGATAACGAGGGAAGTGCAGACGGCCTTCCACAATTTCTCCGGAATCATAAAAAGGTACCCTTCCACATAACAGGCTATACAGGAGCATGCCCAGGCCCCAGACACTACTAGGTTCTGCCATGAACTCACTTCTAATGATCCATTCGGGTGGGAAGAAAGTGCCTAAATGAAACGACAAAGATAGAGTATCGCTAGTAAGATTTCCAAAACGATCCACCACTGAATTCCCATCAGATAGACTTATCTCTGAGGTGCAATTACCACCATATGACTCATAGGGGGCGTCCTTGAGCAAGTCACCACATCCGAAATCAATCAGCTTAATTTCAAGTGTATGTGGGTTGAGGAGAATATTTTCTTCCTTGATGTCTCGATGGACCACTCCCCGGTCACGGCAGTGACATGCAGCCCATAGAACTTGTTTCATGATGACTTGAGCCAGAGGTTCAGTCAGTCTGTTGCGCTCATGTCTACAGTAACTGTGGAGATCGACGCAGGCGTCAGGCCGCTCCAGGACTAAGATATATTCCAAGGGTCCCTCGAACCATTCCAGCAAGTTTATCACATACGGACAGTGAGGAGGTTTGCACACAAGCTCCATTAGGGCCACTTCACGAGGGAGCCGGCGTGTGTCACCAGGCTAAAACCCGAGTGCACACGTTAGTATTGGTTTGGACACAAATGCATGAAGTCAAAATGAAGCTGATCAACTTTTTTTATTTATAACAGAAATAGCAAATGTGCTAAACAAAGTAGACACATAAATGCTCAGATTTTACATCATTTTCACCCTTCATATTCATTGTTCTAGTGTTTTTTATTTATAATATTATAAAACTAAAGTAAATTTACTTACAAGGGTGATAAAAGTGTCATCTTTAGCCTTGAACACAAATTTAATAGCCACCTTGAACACAAAAATAGATCATTGGTTAAATTACTATTCACTAACCCAGAAATTATTAACAAGAAAAAAAATTATGATATTTCCATGGATGTGATCTGCTTTAATAGTTTATTTTTCACAGGAGACAATAACAATACAGAGGTAAGCTGCTAAGCCATTATTAATGACAGGTCTCACCTAATAACAATTTTCTACATTTCCCACCATGCCACTTGGTTACCAGCTGATGACGAATGATACCTATGAGAATTCGCCTCTACCTTCCTATAGTAGATTAAGTTTATTGTCACTAAACATAATGATTAAGTAGATGTCAGCATGGACAACATGAGTTTTATTCCTTATGATCAGAATATTTCTTGTTATTATTATTGATTTTTTAGTATTATATTTTTTATCATTTTTTTTCTTTCTTTTTTTTTTATTAAACACAGTTGAACTTCAGGTCAGCAGTCCTACTGTACAGTCGTGGCCAAAGGTTTTGAGAATGACACAAATATTAGTTTTCACAAAGTTTGCTGCTAAACTGCTTTTAGATCTTTGTTTCAGTTGTTTCTGTGATGTACTGAAATATAATTACAAGCACTTCATACGTTTCAAAGGCTTTTATCGACAATTACATGACATTTATGCAAAGAGTCAGTATTTGCAGTGTTGGCCCTTCTTTTTCTGGACCTCTTCAATTCGACTGGGCTGCTCTCAATCAACTTCTGGCCCAAATCCTGACTGATAGCAACCCATTCTTTCATAATCACTTCTTGGAGTTTGTCAGAATTAGTGGGTTTTTGTTTGTCCACCCGCCTCTTGAGGATTGACCACAAGTTCTCAATGGGATTAAGATCTGGGGAGTTTCCAGGCCATGGACCCAAAATTTCAACGTTTTGGTCCCCGAGCCACTTAGTTATCACTTTTGCCTTATGGCACTTCTTTGCTGCCCTTCTTGACACCAGGCCATCTTCCAAAAGTCTTCACCTCACTGTGCGTGCAGATACGCTCACTCCTGCCTGCTGCCGTTCCTGAGCAAGCTCTGCACTGGTGGCACTCCGATCCCGCAGCTGAATCCTCTTTAGGAGACGATCCTGGCGCTTGCTGGACTTTCTTGGACGCCCTGAAGCCTTCTTAACAAGACTTGAACCTCTTTCCTTGAAGTTCTTGATGATCCTATAAATTGTTGATTTAGGTGCAATCTTAGTAGCCACAATATCCTTGCCTGTGAAGCCATTTTTATGCAACGCAATGATGGCTGCACGCGTTTCTTTGCAGGTCACCATGGTTAACAATGAAAGAACAATGATTTCAAGCATCACCCTCCTTTTAACATGTCAAGTCTGCCATTCTAACCCAATCAGCCTGACATAATGATCTCCAGCCTTGTGCTCGTCAGTATTCTCACCCGAGTTAACAAGACGATTACTGAAATGATCTCAGCAGGTCCTTTAATGACAGCAAAGAAATGCAGTGGAAAGTTTTTTTTCGGGATTAAGTTAATTTTCAAGACAAAGAAGGACTATGCAATTCATCTGATCACACTTCATAACATTCTGGAGTATATGCAAATTGCTATTATAAAAACTTAAGCAGCAACTTTTCCAATTTACAATATTTATGTAATTCTCAAAACTTTTGGCCACGACTGTACATTTTTCAGAAATAATGGAAATACAGCACTAATTAACAACTTCGCTCCAGAACTGCTAAACCCCTGACAAATAAATCAAAGTGGTTTCTATAAGGGTAATTATTGTCATTTTATAAAATGTTTAAAAATATGAGGTACAAATGTGTACCCTAATAGACAAGTTCACAAATGTGGAAAGAACATTGCATTGTGGGAAAGGTCTTAGTTTTAGTTGGATTAAATGATCCACCATACCTTAGGTATATTTCCCTGCCAACATTTTTAGAGTACATAAATAGACACATGAAGGAGTGTATCAATGTCACTTTGTGAACATTTGTATACAGTATATTTATCTATAATACAATAAGATATGATATGCCTGAACTCATTTGCTTCTGATGAGGCCTTGACCTTTAATGTGAGTGAATCAGATTAATTCTGGTTACTCATTATACGAAGCTACTTACTATATAAATGATATACACTCACTCACTCACTCATCATCTATACCGCTTTATCCTGTATTCAGGGTCGCGGGGGGTCTGGAGCCTATCCCTGTAGGCGGGTTACAACCAGGACAGGGTGCCAATCCTGCAGTGTGCCAATCCTGTGTGTGTGTTTTGCAGGGTGCAAAACACACACACACACACACACACACACACACACACACACTCACTCTCGCTCTCATTTACTGTACACACTACCAGCAATATCGGAATACCAATTATCCTAATTAGATTAGCACTAATCTGCATGTTTTTGGACTGTGGGAGGAAAACCATCAAGGAGGAAACCCACCAAGCACAGGGAGAACATGTAAACTCCATGCACACAGAGACGGGAATCGATCCTGGCTGAGAATCGGAGGTGCAAGGTGACATGGCTAACCACTACACCACCATGCCGCCAAATGATACAGAGTCAAAACAAAATTAATCTTTATGATAAAATCATACAAGCTTTGAGACACAATACATGATTTTATCGTCGGCATCTTAGTAATACGTACTGCCTTATAGACCTTGTATAGTGATCACCAGTGCTTATATTCACCTTTTTCATAAATGTTTTTCGACTACCTTCATAGACCTGACCAAAGCCCCCTTCTCCCAGCTTCTTTTCCACAGTGTAACGTCCAAAAAACTTTGCTGTAAAAAAACAAACATACATATATATTATATATAAAATACACACATCTATATAATATTTTAACCAAAGTGTAAATCACAAAATTTAGCAATATGACTTTGAACAGACCTTTTCGATAAGGGTTCTTTCTTCTCACAGGCTGTGTTCTCTTCATTTCTTTCTTTTTTCTACATCTTTTTCCTGGGGTCTCCTCACATTGAAGCACAGGTTCTTTACGAGAAACCACCAATCTTTTTCTTTTCAGAGGACTCCCCTTGCTTGCTTTTCTACTGAAGGAGCCAAATGCCTCTGAACACTTCTTAGACTTGTTTGTCGTCTGTCGATTCTCTACGTTCTTGTTCCGCCTCCTGCGTCTTGGTGCCTCCTCAGACAAAGACACATGTCCTTTTTTAGGACCAACCTCCTTGCGTTCTCCTCTAGTGATGGAGCTGGATGCCTCTGAAACGTTCTTTGTCTTTACCCTGCCCATTTCTCTCTCTTCCTTCTCTGTTCTGCTCCTTTTTTTTAAGGACTTCTTAGACGAAGTCACAGGCCCTTCATGAGAACCAACCAGCCCTTCTCGTTTCACTGGAATCTCCTTGTGATCTCCTCTAGTGAAGACACTGGATGCCTCTAAATCTTTCATTGTCTTGACTCTAACCATGTTCGTTTCTTTCTTTTCTCTTCTGCTACTTTTTCTACACTGAGATGCAAGTCTATCATGAGAAACATTCATTCTTCTTTTCACAGGAACCTCCTTGCTTTGCTCTGAGTGCAGGGTGACACAGGGTGCCTGTACACAGGTCTCGACTGGGAGCAGATGTGCTGAGGAATTGAAGAATTTTATAAATGACCAGCGCTGATTGAGAATAATATAAAGTAACTGTGTGTCACCATATATGATTGTTTGAAATGTTAAATAGAAACAAGCAACTATTGAAGAATTGCATTGAAGAAACCATTTCCAGAGTATTTACTATTACCTGGTGGACGCTTGTATATCAAAATTAATGACATATATGGTTTAAGTGATATTTAAAAAAAATTCAATTCAATAAACCAAATATAGTCTTACAAGATGATGAGGGCCCTCGCTGTTACAACTCTGCATTTAATAGGAAAATTCTTTATCAAAGTCAGGAGTGTGTTCTGGATAGAGTCCCTAATTAGCTGGTTCATTAACTCACTTGTCATCATCTATACCGCTTCATCCTGTATTCAAGGTCACGGGGTGCCTGGAGCCTATCCCAGGAGACTTAGGGGAACAAGGCGGGGTACACCCTGGACATGGTGCCAATCCATCGCAGGGCACACACATACGCTCACACACTTATTCACACACTGTGGCCAAATTGGGAATGCCAGGTAGCCTAATCTACATGACTTTGCACTGTGGGAGGAAACCGGAGTACCCGGAGGAAACCCACCAAGCACGTGGAGAACATGCAAACTCCATGCACACAGAGACGGGAATCAAACCTGGCCGAGAATCCAACCCGGTCCATGGGGGTGTGTATGGCGACAGTGCTAACCACTACGCCGCCGTGCTGCCATTGATTCACTAACTGATGTTTTAAACAAAACAGAACACTCTGCTCATATACAGTATATATACATAATTCTATATATAATTTATATAGTAAATATTATCCACCACAATTAATATTTTAATTAATATTAATTATATAATTAATATTAATTTATAGTACACAAAAGTATATATACTATATAATTATAAACTGTATAATTGTGTAGTTAATTAACTATAGTAAATTAAATAAATATGTATAATTATGTAGTTAATTAACTATATAGTAAATTAATATTAATTATGTAGGTATATTTATTACATATATATATATATATATATAATTAATAATTTCCCTATATTATATAAGTAAATATTATTATAATATTAGTATATATACTATATATATATATATATATATATATATATATATATAGTTAATTACACATTTAGTTAACTACGTAATTTACTATATAGTTAATTAACTACATAATTATATAGTTTATAATTATATATTATATATACTTTTGTGTACTAGTTGCTCCTTATTTTATTGTATCCTTACTTTATCTTATCTCACAACAGAAGTAGTTTCTGATGTAAAAAGAGAATGAACTTACTATTTGATGGAAAACTGGAAACCCTGTCCTTTTTCCACCAAGCAGAAAATAAATCACTGAAAAAACCTATAGCTTTCTGCATGATGTCTTTCTTTCCTTCACTCAACAGTGAACAGTGAAACGTGATCTCTTTGTGAGACGTGAAGTCTGGATCTGACTGAACACCTGTACAGCACAGAGAGAGAGAGAGAGAGAGAGAGAGTCCTCCATGACGCAATAATCTCTCTTTCTCACACACGCACACACACACGCGCGCGCAACACAGGAATACACAAACGAACGATGGACAAGAAAGACATTAAAACATCGGCGGGCAGTGACGCGGCTGTGTGTGTGTGTGTGTGTGTGTGTGTGTGTGTGTGAGCGCGCGCATCACTGCGGGTGAAATGTAAAGAGTTGTTTAGAAGCTTTAAGATGTTTGTTTGATGTAAAATACTGTGTGCCTTTTCATTTTATTGTGCAAAAATATAATATATCTACAAAAAAAACACCGTTGATTGAGCATTTATTTATTTATTAAAAATTACAAATCGTAAACAGTAATATAACGTTAAAAACTGTCTATTGTATAGAAATTATGCATTACATAAAAATGTATTTATTAATTTTTATATTCTTCTTCCTTTTATTATCATTATTCTTAACATTAATAGTAATATGGTGTGATTTATTTCACAATGTTTAATGAATAAAGTATTAAGTCTGCATTAAACTATGTTAAAGCATAGCCTATTATTCATCTTTTTTATTACTTCATTAAATCTTTCATGTTAAACAATCCTATAAATGTTTTCTGCCCTAAAAATAGGCCAATAACATATGCAGCATTATACCATCTATCAAAAACACCCCTTCCTAAATCCTCAGCTATTACCCTTAAAATAGCTATATTTATAAAAAGCTATAAGATTTTACCTCTAAATTATTTTTGTTGCTTTTGTTGTTGTTATTATGTTGTTGTTGTTATTATTATTATTATTATTATAGTGATTATTTAATTTTCATTCTCTATGTCGTTTATTTTGTACAGTCGCAGGAGGCCTGAAGCGTCTCCTAGGAGAATCGGGGCACTAGGTGAGGTACACCATAAACAGGTTTCCAAATCATTGCAGCGCTCACAAACACACACTATGGGTAATTTGGGTAATACTATCCTACCCTAGATGTCTTTCGAGTGTGAGAGGAAACCAGAGTACCTTAAGGACACCCATCGAGCACGAGAAGAAGATGCAAACTCCACACATACAGGCTATTACACATAGTATAACACATATTATTATTATTATTATTATTATTATTATTATTATTATTTGTAGTCGTAGTAATATTATGTTATTATTGTTGTTGTTGTTGTTGTTGTTATGTTATTTTATTCCACAAAGTCAGAGTTGCTTGGTGAATACTGTGTTAGATAGTATATATATTAAACTATGTTGATGCATAGCGTATTATTAATCTGTTTTTTTTAATACTTTATAAAATCACTAATGTGAAACAATTCAATGAGTGTTTTCTGCCCTAATATGATAACCTATGCAAAATTATATCATGAGGTAACATATAAAAATCCCTATTCAAATCCGTGGTAATTAGCTTTAAGTTATACTGTATATTTGAAGCTACATAAAGATTTTCCTCCTAAATTATGTTGTTCCTGTTGTTGTTCTTGTTGTTCTTATTATTATTATTACTCACTTGTTCTCTATACCGTTTATCCTGTACAGGTGACTCAGATCACTAGGTGAGGTACACCCTGGACAGGTTTCCAAGTCTGCACAGAGGACACAAGCTGTGCAGTATAAGCATAATAATTATAATTATTATTATTATAGTAATGTAAGTATAATAAATAAATAATATAATAACAATAAAAATATTCCATAAACCTGGAGCCACTTGATGAATATTGCGTTTGATCTGAATTAAACTATGTTCAAGTACAGCCTATTATTATTATTATTATTATTATTATTATTATTATTATTATTATTATTATTATTATGTTTTTTAATTACTTGATTAAATCATTTATGTGAAACAATCCCATAAATGTTTTCTGCTCTAAAAATATGTGGATAAGTTATTCATCATTATATTTTAAAATAAAATCTACCAAAAACAACAATACCTTCTTAAATCCCTGGCTATTAACTTTCAGATAACCTTATTTTAAGCTTCAAAAGATCTTGATGTTGTTGTTGTTGTGTGTGTGTGTGTGTGTTTGTTTGTTTGTTTGTTTTTTAGATTTGCTCATTTCGTGCATGATTTTCCAAGACGTATTAAATGTGATCCTAACCCTACATAGTAAATAATGATAGCAACTGTGAGGCAATGCAATGTAATAATAATAAAATGGTAATAACGCAGAAAAGGGGTAGAATTGGTAAGCTAATGTGCATTCTGTTGTTTTTCCTGCTTTGATCCAGGTGTATATTAACTGGGAATAACTATACATATACATTGTGTTTTGTATATGGATTAAATTATAGTGTATTTACCTGAATGAGCTGCATGCTTTATTTTGCAAAAAAGCTTTGCAAAATCTATATATAAAACAGAAATTCTGCTTGTGGCTTTGTGTGTTTGTATATTGGGCAGGCAGGTGCGTCAAAGGCGCGTCACAGGTGTTCCTCACACAGCTGTGTTACAGTCGTTCCTCACTGAATGCAACAATAGGCTATTTTGTTATGTCATAATTACAGAAGGCAGCGTCATCATCATCTTTTATGACATCCTATGAAAGCTCATAGTTACTGAGACCCCGGATCAGGCTGCAGAGCGTCTACAGTGACAGCGCATATGACAAGCCAATAAAACCCTGAATCAGACTGCGACATGTCTACAATGATGGTGTATCTGACAGGCAGAAGTCGGGGCTGCCAAAACATTGGAGCAGCGTGAGGAGCGGCAGCGAGTTGCTGCACAATCACTTTGCAGGCAGCGGTGGCACCACTAATCACCTTACAAGATTTAGAGAAAACTAGCCAATAAATTCATAAGTAAAGTAATATACATGTACCACAGTTTACAGTAAAAATCTGTATCTATGTACATCTTCTGCAAATGAAAGCCAAAGTAATCAAATTATCTGTTTTAGCGTGTCTCTTTAATGACAACAAAAGATAGGTATTTGTAATTAGCTTGACGTGTGTCTCATCAGGTTCATGGTGTGTATATGTAGAGGACACAGCTTTCTGACAGCTGTATTACTAACAGCTGTGTTCCTTTTACTTGTCAGCTATATCCCTGCACACATCCATCCACTATCTGTTCCTGAATTGAGAAAGTGTTCTTGTACATTCACAATAAGGGACAATTTCTGATCCACCAAACGTTATGTTTCGGTAGTGTAAGGAAATCAAAGGATCCAGAAACAAAGTTAAAGCTAGACCTAAAAAAAAATAAAAAATAAAAACGTGTAAAAGAAAGATGAAGATGAATATGAAGTGATGGCTACAGATTGTACATTTTCTTTTAAAGAAACTGCAGGTAAGCAATAGACTTGGGTGGCCAGTACGGGTCCAAGTCCTTGTTCAGCTTGGTCTCAAAGAAAGTGGTATATACTGTATTCAGTTCCTTGATGATCACCTGATTGAACAGAAGAATGTTCTTGAACTTCTCCAGTTGTGGGAAACAGAACAGGGATATACAGTAACACTCTTCCGTAGAGTCCATTTTAAAACCATAATGTCTATTAACCTGCAATGGGCTTGATAGATCAAGTTAGACAAAAACCAAATTATTTGCAAACCATTTGCAAGTGCATTGGTTTGAGAAATATGATTGGAAATGTTTGTATCCGGTGAGGGTCCTGAGTTTGTGTACATGCAAGTCAATTCACTAATGTGGACCTTGATCAACAGTTTAATTCAAACTGTTTAATTGTTGTTTAATGGTAGTTGAAATCCAGAATAAAACACAAGCTGCGTCTAGCAGGTCCTCTTTCTCCTAAGCAGAGATGTTTTGGAGGTATTGATTTGGAAAGCAGTGCGTATGTTTTAAACAAAAAGGCAAGGCAAGAGGAAAGGTTTGTTGGAGTGGTATGCATCTGTGACTTTGCTCTTGACATGCATAGTTATGCAACTACTTATACTGCAGGACTCAAACGGAGTTCTTCAGTAAGTCAACAAGACTCTCTTAATATTCATTTAACTGATGCTACTACTACTACTACTATTAATAATAATAATTCAAGCTATGGTGGTTGTATTTACTGTCTCTGTCTCATGTGCATTGACAGCACTGGTCTGAGGATCAACTGGCTTTGGAACATTCCAGACTGTGAAATGCAGCTATCACAGACATTCGCTATACTCAGTAATGTATACTAATTAAAATACTAGAATTGATAAACCTGAAAAGGAAAGTGATTTATCTAGAATACTGTATGAACAATGACAGCAATGTGTGCCCCTGGTGATCAAAAACTTGAAGTAATCCAAAGTGTCTCATCATATCCATCACAACTCATGTGCCAATATACACTCATTACTCAGTGAACATTTTCAGCTCATTGACTCACTCCCTCACTCACTCATCGTCTATACCGCTTTCTCCTGTAAACAGTGTCGCGGGGGGCCTGGAGAACTATCCCAGGAGATCTAGGGCACAAAAGGGGTACCTGGTGCTGGTGCGCAGTCATGTTGGAACTGGTTTAGTGTTGCCTTTTAGGTGTTGTGCTCAGCCCCTTACTTCCAGTGAAAAGAACTCTTAATGCTTCAGCTTGCAGCAGACATTTTGAATAATTTCATGCTCCTAACTTTGTGGGGAGGGATGTCCTCTTCCTGTTCCTACAGTTTTCTACTGTTCACCAGTGGACAAAGCAAGGTCTATAAATACATGGATGAGCGAGTTTAGTGTGGATGAGTCCTGACCTCAACCCGATAGAAGACCTTAGGGATGAATTAAAGCGGAGACTGCGGGCCAGACCTTCTCGGCCAAAATCAGTGTCCTACCTCATAAATGTACTTTTGGAGGAATGGTCATTTTTGGTCATAAATTCCCTTAAAAACACTCCTAAACACTCATTGTGGTAAGCCTTCCCAGTAGGGTTAAAGCTGTTATGCAGAGGGGACAAAAATGTATACACACAGCGGCCTTATAAAACTCTAATTGAATTATGGCAGCAATGTGTAGTATTATGTTTCCTTTAAAGATGTCAGTAGTTGCATCATCGTTGATGCCATCATGTGACCGTCAGAAGAGAGACATATACTGTATTTTTTATGTTAGGGTGTGTATACATTTTAGGGCCCCTGTGTGTAGATACAGGGTCCGGGTTCTATTCCCGGCCAGGCTCGATTCCCGTTTCTGTGTGCATGGAGTTTGCATTTTCGTTTTTTTGCATGTTTTGTTTAAAACATCAGTTAGTGAATCAATGGCAGCACGGCGGCGTAGTGGTTAGCACTGTCGCCATACACCCCCCCATGGACCGGGTTGGATTCTCGGCCAGGTTTGATTCCCGTCTCTGTGTGCATGGAGTTTGCATGTTCTCCACGTGCTTGCTGGGTTTCCTCCGGGTACTCCGGTTTCCTCCCACAGTGCAAAGACTTGCGGATTAGGTTGCCATTCCCAAATTGAACGTAGTGTGTGAATGAGTGTGTGATAGTGTGTATGTGTGTGTGTGCCCAGTGATGGATTGGCACCCTGTCCTGGGTGTACCCACGCCTCGTGCCCTAAGTCTCCTGGGATAGGCTCCAAGCCCCCGCGACCCTAAATACAGGATAAAGCGGTATAGACGGTGAGTGAGTGAGTGAGTCTGTGTACATAGATAGATGAAGAGACAAATACACACACACACGCGCGTGCGCACGCAGACAAGGGGAATTGTTGCTAATATTAAGGAATTGATATAGTGATTGCTAACAATATTCATTTGTATAAACCTTTTTGTAATTGAATAAACTTGGGCTCCAAAATGAAGACTTTTAAACTAAACGGGAAGAACAACATTTGACCCCGGATGTAAAAATACTGAGACTCGGCCCCCGTGAGGAGTTAAATTCCAATGTGAATGGGTTTTACTCGGAGAGTGAGCTAATATTAAGCCTTATAAACAGGCACATATCACGCTGTGGAACAGGTCATACAGACTTAGGATTAAAATAAGAAATTAAATCCGGAAATGATTTTGAGGACTTTGTCGCGAGCGCCCATTAGAACACGTGAGCTGAAGCGGCTCGCGCGAGGTGAGAGCAGTTTAAGCTCGTGCTTTGCTGGGAGCGGTACAGCGGGTTTTATCCTTAGGTCGGCATCAGCGGACATCTTCCACAACCTGGCTCTAGAGGACTGGATCTACGAGTGTGTGGAGCTGCAGAGCCGGAGCGTGTTGCTGTTGTGGAGGAACGCTCCGGCTGTGGTGATCGGGAGGCACCAGAACCCCTGGCAGGAGTGTGAGGTGAAGCTGCTGAGGCAGAGCGGGATCCGGGTGGCGAGGCGGAGAAGCGGCGGAGGTGCTGTGTACCACGATCTGGGCAACATAAACATGACCTTCTTCACCTCGAAGAAGAAATACGACCGCATGAGGAACCTGGGGGTCATCACGGACGCACTGAAGGCGCTCAGCCCTGGTCTGGATGTCTGTGCCACAGAGAGATATGACATCGTCCTGAACAAGTGTTATAAAATCTCTGGCACTGCAGCCAGACTAGGCAGGACGGCCGCCTATCACCACTGCACCCTGCTGTGTTCCGCAGACCGCTCCGTCCTCTCATCAGCCCTGAAAAGCTCATGCACCGGCATCAAAAGCAATGCCACCCCCAGCGTCCCATCCCCTGTTACAAACCTCTCCGACCACGACCCCACCCTGACCCCCGACTCCCTCATGGAAGCCATCGCGTCTCAATATAATAAAGAATTTGACCTCGACGGTCCCGTCCTCACAGTCGACCCGGAATCAGAAGCGTCACTTCCTGGTATTCACAAGAGGACCTCTGAGCTGAAAAACTGGGACTGGATTTATGGAAAGACCCCAAAGTTCAGCATTTGCACATCTTTTATGGTGGGAAACACCAACATTGGACTGGAGATGGACATTAAGAACGGGGTCGTAGAAACCTGCGTCGTGGACGTGCCCCGTGACTGGCTGCCTGCAGACTTTGTGAAAGAGTTCTGCTCCAGTTTAACAGGCGTCCGGTACTGTCCAAATGAGTTCGCTGTGGCTGCAGCGGCTTTTCTGAGGACGACCTCGTCTTCACGTCAGCATGCACAAAACACACTAAGGGTCTGTGAAAGTATTGTATCAGTAATGTAATAAAAGGATTGGATTAGTCTGTGAAGTCCTTGTCTAAGCACCTGATACTGTATGTTCATCCGTTCTCAGTTATCTGTGCAGTGTGCCAAACTCCACTTCCAACTAACATTATAAATATTAATTAAAACATCAATACAGTATCTATCTATCTATCTATCTATCTATCTATCTAATCTTTAACATATGTGATACATATATTTGGTCCCTTATACCCCAATAACATTGTGAGCTGATTGCAAAAGTTTACACCCCCTCCCCCAAATAAAAATAGCCCTCTCCTCTTTTATTTATCCACACTGGAGAGCTCACAAGCTTGATATTCTTGTCATACATACACAAAATACTGGATTTCTTTCAAAACCATGAAACAACACATATGGCATTATGTTATTAAATAAAAACAACAGTCAGTTGTTAATTTAAGACACAAAGGTCAGCTGAACAGTTTTTATCACAACAGTATTGCCAAGTGCATTTGCAAAACCCATCATCAAGCACCATGATGAAGCTGGCTGTGATGAGGACCATCCGAGGAAAGCAAGAGTAAAAGTTCATTTAGTTTCAAAAATGCCCAATTAGCAGCACCTTAGATAAGAGCCTTTATGAAGGCATAAGTCACAGATACATCTCACTTGTATAAAAATCAGGAAGTTTGACTGCTAGTGTGTGTACATATACAAAGAAACCTCTTGGCCACATACAAAAAATGCCATATGCAAAGATGCTTTTAAAAACATTTCTGCATAAAATTAAGTTTTATAAAGCATGCTAAGGCGTAATAAAATAAAGTCAATCTCTGGTACTTTGCGCTTGAAAATAATCAGTAGTGTTAGATACAGATGTGTAAAGATTTATAAGTAAGACAGCTGTTAGGTTTTACCGAGTGTGCTGTAGAATATGCTGGAGTTTTTCTGGTAACTTTGTCACACTTTTCTATTATTATTCAAAACTCAGGAGCCTACATTATTATTGTTATCATCATTATTATTATTGTTATTAATTTGTTTTCATTTGAAAACTGGTCTGTCATGTAATATGTTGCTTTCTTTACAGGCATGCAAATATTCGGTTGTAATGTTATTTAAGTAATTAATTCATTAATTAATTTAGAAATTTATGTTTGGAAATATAAAATGATTTTGTACATAATAATGCAGACATGATAAACCTATATATGAGGGAGTATCAAATTTTCGAGATTGCTGTGCCACTGATCTGGACTCTTTCACCGTACGTTCTCACTCAGATGCCTTAACGTCTGGCAGTAAAATTTGCTATTGACGGTCTGGCACCTGGGGGCGAAAGAACATGTAGAAACATGTCAAACATGTCTGTGGCAGATTTCCCCAATTTCACATATAATTTTATGTTCGTTGTCTTTGTTCTAACTTGCTGTCCATGATGAAATACTAGACGTGGTAATGCAAGTGGTCAGAATAGCACGAGTTGCACAGCTTCTGATGGACACAGCATGATGTCTTTTGGCACACTGACTTATGAAGATTGACGCTCCTTGTGACTGTTCATGCAGCCTCGTGCTGCCCTCTGTCGGCCTGCTATAAAACCTTTTGCTTCGACCTTGTATAACAACATTTGTACTAAATATCATGCCTAATACTTTTACATAGTACTATGCACAAAAAAATATTATATCTCCATATTTATTAACTACTGTATATTCTATTTATCCTTTTTTATTATTCATTTTGTTACTAAGGTTCCTGCGCTGTATAATACAGCACGGCATTTATAATGTGTCAAATCCCAAATCACTCACTAACTACGGAGCCCTCTAGTGCACTGCTGTAGTTGTAGCACTTACACACATTTCCTGCCCTTCGTAGTGCGTCATGCTAGGGAATGCGGGATGATTAGGGATAGGGCGAACGCATCCGGCGCATGCGCAATCCTGCCCTAAGCGACCATATGCGCTAAGCGGTGACTATACAGCAGAGATAGCTAAGAGGGGGAAATTCTCACACAGTAACCATGGGAAAGAAACAGAAAAATAAAGGAGACGACGGGTAAAGTATACTGTGTTGATGGTGCTCGTTGGGGATGTGAAAGAGTTGTAAGGGGTGTGTAAGTTGAGGAGAGTGTTAGCCGTATGGGTCTGAGCCATGGGCTTCATGTGGCGGTTGCTAGTTAGCTTAGCATGTGTGGCTAGGCCTAGGTGGCTATACCGGCTTGGGGATGTTACGGTAAAGATGCACAGCTGGGAATTAATGTTATTTAATGTCTGTGAGTGTGAGGTTGTGTGTCAGGGGTGTATTATGAAGAGAGGATGAATAAATAAAAGGAAAGCATCTGATCTAGTCACGTGACGTTCTCCCCCAGCAGTGAAGAGAAACATGCAGATGAGTGCAGCATCATCTGTTTCATTGTAACGCTGTATTGTCTCTTCACACACTGTGTTGTGTGCCTGACTTTTGTCTCTTGGCTCATTTTCTGTCTCCATGATGATGATGATGATGATGCAGTGACTTGTTTACAGGATTAAAACACATTGCTGGGCTCAGAGAGCGAGAGGAAGTGTACAGGTTGCACGGTACGGCTTTGCGATCCTGACACGAATAGTAAGTCAGTAATCTTATATCATGTGGCCCGATGGCTAGTGCGCATGCGCACAAGTTGCCCGATGACGTCACAGTTCGTTTTTCGCTTCATTTATTGCACATTCTATCTGTGTGGAGAAATTTCAGTATCCAGAGTCCAATCTAATATTACTATAATTATGACCTTTAAAAAAAAAACTAAACTTTTTATGTATTAATGAATACTGTAATTCTCTCACGAAGAGACAAGGAGTTATGAATGGAGTAACGCGTTCATTACATATTATGCGACAGTTAGCTTTCGACTGAGTATTCTGATTAGACGCGACGAAAACGGCGTTAAGCCCAGACATTGAGTTTGATATCGAGTTGTAGTTGTAAGTCTTTTGGCTGCTTCTGCCAGAGCAGACCATCCCATCCACATGCGGCTTGGCAAACATTTTACGCCAGATACCCTTCCTGCTGCAACCCTGCCATTTTATACGGGCTTGGAATACCAGCACTCCAGTGGATTGGGTTTGGGCACTGGGTGTGGATCGAACCTGGGCCTTCCACATTGCCGGCGTTAAACCTATCAAAGACTAACAGTTCTTAATACTATTAATGTAATAATCCTGCTATGGTGATACAGGAGACACTGAAAACGGTGTTTGACTGAATTAATGAATGAAATCTTAAACTAGTCAACTGTTCTACAACAATTAGTTGCATCATTTTTGTTGTTTATCAGCGTTTGGAATCCAGTAGCCATCATTACCATCAACTGTAGGTCTCATTCGGCCTCATCTTAAAGCTGATTTTCCAGTCCAGCCTACCTTGAAAGCTTCTAATGCTTCCCTCCCTGATCTTGTCTTGATTTAACTATCTGCATGACTCAGTCACAGTGTTCTACAGTCATTAATTACACTAATTGTCAAGTCGCAGCATGAGTGAAAGTACATCCATGCGGTCCACAGTACTGAGGAAAGAGCCGCTGCCTGCCAAAACACGCATTCATAACCAGTTACAATAGCACTTTCAGCAAGAAAACACGTCTGATAATGTTGTCATTCCAAACAACACTTTGTCTTCTTAATAATTGCTTCCAAGTCGTTCTGAGTTTCCTCAGTGTGTTATTTAAGCCTAAGGTGAGCAACACCGCTAACTAGCTCCTAACACAAGGCGGAATCCCAAATCCCTCTCTAACTGATAGCACACTATGTAGGGTGTACAATCTTTCTGTTTAACGCTATTTAAGGTTTAACCCAAGAAATCCGGAAGTTAACTGAGCTGATATTTTAAAGTGGAAATATAAAGAGAGACTTGCATGGTTTATTCTCCTCAGCTTTTGGCTTTTTTGTACCGGTAAGAATTTAAAACTAAACGTAAAGCTTCACCAGTCATGGTTAATTAGTTCCTCCAGTCGTCAAAATAGCTGATTAAACAAACAAACAAAACATAATCTGTTGATGATAAATGGTGTTTTTGGGGCCGTTGTATAAAAGCAATATCACACTTGAGGTTGAGCTGAATGTCAGCACGGCTGTGAAACGCAGACTGCGTCCTCGTGCCTACGAACACAGGCTAATATTCAATACAACAGAACTCCTCCTTGTTTAATGTTGCTTAATGATAGTAATGAAGAAAATCTCAAAAGACAGGTGGGATTTGAAAAAACGCTGATCAGGGATTGGCTGTGGAGAATGTTCGCTCATGTGGGCGCAAATCGTGATTAAACACTGGTGGTGTGAGTTGCATGCTTAAAACGTAATCGTAAACGTATTACGTCCAAACGTGTGTTGAGAAGATGTGTGTGTCAGACAGTCATGAGTGTGTATGAACACGAAGCTTTTGGATCAAGGAGGGGAAAAAAAAACAGACCAAGTACACATTGTCCAATTAAATTACAACTTGTACAGAAGGACAACCGATTAAGCCATAGTCGTGTGGGTTCTTTTTTTTTTTTTTTAATACAAAAAAATCTCAAACATTGTAAATGCGTGTTCTCCACATCATTCATATTATGTCGTAGATGAACCCTATGACCTTATATATGACATATATGACTATTGACATTCTAAACCCCTCAATAATTATACAAGGTGATGTGCCTAATATCGGAGTGAACCTAAAAACACACACATACTAACATTCGTACATAAAACCTACGGACTGAAATTGAAAATGTGGAAAAGTCCGTCTGATGCCGATTCGACACAACAGGCCGGGGTTGATTTAATACCAGTACGCTCTGTATGAGTTCCCTGTTAGGGTGGATCCTTACTGTTAACACGTTATCTAGCGTTTAGAAAGGGATTGCGTTTCACTGAGTAATCCCTTATCTAGTCCTAGACGTTGCTCATGGTGGGACTTTTTTCCCCCGCTGACTCTCGTTCTTTATAATACTGCGCAGATAATACTGTGTTGCAGATCATAACTGGGTTCTTGAAGTATTCTCAGTCTGTCCAAGTCTGTTTCTTTAATTGTGTCGGTCAATTTTCACGCAAGACTAGTGAGCAACAGTCGCACAAAAACTGATAAGTCTTTAATAACAGCTAATTATTTCCTTTTTCTCCAAATACATAATTTTTTTCGTAAATTTTCCTAATATACAATATACAGTGGAACCTTGTATTGCGAGTAAAAGTGGTTTGTGATTGTTCCGCAAGATGAGCAAAGATTTTTAATAAATTTTTATTTAAAAATCGAGCAAGTGTTGGTTTACGAGTGTCGAGTATCATGTATCACGCATGGGCCTCTTATTTTGACACAGAGCATCACGTGATCACAACTGAGCCAATGATTTTTCTCTCTCTTGCGCTGCGGAATTGTGGGTAATCGTCTCCCCTGCTCAGTCTTAGTGCTCGTCTCTTACTGGTATAATCAACATCTCCTTTCTAATCTCTCTGTTTCAGTGTCTCCTGTGTGTGCGCGCGCACGTAATTTGACACGCACACTCTTTTCACCCCCCTCCCCGGCTTCACTCACACACACAGAAACTCCGCTCTGTCGCAATTTTTTTCAAAGGTAAGGTGCTGGTTCGTTTTTTTTTTTTTACTTTACAGCAGTGATTCCGTTAGTATGCGCTCACACGATTGTCAGTAGAGAGATTTCTTTTTTTCTTTTTTCTTTTTACGTAAAACGAGGCAAGGGCAGGGGCTAATTCCACACACACACTTATCTGTCGTGATTTATTTTTACATTTTTTTTAAAGGTGAAGTGCAGATTAATCTGTTTTATTTCCACTTTGTAGATTTGTAGATTGTATTTACAATCTACAAATCTAGTAGGAATGGCTAGTAGGAATGCCGTCAGAACCTCTTAAATCATGAAAGATCCCCTGTATACTTAGTTTAATTTAATCTTGGGTTTGTTTCCTTTCAATGTAGAGACTCCAAATAACTAAATTTTTACAACCATGATGATCAAGAAAAGCATCGACGCATGATGTAAAATTGATGTTTAACTATTCTTCTTCTTGTACTGTCATATAGTTCTGTTGCTTAAAGCTTAAATCAGACACTCTGAGTTTTATAGATTGTGTGCGACTTGACTTAACTTGCACTACCTTCTTGCTCGCACCAGGTTTGTTCACTGACTGAATAAAATTATTTTAAAAAACAGAGATTTTATAGTACTAAAGGTTTTTGTCTCTAATTTAATCGAAGCCAATCAGAGTGGGCGAAAACCATCATATCATAGGTGGGAAGTATGTTTTATTGGGGGAATGTGACCACCTCCTCCATACCGTGGACCTCCTCAAACTGCGAGACACTCAACCGAACTATTATTATTTTTTTTTATTTTATTTTTTTTTATGTGCAAGAAATCCATCCGTCCGTCCGTCCGACCTGGAGCCGCTGATTGACTGATTTTGGGCCTTGAAATTGGACTGAACGTGTGCCTTGTCTATCTGTGGGATAAATTGTCTGCACCAGATACAACACCGTCCCCCTCCCCCCTTTAAAGAGATAAAAATGATGAAGGATGATTGTATGCCTTGCAGCCGTAATTCGATTTGAATATAACCTAAATTAGACGGCGTTTGAGGCTTAGTTTTCAAAAGGCAACAACAATGAGATGAGGCAACTGAGGCCTTGGTTTGTTTCACGACAGAGAACCGTCTCCATGTTTAAGGACCCCGGTGTAAACAGCAGTTAGACGGATTATCCTGTCTCTTTATTTATTTCTGTTATGCAGTTGCACGATGCGTCTAATTCATCCAATCTATAGGAATAAATGTAGAGAATACCCGGGTACGTGTTAAGTGTTAATCAGGTGTGCAACCGTTACAATGTCAATTTATTTTTTATTATAAAAATAGAAGTGAAAAAGTCCTGCAAATCCTTTGACTTTCCCTGAAGGTCTCAAGGGCCCTAAGGCTTCCCGTTTGTTTTGCACTAGCACGCTGTAGCCTTCTTTGCTGCTTATCAATGGAAATGTAAAGTGTGTACAGAACAAATGAGTTACTCGCCGTGTCTAACACGCCATCGGACCCGGTCACACGGTGTGATCAAGCACTCTCCTGTTTATCATCCCAATCTCTCCGTTCATTCTTTAGTTACTTTTTCCTGGAGTGTCAGAGTTTCATCACCCAATATGTGTGTGTGCTGAGAACAGCAGTTTAGCCAGTTTTTCTGTGTGTGTGTGCGGGTCCTGCCCCGTCTCATCTCGTCCCGTGACGTGCCCTCCTCTCTGAGGTGCTTTCCACTGCTGATGCAACTGTATGTAAGGCTGCTCTATATAAACGCCTCTATGTGTCATTCACTTCCTTATTGCTGTAGACTCCGCAGCAGGTAAGAACTCTGAGGGCTTTAACTCGCGCTTCAGGACCGTTATGGTTTGATTTTGTGTAAAGATGTAGTTCTTGAGATTAAAAGTAGTTCAGGATGTTAAAAAAAATTATTATTATGGAGCTGCTGCATTCTCGTACTCGATTGAAAAGTTGTTGATTCATTTCCCGTAGCGGGAAACAGGAGCGCCTGCTGTGCTGTAATTTAAATTATTAGTTTATTTATGTTGAAGCGCTTATTCAAATATCTTATTGTTTCCACAGAAACTTGTACACGCATTTAAAAACATGTCGATATTTTAAAATGGGATTTTTAAAATGGGAGGGTAATCTGCAATAATACGGCCAAGCGTTCTGTTTGCTTTATGTTTATTTCAAACTTCTAGAAAGAGTCATAAGGAGTTTCGGAAGTGAACCACATGGAAAGCCTCCTGGACGGAGGAGTTTGTGCTTTTGTGGATTTTTAGTCATGAAAAAGTTGAATTTCTGTCTTTTGAGGAGTGTGTGTGAGAGAGGGAGAGAGAGAAAAACGGCTATGAAGCAGCAATAAAGAAAAATCCACTTCAGGCCATATTTAATAATTGTGTGTGTGTGTGTGTGTGTGTGTGTGTGTCAGCCAAAAAAAAATGTATACACACTTCCGGAAAAGGCAAATAGTATGATGTGTATTACATGATATAATATTATGATGATCTAAATATTATATTAATAGACCTATATATCTATTATGAATATTATCACTATATATATAACAAACGAATAGCAATAAATTTAGTTTAAAAATATTTATTTACTACTATATAAATAAATTCAAATTTCGTACTAAATATTTCTTTTCGTGAAGTGTGTATGAGTTATTATTATTATTATTTTTTTTTTTTTTACTATCTCTGGCTATGTAGAATAATTTTTCCTTTTTTCATTTATTTATTTTGCGCCACCAATGTATAAAATATTTATATGATGGCAAATGAACACTAAACGCCTCATCTGATATATTCCGTCCGCAGCGCTAAAGACGACGGAGTCGACATCGACGCCTTAGCAGCTGAGATCGAGGGAGCCGGCGCGGCGAAGGAACAGAACAAAGGCAAGAGCAAGAAGAAGAAAGGAGGAAAGAAGGAAGACTTCGAGTAAGTGTTTCTCATGTACACGGCAGCGGTGCCCCAAATCTGTTTATCTTTTTTTTTTCCTGCAGACTTGCACGGCCGTGTGAACTGCAAACACAGCGCGGTGACATTTTCACATTGTGTGTGTGGTACTGAAATCCGATTGCTTGGCAACAAGATGTGGTTCTGAACAGAGATTGGCCCGTGTCCGACTTTCCTCTCAGTCCGACGCAACGTTTGTCAAAATTGCATAATACTGTGAAGAGTTTTACAGCGAAGTAGGATTTGACTGGTAGTCAAAAAGTATTTGCTTTGAGGATGCTGATGGAGAAGTGCAGAGAAGGTAATAGGGAGGTGCATTGTGTCTTTGCGGATTTGGAGAAAGTGTAACACAAGGTGACGAGACAGGAGCTGTGGTATTGTAGGAGGAAGTCTGTTAGAGTGGTGCAGGAGATGTATGAGAGCTGTGAGACAGTGGAGAGATGTGCTGTAGGTGAGACAGAAGAGTTCAAGGTGGATGTGTGTCTACATCAAGGATCGGTTCTGAGCCAGGACGAATCAGACAGGTCCAGAGGGCAGAGGCGGTCTAGATTACCGGCATGTGTAGCTTGACGAAGAGGGAGAGAGATGAGATAAGAGGAGTCATCAATGAGTGTGGGGAAGACATCATCTAAACATACCATCAAACATAGTATGAGCGGCTTAACAGGGAAAAACAAAACCCTGATTTGGGCCACCTCAGATTCTTTGTTGAATAAGCGTACCTCGTGTTTACTAATGCAAACCAGTGATAAGGTTCTAGTGTGCTGATTTGTTCATGGTGGTGTTTTGCAGTGAGGACGACATCCTGAAAGAACTGGAAGAATTATCACTTGAATCCCAGGAAGGAAAAGCGAAAGAACCAGCAAAGGTGTGTAACATCCTGTGTAACGGACATAATGGCCGCTGACGCCACAGAATAGAGAGATAAAGTTTATCAAGTGAAATTACATAAAACTCTGTGCTTTTAAAGAGCAAGATCGTGTAATTGATATAATTAGATAAAAAATTTTTTTAATGTTTTTTCACCAGTGGCCCCTGAGTGGCGCAGTGGTTAAAGCGCTCGCCCTATCATTCGGAGATCTCCAGTTCGATTCCCGGGTGATGCTGTAACCTCTCGCAGCCGGAGGTCTAGAGAGAGCTGATTGGCCGAGCTCTCTCAGAGGGGAGGGATTAGAGGTACATAGTGCTCCCACATTAATCACGGCTCTACAGCCAATCAGGGGCGTCTCTGAGCTCACGTAAGCGGAAGGAGCGGATAGCGCTGTCCTCCAAGTCTGTTAAGCCGTCCCCAGCGGTGTGTGAGCGAACAGTTCGAAAAGATGCGATCGGCTGGCGTCACGTGGTTCGGAGGAAACATGTGACAGTCTTTGGCACCCTTCCTGACTGACTGAATAGTAGTAGCCTTAATGTGGGAGCGCCCCCTAGTGACGGGGTGGAATTGGATACGACTAAATTAGGAAGAAAATTCTGTAAAAAAAAATAATAAAAATTTTTTCACCAGTTCGTAGTTGAAGGGTCTGGTGTGGATATAACACGTAAAGAAATTTGTTCCAATGAAGCAGCTGTATGATGTGTTTACCTAACACAGTGTTTAAGGTGCATGACGGCTTAACTAATAAGCTTCATTTATAGTGTCGTGTATGATCTCATAAATTCTTCTAGCTCTTATTGTCATTGTAACGATCTCTCACTCGCCGTGTCCAGAAATCCGACTCCATAGAGGAAGCAGAGCCCGAGCCAGCACCTACCAAGGCGGAGAAGAAGAAGGCCAAGAAGGGCAAGCGTGAAGACGATGAGGGTGAACAAGCTGCGGGTAAAGACAACATGGAGAACGAGAGCAGGACGAAAGGCAAAAAGGCAGTGGCGGCTCCCGCTGCTGCTTCTGCTGCTTCGGAGTCTGACGACGAGTCGCAATCCCGACGCAAAGCCAAGGCCGCCAAGAAGGGTGGGCGGAAGGGCGCGTCCGACTCTGAGGATGACGATGAAGATGGACGTGCGAAGAAGGCCGGAGGTGGAGGAGGAGGGGGGGACGCGGGAGAAGATGAAGAGCAGTCGGACGATGACTCTCAGGCCGCACGCAAACAGAAGAAAAAGGCTAAGGCGAAAGCGAAGCCCGACAGCGACAACGACGATGCAGAAGACGACGGTTCCTTCAAGATGAAGACGGCGGCCCAGAAGAAGGCGGAGAAAAAGGAGAGGGACAGGAAGAAGAAGGAGGAAGAGCGAGCCAAGATGAAGGCGAAAAAGGAGAAGGAGGAAGAGGTTACTAAGAAGGATGTGCCCAAGGCTGTAGGAAAAAGTGCAGTCCCTTCAGAAGGCAAAAAGACCGAGGCGGAGGACGTAGACGCGGCCGAAGACCAGGGCGAAGGTGAGACGACTTATAACGGTTACACTCAAAGCACGACTGTAAAAATATTTTAATAACGATGTATTAAAAATTTACTTTTTCCCTCAGATGAGGGTGAGGGCGAGAAGAAGAAGAAGGACAAGAAGAAGAAGAAGGGAGAAAAGGAAGAAAAGGAGAAGAAGAAAGGGCCGGGCAAAGCCGCAGTGAAGGCCATGCAGGAGGCCCTGGCTCGGATAAAGGAGGAGGAAGAGCGAGCCAAGAGGGAGGAAGAGGAGAGGGAGCGACGCCTGGCCGAGTTGGAGGCGCAGAGGCTCGAGCAGGTCAGTCAAACACGACAACTGACAAACACAGCAATTCACAAGAGTTTTGGAGATGCCAATGAGACTTTCTAATTGTCTTCCTTAATGTCTTCATTCAGAAAGCTTTTACACAGTTGTTCAAATGTCAGTGGGATTATGAGCCGTCAAATGTTTTCTCCTCCACAGGAGCGACTGGAAGCAGAGAGGAAAGAGAAGAAGAAGCAGAAGGACAAGGAGAGAAAGGAGAGGCTGAAGAAGGAGGGCAAGCTCCTGACCAAGTCTCAGAAAGAGGCTCGAGCCAGAGCTGAGGCCACGCTCCGCGCGCTGCAAGCCCAGGGTGAGAGAGAGGAACGCGCCGAAACACACAAACTCTCTAACTGTTGCTGATTACAGTGTAGTCGACAGCGTATTGTTTAGATTTATGATTATTAATGTATTCAGTATCAGTCTATCATGTGCATAGAACTTTTATTGAAATGCAGTCTCTTAGCTGGAAAAAAAAAATAAAAATCAGTCACTTCAGGCTTGTCATGTGGACGTAGGCTTGGACCCAGAGAACCTTCTTGGAGACCTGGTTATGAAAATGTTGCTTTTTCTTTTTTTTTTTTTTTTTAAATTCATGTCTCTGGAATTCAGGGGTCACAGGCAGCACTTCAAAACCAAGCATAATAATTAGTATTATTGTTTTTTTTTTTTTTTAAATAAAACCTTGTTGATCATTCAAGCTTGTCATTTGAGTGTCCGATAGCTAAATAACTTAAACTTTCTCATACAGTCCTGGTACTACATATTTAAATCTTATTGTATACATATTAGCTTTTTTTTGTGTTAACGTTCCTTCTTCATGTTCATTATTGCAGGTGTTGAAGTGCCATCCAAAGACTCCATGCCAAAGAAGAAACCTGTTTACGGTGACAAAAGAAAAAAGAAGCCAACAGCGCACACCACTGAAGGTAATGATTTAAAAAAAAATTTTATTATTTTATTTTAAACTGTCCTGCTGTGTTTGAACTCTTGCTTCGTTGTATATTAGTATTTAATTGTTTATTCCTGTTTACTCCGTCAGAGACCTCAGAAGTGGCCTCGCCCACGTCGGAGGTGGCTGAGCCGATTGCCATGGCGATGGACGTGAACGCTTTGAAAGCGGAGCCAGGCAATTTTGCACACTCATTATATTTTGGATATTTGTTTTTTCATATTTCATACAAGGCCAGGTTGTGAAAGTTTCCTTGTTATTTTTTGCAGAGGCTGAACCTAAAGCTGACAGTGCAGATCTGGATGACTGGGAGGCCATGGCCAGTGATGAAGAAAGAGGTACGACCACCAACGACTAGCTCCACGTCCAGGGCTGTTTACACAGATTGAGTCCGTCCTTAGTTTCACACTTTTGTTACAGAACAAATCAACCTATTTAAAAAAGAGGCCTCAACAGTTCGACCCTGAATTGACCCAAGTGCAGGACGTTAACCATATTAGATTTTCTTAGGTGGAAATGTAACACACACGTGGCCGCAATATCAAAAAACAAATACGTATCACAGTAAGACCTCATTTGTTTAAATTGTGTTTTAAAAAGTGTTTTTAAATTTTGCTCGTCTTGCAGATCGCTCGCGGACCAAGTTTGTGTCGCCCGCTTACGAAGCATAGGGGACGCTTAGGGATCGCGATGTGTCGTCTTGCTTCAGCGCCATCACACTTTTCTTCTGAAATATACGACTCTGACCGTTTACAGACACAAAACTCGTTTTTACAACTCCTGTTATACGGACGAATTGCGAAATTTCGCCCACGGATGTAGTGTGTTACACCACTGTCAAAAATACATCATTAAGGCCACATGCACAGGCATTAGTATCCGAGGGAAGAGGAATCGATTTGCACATGTGCCTGGCCACCGTTTTAAACTCCTAAAATCTTACCTACTATAGTTAAAAAAAAAAAATCCCTCTAATTTTATTTACGTAAGAGACGACGAGAGAGCGCTCATCTGCTAAATTGCCATTTTGGCGCCGGTGGTCTAAAACGTTGGCGGGGCGCATGTGCGAATCGATTCCTCTTCCCTCAGATAGTAGTAACACACTACATTCATGGGCGTAATTTCGCAATTCGTCCGTGTAACCGAGGAGTTGTGAAAACGAGTTTTGTGCCTTAAATGGTCAGAGACGTATATTTCACTGTAACAAAATCTCGTCTTTGTAAACTGTCGTGGCCGTAGAACACAGAATTACACACACCTTTTTTTTATGCACAATTATTTTTGACAGTGATTTTATTCCATATAGAGCACCTGTAAGGAGGCATGGACTTACTGTTTAGTTTTCTAATAAATGACATTTTTGTTCTGAGAAAAATTTGTTATTTTAAACACAAACAGGTAAAAACTGCTATCCACAACTCCTCCTAAACCATTTATGAGAATTTGACCAAAGATGCACAATACTGTCGCTTTTTTTTTTTTTAATAACCTATTGCATGGATGTGCAATAGTGGTTTTCCTTTTCTTTCATTATTATATATTTTTTAATAATGCCATCTAATATAGTGTAACAGTCAGGGGTTTAATAGTGTGGTATTAATTCCTTTGCTGCAATATAATCATTATTATTCTACAACTAATCATGTATCGTTGTTCTCGTGTCTCTCAGAGTTGAAGAAGGTACACATCGAGGTGAAGGAGACCTCAGCCACTCAGCCGAGCCACAAACCTGCCGAACAGGAGAACGGTACAGAGGAGGACGATGAGGAGGATGACGAAGACGACGATGAAGAGGAGGACGAGGAGGAGGACGACAGCGAGGACGAGGATGAAGAGGAAGAGAAGGAGAGCCGGACAGCAAAGGAGAAGAGCGTGAAGGAAGAGAGCTCGGAGTCGAGCAGCGAGAGCGATTCGGACGACGAGCGCACCAAAGAGGAGAGGATGTACGACAAGGCCAAGAGACGCATAGAGGTACGCGTGGTCGGGAAATGAGCACAAACGCAAAGCTAAGAGAGGTTGAGGGATAAAAACACGACATGGAGATGACATTGCTTAGTAGAAATAAACCGTGTGATGACTACATTACACAAAAGGGTAAAGAGATATTAAAATAACTGGGTATGCTAAAGTTGCAAGCGTAATGATATTATAAAGTGATAATGATAATCATACAATGAGGAATAAAAACCAGATGGAAACAAATCTTTCTGGTTCTTCTATCTAATAATGGATTGTTTTTTGTTTTTCGCTTCAGAAACGAAGACATGAGAACCTGAAGAACATCAACGTGGACAAACTGAGGGCTCCTGTGGTCTGTGTCTTGGGCCATGTAGATACGGGGAAGACGAAAATCCTTGACAAGGTAGTAGTGTGTGTGTGCGCGCTGTATCTGCTGGGTCACACAACGTCTCATGTGAGTTTATTAATCCAAACAACTCGGTTGTGCTGTTTTTTCTATCTCCAGCTGCGACACACACACGTACAGGACGGCGAGGCAGGTGGAATCACTCAGCAGATCGGTGCCACCAACGTACCCCTGGACACAATCATTGAACAAACCAAGATGGTGAAAAATGTGAGGTTTTAATTTTTCTCTTTTAGTTTCCCATAAACAGAGAAATATTTGCATTATATCATATGTGCCGATATGTTATAGGCAGTTTTGTAGGATGTTTTCATGACTTTATTTTTGTTTTTCCCTCAGTTTGACAGGGAAACTATAAAAATACCAGGAATGCTGATTATCGACACACCAGGACACGAGTCTTTTAGGTGAGCGCAAATCATTATTTGTTAAATCCAGCTGTATTTTGTTTTTTATATATATATATATATAGTGTGTGTGTGTGTGTGTGTGTGTGTGTGTATGTATGAAGTTTGTCTCCGTCTTATCTACATTTCTTTCTATCAATTCTACAGAAATGTTTTTTTTTCATTCTGGGACTGTCTTTCTGCTTTGTCTTCCTTCCAATTTCTTTCAGTCATTTCCTTTTTTCTCACTGATGTCTGATTTATGTCTGCAGTAATCTAAGAAACAGAGGCAGTTCTTTGTGTGACATCGCGATCCTGGTGGTGGATATCATGCACGGGCTGGAACCGCAAACCCTCGAGTCCATCAACCTGCTGAAGGAAAAGAAGTGTCCGTTTATAGTGGCTCTTAACAAAGTGAGCTGACATCAGATGATCACACTGCTACCTTTGCCTAAAGCTCTTTTTGGATCTAACTTGTTATACATTAAGTAATATAATTATTATTATTATTGGAGAATGATGAAAGGTTTTTTTTGTTTGTTTTTAGGGACTGTATATACTGTATTACCAGGTCTGGTTTAATATGTTGGGAAAGAATCATGCGTCTCTTAAAGAAAGAGTTTTTGCCTGTAATTAAGAAAAACATACTCAGGAAGCATTTCTGTTGTTTCCCTCCAGAAACAAGACAAGAGCAATAAAATATTGATAATGTTTAAGGCTGCAGATGAGTTTAGTCATGTGACTTATTTAATTCCTCACTGAGTAAAATCCTAGGAAGGCTGTTTATTGACCATGAGAGGTGGTTAGGCATTATCCTCCATACTGAGAATACAATCGTTACACTCTTTAGAGAAAAGTGTATTAGTAAGTACACAGCCTGGCCCAAGTAAAAAAAAAAAAAAAAAAAAAAGGGTTTCATAAATCAAGCCGAAGAGTCACCTAAGTGAGATTACTGAAAGTACTTAAGAACTGTACGACACTTTATTAAAACCTGGAAGGATGCAAACTTCATTGAAGAAATGTGGCCAGGAAAAAAAAAGTATAACTGGAGAAAGCTTGGTCAGGTCAGGCTTGTAGAAAGCACACCAAAGTTTAATATTAAAACAGCTGTGTGTCCATAAGAAAGTCACCTGATTAGTCTCACAAACAAGAGAAAAGGCTTCAGTTTGTACGGGAGCATAAAGATTGGACTTGTGGATAAAGGTCATGTGGTCTGATGAGTCCAGATGGATCCTATTCCAGAGTGATGCGTGCATAATGTCCACTGTACAAGCCTTTGAAAGCAGTGTTATGATCTGTGGTTTACTTCAGTTGGTCAGGTCTAGACTCAGCAACGTTATGCGGCAATAAAACGAAGTCAGCTGACGACCTGAATGTACTGAATGACCAGCTTATCACGTCGGTGACAGAGTTTTCTTCTCGAGGAATATTCCGGGACATAATTTGAGAACCAGTGTTTCTACGAGCATGAAGAATCATTTTCACACATGAACTGGCCGTCACAAAGTTCGAATGAAAAATTATAGTGTGCAGCTTTTTTCTAAGCCAGTCCGTGTATTAGTATTACCGTCTCTGTCTGTTTTAGATTGACCGTCTCTATGACTGGAAGAAGAGCCCGGACACAGACGTAGTGGCAACACTGAAGAAGCAGAAGAAGAACACGAAGGATGAGTTTGATGAGCGAGCCAAGGCCGTCATGCTCGAGTTCGCCCAGCAGGTTTGCCTACACTGCACTTCCTCCTGTAGCAGACGGATTCATTTAACCTGTTTTTTTTTTTTTTTTTTTCACTCCGGAATGTTGTAAATGCAAATATCATAATTTATACCTTATTGAGGGGATTAAGTGTGTCTGAGAAGCTTCTTCACTGGGATCTTGTAATGTTATAAAACTTATTCTGATGTACTCGACTTGTCTTTGTGTGTATGTGCACAGGGTTTGAACGCGGCTCTGTTTTATGAGAATAAGGACCCGCGTACTTTCGTGTCTCTGGTACCCACGTCTGCACATTCCGGCGATGGCATGGGCAACCTGATCGCTTTGCTGGTGGAGCTGACCCAGACCATGCTGGCTCGCAGGTTGGCGCACTGCGACGAGCTCCGAGCACAGGTCATGGAGGTGAGGTCGAAAAATGAAAAACATTTCTTCATTTCAGTGTGAAAAAAGGAAATTAAAGGTATCGATTCGATTACAAATCTAATGAATAATTCCTCACCAGGTCAAAGCTCTGCCCGGTATGGGCACGACGATAGACGTGATCCTGATCAACGGGAGCTTGCGTGAGGGCGAGACCATCATCGTGCCCGGCGTGGAAGGGCCGATCGTCACTCAGATCAGAGGCCTGCTTTTGCCACCGCCTCTCAAGGAGCTCCGGGTCAAGGTCCGTCTCTGTCTTCTCACAACTACCATCCTGCATTCTGTAAGTTCCTGCAGGTATCTAACAGCCTCTGCACATCATCTGTTCAGAATCAGTACGAGAAGCACAAGGAGGTGAACACATCTCAGGGAGTGAAGATCCTGGGGAAGGATCTGGAGAAGACTCTGGCAGGCCTGCCCCTCCTCGTGGCTCATAAAGAGGACGAGGTTCCTGTACTGAGGGTGAGCATGATTTGCGTCGTCTCTAATGACATCATCATACGGTTCGTATGTACTCTGGGAGATCTGTGATACTGGGGGTTCCAAAGAAATTTTACATCATTTGAAATATGAATTTCTGAGTAACACCCCTCCGGACCCGCATGTGGCTCTTTTCATCCCTCTGCTGCGGCGCTCTGTGGCTTTGGAAAATAAATAATGAGAATTTAATTTAAATGTATTTTATATTAGTTCTAAAGTTGTTGATTGTAGTGGTGATGTAACATTAAAGTAAAACACGTAAAAGTTTTTTGTCACTCAAAATATGCGTCACAGCCGCCATGTGCGACACCCGCTGGCACGCGATTTATATAGTCAGTCAGTCCTTTATTTATTCAGGTTGACCGCTGACTGCAGGCATTTTTGGTTCGCTGCAGGTGGATAATTTAAGTTCGGCTTTTTATTTCATGAATACGATGAGAACTCAAATAGAGAGTATTTTATTTGAAAGTAACCTTTCAGACGATACCTTTTTATTTGTTTTATCAAAATGAGATCAAAATGTTTTTTGTTGCATGCAGAAGCAGCTGTAGCTGTTTGGTTTCATTAATGTAACACACTATAGTTTATTTTTTTATACATAGCATAAAGGTAAAAAATGATATATATATATATAGTGTTATGTTCATTTTAGGTGTTACAAGGTTTTTGTGGCTCCTGATGTTATTCTTTTCTGTGGGTCCAAATGTGTCGGAGTGTTTAAGATCATGTTTAAAAATAAAAGATTTATCACAATTCTAACGTCATATTCAAACGCATATAGATTTTAGAAACGATTTCACAAAGCGTCACAAATGTTCAATATGTGCACCGTCTGTCAATAATCCAGCTCCCGTGTAACATTCTCCAGCGCCTCACTGATTATCTACTTGAGTTTCTCTAGGCTTGTAGGGGGGAAAAAAAAGAAGTAGGTTAGTTTTTACACATCTCGTTAAAATAGTATTTAATTTGAGCGAGATTTGGCTAATGTTGTTATACACAACGGTGTGCAGAAATATTAGGACGGCATGTACAGGGCACCGCAAAAATATTTAGTAGTCTATGTTTATATTTTTTTGGATCATTTTTGTTGCTCTTTTTGTTTGGGAACATGGTGACATGCAATCAGTGACAATGTATGAAACAACTAAATAACAACTTGTAATTACTTGTAAGTAGTTATTCTTGACTGCAGGAAGATGCTACATATTTAAGATTTCATTAGAACTGTTTTATTATTGTGCTTACAGTTTTAATAATTCTGTGATCAACATTAGTATTTTTTTGTTTTGTTTTGTTTTTTTAATCAGTAATCACAAATTTTTCAAGATTTAAACCTCGAACTTGGTGTACATTTTAAGTCCAGTCAGAAGATTAACAAAAATTTTTTGTTGCACTGTTGTAGAAATTAATTCCGTAATGAAAATCCCATCATAATTCTTTATTCGGATTTGTTCAAGCTTCATTTGAATCCAAGCACATAAAAGCTGTTACAAATGTGTACACACACACACTCGCGTGTGGCAGGAGATCAGATGGAGTGAGACCAGGTTCCTGCCAGAACAAGTTCAGAAAAATTTCTTCATAGTTCAAACCCAAATGCCATCTGCTATCAATCACACCAAAAAGACAGCATATTGAGCTTTTATCTCAATCAAACTATTATTATCATCATCATCCTTTTTCATAGGATATTAATGTTTCTGTCTGTTTTGTACAGGACGAACTGGTCAGGGAGCTGAAGCAGACGTTGAACGCGATAAAGCTGGAGGAGAAGGGTGTGTATGTACAGGCATCGACGCTCGGCTCTCTGGAAGCGCTGCTGGAATTTTTGCGCACATCCAAAGTGCCTGTAAGTACAAAGACCCATCTGGAGAAATGACAGCTTGATATTGTTTATTTATTTATTTATTTATTTATTTTGTTACAGAGCGTCATTCATCAGTGAAACGTTTGTTTTGGAATACATGTAGTTGTAAATGTTCCTAGTGTAAGCGACATGGTGGCGTAGTGGTTATCACCGTGGCCCCGCCCCTCCAGGGTTAAGGGTTTGATTCACGTCTGTGTGTGTGTGAGGTTTGCATGTTCTCCTCTTGTTTGGTGGGTTTCCTTCCAAAGTCCAAAGACATGCAGATTGGGCTAATTGGTGTTTCCAAATTCCAGGAAGTTTCCTGCAATTGGCTCCAGTATTCCTGTATATACGATAAACAGTATAGAAAATGATGCTCCTAGTTTATTGTTCTATAGACTTAATCTAAACCTAAAGCCTGTTCATTGACCCGGATTGTTTGTTTTAATTATTTTATTTCAGTATGCTGGCATTAACATCGGTCCCGTTCATAAGAAAGATGTAATGAAGGCATCCACAATGCTGGAGCACGACCCACAGTATGTATTTGTTACATGTCTCTTTATGAATGGGCTCTTTATCTAAAGTTTGATGATGGTTTCATCAATGATTTAAAGTTTTTATGGTCTGTTAGAAGTCATGAACCGTTGCGCTTCTTCTGTTGTGCGCTCCAGGTACGCAGTGATCCTGGCATTTGATGTGAAGGTCGAAAGAGACTCTCAGGAGATGGCCGACAGTCTGGGCGTGCGAATCTTCAGCGCCGAGATCATCTACCACCTGTTCGACGCCTTCACTAAATACAGGGAAGACTACAAGAAACAGAAGCAGGAGGAGTTCAAGTACGGAGTCTTTCTGATTATATCATGTAGTTCTTATCTGCTCAGTGTCTCAGTTTAGATACTTTGAACCCGACATTGTGTCCTACATGGTGTACTAGGTCCCGCCTAGAAACATTTAATAGTCGTAGTCCCATCATTTTGGTGTTTTTAGTCTTCTGTATTCGTCAGTGTAGATCTATAGACTATAGATCTGTTTTTGTCTTATTCTTATATTCTGCTGTACAGGTAGTCCTCAACTTATGAACATTCGAATGACAAATTTCTGTAGATACAAACGGACTCTGCAGTTCTACTTCACGTTCAATCTCAGAAGTAGCTCACATGTATTGTACAAAAAAATGAATACATTATTTGTTGTATAAAAAATTTATGAATGTTTCAATTAATCAGTCCGGGACCACAATGTTAGAAAATGTCTGTCCTGTGAAGCTGTCCTGATGGTGAATACTCCTAATTTCGTGAAATCCTAAACAAAACAGTTCAATACAGAGGAAAACGGCTCAAAATGGAGAGAAAACAGTGGAAAACTGAGACAACGTTTTACTGAGAGGTTCATTTCCTTTGGTGCGTTTACGGTTTTTGGCCACATGATGGCAGTGTGGGGATAGGGAACAGAGATTTAGTCAAGTGGATTGGTATGCTTTATCTTGAATATTCGAGTCAAAGGTGTATAAGACTCACTTTGTCGGACTTAAGAACAAATCAGACTTACGAAGTTGCTCCTGGAATGGAACTCGTTTGTAAGTCGGGAACTACCTGTATTTCTTGGCTTTGCTTCGATATCTATCTTCAGTTTGTCATGTTACAGAATGATTTTCCAGGTGTGGTAACAACCACCTGTCCCTGTGTCTCCACTAGGCATGTAGCGGTGTTCCCCTGTAAGCTCCGCATCCTGCCTCAGTTCATCTTTAACTCCAGAGACCCTATAGTCATGGGAGTGAATGTAGACGCGGGTGTACTGAAGACGGGCACCCCGCTGTGTGTACCTAGCAAAGGGGTAAGTGTGTGTATGCGAGTTTGTGCATGCTTTGCTTGAGAAACTTTCACGCGCTATTTGCTGTACCGATGCTTATACCTTCTGGGCTGTTCGTTCAGTTCGTGGAGATCGGCATCGTGACCAGTATCGAGGTCAACCACAAGTCAGTCGACACGGCAAAGAAAGGCCAGGAGATCTGCGTGAAGATCGAGCCGATTCCCGGAGAGTCGCCAAAGATGTACGGCCGTCATTTCGAGGCTGTAGATATCATCGTTAGCAAGGTGAGCTTGTGTACATAATGACAGAAAAGCAGTTTATCTAGTTATTTTTATTTGCCACCGTTTCTTTTTTTTTTTTTTTAAGCATTATTTTTCTTCCTAATGTCTCTGTACATGTCTAATCAAATGTGGTTTATGATTGGATGAGTGAAACTATGCCATGGTCACCTTCATGTTCTTCAATAATGTTTGTTCGTAACAAACTAGCTCGCTAACCCCGATGAGTGATTTATACCATATTTACCTCTTCAAAAGTCTATTGTGTGTATTCTCAAGATTTCTTCCTCATGTCATCTCAGGGAGTTTTTCCTCACCACCCTCGCCTCTGGCCTTCTCGTTAGAGACGAAATAATAAGGCTATAAATCTATACTCATTTTGTAACATTTTTCAACCCATACCCTGAATTTAAATTTTTGTAAAGCTGCATTGCAGCAATTCCCGTTGTTAAGTGTTATACAAGTAGAATTTAATTGAATTACTTTCAGGTAGGTGCAACGGTTAATCGACTAAAATCGATAATCAGATTAGTTGGCCACGAATTTAATTGCCGATTCGTTCATGACGTCATCAAATTGTGAACACTCTGATCTGGGTGTGGGGCGTGGCCGCTTTATGAGGGACGCGAGAGTCTGTTTAATGGGATTGGATAGCACACATGCTTGAATTAGCCATATTCTCTTCAGATGTTTGCTCTTTTCTCACTTTCCTCACTCTCAGGCCCTTTACCACAGAATTTGCCTCAGTTCTCTTAACATTTCAACTTAACTCACATAATTGCTATCTGCCATCTTTAAGCTTTATTTCATAGTTATATTTTATTGCTTCTAATTTGCTTTTAGAATTTGTTTCATCAGGAACATTTATTAAAAAAAAAAATCATTTTAATGACATTCTTTATTGTCTTTGTTAGTTATTAACACATGCAAAAAAACAACCTCAAGCTAAATATAAAAGCTGTTAGCTAAATAAGAGCTATTGAGCAAATGCTCCACTTGCAATCTGTTTAAGCAATTATTAATTTCAATAAAAGATAGATTACTCAAGTATCAAAATAGTTGTTAGTTGCAGCCATACTGTCGGGATATATTCACTGACCTTGTTGTTTATATTGGCTGGAGATTATTAAGCAAATCCGATCTTTTTCCCCCTATTGTGAACTCGTAAACAAAGAGACCTTGACGTGCTCAGTGATAAGTAATGCCCAACAGTAAATAAGGCAAGACTAGCGGGTAGTGACTAACTTCTGTTGCACTTAGGGCTAGGTTAGCCATTAGCTTTTATCCCAGAGACGAGTGCACCATTAGTCCTGATATTGAATCCGTGAGAAACTGGTGATTGTTTGAATTATGTAGCTATTTATTTATTATTTACATTGCAGATTACTCGCCAGTCCATCGATGCTCTGAAGAACTGGTTCAGAGACGAGATGCAGAAGTCGGACTGGCAGCTAATCATGGAGCTGAAGAAAACTTTTGAAATCATCTGAGCACACACCGTGACTTTCAGACTGACTTGTATTTTTTGAAAACACACACACAAACACACATACATATAAACATACATACATACATGTGCGCACACACATACACACACACACACTGACACGTGAAGAGTAAGTGTGGGTGTGTGCAGGGTCGAGACATGCTCCTCCCTGTTTTCCCTCCATCTCCTCCGTTATGAGTGGTGGAGACGACAGAAAAAGATGAAAAGAGAGAGAAAAAAAATGTTTTTCTGTGAGAAACTGAATCTATTACCACTGTTTTTAACAGTGACCGTTAGAGAAACATTTACACACTATTCCAGACGTGCCTGTTATTTCTGATCGACCTGTTCGGTTTCCCCCAAAGCATGGATCTGCTTTTAAGGAAGCTTTAAAGGGATAGCTCACTCAAAAATGGCTAAAGATGTATGAAAGCGAACATGCAGTCGTTAAGCGTGGTTATTAATGAATGCTAACTCCTGCTCCTGCTGGCTTTCATTAATGAGGAGCAATGTTAACATGACGGGGTTTAAGGTGTAGTGCCAGTTTTGCAGGCTCAGTTCCAGCTAATCTTTGCGCGAACTTTAGCATCAGTGGTGATGACACTCCATCAAATCACATGCTATAACTAACTGCGTCCATTACACCACATAGTGTACGAGAGGGGAAAATGGGGGCAAGTGGGGATTTCACTTGTTGGACTTTAAATTGTAAAATAAATTAAACAAGGATTTTAGATGTTGCGTAACCATGCCTTGTCAGTGTTTTGTTCGTTTTTTTTTCCTTTCCTTCCATCCCCCCCCCCACCCCACCCCACCCCGGGAATCAAACCTGTATTATGCTGTATTTGTCGCAAGGTCTTTGCCTCTACAGTTGCTGCCTTGTGCCTGTGTTTACTGAGGTTATGTTTGATTGGTAAAGAAAAATTCCCTCTTCAGTTCCCCTGAATGAAATGAAAAATCATTAGAGATTTAATTACCAATAAAGAGATGACCTATTTATAGGAGTTGTATTTTGAAGAATGATGTGAGTTTGTCTGAATGTCTGTCCGTCTTCACGTCACGATCTGAAACACTGCATTCCAACATGGAGAGCACGGGGTTGACGTTATGGTACAGCAGTATATTAATTTCCCTAGTAATGCAATTTAGAGTACGCAACATGTAAAGTTTAAAAAAAACCTCCAGCCTGAAATATGTTTATTTGAAAATAACAATGTGTTTTGTCATTTTGTGGCTAAGCTGTATTTTTTCCACCTTTTTTCTGTGTGAAGTCAGCAGTTGTCTGCTGTGCTAATAATAAGAACACTCATATTCACCAAAGACCGATTACATAATGACACTACTGTCAGGGCACAGTCGAACAGCATTGTGGGTGAACTGTAAACCAAAGGGGAAACTAAAAACAGTCATGAATTAATAATAAAAAAATATATATATATATATAAATGGGGTGATTATTGATATTGCAATCCGTTCATTCAGGGTTGATTTTTATTTTATTTATCCCCCCCCCCCCCCCTTTATTATATACAGAATGGCCCAAAAATGTATACACAAAAAAAATTGTATATACAGTCTTATGCAAAAGTTTAGGCACCCCTTGATTAACAGATTTTGGTGATTTAAAAAAAAATTATATATATATAAAAATTTAATTGAAAAAACTATTATTTTAAGGGTGAGTTAAAAATGATCTGCACTATGGCTGTGAAATGTATTTGAATTGAATTTTAGAAAAAAACAAATACACATTTTTTAAACATAATCTCCTTGCTTTTCAAAATGCTTCGTCTATCTGACGACAAGCTTTTTTTTTTATTTTTTATTTTTTAAATGTTTTAGGCTGCAATCAATGTAAGCCGTAGCATCAATTTTCCAGCTGATGACTTTTTAACATTTTCTCGATCGGACATTTCCGTTCCATACTCTGCCATTTACTCTGGGGCTCGCAGTAATGAATCCATGTTTTCAATCTTTTTTCATTCTGCACATGAAGTCGTTTAAAATGAAGGTCACTGCATGCTGCTCTTGTGTAAATCACAAATGAGGAATCCATTGTTGCTCGCACCGCAGTTACAACTGAACTGATGTAACACTTTCACACCTGAACAGCAGTGACCGCGGAGACAGTAGCCTTGGGTGGAAAGCGCTGATTAAACAGTGTGGCCAACAGGAGTTTTAATATAACTGGAGTGCGGATCATTTTTAAAGTCACTTAAACATAAGTCTTAATTCCAGCCTCCAGCAGGGGACACTGTGAACCAACATCTTCCTCATGTACATACAGTAAAACCTCTTTGCTGGATTATTAGTTAGATCAAACAGCAGCGTTTTAGGATCACTGGTGCCACTAATGTTTGCGTACGATAGATTTCCAACTATCAGAAAAAAAAATCTGAGTGTTTAAACACAAGTTTCAGTTGAGGCATTTGTTTATAGTGGTTTTAAAGTGACTGTAAAAGTGGCTCAGCTGTAAATGTATAGTCCTTGTGAACCTCGCCACATTTTAACACATCTGGTATTCATAAATACCAGTACTTCACACGTTTATGTATATACAATCAGATGGGCTTTTTTTGTTTGTTTTATGTTTTTGTGGTCAGGTCTACTCTTCCATATGTTTATATGATGAAATAGTACTGGAATAACCACAGACATTTATATGGAGTTTTCCCCTTAAGAAACTCCTCACCATCACTGCACAATCATACATGAGCCAAGTGATGTGCAATCGCTGAGCTGTTACTCATATCCCATTACGGTCTTTGTGCCAAATAAGAACATTAGGAGCAAGGAAGGAGTGGTTTAGATCTAGTTTTAAAGTAAATAATTGGAATTAAACAATTTAATAAAAAGAATTATATGTATGGGCTATGAAAAAAAAAATGATTGGGGAAAGTGTAGAGGGTGTATTGGAAAGAGACACTGATCTAGCCCAAATTCACATCAGATATACATACAGAGCGTATTAGTAATGCATTTGACCCGGTGTGCAAGAATAATAATCCGTTTGCAAGATTTTACAGATTTTGGGAAATATTTGTGCCAGATCAGGTTACTGTCTATACCACCTTGTCCTGTATACAGGGTCACAGGGGTCGTGGAACCTATCCCAGGAGACTTGGGGCATGAGGCAGGTTACACCCTGAACAGGGTGCCAATCTATCACAGGGCGCACACACACACTAAATGCAATTTGGGAAAGCCAATTAGCTTAGAAATGTCTTTGAACTGTCGAAGGAAACCGGAGCCCCTGGAGGAAACCCAAGCAAACTCCACACACACACAGACCCGAGGTGGGAATCAAACCCCAAGGCAACAGGACTCACTGGTTACAGATCTACAGATCTTTTATGTTCTTTTTTTAGTAGATACTTAAAAGCTGAGACTAGAAACCCTATACTGAATCACTTTACATCAGATATACAGAATGTATCAGTGCTAGATTTGAAAAAAAAAAAAATAAATCTGTTTGCCAGGTCTATTACAGATTTTGGGAGATGTTTGAGCTAGATCAGGACCAGTATAATCTTCAGTAGTTTTCTTATAAAAAGGTGCATTGCAGATACTCGCTCACTCATCGTCCGTACAGGCTTTATCCTGTATACATGGTTGTGGGGGACCTCGAGCCTATCCTAGGAGTAAAAGGTCTTGGTACACCCTGAACATGGCATACATACATAAACTCACACACTACAGGTAATTTGGGATAGGCCTACTAATGTCTTTGGACTGTGGGACTCAACCCCACACACACAGGTGTGAAGCGGGAATCGAACCTGGACCCTGAAGGCGACAGGTCTTTGTTTTGATTGAGTCTGTAAAAAAAAAAATGTTTTAGACGAATCTTTGCTTTGTTTCTTTCAATGCTTCAGTCACTTGGTATTGACAGCAGTGACAACAGAGCCGTATTTGCATAGGGCTGTGTGCCTCTCCATATAGGCGTGTTACTTTTCGTTTGTTCATTTCGGTTACAGGAAAGGAGAGGAGAGGAAAGGAGAGGGGGGTCACTGACATCCTGCCAAGCAGTTTGGGGAAAAGCACGAAACCAGAGCCTTTAACTACAGTACGGAGGAATCGAGGCAGATCTTCAGGCGCACAGCCAGAGCGAACGACGGATCACACGGACTCGATCCGCACCAGGATGTGTTCGATCTGAAACGACCGACTGCTGTCGTCATCATTCATTACTATCAGGAGTATTATTAGTGGTAACTGTTGCCATCATGAATCCGGCTGAGCAGACGGTCACGTGGCTCATCGCGCTCGGGGTGCTGGAGTCGCCGAAAAAGCGCGTGTCGGATCCCGAGAGCTTTCTACAGATCTCCCTGAGGGACGGCGTGGTGCTGTGCAGGCTGCTCGAGCGCCTGCGTCCCGGGTCGCTTCTCACGGTAAAAAAACAAACAAACAAGCAAACAAACTGCTCTTCTTACGCTCGCGCATCCTGCACGCGGTTCAGAACTAACTAAAAAAAAAAAAAAAAAAAGCTGCTGGTTTCTTTTGGATCGAGCGCGCGAGCTCTTTTGTATTGCGCGAGTGAGCGCACGCGCGCGCGCGCGCAGCTGGGCTCGTTGGCTTGATAGTCTGACCCGCGTGCGCGTATATACCAGCGTTTACGGCTTTACAAGACTATAATGTAGACTATGTGTTAGTTATACCGTATATCCACTCGCTGAGCACTTTAAAACGCACACAATGTTTAGGCAAATAATGAGGGGAAAAAAATCAGCAGTTGTATTCATGATATTTGACAAGTATAATAAAACAAGTCGAAGCATAATGATCATACTGCTTCAAGCTGACTAACTCAAATAACCACTCTTTACAGCTGTGCCGAGCAGAAAATAACCTCTGAACCTTGAGCCAGATGTGCTAAACCAGCACAAGAGCACATCTGGGTACGCTCAGGAATCTTCCTGGTACACTCACTCCGCGTCGACATCTATACTGCTTTATCCGGTATACAGGGTCGTTAGGGCCTGAACGCCATGGTGGCTTAGTGGTTAGCACTGTTGCCTTGCACTTCCAGGTCATGGGTTCGATTCCCATTGAATTTGTTGATTTGTTGGGTCTGTGTGTGTAGAGTTTGTATGTTCTCACTGTGCTTTGTGGATTTTCTCTCACAGTCCAAAGGCATGCAGATTAGGCTAATTGCCAGTTCCAAATTGTCCATAGTGTGTGAATCCATGGGTGGATGTTGACCGGAGGGTGGTCGTACAAATAAATACTATGGTCTTCATTGGCCTCCATGATTCCTAATTGGACTACAGGGGTCCCTAGGCGGATGGGGGCCTGAAGCCTACGCCAGGAGACTTAGGACGTGAAGTGCCAATCAATCGCAGGGCACACACACACACACATATATATATATAGGCCTGTTCCATGAGTTTATTTTTTTAAATAATTCTGTTGAAGCATGGTTGAAAAGCAATGTCTGACTTTCATTGGTTAACATTCATAGATTTTTTTTTAATTATTACTTTTGTCCGATTAAAGTTATTTATGTGACCTTTGTGAGTTTTTCTTTCATTTACTGGAGGGTACCAACAATTTTGTCCACGTGTGTAAGTTACATATATGTTTAATGTTGGTCCTTTAGCTGCTCCTGTCGAGGGGCCATACAAAAAAAAATTAGTCCAGCAATCATTTCACTGTAAGAGATCTATAAGCCAATTAAGCATCTATAAGCCAAATGATACGAAAGCTTTGTCAGATCTTCTAATGATTCAATTCAATTCAGTTCTAATGATTTTCTTCGAATCTTTATATACCAGCAAAGTCATGTTGCTTTTAAGTTTAATTAGCATTTTCTTGTGTGAAACAAACTACTGATATTATTGGTTATTTTATACGTCCAAATTATATACTGACAAGAACATGCTGGTTTCCTGTTACAATAAAATGACTTCAACTAAAGAGGTTCATTAAAGATCATATTGCCCTGACACACCTCTATCTAGTTATCGTAAACGTTAAAGATTAATCTAAGATGTTCATGATTTTGTCTGTTGACCTGCGACAGGATCTCTCCTCGTGCTTTAAAGTCTTCTGGGATAGGTTCCCCTGTATACAGGATAAAGCGGTATAAATCAGTGATGAGTGAGTGAGAGTATTTTACTCTTTGTTCAAACATTCAGATGATATACAGTATCTATTTCATTTAATCTGATTCTTTGAGGAATTAATGTAAACCGAATACATCTTTAATGGCATACTTTTCACTATTTTTTAAGTGTGTCAACGTGTTATATATATTAAATAAAACATTCAAAACCACACACAGAAGAGTATTAAAACTTGTAAACATGTAATAACAGGTTTATTTTTAAACGTCTCGCGCTGACTGCTGCATCGGTTTGTAAACACTCCTACGCTCGCTGCGTGTCGCCGTCATTTTGCGTCACTTCCGCTTCTCGAACACCTACTCGTTGGCTAGGTAGCGTTCTGCAGCTGCGGTGGCGATGTGAATAAGAGTCGCTTGTTCGTGCTGTATGGTCTTGACCGAGTGTGTTTCCTGGTGTATCCGAGACTTTCAGCCATTTCCCCTCTCATGCTCGCAGGTTTTCCAGGAACCGAAGACTGACTCCGAGTGCTTGAGCAACATCAGGGAGTTTCTCCGAGCCTGCGCTTCATACCGAGTGGAGGTGAGCAGCCTGCTGGTGCCTTGTTTATGTTTACTGTTTATTTGCTGTTTGTTTTTCGTATATCCCTAAACACAGCTCTGTTTAAGCTTGTAGCGTGTAATGCAGATCGGGTAAGACAGCCTGGCGCAAATTGGGAAGCTGGGAATCACATGAAGAGCTAATCCTCTCTAAACCGCAGTGCACGCTGGGACTTGTACTTCTCCTGCTTAGGTGTTGAGAGGGAAAAAAAAAAAATAAAACAATGGATTGACATTCAGGCTGCAATAAATCAGCTTGACTGCATGGAGCAGGACTGAATCGCTTATTGCGAAATATTATAGACAGCTTTGAGCCGCCTCCCAGAAATAATGCAATCTCTAGAAGTTTCCTGATTTGATTTGATTTTGATTGAGTGGCAAAAATAAATCATTATTGATCATCTTCATTTCTGATTCCTGTACCTCACAGGTTCCCTTTTAGTCTTTACCAGCTCCGAACACACCTGATTTATCTGTAACAGCCTTTTCTGAATGGAAGTGGGTGTGATGCATTGATGCATGCAGGAGGCATAGTGGTTAGCATCGTGGTCTCGTGCCTTCAGGGTTAAGGGTTCGATTCCCACCTTCAGGGTTTAGAATTCGATTCCCACCATGGGTTTAATTCTCACCTTCAGAGTTGAGGGTTCGATTCCTACCATGGATTCAATTCCCACCTACAGCGTTGAGGGTTCAATTCCTACCTTCAGGGTTGACAGTTCGATTCCCATCATGGGTTCAATTCCCACCTTCAGGGTTGAGGGTTCGATTCCCACCATGGGTTCAGTTCCCACTTACAGCGTTGAGGGTTCGATGCCCACCATGCGTTCAATTCCCACATACAGGGTTGAGGGTTCAATTCCCACCTTCAGGGTTGAGGGTTTGATTCCCAACATGAGTTCAATTCCCACATACAGGGTTGAGGGTTCAATTCCCACCATGGCTTCAAGTCCCACCTTCAGGGTTGATGGTTCAATTCCCACTTTCAGGGTTGAGGGTTTGATTCCCACCATGGGTTCAATTTCCACCTTCAGGGTTAAGGGTTCGATTCTCACCATGGGTCTGTGTGTGTGAAGTTTGCATGTTCTCCCTGTGCTTGGTGTGTTTCCTCCAGGTACTCCGATTTCCTCCCACAGTGTTAGTTGGCGTTCCCAAAATTGCTTGTAGTGTGTGTGTGTGTGTGTGCGCGCCCTGTGATGGATTTGCACCCTGTCGAAGGTGTACCCCGCCTCATGCCCTAAGTCTTCTGGGATAGGCTCCAGGCCCCCTCGTGACCCTAAATACAGGGCGAAGCGGTATAGATGATGAGTGAGTGAGTGAGTGAGTGACTGTGTGTTTGTGTGTGTGCCCCCTGTAATGGATTGGCACCCTGTCTAGGGTGTACCCCGCCAAGTCTCCTGGGATAGGCTCCAGGCTCCCCACGACCATGTACATAAATGAATCTCGTTACATAATCGTGTACTCAGAGAGCCAACCCTTACATATGAAATTTGTCTTTTATCTTAGAATGATGGAGGGAAAAAAATTCAGTGATGTTTTGCAGTTCTTTTCGTTGGTGATTCATCTAGCACCATACTGACCCCAAAATTATAATTTTTTAAATCAAAATTTAATTTATATATCTTTGCATTTGATATGGTGAAATGTTCCAGTTACTCTACAGGCATCTTACAGGCGGTGCGCTCTAAACCTTTCACACATTGGCAGGCAGCACAGCATCCTGTGTGGTAGGAGGGATTTTTTGTTAAGTTTGTTTATAAATGTCACCAAATCTTAAAAAGTAATATTGAGTCAGGATATTAATAAAATCGTGACACTTACAGAATCAATACAGATCGAATCATCACCTACTGTAGGCATCATGATAATATCTTATTGAGTGGTTCCCGGTGATTCCCAGCCCTTTTTAAAAAATGTTTTTTTTTTTTTTTAGTTATTTGGTGACTCAATGTATTTAACAACTTTGCTGATTGAATAAAAAAATGTAAAAAGATTGCCTGTGCATGGTAGGGACATACAGTACTACTTGGAGGCACTAGAGTAACATATGATGTCAGAACGCGCGTTTTACATTTTTCCTTTCTGCCCACCCTGATGTCGACTGCCCCGCCAGTTCTTCTCAGCTACACATTGTTTCTGCATCAAAAGCTGGTTTTATCTGTAGCTCTGGCTCATGGTCAGCCTCGAGACAAACCCTCCATTGTTGTGAGAGGGACTGTGTGTCTGAATGAGCCTGTCTTGCAGTTCATTAATGGCTTTCAGGGACAGGCACACTCCAGCGCAGCGAGTGGCTCTCCAGAGAATAAGAAAGCGAGGAAACCCGAAAAAAGCAAAACAGTTTCCTCTTTTAGGATAAAAATAAAGGTTAGACAGCGATCGTGCAATCAGTGGTAGCTTAGTGATTTTATTACTGTCTCTACAGTCAGAGTAGTTTACATCACTACTGAATATAATAAACACAATGTAGTCTTAACTGCTGTCTGTGAAGTTCATTGTGTATTGAACTTAAAGCACAAAGCTGTTGAATTTTCCAGTCTGATTGATCAGCAGCTCTGACAGTCACAGGTTTATATCGGTCGTCTCTTCGTTTCTGTTATCTGAAAGAAAAACACCTGGTGCAGGAATTTATGTAGCAGATGCTCTACATAATTTAAGCAGTGCAAAAATGCGTGTTTTTATTTAGGAAGGAAGCAATGCGCCGACAAGCACTTTATTTTTTTGATCTTTTACTGAAAAAGACGTTGCAGTTTATCACATACTGTATGGCGACCTGCTTGTTTTCCTCTACTTTTTTTTTTTTGCCACTCGCAAGTCAGCTCTCGCCGTCACATGACACCAGCTAGTTGGGAAAAGGGAAGGGAATTGCATTGTGTGAGACGTGGTAAAGCCAAACGATTGCATCTTTTCTGCGGCCCGTGCTGCCTCACAGAGCAGAGTAAGACACAGCGAGGAAACGCCGTCTGCCGTGTTCCGGATACGTGAGCTCATCTGCACTGATGATGGTCGACTAGGGTTGCTCAGATTGACAGTTTTGCTCATCAGGTAGCATCTTTTGATGATAATGAGAAACTTTCCTGTTGTACGACTCAGGACCCTTAGTTTGCTCTTCATATTAGCTTTGAGGGAGAAATAGAAAGCTTATGCGGGAACGACTACATACTGCTTTTAGAAGGCAGAAAATGTTCACAGGAAATGTTCACCCGGCACTTTAGACATAACTATAGATAGTTACAAAAAAAAAAAACAGTTAAAAGTACATAAGTTGCATACACAAACAAAAAACGTTTCTTCTTTTTTTTCTTCAAAGTTGGGCAGAGTTTACACAAGCTAGTTAGATTTTTTCCCCCCAATTGTGATGTCAGAGGAAAAGCCCCTACCCCGGCTTGTTGGTCAGGGCTGCTGTTCTCTGGAGGGGTGTGGCTACAGTACTGTGCAAAAGTCTTAGTCGCCATATTATCTGTAGTACAAATTTTGTTATACAAGTTTATTATGTGTGCATTATTATGTACAAGACCATTCCCTACAAAGTTACACTAAAATTAATGAATAAATAACATTACAGAAGAATATTTGCATGCCTTTAAAGAAAGTGACGTATTACATGACAGACCAGTTTTCAGATGGAAAAAATTTAATCAGTAATGTCGACTCCTGGGTTTTGTATGAAAGTAGAAAGGAGCGAGTGTGACCAAAAGAACTCGTATTCTCCAGCATGCTCAGTAAAACCTAACAGCTGTTTTACTTAGAATGCTGCACACATCTGTATCGAACCATTGCCAAACATTATTGCATATAACTTTTGTTTGGATTTTCCCAAAACTTTTGCACATAACTGTTTGCATTTGGAAGAGTAGTAAAATTTTACATATAAAAAAAAAAATAATTAGGTGTGACTGTTCAACCACAGCTATTATATATACACACTTTGGGGACTTGTGTTAAGAAATAGGTAAATATGAATAATAAAAATTACTGTGCAGTTATCCAAAAGAAAAATCACCTTTGGGTTGTCTCTGTTGAGACGTGATTGTTTTTCTATAACAACGTTCCATGCCATGCTTTATTTCTTATCAGTCATCAAGTATGAATTATGCTGTGATTAAAGTTTTACAAAATGTAACTTCTTACCTTGGTAGCAAAATAGTTTTGGTTTTGGACACAGTTTGTGCTTTTAGCAGTTTGAATCCTACAATCCAGAATCTCATTTAAATTAGTGATGCAATCATATACTAAAAATCATATACTGATGCAATCATATACTTTTTTAGAAGGGTCAAATTATTGGGCTGCATCAATCAAAGAAAACAACTAAGGAGATCTGAACTTGTGGGAACTGGGTTAAGAACGCTTAAAAACATGGATGGATAAAAAACTGTAAAAAAAAAAAAGGTAAAAACATATCTGTTTAATAGTCACAGTAAGAACATTTCCATACACACACAATGTGAGATGAGGTGGGACTAAACAGCCGTGTGTAGATAAGAAAACCACTTTCATATTGAGATGAATCAGAAAAAAGACTTCAATATTCTTTCACTATTTATATATATTGAAACTGGAATTCCGTATCAGTATGTTGTATGAATTTGAACCGTATTTATACCCTAATATTGTAATACTATGACGTGATAATTTCTTTTCAAACAGTGAAGCGGATTAAAGTAAATCTTGGAGTGTTTTTTTTTTTTTGAGCCGATTCCCCTCTGCTCCATTTTAGACCCACAAATGAAAGACCCGAGAGAAACAATAGGTTACAAGATCCACCGATTATCTTTCTTTTTTTCTTCCGTATTATCTCAAAGACTGATTATCTTTTCCTGATAATGTTCCGGGTTAAGGCTCATTCCTGATTGTAGCAGAGCTTTGCAAAAAATCTGTCATCGGCATACCTCGGCACCTCCCAGTGTAGTTTTAGCGACTCTGTCAATCATCCCTAATTGCTTTGGATCTAAACAGAGCACAGCTGCCAGGGGGGTTGAAACTCAACGTCGGCTCATCCGGCTACAAAACCCGGACTTTGCAGATTCAGACTGAAACGCAGTAATGAAAGAAAAATGCCACGGAGAAGAAAAAAAAAACAGCAAATGAAATCGGCAAGCAGCGATTAGCGGGGCCATGCACTTAAAGTGGACCGGTTTTACAGGATTTCGATGTTAATCGCAGAAATCATGGTTCAGTACCTACCTCGGTTTTGAAATACATTTTTTTTTTTTGTATAATGAATGTGTTTGGGTCTTGTTGGTGAAACGGAATGTTTATTTTTAAGAAACGCATCCAACCTCAAATCCGCGGCCCAGAAACGGGCGTGAGTCGGGCTTATCAGGCCAGCGTGAGGTCTCTGAAGAACCGCAGGAGCAATAGGGAGTCTGGAGTCTTAACCAGACAGATATGAATACACACATTCTTAAACTAGTGCACATGGGGAGCTGAAAATGCTCACGTCTGTGTGCGTCACAAGCAAGGGAATGTGTGAGGGAGATTAATAATAAGAAAGCATATGTTATCAGAGCTCGTTGTTTTCTTTTTCAGCTCTAGTCGTCAGAGGTGTTCCAGCACCTAATACTGTGCTGACGAGTGTGATTGTGTGAGAGATTCATGGCAGACTCTCTGAGACATTTCGCATGCTGTTGTTGTTGTGTTTGTATAAGCTATTCTAAGCATCGTTACAAAGTGCTAACGTACGCTTTAGCGGTAGCGTTTATGATTTTTCATCACCTGCAGCGGTGGTAAAAGAGTCACCGGAAAGTAGCGCTCTTCTGCTTTCTCAGATGAATAGCTATTAGAAACACAAACACTAGTAACGTTTTAACCAGGTGGAAAAGAGGAAGTGTGTGTGTGGAGTTTGCATGTTCTCTCTCTCACAGACATTTGGTTTAGGATGATTGGCGTTTGCAAATTGCCTGTAGTGTATGGTTGGTTGTTTGAGTGTGTGGGTGTTTTGTCATGGGTTGGCACCCCATCCAGGGTGCGCCATTCATGTGTTTTCCCTGGGATAGGCTTCAGACCCTGCCCCCGCGACCCTACACAGGATATACAGCTTATCATCAATATCATCATCATCATCATCATCAGATCATCACTGATCCTTGGCTGTTGCCTAAATCTTAATACTACACAATTCTAGTTTTATTATAAAAAGCCTAATTATGATTAAGTCGCACGCAGTGTTGAGAAAAGGTATTTGCCCCGCTTTCTGATTTTTCTGTTCTTTCTTTTTTTGTTCCATTTTTGTCACCCTTGATGTGATGTGATTTGTCGCAAATGATCGAGATCATGAAACTTTAAATAAAATAATAAAAATGGCGTTAGAAAAGAACGAATGAAGATGAATTAAAAACCATTTAGCCAGTTACCACAAACGCTTGGTTGAAAATGTGGTTGTGATACACTGCCTGTTTTCCAAAGGAACATTTTTAAAAGGGTGAAATTATTGGGCTGAATCAAGCTTACTAGAACTGGACTCAACACATTCTCAAAACCTGGAAGGATGGTCCTGAACCATTAACTCATGAATGGACACTTAAGACTTAAACACTTTCATGGTAAACAAAATCAAATGTAAACCCTTATAATTATATACTTTTATACTTGCGGTGGTAGCCAACGGAGCTACTACATACAACAGACCTTTAACACAATATTTCTATTTATTTAATATTTCTATCCAGAAATTCAACCTACAAACCCTATCTAGCCTCATGTGAGGAGTAAAGCGAAAAAAAAAAAATTCTTGTGTGTATAAACATAAAAACCAGAGGATTTTAGCCATTTTTTCTTTTTGCATTAGTCTGTTTTAATAAATGTATATGGAGTCAGGATTGTGCAATATAGAGTTATCTTTAGACATATCTTTTTTTTTTTTTTCTTTCTTTCTTTCTTTTTTTCAGCACAACCTTGGGGAATCCGATGAACTGAATTTTAAAAAGTGTCGGCAAGTATACTGTACACTGTAGTGAAAGTAAGAGCATTTCCATACGAGGTGAGAACTCGCAGGATTGGAACTAAGCTGGTGGTACGGCCTTAAAAAGCACTCGTTAGTAAAACTCATCAGAAAAAAGCCTTCAGTTTGCCAGGCTGCATAAAGGTTGGATGTCGGTCCAATGGATAAAGGTCAAGTCGTCTGATGAGTCCAGATTGACCCTGTTCCTGAGTGATGTGTGTGTCAGGGTGAGAAGTGCCCACTGTACAAGTGTTATGATCTGGGGTTGCAGTGATGTGAAAGAATCATTGCTAGTTGATGCACAATATTTCACTTTGTGAAGTCATAAAATAAGCTTCGCAGTTGTACAATTGTGAGAGCTGATAAGCCGCTGATTATTAATGAATTACCGGGGTGAGTCAAAAATAACCGGGGAGACGGTAGACTTGAGCGTAAAGCGCTGATAAGACCGATAAAGCCAACAGACGTTTTAATTTAACTAGACAGCGATAATTTTTGACTCACCCTTGTGTATCAGTCTGGTACTGCATGCGTGAGACAGATTGAGATTTTTGGTTTTTAATTTAACAGGCTCTGTTAAACTGTTAAGTAAATAACTGAGAGCAGTGACCTCGTGAGGTACTGAATCACTCGTGTCTCTCTGGGAGCAGTGTAAGCTGTTTTGCTAGTAGGTCATCATCCAGTTACTTTAAAAAGGGAAATTAAAATGTATGGCGATATAAAGATATAATGAAAAAAAGCGATGAGGAGAAAGGTGTAGAGCAGGTCGTAGGTCACTTACTAAAGAGATTACTAATCTAAGTCATCTTTAGATTGATCTAAAGATCTAAATCTTTTGTCACATACTTGATTTTTTAGTCTTGTCTTGTCTTAGCTGGGTGAAGTGAATTTGGGTGTGTGTTTTAGTGTGTTGCTGATTTATTCATTTACATTTTTTTTTTTTTTGTAGACATTCGAGGCTGATGATCTGTTTCACGGTCAAAACTTCACCAAGGTGCTGAATTCCTTGGTTGCTCTCAACAAGGCAACAGAAGGTAAGGTGTGTGTGTGTGTGTGTGTGTGTGTGTGTGTTTTTGTCTGTGCATGCAGAGGTGAGCCATAGAGTCCAGGCACTTGAAATTGTTTAACTAATAAATTGGACTAGTCACGTATTTCCCCCTCGAGCGTGTTTGCTGTGATGTTGCTGTAAGTCTGTTGAGTCTTTCTGCAAACAGCTGTACCATGTGCTTGTGTGTGTCACTGTAACATGAGCTGGATGTTCCTCTGGATTTATAGCTACTGGATCTGGCAGCGACTCCATATGTGCTCAACGCTCCTCTCTGCGAATCAAGTCCTTTGACTCCCTGAACTGTCAGCCTCCACGGAGGAGATCATCCAAACGAGTGCACAGCCAGTATTGCAGTCTGGTGAGGGCTAAAACTTTTAATAGCCAAAAGAAAGCAAAACCAGAGTGTGTTGAGTACTTTAATTAAAGGTAGTAACAGGTAATATATATATATATATATATAAAGAAGAAGAAAAAAAAAGCTATTAAAAAAACTAATACTAGGTTAAAAATGGTTTATACCAGGTTAGAAAAAAAAATATTATTATTAAAACTAGTACAAGGTTTACAAATACTGTACTTGATGTTGTTGTTGTTATCATGTTAAAAATGTATATTACCGAAACTAGTACTAGGTTTTAAAAAAATCCTGTTATTAAAACTAGAACATGGTTTACGAATACTGTACTTGTACTCTAAAAAACTAGTAGTAGTAGTTGTTAATAATATTATTATTATTATTATTATTATTATTAACAACAACAACCTAGTACTAGTTTCAGTAATATACATTTTTAACATATTATTATTATTATTATTATTATTATTATTATGTTAATTTATATTACTCAAACTAGTACTAAGTTTAAAAAGATCTTGTCATTAAAACTAGTATTGGGTTAAAAGAAAACATTAAAGCTAGTACCAGGTGGTATTATTATTATTATTATTATTTCTTAAACTAGACTAGTACTAGGAAAAAAAAAACCTAAAGCTAGTACCAGGTATTATTAAAGCAGCTAATACCAGGCACAAAAACATTACACAAAATTATGACTCCAACTGAAACTGAAGTTTTCTGAAACTGGTACCCGGGGAAAAGAAATTAACTAGAGCTAGTGCCATATAAAATACTACTACTAAACCCAGTACCAGGTGAAAGCAATAGTAGTACTAAAGCTAGTGGCAGTTGTTTTTTATTTTAATATAGCCGTTTCTAACTCTGTCTGAACAACGCAATGTTTTTTCTGTTCTCTCTCTCTCTCTCTCTCACTTATCAGGACATGTCTGAGAACAGTTCAGCTCAGCCGTTGGTGAAGGCTCGGTTTAATTTCCAGCAGACGAATGAGGACGAATTAAGTTTCAACAAGGGTGACATCATCCAGGTGACTCGGCAGGAGGATGGGGGCTGGTGGGAAGGCACGCTTAATGGCAAGAGCGGTTGGTTTCCTAGCAACTACGTCAAAGAGATCAAAGGAAGTGGTAAGTTTTTTGATCCTTTCAATCGAAATGTGAATCCAAATAGAGTCTATTTTTCTTTTGAAGTTCTCATGTAGGTCATGAGATAAAACCTGTTACGGATTTTTTTTAAATCAGAAAAAATCTTGAATTCATGAACAAAAATAATGTTTACTATTCACATCATTACAGTATTATTCGACCACACGTGAGGAATGGAAATGAAGGGAAATATTTATAATACAATCGTCCTAGAAATGTGTCTTTGTACAGCCTTGTCTATGCAAAGGAAAAGATTCAATAATAGGTCATTTTTCCTGCTTATGCCATGATGTTTTGTGCATTGCAGAGCTATAAAGTATTTTTTATAGAGCTTTTATTTATTTATTTATTTATTTATTTGAGTAACAGCAAGAAATATGAGAACCACTGATGTAATGCACTCGACAGAGAAAACGTAATCATGGATAATGGATTGAAATGCATTTTAATCTGATGATTAGTTATGACTAACTGTGATACTGTAGCATCAGAACAAGGAGGCATGCCAGAAAGCCCCAACTCATCAGTAGCATTGTAGCCTAGTCGCATTGAGGATGTTCACCAAGCACAGGGAAACATCCGAACTCCACACACAGACCCGAGACGAGGTATTAAAGTACACGTCCGAGTTAAAACACTTTGATTTTGACCATTGTTTTTAAACTCTAGGCTATAAATATATGTCGATTTCCAAAGCTGTAACCTGACAGTCCTTGTTAAAATCATCAATACATCGTTTACCAGCTTGCCAGCAGATTTATAACTTTATCCACTTTATATCATGTCAGAGACTCAAATCCAGCCTTGTGATGTGAACAAAATATCACCGGGTGTTTTACAACCCCATCCGGTTTGGTGTTTTCGAGTCAAGCATCATAAAGTTTCTTATGAGCATCGTGTGGGCTATGAAAAGGACGATTAACCTTTTACATAGATTTAAGCTTGTGTGCTAGTGGAGAGGCTATAAGACACTGGATTGCAACGTTGGTCCCTGATTCTCTTCTTAAAATGCTTTTATCGCTAAAGCAACATGTCCAAAGTCACTACTTTAAATGAAAGCAATGAACAAAAGCTTGTGGAGAATCGACCGGCTGCTAGCGTTGAGTTATTATTAGCCAGATGATTTATTTTTTTTGGGTGAGGTTTTCCTGTGCATGTTCCTCTGTTGTGGCCCGTGTGTCATTGTCTGCTTCACCTTCTGCTCAGTTTGGAGTATATTTTATATATATATATAGACACACACACCCAGCGCCCCATATGCCTCTATGGTTTCAAATCACCGAGTAGTGCAGATGAATGGGGTTCCTATAGGATGACATCACAGCACAAACTAACGTCCCGATCAGGAAGGAAACGGTGTCTTCGGACAAAGACAGGAAGTGCCGCAGGCACCAAGTGCTGTTTCCCTTCAGCTCAGACCGCAGCGTCTGATCACTCAGCTGCCCTCTCTGTGCTCCAGGGCTGGGTACTGCTCCAAATGAATAAGTTCATGTTCATTGCTGATGATTATTAATTTTGAACTAAGTTTACAGTACCAAAAAATTAACTAGTTCATGTTTATTTCTTTATAATTTTTTTTTTTTCCAAAAGAGCACATTTTTTTATTCGGCTCACAGAATATAAGTGCTGATATAAACCAAATGAACAAAAACACACACTTGCATTTCTTACAACTTGCTTGTTCTTTTTCATCCTTCTGTTTATTTTTTTTCCTCCCTCAGTTTGCTTCTTTCTCACATTGTCTTTGTTTTTCTTGTTCTTTTTATCCCTTTTTTCCTTCCACGGTCCATCATTTTGTTTATTTTTTCATGCATTTATTTCTCTTTTATTTCTTCGATTGATTTTTCTTTATTTTTCTTGGTTTGTGGTTTTCTCTTCTTTCTTTCTTTCACCCATCCATCCTTTTCTTTGAAGTTCTTTCTTTTTTCGTAAATATTGTTACTTTTTCTTTTGTTCTATCTTTTTTTTCCCTTTATATTCTGTTGTTTTCTCTCCTACCGTCTGTATTTTCTGTGAACACAGACGCTATAGTATGTTGGTCTTGGTGTCCTCCACAGCCACGTTTCTCTCTCATCTTCACACGTGAAGTGTGTGATACTGCACCCCACAGAGCCTGAGATATATACACACACGCACACATACTTTTTTCCTTGGTATTCTTCACACTGAGCTGAAAGAGACACACCTGTACGGGGAAATGATCTGCCCCAAGGCTTAACGTTTTATCTCCTTCACCTCGGCCTGCGGTTCAGCTCGAACACAAACGAAATGTCTCCACATGTTGCATGGACCGTGAGATTTATTTTCTCTCTCTCTCTTTCTCTTTTACTTTGCAGACAAGCCCATCTCTCCCAAGCCTGGGACACTGAAGAGTCCCAAAGTGTTCGAGGCCAGCGCTGCTACTAAAACCTACTACAACCTGGTACGAGTCACGGAACACTAATGCTGAGAGATCTGATCGTTCTTATAACTGAGGAGCTCTCTCTCTCTCTCTCTCTCTCTCTCTCTCTCTCTCTCTCTCTCTCTCTCTCTCACACACACACACACACACTCAAACACATCCACATACAAAGCACACACACCCACACACACTGTACAAAGCACACACACCCACACACACTGTACAAAGCACACAGGTGCACACTGTTGTCTTCTTTTTCTCTTTTCATATATTTCTTACTTTTTTACTTTCTCATTCTAAGTCTAAAATCGTTCTTTTTGGTCTTTCTGTCTTTCTTCCTGTCTTTTGTGCTGTTTTTCTGTCTTTCTTTTTGTCCTTATTCCTTTGTCTTTCTTTCTTCCTTCCTTTCTTTCTTTGTAGACATAAATAATGCCGTGCACATGGTTGTGGCTTTGATTAGATTCGAAATCTGGGGTTAAGTTGTTTCATTGTCGTCATTTTGAGACCTGTCTGTCTGTCTCTGTCTGTCTGTCTCTGTCTGTCTGTCTGTCTCTGTCTGTCTGTCTGTCTGTCTGTCTGTCTGTCTGTCTGTCTGTCTGTCTGAGTTCACGACCTCTTTCATCTCCCACTGTTTAACCATTAGAGCGTCAGGTCATAGTGATGTTTGCGTGTCTGTGAGTAAGTTTAAGTGCTCTGAGTGGTGTGTTACAGTGTGCCTGTGTGTGTATATGTGTGCGTGTGTATATGTGTGTGTGTCTGAGTGTGGAGTTGTAATGTAGGTCATTGTTTCCTTCTCACTGGTCTCAGTGACAGCTGGGCGTGAAGCCCTTAGCCCTTTTTGTGTGTGTATGTGTGTGTATGTGTGTGTGTGTGAGAGAGAGTCAGGTCCTGTTTCATGGTTAGAGTTCAGAGGTTTAAGTAAATTTGATTTCGTCTCGTTTGTGTGCTGTTGCACGGAGTGACGTGGAATTAAATTTATGTCAAGATGTCAAACCGAGACGTTAATGGTCATAAATATTGGCACCCTCCGAGATAACATTAAACAAAAAGTTGTCCCGCTATTTCTCTATGAATATCAAATAGTACCTATTTTCATTAAGTATCATGTTAGTATTTGAAATCTTACAGAAATTTCCTTCCTTAAATTCTTTTTTTCCCCCCATTGACTGTTGCCTTTAACGATTTCCTGTTTCTCTTGGTATGAAATGCAAGTTGGACACGTATGGAAGCCCTTGTGTCCCCAAATTTAATAATACTATCCTCTAAACAATAGAGATAGACATTCAACGGATTTAAAAATGCATCGGCTCTAAAACAAGTAAAATAAACGTAAATCACTACGAACGATGGCTTCAAACACGAAAACCCGTGAGTTGAAACGAAGATTGCCTGTAAATGTGTAAACCTGAGAAAATATGTGGGAGGGAGCAGGGTTTGTTTTTGTGGTGAAGTAGGAGTTATGACAAAGAATAAGCATTGAGGAGAATGTCCTGAAGAGGAGAGAGGGGAGGGTGACGAGGTGGAGCACATGCTCACGTCAGACGCCGGTAGAGCTGCATCAGGCTCGTCAGACTGGACAGAAGGACTTGCAATTCTTCCAGGCAAACCGTTCTGGTTCAGTCTTCTTCTAATTGTGCAGTCACAGACTTTAACATGCTCAGTGAGACAGGTAGGGTCTGAGGCGTAGCTCTGGTTTTATTTATTACTGTAGAATGCTGAACTACAAATTGTCTGGAAATGGATTTATAACCTTTTCCAGATACCTCTCTAAGACCATTGCTTATGTCTTTCCCTCTTCGCAGTGTGTTAATAAACACCTGAATGCTCCAGACCAGCAAACTGCCAAATCTATTGCCTTTATTGAGATCTACACATATGCTGGTGCTCAGTTAATCGATGGCTAAGGATTATAAGCACAGGGGCTGCAACTTACTTTCTTAAATCCTCTGGAAGCTACGTTTTGCCCACATGCTTTTTTTTTTCTTCTCTTTATTGGTTTTATTTTTCTTAAATAAATAATATGACTGTGAAAAAGTTGTATGTTGTTTATCTGAGGTTGTATTTGCCTAACACAATCAGATGATTTTTAAAAAAAGGATTAAAAAAAAAAAAATGTAAAAATGGAGCGCTAACTTTTGCACTTGACTATACATCTTTCACATCTTTTCCTTGGTAGACTTTTCCAGAATAAGTCCCCGTCCTGGTGTTTACTCCATAGTAGAGAGAATGAGATTACAGTCTTATGCAAAAGTTTGGGCACCCCTTGATAAGTAACAGATTTTGATGATTTTTAACACATTTTTTTTTATTGTTAACACGGTCTCTCTTGGAAATGAAAACAATGCACAATATTTTCAGCAAACATTGATGCATAGTTACTTCTCATGCCATAAATTAAACAAAAATAAAAAAATAAAAGCATTATTATGGCACTGTGCAAAAGTTTGGGCACCCTACACAATCAGTACTTACTGTAGTAACACCTCCTCTGGCAGATATCACAGCTTGCACACGCTTTTTATAGCCAGCTAAAAGTCTTTCAATTCTTTTATTTGGGATTTCACCCCCCCCCCCCCCCCCCCCCTACAGAATTTTTTTTAAATCAAAATCCAAACCAAATTTATTAAGCTTTTGCATAAGACTGTATGCTGGTAAATGTTTTTCTCAGAAAAATCTCAATATTTCAGAGAGGTTGGGCTTATGATTAATTTTAATAGAACTGTACAGAAGATGCACATTTACATTAAGTGTGAGTGCTTTCTGTAGTCGATATGTCTCGCGTTTGTATCTCAAAGATAAAACCCTTTTTAACCGCCAAGCTGCTATTGCTCTGAAAGCGACACGTCTTCTCCCAGTCTGCTTTGCTCCTGTTGTGGGTTCTTCATTACTGAAGGTGGCTTTCAGACATATTTCCACTCTGGCCTGATTCTGTCATGCCCCTTTCCTTCTTCTCTCTCTCTCTCTCTCTCGGTTATGGTTTAAAACAAAAAAGATGAGTCCTTTCTCTGTGTATTGTAATTGCTTTAGAGATGCAGGTCTTTGTGCGCTCATCTCTTTTTTGCACAGGGCTGTTTAAACCCCACGTGTCGGCGCTGTCAGCTGTCAATGGGAGAGCTTTTATATCTGAAACGTGCGAGCTGTTTTGGAGCAGTGTGTACGTGAGCACAGTTCCACATCCAGGATGCCGGGTTAATTAATCAAATTGCTTGGGCCGCCGGGCCGGCTAATTTTATTTTCTAACCTAAATAAATGAGTTACAGATGCGATCCGATCCCTGCTCTCTCGTTCTCGCTCAGCTCAGTTTTTCAGTTTTGGCCATTTAGTGCTGCGTCTTATTATTTTTTTTAAATACGCAAATCCAACTGAGCCTTCGAGAGTGTGTACAGGGTGGAAGAAATGGCAGCGTTAAAATATAATTACTTCATACAGTTCAGAAAACGGGATACAATTTAATAGCCAAATGTGTTTTTCAGTTAATTTATCAGTTTATTTTTGCTTCATTTCATGGCTGAAATATTCATCAGCCAATATGACATCACTACTGTACTTCCATGTCCCCGCCCATTCCTGGAGATTCCCAGTTTCATAGTATTGCCTGTATATGTGTTTGTGAATGTTTTGTTTGTGTTTGTTTTTCAGGTGATTGAGAACATTATGCAGACAGAAACAGAATACAGCAAAGAGCTCCAAACACTGCTGTCGACGTACTTGAGACTACTGCAGCCCACAGACAGGTAGCTACTCTGGCTAATGGTGACTGATCCACATGCATGACTATATATGCCACCAGTTTCATTCTTTACATAGTTCTTAGTGACTACTAAATACATTTGAAATTCTATTCTAGCTTCTTTTTAGACAGAGTGACCAAACGTTTAATATTAACAGATATCTGCAGGTGTTCCATTGACTTGGTTGCCTTTTAACTATGTAGTTGTTTGTAGTCACCTAGTGGTCAAAGCTGGAACTGCAGTAGGTACTAAAAGAGGTCCATTGGGGCAGGTATCTAATTGCTTTATGAACATTTCTATGAAAGGAGGTGCAGTGTACAGGATGTGTAAACCCAATACTTAAAATCCAGGGTCTTGTTTTAAAGGGCACCTATTATGCAACTTCTTAAGCGCAACTTCTAGTGGGAAAAAAAATGTGAGGAAATATTCTGTGCTTTTTTTTCTTTTGAACAAGCCAATTGGATTGTTTTCTCAAATGTGACCTCATATAAGAAGACACCATTCCCCAGCTTGTTGCTCAGCCCTGCTTTTCTTTAGCGGGCATCGCTCAGCATTAGCTCATTTAAACAGACACTGAAACATGTGAGCAGTGAAATAAAGGATTTTAAGGTGCATTATCTGTGGTGTATGTTACCTTGGAACATTAACACTAGGGACAGGAATCAGCATAAGGACCAGTCACCACCTGATACAATATTATCATGATACCTCGGTGCCACGATTCTATAAGCAACACGGTTTTATAAATATCATGATTCAATATTAAAATTTCCCCCGATTTTGTAACACCTTTTAAAAAAGTTTAACGAGTAATTCAATTTAGCCCATTCCTTATAACATTAGTTTTCTCATTTAAAAATCACGGGCAGCATATAAACAACACAAACTAACATTAAACACAAGAGTTTAACATTTAACGTTCAAGATTTTTGACTAATTTGCACTTGCAGTGTTTTGGCACTTGAGCGGGTTTGAGACTCATTCGCTCACAGAGCAGATGTGGTGCATGATTTTTTCCTAATGTAATACCATAAAATGGCCTTTCTGATGCGGTCATGGCCAATCAAAGAATCGCGGCCAATTCCTGTCACTGGCCAATCGACCAAGTCAACTTTACTAGAAACTTGAACATAGTTTATAAAAATGTGTTTTTGGAGGCAGTGTATGAATTCATGATTTGCCACACGATACAAGAATCGCGATTCATCACTGAATCGATGCATTTTGGGGGGTTATGAGACTAGTTTTAATGAAATAGTAAAATAAGGGACCTTTAAAAGCAGACAATCAGCATTTACTTTAGTAAATTTTATCGCACCAAGGTGAAGTTTAAGTGCAGATTGCCTGTCTGATATACAGAACAATTTATCGCAAAGATGAAGAGAGAAAACGGGATTACGTAGTCGATGTTGTCCATGCAGTAGAAATGCGTGCGTGACATGGTGACTCAGACCTAAAAAGAAAAATAGGAAGAGTTGAAGCTGAGGTGGAACGTTTGATCAAAATATTAGGATCTGTCACGTTATTGAACGCAGTAAACAAAAGTACATCTGAAACTGCTAGATTGTCTTTTTGGCAACTGACCATTATGGTGTTATTCAAAAATGTTATGACATCATAGGGTATCACACTTGACTTATGCTACAGGCTATGATGTCATAACATTTTTGTCAGGTGTGATACTCTTTATCAATTTAATTTTGTCACAGCGCTGTCCGTGGTCATGAGCAGTTTCTCTATGTTGTACTGTATTCTCTAAGAATAAACTGCCATGCAAATCTAGGAATAATCAAATGCAAATACATACACATGCTCACTGCTTCAGTTCAGCATTCAGTGTCATTAGAGGAAGTGCTTTTATTAATTTCATCCCTTAGTATGCCCGTGATCTAACACAAATCCAATGATAAAGCTAACCTTTTGTGCTGTTCCTAGGGACAAATTTAGTAAGCCTTGGACAACAATCCACTGTTTTCTTTTCTCATCTCATTCACTATATCTCTCTGTGTCTTTTTCAGATTGACCGTGACAGATATCGCTCACATTCTGGGCAATCTAGAAGAGATCAGCTCCTTCCAGCAGACACTGGTACAGTCACTAGAGGAATGCACAAAGTAAGGCTAAGCTAACGCGAGCGTGATTGTGCTATTTCCTGTACTAAAGTTAGAAAGGTTTGCCTGAAAAACCTGCTGCAGTGGATTTAAAGAAAGCGTGCTGTGAGATTCTTCTTGTGAGCGTTTGAGGCCATCTACTGGTGGCTTTCAGGATTAAAAAAAAATTCAGTTTTAACATCAATTATGTTTAATAAATAAAATATTTCTTTCACTTAAGTAACTAATATAACCTGTAATTGTAGATATTTCAACTGTTTTTGTAATAGTGAAGATATTGTGTGAGTTAAGGTTATTAGAGGGACTAACTTTAACAAAAAGAAAGAAAAAATCTATTATGCTTCCTCGTTCGCTTATTCTTTATATATTTTATTTGAATATTATACTCTGTTTTCTTTTAGTCATTGAAGTTGAAGCGTAGTTTGATATAGTATTACTATACTTGCTACTGAATGTTTATAATTTCTTCTGGATTAATAAAGTATCTATTTGTCTATCTATGTATTACTGTTAATCAAAAATAAGTGATTAACAGACTCATCTGTTCATGTGTTTTCTCTCTCTCTCGCTCTCTAGATTTCCAGAGAGCCAGCAGAGGATCGGGAGCTTCTTCCTGTCCCTCATGCCCCAGATGAAGAGCCTTTATGTAGCTTACTGCTCCAATCACCCCTCTGCTGTCAGTGTCCTCACACAACACAGGTATATACACACACATGCACACACCAGTGTCTATAGATGTACGGTAATGTGCATAAGTCTTGAACCACCACTAATTCTACATATTAAATTAAATTATGTAGGTTTGATGAAAGAAATGAGAACAAATATTTTATTGCAACAGCCTGCAAGGTGCCTAAAGATAAAATATAAAAATTGGTTGTTTATGTAACAACCTCAGCAGCGACCTCATTTCCCCTCTCGTCTGTTCCAACAACTCAGCATTCAGCATCATCGGTGTACTAATGACCAGCCTGAACATCTGTCGTCATCTGCACCTGTTTCTCACTGGGTCATGTCAATTTAGTTTTTCTGCTTGAATGATTCATAGTTCACTGTGTAGTAACCTACAGTAGTAATCATCAGTGTACAGTAAGTACAGTCGTGGCCAAAAGTTTTGAGAATTACATAAATATTGTAAATTGGAAAAGTTGCTGCTTAAGTTTTTATAATAGCAATTTGCATATACTCCAGAATGTTATGAAGAGTGATCAGATGAATCGCATAGTCCTTCTTTGCCATGAAAATGAACTTAATCCCAAAAAAAACTTTCCACTGCATTTCAATGCTGTCATTAAAGGACCTGCTGAGATCATTTCAGTAATCGTCTTGTTAACTCAGGTGAGAATGTTGACGAGCACAAGGCTGGAGATCATTATGTCAGGCTGATTGGGTTAGAATGGCAGACTTGACATGTTAAAAGGAGGGTGATGCTTGAAATCATTGTTCTTTCATTGTTAACCATGGTGACCTGCAAAGAAACGCGTGCAGCCATCATTGCGTTGCATAAAAATGGCTTCACAGGCAAGGATATTGTGGCTACTAAGATTGCACCTAAATAAACAATTTATAGGATCTTCAAGGAAAGAGGTTCAATTCTTATTAAGAAGACTTCAGGGTGTCCAAGAAAGTCCAGCAAGCGTCAGGATCGTCTCCTAAAGAGGATTCAGCTGCGGGATCGGAGTGCCACCAGTGCAGAGCTTGCTCAGGAACGGCAGCAGGCAGGTGTGAGCGCATCTGCACGCACAGTGAGGCCAAGACTTTTGGAAGATGGCCTGGTGTCAAGAAGGGCAGCAAAGAAGCCACTTCTCTCCAAAAAAAAAACATCAGGGACAGATTGATCTTCTGTAAAAAGTATGGCGAATGGACTGCTGAGGACTGGGGCAAAGTCATATTCTCGGATGAAGCCTCTTTCCGATTGTTTGGGGCATCTGGAAAAAGGCTTGTCCGGAGAAGAAAAGGTGAGTGCTACCATCAGTCCTGTGTCATGCCAACAGTAAAGCATCCTGAGACCATTCATGTGTGGGGTTGCTTCTCATCCAAGGGAGTGGGCTCACTCACAAGTTTGCCCAAAAAAACAGCCATGAATAAAGAATGGTACCAAAACACCCTCCAACAGCAACTTCTTTCAACAATCTAACAACAGTTTGGTGAAGAACAATGCATTTTCCAGCACGATGGAGCACCGTGCCATAAGGCAAAAGTGATAACTAAGTGGCTTGGGGACCAAAACGTTGAAATTTTGGGTCTATGGCCTGGAAACTCCCCAGATCTTAATCCCATTGAGAACTTGTGGTCAATCCTCAAGAGGCGGGTGGACAAACAAAAACCCACTAATTCTGACAAACTCCAAGAAGTGATTATGAAAGAATGGGTTGCTATCAGTCAGGATTTGGCCCAGAAGTTGATTGAGAGCAGCCCAGTCGAATTGCAGAGGTCCTGAAAAAGAAGGGCCAACACTGCAAATACTGACTCTGCGTAAATGTCATGTAATTGTCGATAAAAGCTTTTGAAACGTATGAAGTGCTTGTAATTATATTTCAGTACATCACAGAAACAACTGAAACAAAGATCTAAAAGCAATTTAGCAGCAAACTTTGTGAAAACTAATATTTGTGTCATTCTCAAAACTTTTGGCCACGACTGTACAATGCATATAATGCAGTTTTATGTGTATACAGTGCAGTATAGTACAACAGAAGTATAATCAGGTATTGCATTGAAGCTCCGTCATCTTTAACTTTTCATCATGACAGCAGTATTACTCGGGCGAAAGAGATATCTGGGCCCATTTTCTATAAATTGAGCTGGAATGAAAAAGTCGATGTGTAGTAATATCGGAGGGGAAGCAGTGTGGGCACACAATGACGGGAAAAAAACCCTGAAGGAAACACAAATCTGAAGAGACGCATCAAGGCATACCATAAAAATCACCCAGCTTTACAGCCTCTTTGTGGTAATTACGTTCTATCACATGTAGTTTATTTTAGTTTATGCCAAAACCGTTGCCAAACCCATTAAGCTAATAGGTTAGCAAATGATTGTGACCCATAGGAGCTATCCTTACAACAGTCCAAGTGTATAAATTTTTATTATTTTCTTTATTTTTAATGTTTTATTCAAATTATTAGATGTGTAAAAAAAAATATATATAATCAAAGTTTAGAATTCAATCACGTCATTTTTTTGCGTATCAGTATTAAAATTTAAACAAGTACTTTCAGGTTGATTGCTACAGTATTTTCAGTATTATTATGTTCTTTTATTTCCAACGTTCAAAAAAAGTTACAAAGCACCGTATTGTCCACACTGCTCCTATCATCTTGTAGTTAAAAAAAAAAAGGGAATTAGACATGCAACAGTTTTTTTTGATGGTTAAAAATAAATATAATTAGCTGAAAACATCAGATGAAAAGATGGATTTTAAATGTTAAGATCATTATTTTGTGAAAAACCTAAAAAAAAAAAAAAAAAAAAAAGGATTTTGACTAGACTAGATTGACTGTACGATTAATTAATAATAATTATTGCTAAAATGTTATGATTTTATTGACTAAAACCTAAGTGTTCCTCTGACTATAAAACTAGACTAAAATGTCCAGACTTTTAATCGACTAAAACTTGACTGAGCATAAATAGGATAAGATTGACTAAATATGATAAAAACTAACAGGGACTTTTCTTTTGGGACTAAGACAAAAATATTTTAAAAAGCTGACACAATTTACACTACTGCACAGACAAACTCATCCTGATATGCCACGCGCTGTGACCCGGGAAATACTGCTGTGCATTCCATAACGAATGTATCACAGCGGATTGTGACAAAAATTAAATGTTGCCGAAAATAAATACAGATGTTTAATTCGTTAAAAAAAAACAACACATTTTTGTCTTAATATTGCATGCTGATTTAGTCACTGACCCGTCTTAGTAATAGGAAAAAAGGTCAACGAATATATTTTGTTGTTTCGAAATTAACACCATTGAATTGCAGTACTGTTTATTGTCTTAGGAATACAATTAGGCTAATTGTAGTGAAACAAAGCATGCGCATATATGCAACTGTGCACCAGTAGTACGGATGTTTTTTTTAAATTAATTAATTTATTTATTTTTAATCATAGCTGGTGTGTTTTTGGCACTGGGAGTGCTTATGAGATAAAATTGCACATGCAAAAGATTTATTTATTTCCCCCCCACCCGTGCTCAGGAATGGGCCCAAATATAACACCATAACGACGTAGTAAAAATTTTCAAACTATTGCAATTAATCCACAGCTTGCATGTGAGTTGAACAGTGGGAAGCGATGCATACAGTATGGATTACAGAATAATTTCAATCTGTTACACCACTAGATTGTATTATAATGATGTCATAAAACTTGCCTGGCTCACTGTGTGCCCACTTTTAAGATTTTTTTTTTTTTTTAATGTGTCATGATGGTGAGTTTTCCTTGCTTCAGACGCTTGGTCAATCCTCACAATCTTATCGCTGCTTAACATTCTAGATCTTGCAGCCAGAAAATGTACAAAACATAACAGATGCTATCTATGAGTCTATGAGTAAATGTTACTAGATAGTCATAGTTTAATGTGATTGGAGAGCAGATATTTTTTATACATATTGTGTGTGTGCAGTGAGGAGCTGGGTGAGTTCATGGAGAGTAAAGGTGCAAGCAGTCCTGGGATTCTCACTCTTACCACCAACCTGAGTAAACCCTTCATGAGACTGGAACGATACCCCACAGTGCTCAAAGAGATGGAGAGACACATGGAGGTGCTGTTTGTTTGTATACGTCTTGTTTAACAATTTAAATCTGTATATTAATTTAAATTTAATATTAATCTTACACACCAGTGATGGGTGTTCGATTAGAGGATTTTTGTGTGTCATGATGGAGACCCATTTCCTGTGTTGCTCTTGTGTTTTCCTCAGGATTTTCACCCAGACCGCCCAGACATCCAGAAAAGCTTGGTGGCGTTCAAGAATCTTTCTGTAAGTCGCCTCAGTCTGATTCAAATTCATAAGAAACCTCTCTTCCTGAAATGTTTCCAACATACTGTTAGTCCTGGCAATTAGGGTCTAGAAGCAACCTGGGAATAAAATGAATGCGTTTCAATTGAAATGAGGTTGCTGCTAAGGTTGTGACATAGACAAGAATTTTTTTTATTACATCTTTAGGCACTTTGCAGGCCGGTGCAGTAAATTATTTGTTCCAGTTTCTTTTATTTAATCCTCATCATTCAATTTAATATGAAGAAATGAGTGGTTTCTCAAAATAATTGGACCCTACTGCACTGTATGTTGCTCGGAACAACAGTGTCAGAAACTGTCCTTCGTTTATAGAGGCATATATGTATATGTGTGTATAATTATTATTATTATTATTATTTATTTTTTTTGGAATTATTGAAAATGCATTCTGTTCTTTCATGTTCATTTTCTACTTAAAGCAAATCCAGAAAGCATGGGCTAGCTGAAGTCCGCTGTGTTTTAGTTTATGTTGGAATAAGCCGTGACTATAATGCGGTTTGTTTCGTACCGGGACTTCGTTAAGAGCTTTTGCATGCTTGCAAAATCCTTTCCTTGGCATGACTGTATAAAAATCCTCCATCCCTCTCACACTCCCCCCCCCCCCCCCCCCCCCCCCCCCTCTTTCTGCATTGTTCTCAGACCGTCTGTCACAGCTCAGCTTATCCCCCCCAAACACCTCTTATCATTCTGTTACAGAGAATAGAGAGAAACACCGAGATGAAGGGAGAGAAAGTGGACACTGTGTGCTTTTTCATTGCGGACTGTCCACATACGGTCCGCTATTGTCCTCCATTTTTATTTTCACTCGCTGCGTACATTATTGTTCTCCGATGCATTGTTGGAATAGTCGGAATACGGCTTTTGTCTCGGCCAGTCACACGCACGATAGTGACTGCCGGGGAAAAAGCCTGTTATACTCTGTACAAAGAGGATTGTGGGACCTGGAATACCAGTCATAATAATAATAATAATAATAATAATAATAATGTAAAGACATGCAGTGCATCCTGTACGTTGTGTACGTGTGATGATTTGGGTGTTTGTGTGCGTGGTCTCAGGCACAGTGTCAGGATGTGAGGAAGAGGAAAGAGCTGGAGCTGCAGATTCTGAACGAGCCGGTGCGTGGTTGGGAAGGGGAGGGCATTAAGACCCTGGGCACCGTCATCTACATGTCTCAGGTTCTAATGCAGAACCACGGCAGCGAGGTGAGTCCACATATGGGGACACACACACTCGTCCTCAAGCACGTCAACAGGAAAAGAGATCAGAGAAGAAAATTTGCTCAGCCAATCATTTAGAACATTTTGCTTTAAATGTCATGTGTTTGCTTTCATGCTTTCAGGAGAAAAATGAGCGTTACCTTCTGCTTTTCCCTCATGTGTTGCTGGTTCTTTCTGCCAGCCCTCGAATGAGCTGTTTTATCTACCAGGTAATTTACACACAAGTGCCTTTTTGTTAACAAGTGAAACAGTTTGCTTTCTGATGCTACATGCAGGAGGTAACCAAATTATTATTTTTTGTTTGCTGGTCCACAGGGGAAACTTCCTTTAACAGGGATGAATGTTAACAAGTGTGAAGAGACAAGAAATGCTTTTGAAATATCCGGTAAAGGAATTCTCGTACATCAGCTAGTATATGAATGAAGGCTGTGCAAAAAAGTAATGCAAAAGTGTGTATATAGTGTTTTTATGAATTAACTTAAGCACACATCTAGGTTAAAAATTTGCAGAGGAAAAAGTCACGTGAATCCTGGTCATTCAAAAAGTGACTCGGATCCAATCTAGAAAACATCAGATTTGTGTGTTCAGACAGATCTGATTTCAATCACTGTCCACTTTTGCATTACTTTCGGTACAGCTCTCGTAGAAATGACAGTAGTAGACGCTCGTGAATAAATATTTAGTATGGAAAGATGTGTGTGAGACTTGGTGTGTATTGGTTGTGTGTGTCCTGTGTAGGCACTATGATCGACAGGATCCAGGTGATCTGCAATAACCCTCAGGATTTACAGGAGTGGGTGGAGCATCTTCACCGCCAGACCAAACGCACATCAACCAGTATCTCCAGTTTAAAACCATGTCATACGGTCAGCACACACATAATAGATGTTCAACATAGTCTGAAAGGATTTTATTAAAGTTTTGTGTTCCCCCCCCCCCCTCCCCCAGCTCCCCGCTCATCCACCCACCCCTTCGAGACACTCAGAGAGCCGAGGAGCCTACCACACCCTCCCTCACCCCTCCTCGCACTGCACCCCGCACAGCACCATGATGTGGGGACCCTTGGAACCGCCAAAAACCCAGAAGCCCTGGAGCATGAGCTGCCTGCGACCTGCACCTCCACTAAAAGCATCAGCAGCGCTTTGTTACAAAGAGGTTTGGACACCGGAGCTGTTAATGCCAATATTTAAAATACGGCCATGTGTAATTGAAGTGTCATGGTTTAGTTGTAAATATACCCCCAAAACCTTATATTTTTTCAAGAGTAAGAAGTCCGTTAGTAAAACACTGGAAAGAATTGCGCACAAGAATGATTCTGCATAGCGGAGGTTATGCCAGGTCGCTTCAGCAAAGCAACTACATGGACAAGGCTAATTCTCTACATGATGCTACCATGACCATGCTTCACTACAATAATCATGCTGTCAGGGTGATTAACCTGAATGGGGCGGGGGGGGGGGGGGGGGGGTCAGTTTGTGGCAATGTAGTGACTTTTAAAAATCCCTTTTGCTAAAGATTTATAGTTTTTATGTATTTAAAAGGCAGTATTGCAGCTGTTCATCGATCAACCATAGCAGTGACGTTGACTATTAACTACACATTATATCAAATTTGGTGATAGGATCATGGGCACCAAATTCTCACGCATGCCCGCAGGGACCAAAGGAACCAAATTTTCCCATCAGCATCTTCCATGTCCCCTCAGTGTCCTTCCATGTCCCCTCAGTGTCCTTCCATGTCCCCTCAGTGTCCTTCCATGTCCCCTCAGTGTCCCCTCAGTGTCTTTCTTGTCTCCTCAGTGTCCTTCTTGTCCCCCCACAGTCTGATCCCACAGAAAAGCCAAATTTTCAGCCCAAATTGCTAAAAAAAAAAAAAAGAAAAAGAAAAAAAGTACTGGTCACAATAGAAAGGCTCCACCAATGGGTTGTGTCGTACATACGAGGCTGTACCACGGAGACCCCACCCCACAACCTAGAGCACCCGAAGGATCTGCTGGCAATGTCCTGGTGCACTCCCCCAGAGGTCTTGTGGGGGCCAGAGCTGCCCACATAGCAGAAAACATGCACAATATTGGGCATGATGTTTATAATGGCTGATATAGTATATGACAAAAAACGATTCAGCAAAATGTATCATCCAAACTTTTTTTGATAAAGCATTGCCACACTTTGTTTAGTCCGCCATTACTGCAGCTTAAGAATTTTCTTGTGTCTCATGCTCGATGCTTTGCCTTGTGATGTATGAAAAAAGCTCATGCATATATATTGGACAGTGTATGTCTTATCGATCTATACATACACAATGCATCGCATACATATTAATTTAGTTTTCATGCTCTGCATTGATGATGGATCTCGGTTTAAATCGACGTCAATATATACTTCATTGCATGAAAAAAAAAATCTGCATGTAGTTTATGAATCGAATTGCTTTACTATTTTCCTGTCTTTACACAGGATCTCAGCAAAAGCCCCAAGAGCATGAAGAAACTTCTGCACAAACGCAAGGAGCGGAAGCCCTCAGACGAGGAGTTTTCCATGAGAAAGAGTGTGTACTGTAGATGCATGTCACATCAAAAGCTTTTTCATTAGGTTTTTGACGTGTTCATTATTATACATTGTGCATTTATAATATTATTTGCGTCCCATTTTATTTCCCATTCAGGCACTGCAGCCCTGGAGGAGGACGCGCAGATCCTGAAAGTTATAGAGGCATACTGTACAAGTGCAAAGACGAGGCAAACACTCAACTCAAGTAAGAGAATGCCATAAATGAGTTGACTGATAAATAACTGATTTCTGCCTTTTTCACTTTTTTGTTCATTGTTTAGCATTGTTGAGCACTGCGTTGTATTTTATAGTTGTTCTTGGACTAGAATGTTTCTGCCATTTGTGAAGCTTTTAAAAAAGGGTTAATCTCAACAGATCTTCGAACAGCATGAAGATGTCTTTCAAAAGACCCAGATTGACTGGAATTTATTCTGTTGGATGTTTACATTTAAAAAAAAAAAACTGAACTATACTTTTTTTTTTTAACAGTATAAAGGCTTCAGGATTTTAAGATTCCTAGCTATTTGTCTTCTTTAAAATCGATATATTTGCATATGCGGTGGTAAAATGTTGCCGTCCCTCTATAATCCTACAGGTGGTGCACTCTAAACTATTCATACATTGGCAGGCAGCACAGCATTCTATGTGGTAGGAGCAAATTATTTGCTGCATTTGTTTAGAATTGTAAAGATCAGGATACTAGATTAGAATTGTAATACATATAGAGTCACGGTACAGACTGAATCGGCAGCTGGGTATCGTGATGATATCGGGCGATCCCTCATGATTCCCATCCTAACTATTTACTTCTTGCATGTCTATGTATGACACCTGGGAAATAAATTGGCCATAAATTACATATATGTTTTATTACACAATTTTAAAACATTTCATATTTGTGTTATAATGTTGTATAGGATCTGTGATGATATAGTAGTTGTAGACGGTTGATTTTCAAGTTGGCGGGTTCCTTAAAAATATACCGTAATTTCCAGGCAAAAAATGCAAATTTTCCTTGTTTTTACAATAGTATTGCATTTGTCTTCTATCGATTTTTAAAAAAAAATTTTTTTTACATTTTTTTTTAATGGGTGGTCATCTACTGGACTGGAGTGTGGAGCAGGAAATTGGTAGGGGGAAAATAGATAAAACCTTTGTATGACATGTAATATTATATAATTTTTATACTTTTAACATATTAATGCTTGAGACAGATTAGCCACTAAACATCAGTGCTATGAAATCAAATTGAATAGAAAATCTCAATGCCCAAAAATCTAACTGCATCGAGTGTCTTTCTGTGATTCACAGGTCTATTAGTTTGTCACCCTGTAGTTTGTAGAGCTTGTGTTTATCAGCCTGTAGAGAGCGAACATTCCTGCTGTATTACTTGATCAGTATGGTTAAATGCTGGACTTATTGTGACTCTCAGAACAGCATTTGAATGCCTCAAGGGTTTTAAATAATTTAAGAAAAACTGACGTGAGCAACATAATCAGTTTGGTCTGAAGGGAATCGACATGGTGCTCCATCCTGCGATCTTCTAATCTTATAACATTAAACGTTATATAGAACCTGTTATTTAGGGATTCTGCTCTTCTTCCAATCTGATTTAACCAATCTCTCTGTTTTCTCATTCCTTTTCTCTTGTCTTTCTCTGCTCCATTCTTTGCACTTCCATAAACACCCTCTTATTTCTCTTGTTTGATTTGAATTATGCTTTTATTTCAATGTTAAATTGTTTTTGGCCTCAACCATAACTTGACTTTTCCTTCATTCTTGGTTGGTTCACTTCACCTCCAAACCTCCCCCCCCCCACTTCCGTTTTATCGGTTTGATCTTTTGACCCGCCCCACATTCATTAGCATGGCAGGGCACTGATTTGATGCATAATCACGTGCTGGCTGACGTCGGCCGGTCACGTGCGGAGGCTGCCGGTTGCCGTGCCAGCGTGTTGCGCCTGGAACTGTCATCCGACCAATCAGAAGACTCGGACTATGACAGTATATGGACCACCCATAATTACAGGATGGGTTCCACCTCTCGTAAGGGCTACTGCAAATAAACACGTTTTGAAAGTTACAGTACTCTACGTCCTTTGTTGTGAATGCTCCCATCTGGCTTTATTGTCTTCTTAGTCTTGATCTTAGAGGTCAGTTTCTCTGTTGACTAGCTTCCTGTTTGCTTGTTTCTGTTCGTATTCCAGTCTATTTGATGTATGATACTTTGTTTCTGTGACTAGTTGTCCTTGCTACTTGGTGATATTAGGCTGTAGATCTCAAGCTTCAAGGGGGATCAATATATTTTAGCTGCAGTGGTACAAATTTAGAGATTTGTATTTTTTTTTTTTGGTTGTTTGTTTTTGTTTTTTTTAAGAATTACGTTCATGGATGTCAGCAAAGGGATTCAGATTTACTGAGCAATAAGCAATATTTCCTGATATTTACTGCTGTATCTTAATGTATGTGTTGTGAATTATTTTGGCATGACTGATGATGTCAGTCTTTTGTTCATCGTCTTGTGCACTGTCACGCATACAGCAGTAAGTTAATGATTTCATGATCATTATCCAGATGGCTCCTTCCAACTATAATATTTTAAATATAAAATAGTTTTTTTTGTTTCCCCGTATTTTTTTTGTCCGGAACAGGTTCAAGGAAGGATTCAGGGTTGCATATGCTTTTTCCTGAAGAGGAGAAGATCATTGTAGAAGAAATAAAGAGCAACGGACAGACAGTCATTGAAGAGAGGTGGGAAGTATATTTAAAGTAATCCTAAATAAAAAAATAAAAACACTTAAATGTAGGAGGCAATCAGATATGCAGTACTTATGCAGTATGTAAATATCGTCCAGTTTATCAGGTTGTAGGAGTGTAGGTTGTGTTTATTCTTTCTGTGTAGTTCCTGTTGCACATCAATTTTAAACTGTTTCTGTGATTGGATTCTGTTTGTGTGTTAATCGCTCCATTTTAATCACTTTCATTCAAGGAGTTTGGTGGATACTGTTTATGCACTGAGGGATGAAGTTCAGGAACTCAAGCAGGTAAAATTTTTTTTCATTCATGTTTTGTAAGGAAATATGTTTCAGATGGATTTCATGCATAATTTATTATCATGCCCTTAAAACCCGCAGCATTTTTAGACTTTTTTTGGTGTTATGTTTTAATAAAAAGTTATATTTTACTCTATATTGCACAATCCTGAGCCCTATATGTTAGGGATGGGAATCACTGATCACCCACCGTCACCTCCCGATAGGATATTATCACAATTATTGAATGCTGGTTTGATTAGAATTGCGATTTCATAAATATCCCGATTCGATATTACATTTTTGTGTGGCAGTACGTGAATAGGCAAAGAAATATCACATATATGTTTAATCATGTGTTTTATGATTGTTCCTGTGACAAGAAAATAATAAAATAAAATAAAACATGAGCATTTTGTGGGTTTGACCTGTTTGCGACGTCATTCACGTATCCTGGTAGCGGGAAAATTTTGGTTCTACCAGATATAACCAAAAACCCAAATGTTATATTTTTTCATTAATTTTTTTAAATCGTCAGTGAACAATGTAGTGTTCCCAGCAAATTCTGGAAGGCATGATATATTAAATTGAATTTTTCACTGAGAGATTTTTCTCCACATATTACATTATATTTTTCAAGAAGCTATTTTTGGTTTACTGGCTTATTCCATCTTTTAGTTTATTGACTTTTGCATTGTGACAAGTAGAAAGATACCTCTAAGAAAAAGGCTATTTTATTTAGGAATCATTCACATCTATATAAGACTCACAGACTTGAAAACTTTGTGACAAAGTGTACGTGATCATTACAATTTTTGTGGATTTATTACTGTATTATTTATTAAGTAATGTAATGTTCTAACTATTAAAGCAGCACTGCTGAGCTGTAAGTGCTTACGAACAGATATCTGGTGCCATGACCCTGATTATTTTATTTTATTTTTTCCTTTCCAGGATAACAAGAGGATGAAGAGCAGTTTGGAAGAGGAGCAGAAAGCAAGGAAAGAGCTGGAGAAGATAGTCAGGAGAGTATTAAAGAACATGAATGATCCTTCGTGGGATGAAACAAATCTGTAAAGTTTAATGAGGATTGTTATGCATGTGGTCTATGCCGGCACAGACAGAGGATAAAAAAAAAAAAGAAAAACACTGTAAAACTTGGAACAGCATGATGCAGCTGAAGTGCTAGGCATAACTTCGGACCAAGAAAGCCTTTTCAGCTGAGCATATAGAAGATGATAATGGCGATGCTAACGTTGGAATGGATCCAGTTGTTAAGAAAAGGCTCTTTAAGTTTGCCAGTGCCAAACTCGCATTATCTTTGCCAAATAGCCTCTGAACTGCAAGTAAATCAAGGAACGGATATTAAAATAAGTGGCCAAATACAGCTTATAGGTTTGCCTTAATTTTTTAAAACCTTTTAAGAAAAATATACTAATGTAAAATTATGGTTAAGTATGAGTTACCATGTCTTAGAAAAAAAAGTTTCCTATTCCCTGCTGTCATTGCCGTCACATCCTTTCTGCACTTCCGGCAACAGCGTGTACCAGCATGTACCATTTTCGCAAATAATCTGATGTCACGTGGTTCTCAGTTTGACAGTAAATTGGGAGTCTCAGGGAGTCCATGAATAAAGAAAATCTTCCAGTCAGGATGTTCTTAGTAATCTGTAGCAACACTGTGAAAAAGCAGATGCATTTCCAACAAGAGCAACACAGCAGGTACAGTACTGTAAACATTCAGAGGAAACTGATTTTTCTAAAACCCTTTTCTTTATTTGTGAATTCATTTCTTTCTTTTTTTTTTTCCCTGATCAGTTTATCGTTTAGCACCAGCCGAACGTTGACCTGTTTTTTTTTTTAAGGTGCTATTTTTAATTGTTCGTTTTTTTGCTTATTGATTTGTATAAAAAAAAATCAGGCTATACTTCAAAAGTGCGGATGTGCCTTTTTGTAAAAAAGAAAAAAAAGAAAAAAGAAATTAAATTTCCAAATCTTCCTTGGCATTTTGTCTGCAATTCCAAGACCAATTTAAAGACAAGTGCTTATGCAGCAGATATTTTTTTTTATATATATATATATGCGTCACTACTAACTGACAACTCAACATTCTTACATGTTATCTAATTTATGTATTTAAATGAAATGAAAATGTTTACCGCAAACATTGTTGATTCTGTCTCTTTGTCTGTGTTCCATGTTGAGCAGGAAAATTTCTATCAATAGCTTCCTGATGTACTTACTTTCTCTACATTTCTTCTACTATTCGATTTGTTCTGCTCTTTTTATGAATTCTTTAATCTATATGATAAATTATGTGAATTTAAATAAAACGTTGCTTATTTATCCTTTAAAACATCTCTGATCTGGACAAGTGTGCTGTTGACTTCTAACACACTTTAGTACTCTAACACGAAGGTCCCTTCCAAGGAAGAAATGGTTAACATTGTGATAAGTTTGGAAGATTTATTTTCATGTTAATAGAGCCACAATAGATCAGAAGACTGTAGTTAATAAGATAACTAATTCAGTAGGTCAGTAAGAAAAATAACGTAAGCTACAGTAGATTAGTAACACGTTCGTAAGAGGAATAAGTTGGGGAGGAAAAACAGAGTAAGTACTATTTCTAAGCATGTATTATGGAAGGTAATGACCAGGGACCATATGATCTGATATTATCTGATTTGTGTTGCACTTTTTTTATTTATCATCAGGATTTCATCAATATCCCGGTTCAATATAATTTTTCTGATTTTGTTACAATTCTAAACAATCTTACCTTGTAATATGCCTGTACCATGCAGAATACTGCGGTACCTGTACAATCTTTTATTATATAGGAACTCAAATCAATGCAAACCTATTTAAATGACAAATTACAGAAAAATTGGCATATAAAAAAAAACAAATCGATATATAACTGAAACGTGTTTTTCCCAATCTCTACTAAGTACAGTAAGGTATGCAAGAAAAATTAATGGAAGTTTGTTTAGTAAGTCAAGTTGCTAAGTAAGTAAAGTAATGAATCCAAGCTTTGAAATTAAACCAAATCGAAGACTAGCATCAGGTGTCAAACTCTTGATTTGATCAAGTTTACGTAACTCTTTATAGAGCTTGCTTGCTCATTGGAATATTTCTTTCTGCTGAACTCTGCTGATGCAGGTTTGTAGCTAAGCTTCTGTTATTGATGCTAGTCGACCTTGAACTTCTAGACAAACTTTGCCATGCACCCATCTATCCAAATGTGGCAATTATTTCCAGGGATTATCTCATACCCTGTTGCACAATCACATCACACACTGTTCTTCTATAATTGCAAATGGAATTTCTTTTGATGTGTCCCTATAGGGAAACCCTGCGTAAACCCATCCATTGTTCCCCTATTAGATAGGGCCAAAGTTTGTGGGGACCCGACCATTAGACCCTTGTGTGCCTTCACATTTCCAACTTACTCCACCTTTGCTGTAATAGTCTTCACAAAAGATGGAGGTTTTCCAATAGAACTTGCGGCATTGGTTGTGGGGATTTGTGTTTATTCATCTACAAAGGTATTAGTGAGGTCAGGCACTGATGTGGTGGTTTACCAGTTCACCCTAAAGATCTTTAGTGGGGTTGAGGGAAGAGCTCTATGCACTCCAATCTTGGCAAACCATATCTTCATGGATAGTGTTTAGAGTGTTTAGAAGATACAAAAGGTTTCTATACACTTGTGTGCTTCCAAATTTGTTGCACCAGTTTGGTGAAAACATGCATTTACTGTAATAGTTAGGTGGCAGAAGATCTTTCTGTATATTGTATATTTAGGATCTGAAGAACCGTTAACAACTGGAAGTGCCTCATAAAGACCTTTGGTTCAAGAGTGGACCATCTGCCCTATTTCATTATCTCATCCCATTTTATTTAACCAAGTATAAAGGACTTTAAAAGTAAATTAATCATGCATATTAGTCATTTCTGTTCACAAATGACCTTTTCTTTATACACTATTTAACTGTAATCGTTATACTATTTTTAGCAGTTTAGAGTTCCTCTAGGCAAATCCCATTCTCTGATTGTTCAGAGCCAGCATCAATAGCGCACAGTCTGCTTCTGAATCAGATTTGAATAAATGTACACTGGGGGTGATGAGCTGAGATCAGCAGTCCTGGCTGCTTTGTATCCCTAGGTGGTTTTCTGTTGCAAACTCAATTTTGTCACATGAACCTTTTTGCTCTGCCCAAAATTATTGGCTTGGCATAAGCCTTCGTGAAACAATTCTTGTTAATTCCTCTATTGTTGCTTCTCTAGGCATTGTGTGTGGCTAATCCAGATTTGTGGTGGAAACTGTGGGGCCAAGATGGTTTGCATGTGCATGTCAGCTTGGAGGAATCTCTACATACAAACACGCACAGGAAGTGCCCAGCAAACGCAGACATTGATATGATGTAGGAACATGTTGCATGATAGTAACTTTGATCCAACAAGAAATATCTTTTTTTTTTTTTACTTTTTTTTGCAGCTTTTTAGTCTACATACAGCTGGATCGTTGCAATGATTTGGATCACTGGGCATGAGGATACCATACATTGGATGGGATACCAGTCCATACCATGGCAGCACGGAAACACATTTACAGAGGGTATAGACAAAAAAATCAGCCACCTTAAAAATAGTCTCATTTTGTTGCTTTGCAGCCTGAAATGAAGACAGGGACAGTTTTGAGATGGAGACGAGTTGATTTCAATTTGATGGCGACCGGATTTGCAGACTGCAGTATTCAAGTAATTTCAGAGACTTTTTAGTGTGGTTTATGTCGTGCAAGAACATTCACCTTCTTCTCCTTCATCTTTTTTCTTACAACCCTCCCATACAAGCCACATATTGTGATATTGTTGTCTTATGCACACAATGACCACTCTGTCATAAATTGCTGCAACTGCTTCAGAGTTGCTGTTGGCCTTTGGGTAGCCTCTCTGACCGGTTTCCACTTGGTTCTTCCATCCAGTTTGGACCAACGTCCTGACGCAGTGTGGGTCTGTGTTGTACCAAATACCCTTCCACTTCTTCTTAATAGTCTTCACTATGCTCTGGGGCAGTAATAAAGCCTTTGTATCTATCGCCTGACTTGTGGCATTGAACAACTTCATCCCAGAGATTTTTTTGACAGTGCCTTGCCACCCATAGTTGATCAGAGACTGAAATGCTCCAGCTTTTATTCTGACCTAATTAAAATGTCTACAGCTGATCACAGTTAAATAGTCAAATGGCTTTGTGTGCCATTGAGAATGTGATTAGCTTTACCTGCTTGAATTTAAAGTAATTTTCAGTAGGGGGTTATGCCTTTCCAGCTCAGTGATTTTATTTATTAATTTTTCTTTTCAAACAAACAAGTGTTCTGACATGTTGGTGTTATAACTTTCACTTTGATGTTAAAAAGTTGCACTGAGTAAATAGTGTCTTTATTTCAGGCTGCAAAGCAACAAAATATGATTATTTTTAAGGGGGCGATTATTATACAGTATATACCCACTGTACATCTAGTAATAATTTGGAGTCATCCAGGCATATTTTGGGGGAAAGGACCTGGAGAGAACCCAGAGGTACACTAAAGGTGGTAAGTAAAGTAAAGTTTTTCCATTCACCTTATTTAAATAAAAAGTAAATTCTTTGGTTTTGAAGGTTGTCCCAGGAAACATTCTGTCCTGGTATGCTTAACACATGAATGATAGATTTTTCTCTATTTAACTAAAATTGCAATTTTTTTTGTTTGTTTGCATTGTTTTTTTTATTTTTATTTATTTATTTATTTATTTTTATGACTTCCCAGTTGCAGGTGTGACAACTGTTTGTGTGTGGGTGTGAAAAATGAAAAGATGTGTTTTCCTCTCATAGTGCTACATCCACCTTCTGCCTATTATAACAAACAATGAGCAGAATCAAAAGATTCAAAAGACACGCGTTCCTCAGGGATAGCGAGCCATTGTGCGAGATTTTAATCGCTGGCTAAGGCCCAGGCGGAAAAGAAGGCAGGTTCTTTTTGTATGGGCACTGAGGCGATGGTGACATTTGGGGAGAGAATGACGTTTTGAAGACATTTACATGAGGACAAAGCCGGTGGTGGCGAAGGAAAACAAGAAAGTGAAAGAAAATGTTAGCTGTCAATTAATTGGGCCTGGCTGGGTGGCTTCAGCTGCAGGTAGTGAGATGAGTAAAGATTAATGACTTCTTTTCTTTTCAGAAACTCTTTCAAGCCAGAATAGGATATGGGATGTAGGTGTAGCCACAGAACCATGAATAGGTGCTTCACTTCTTAACATCAGCATTACCATTTTTGATGAAGTGTTTAAGACGAAGCGGCAGTGTGCATGAGCGCTGACCTGGAAGCAGTCTTGACTGGTGCTTCTTAAATTTACAGGATAGACACACTGATCCTAAAACTGTCTAACTTCAAAGAGAAATTGTTTCTTTATTCCCTTCACAATAGCAGCGTTCGGTCAAAGCCGGCCTGCCGATAGCTTAGCTCTTATTCATAAGCATACAGAATGAACGACAACAGCCTATTCACTCTCTCTCCCCCCTGCATACGCATATACACCTGAGGATTTGGGATGTATATACCGTGCCTTTATTGCAGTGACAAGTCAATTTCATTCGTTTTATGGATGCTGGCTGGCCCTCATTGACTCACAATGGGAAGCATGTAATTTTGCAGATGTTGGTGAAAAGCTCAAATGTCAGCCTCTTTTCAGATGGCCGCTGCTGCTTTTGCCCACGAATGAATAATGTATCATTCACCTTTGTCTAGAGTTTAATATTCGTACATGAGTACAAAGGAGCATAAAAACATGCAGAAAGAGCGTCTTAATTTATCGCCAAGCCTTTGCGATAACGGTGAAGCTCATGGACGGGTTTCCTTAACGAGAATGCGAAGGAGGAGGTTTTAGCGTCCCATACTTCTGTCTCTTTTGAGATGAGAACAAAAGGGAATTCTGCTTAACTGATGACTACAGGGTTGAAACAGCTACTGTTAATGGGTGAAGTTACCAAAGATAAAGAGGATAAGGCGGCAGAATCTATGCCTACACCTATAGCTGCTGCTACAGTACATTGCCATGCTCCCTCCATTCTTCCAGTATGCTTTGGCGGAAACTTGACTCGATTGATGATTCATTTGTTCATCCTTATTAACTTCTTTATCCTGATCAGGGTCACTGTGGATCTGGTGCCTATCCCTGGGTGTGAAGCAGGAATGCACACTCTTCATGGGTCTCCAATCCATTGCAGGGCTTCTTGCATGTATGGAAACTACTTTGGGCAACTTGGTACAGCTAGTCCACCTTATGGGAAGTGGGAGGAAACCGGAGAACTAGAGGAAATCCACAGAAATGCCACACAACCAGTAATTTGAGCGCGTCTCTGGATTCCTGGAACTCCGAAATAGTAGTGTTACAGTACCCTTTATGTACTGATTTTTAAAATCTTACTCATATATTTAACATTGTATCATTAAGGGTCCAAACCCATATCAAACCAAGCACAATTTGAGCCACAATTAAAAATATAGCAGCACGGTGGTGTAGTGGTTAGCAATGTGGCTATGGCTCTGCGTGTCTTTGGAGTTCGCATGTTCTCTCCATTTTTGGTGGGTTTGTGTGTGCTTGTGCCCTGTGAGGGATTGGCACACTGTCTAGGGGGTAAACTGCCTCGTGCCCCAAGTCCCCTAGGATAGACTCCAGGGCCCGTATTCACAAAGCTTCTTAGAATTCTCTCAGAGAGCTCCTATCTTAGCCTAAAAAGTCCTAGCTGGGAGTCTTAGACTAAAAGTAATTTAGAAAACTTTTTAGAGCAACTCTGAGTAAGGAAAGTACAAAAACCTTTGTAGTAAGTTTACTTTCTTGAAGTAAAACAACAAGAAAACTAAATTGGACAGAAGAGCAGTGTTTACTTTTAGCTTTGCGTTCTGTGTTTCTAAAATATTTCTTCTTTCCGCCATTTTGTCCTCTGCTATAGAAACTCTTAAGCCTTTTAAAAGTCCTCCTCTCTACTCCGGACAATTTTTACCTTAGGAGCTGTTTTTAGGGCTAAGATGTTTTGTGAATCATTTTTATCTTAAACTAAGATTTAATCCTAAATTTAAGCATTTTAGAATTTAAGAATTTTCTTAGAATTTCGTCACTAGGAGCAACTTTTAGGCTTAAGAAGCTTTGTGAATACGGGCCCAGGTCTCCTGTGACCCTGTACAGGATGATCGGTATAGAGAATGAATCAGGGTGAGACATAATGAAAAAAATAACTCAATCGTTCAACATTAATAACTAAGTTCTCCTGGACAGGCCTGTAGTGTGTTGTATTTAGAGCCTGTTCCAGAAACACGGCACAAAGCATAAGTCAGTATAATTCACTCTGTTTGGGTTGCTATTGATTAATTTGATTCTAACAAACGATATGAACTTGAACATGGTCAAGAAATAAGTCAGCCATTCTGGTTCCATCTTTACAATAGTAGAAAGATTCAGCCATTTCTACAGTCCTGTGTCATCTCATAACCTAGCACCTGGGACTCATTCTTGATGCGTCTTTCCCTGCAAGTCATCCAGGATACAGATGCACGAGGGCACTTCAGCAAGATGATGTTTTCCGTCCACCGGCTTCCTGTAGATGCTAGATTTACAACACTGATACACAAAAAGCCAAAAATGGCCCCAACCAACCTGCTCCATTTAGCCTTTGAGTCTGAAGCATGCTTGACTTGCCCCATCACCTCCTGAGAGACAATGACGACATGCATCAAAACGTATCTCTGTCCAGACAGCAAGTGGTGGAATGAACTTCCCCTGGGTGGCTGAACAACTGAGTCACTTGCTGTATTCAAACCAAGAATAAAGACTAACCTGTACCAAGGACTCAAACTGCTTATGCAGCTTTTGTTGCTCTAGCAATTAATCCTCAAGGGTTATGATCTTGATACTAGACTCTAACCTGTTTGTGCTAGCATGAGGATGTGTGTTTGATATATATTGATGCTATACGGCACTTTTTTGGTCTTGGTAAGCACATCTTCCACATGCTGTACATTTTAAAGGAGAAAAATAATTACGATGTGATCTTGACACGAGTATGTGGATGACCTGCTTTATCTTAGAAACCCATTGTTTTGACTGCAGGATTCTTTTTCTGCATTTTCCTGATCTTTAAACACAGACGAAGGAGAAAAACTGTACTTGTGCTCGATCATCACTCAAAAACTCTTGATAGATACCTGGCTCTATCTCCCTTCTCTGTTCATGCTCTGTCTTCTCGTCCAAATAGCACTAACATACGAACTTGCTCCCTCCATCGTTCTCCATCATTAATCCCTCTCTTCCAGTTACTCAGTAGACCACATTCACTTTTAATGCACAGTTTTATAATCGCTCGCACACCAGACAGAAAGCAGTGTAAGAGACAGAATGGGCCGTATTGTGTTCCAGTGAAAGCCAGAGAGACCTGGCTGCCATCGATAGGCCATGTTCTCAATGGCCTCAAGTCACCGCGGACAGTTAACAAAAGCGACCGGCAGCATAATTGTAGTGCTCTGAAACCATTAAGGTGGCTTTATTATTTTATTTTTTTTCACCAGACGGGGATCAATCAGGTGTATACACCCCCCACGCACAGGTCTCCTATACACCGTCCCCTACTGCTCCTACCCCACTGAGTCCATGTGCTCCATGCCAGGCTCCATTCCATTCCCTTCTATGGCCTGTATGGCCTGCCATCATTTAGATTTCACTTGCATTGTGTGGCAAGGCTGCAACCAGTCTGCTCTTTCTTTCTCTCCCTCCACTATTCTGTCATTAATTTCTAGCCTTTTCAGTTTTACAAAAAAAGATGAAAAGGAAGAAAACAAGAGTGAGCGCTGACTGTGTGCTCTCTTTAGCTATGTTTACTGGGCAAAATAGCACTGCAATCATTTTCTCTCTCTCTCTCTCTCTCTCTCTCTCTCTCTCTCTCTCTCTCATCAGTGGTTTACTCTAAAAAGTCTTTTCCTGTTTGTGTATTGAAAGGAAGGCAATAAAAGCCTTTCAATAGGCGTGTATAAAAAGGAGAGAGAGCGGGAGAGAAAGAAAAGAGAAAATAGAAAAGAGCCTTCAGGGGGTTGGCCAAAGGGCTTCTATTCTTCAGCTGGTAATCAAATTGAAGCTGAAATGAAATGGGGGGATTCTTATGAAAATGGCTTTTGTTGACTAAGATGCCTGGTAATTCATATACAATACACACCCTTTTGTACGGGTAATAATTTATTCATGCTTTCATGGAAGAGAAGAGGTGGAGACGACCATGCAACCAGAGCACGGATGGAATACGGTGAATAAAAGGCATCACGGTGACTGATTCACTCAGTTGCTGGTGCACGTACACTCTCTCCTTCATCCTCTCTTTACTATTTCCATCTCTCGCTCATTTCTTGACTAAGTCATCTATCTTCTCCAACCATCTCAACTTCCACGTATCCGTCCTCACTTTGGACCTTTCAGGAGTTCAGAGTCCTGCGCGTGCACCATGCAAGTGCGGCTGTGAGAGAAAGATCTCAGGATGAAGGAACAGAGGGAGGGACAGATACAGTAGGGAAGGAGGGAACATGTGGGAGGGAGCGTCTCACATGGACACTGGATGCTGTCAAGCTGGAGGCTGGGAAGCTGTTCTTTCTCTTTCGCTCACATGCACAGACACTCACTGCGACTTTCAAGAGCCTTTGGAAAGGACAGTAGAGAAACTCTCGTGGACTGTACTTAAGAAGGATAAGAAAGGCATCGGACAGATGTTAATAGGAAGATGTTTTCCTCACAAGTGAGTACCTCGCGTTACTGTGACAGCTGTGTGGCGAATCTGGTGAACTTATGGCTGTATGCGCTTATGGCTGAAAGTTGTAACGGTCAGTTTAGACGCTTATAAACTGTACGTGCTTGAAGTGTAGTATGTTAAATGATGACTTATTGTTATCTATTTATTACATATTTATATGGGCTATAATATGAGGCAGAGTTTGGCAGCAGCAAATCTTTTTTATTATTGTCTTATTAAATGAAGTGTCTGTCCTACTGTGTGTTGTGATAGATCTGGTGATTATTTTTGATAAGCCTTCTCTATTGTGGCTATGAATGAATGAAAATGAAAATCAAGTGGCTTTTGCTCACAAGGCAACATTACATAATCCTTCTGATCTGCGGATATGAAGTTATTCCTTTGAAAATGTTATAACTCCATGTGCAACATTCTCACTTCCATATTGTTTTAACTTCCTAATGGGTATTGTAAGAACTTTCCATTAAACATTTTCTCCATAGGGAATTAATCACAGTCTTCTTAAGATCATAACAGTTCCAAAATATATGCAGTGCATTAGGAAATATTTACCAGTTATCTGTTTTTTTTTTTTTTTTTTTGCAAACACTGTAAATGATGCAAACGTCCATAAAATTCCCATTAAACCACAGTATTTGAATCACCATTTGCACTCTTTTACATCTTGTTTATAATAATAATAATAATACATTTATCACGGCAAAAGGCGTGCAAAGGCTAAGAACCACTTGGTTAATCAGTGGAAACCAGCATAAACCAGTTTCGTTAAGTGTTTTTAAGTATCACTCACTGCAAGAAAATCAGCTGTTTTGGCTGGATGACTCCTACAACAGAAGTTCAGCTCTGTTCATCTCACTACATAAGCAACCTGTCGTGACATTAAGTCTGTTTCCAAGTAACCAAGGATTGGAGTCTACCTCAATTGATGAAAAAACAATGCTTGGTCAAGGCTTTAGAGGTTGTTCCTCCTCATAGTTGTATTGACTTTTACTTTGGCAGAAGCTAAGATGGATTGAAAAGAATATTGATTTCAAAGCTACTTTTCTTTCTTCTGTTTTCTAATAGGCTCAGCAATTGTAATGTTGGTACAGAGGAGTGGACATGCAGAGAAGAGAAGAGAAAAAGAATGAAAAGAGGGTAGGAAATAAAAAGGGTGCGAAGACGAGAGAAGGTAGAGTGGCTTAGGGAGGTCATTTGTTTCTCATGAGAACCTGAGACGTGTCATTTATATATATGATATGATATGATACAACAGACCTAAATATGAGGTGTGTTCATGTTAAACTGGCACTTGTAATGAAATTTCTCATGAATGAAATCATAAAGCTGATTGACATTTACAGAAGACTTCAAGCATAGTACGGCTGTAAAACATATAATCCGTGAATGAGCACCTCTGATCCAGATAACTTCTTGTGGAGTAGATGCATCTGTCTGTGGGAACTCGCAAACCAATCGGTCAATCACAAACCAAGTGATGTTTGCACATTACTGGGACTTGGCTAGGAGTTATTGCGTGCAGTCCCGACCTCGGTCCAACACATTTCCACATGTTTGGGCCATTAAAGGAGCTCCTGGGAGGCCAGTGTTTCAGATATGAAGCAGGGAAGACTGATCATGGCTCTGGCATCCTGAGAAAACTTTATACATGGATGGTATCCAAGCACTAGTCAAGCGCTGGGATAAGTGCATTAATGGATTATGCAGGGAATTGTATAGGGAAATAATAGCGAAATAGTTTTACTTTCTGCAAAATCATGAGACCTGTTTGCTTTTCTTGAACTCCCCCATATGTTATAACTTAGAACCCTTCAGATCTGTTAAAGGTGTGCATAACTAATAAAGCTCCAGTGGAGCAGTAGTGAGTGGAGTGTACAAATGTGCATAATGTTGCTGTTGCAGGCTCAAATCTCCAGGGTCCCCGGTTCATGTTTCACATGTTTTGTCGTCCTCTGGTCCTCTGGTTTCCACTTTTCATCCACCACAAAAAACATGACAGTAGGACTGTTGACCTTAAATTGCGTCTAAATTTGAGCGATTCTTTAAATGTGTGCGTTCACGTTGCCCCGCCAATGGACTGGTCTCCCATCCAGGATGCATTTCCTGCCCTGCTCCCTGCGGATCAACTACAACCCTGACCATGGAATGAATGAATGAATGAATGTGTGCATTAGCTTACCAGTATTGTTTGCCAAAGTTAGTCACGCCTTAAACCATGACATGTTCTTAATTAATTAGCCGACTCTACACGGGGTCAAAATGAATACATTTGTAAAATTACACCCCAATTAGTCATTCCTACTTTAGACTGTAGAGTCTTTAGCGAGGGGTGGTATGGTGACGTAGTGGTTAGCACTGTCCCCTTGCACCTCCAGAGTTCTAGTTCGAAGCCCCCCCTGACCCTGTATACAGAATAAAGCGGTATAGACGATGATGAGTGAGTGAGTGAATCTTTAAAGAGAAGTCTGACAGAACAGTGTTCACAGATGTTCAGATGCAATAGTACCATATCAGATTGCTGCCCCCTTTTGGCAAGTGAGATTATGACAGGCTCCTGAAGAACTACAATTGAAAGGATTCTCTGCTCACACAATCCCATACCAACTGTTAATGAGTCAGTTAGTTGAATCAGATGTGTTGGGAGCAAGGAAAACTATATAATGTACAGAACAGGGTACCCAAGGTTGGGAATCTGTGGCCTAGAGTTTCAAAATGGTACTCTAGTCCTAATTTTATGCTCACACTATGTTGAAATTCTAGACCACATAATATAGATGCTTTGAGTCTACTTTATGATTATCTATATTTCAGACAGGAATTGAAAGAGTAAAACTTTTAGAATGATATGATGTTTATTGAACAGGGTCTGAGTAAGTTTTTAAGACTAAGTTTTAACACCACCAGTATAAACTCTTCCAAATCTTCTTGCACGAGTTGTTGGAACAGAGGACGAGGTTTACCGATAAAGGTTAAGATCTAAACCTATGTCCGAGTACACGGTATGTGTTTCATGTAGCGCGCGTGTCAAGTGTTTAAGCGGCTTGGTTTAACGGCAAGGTCCAAATTACAGCACATACTGCAGGTCCACCGGACGGCCAGCAGGTGTCAGTGTTTCATTACAAAACAGTGAATAAACCCGCGAAAAAGAGCGCGAAATTTAATTCAGCATCGATATTGCCGGACGTTAGCATAAAAGCGTAATACAAAAAAGGTTTAATAATCTTTTTTTTTTTTTAAAACAAATTTCAAACAAATGCTACAGTTCTGAAAAGAAACATTGTGACTGTAGCTCCAAATGTTAAGTATGTACAGTATGATGCTGTATATGAGGGTATTATTAAAACTATTAAAGCACTCACTCAACACAGGAGTGGATAGTAAAAATAAAAAAACCAAGCAAAAAAAAAAAAACAGTACAGAAAGAGTAATAATAAATAAATGTATATAAAATAAAAGAGTACAGACATTAAGTCAACGATGAAGTGACTTGTGAACATTATTTTAAAAAATCATATATACATATATTTACATAATAATAATAATAATAACAACAGTGATCAGTGTGTGTGTGTGTGTCACTTACTGTCCCTCAATTGGTGGCAGATGTGTGTGTATTGTGCTGCTAGTGTGCAACTCTCCCTGTAGGTGGGGCAGTTGAAGTTGGAGATGTTGGCAAAGTTGCAGTCGAATGTGATGATATTTCAGGCATTCGGTGAGGAAGTGCTGATGGTGCTCGCCGAGTCTGTACTTCGTCATGGTGTTACTCAGTTTCGGGTCAGTGACCGTTCTCTGGAGCCTTTCCCAGGAGACTTAGGGAACGAGGTGGCGTACACTCTGGACAGGTGTGCACCCTGTGTGTTCCACTGCAGGGCACAAAAACATGCATACATGCTCCTTCACACAATACGGACAATTTGGGAACACCATTTAACCTAATTCGCATATCTTTGGACTGTGGGAGGAAACCAGAGTACTCGGAGGAAATCCACCAAGCACGGCCTGCACACACAGGCGGGTATCGTATCGACCCTGCAGGTGCAAGGCGATCACTAAGCCACCGTGCCGCCTACAGGGCTGTGGATGGTAATTTAATTATTACAACTGTGCAGTGAGGCCTTTTGTGGTTTGGCCAGCAGAGGGCGGTGGCGCTCCATTAGAAATCAGAATAAAGCCTATAGAACAGGTTTTATGCAGTGACTGTTATGCCTGTTATAAAGTACCCTTATATGCTTATTATTATTATTATTATTATTCAAGCACTACGGTGGCATAGTGATGAGCATTGTCGCCTTGCAAATCCAGGGTCCTGGTTTAATACCTGCCCCAGTCCTGTGTGCGTGGGGTTTGCATGTTCTCCTCACTATTGGTGGGTTTCCTCTGGAGACTCCAGTATCCTCCCAAAGACGTGCAGATAAGGTTAATTGGCGTTCTCAAATTGCTGTGTGTGCCCTGTGATGGATTGTCACCCTGTCCAGGGTGTACCCCACCTCGTGCCCTAAGTCTCCTGTGATAGGCTCTAGGCCTCCCGTGTCCCCATACACAGGATAAAGCGGTATAGGCGACAATGAGTGAGTGAGTGAGTAATAATTTTCAGTAACTGTTTTATCCTCATATGGGACGTAGTGGATCCAGAGTCTTTCACTAGAACAGCAATGAGACACCAGTTTATCTCTGGGAACAATGTACACTCCTGTTAACTCATTCATATACACTTGGGAATAATTTATTTTAACCAATCCACCCATTGGCATACTTGGGCAGGAACCATGAGGATCTCTACAGAGAAACCTGGACTGTGAAGTGCAAATTCTATGACACCATCTATTTACAGCATTTGTTTATATATTGGTTTATTGTACAATTGTAAAACTCCTCGTAGCTTTACCTGAAATCTGACAGGTACTTAGGAAAACCTAGACCAGAAGAACTAGCATGACCTCTGATTGCCTCCCGGTCAGAATCATTACACACCATAATGACCTACAATCATCAGGCCACATTGCACATGTCATGTCCTGCTCCATCATCCAGTACAAAGGTCTAGTAAGATGAGATTTTCAAGGTTTATAATGATGTTGGGAACATTTATTTATTTTTTTGCCACATTTTGGGAATCGTCACTTGAATGTCACAGACTAGTGAGTATTGTTGCTGATCATGCGGATTTCATCATCTAATGGCTACTTCTAGCATGATAATGCACCATGTCACAAGGCAAAATCTGTCTCAAACTGGTGTCATGAACATAATGAGTTCAGTGGTCTTCCCAGCCACTGGATCTGAACTGCTGTCTAATTCAACACTGTGGCATGTGGCAAAATAAGAGATTAATTGCAGCTTCAATGCAGTCATGACCACATGGACCAGTATATCAAAGGAAGGTTACCTACATCTTGTAGAATCCACACCAGAGAATTTTGAGAGCAAAGGAAAGCCATAAGAAAGCGCTCAGGCAACATTTTATAGAACAACTAAGTAAGTAAGGGCGGTGTAGACGTTGGTTTTGCCGTATAATTTAGTAGAATGCTGACCATCGTGCCCCTCCCCATAACTGTTCAATTGAGCGCCACTGAAATCACCTGTTGTTAAGGTTTCATGGCTTCCTCAGATGTTTTCGGTTCCTGGTTTCCAACACGTCCTTGTTGCTGAGACCTTTCATTCATTGTGTCTCGTGGTTAACATGATTTGGGACAGTGTGCGGTCCACATATGATTGTTTTCGACAGGTAGCCTGCTTAGGGGGGGGGGGGGGAAACTGAAGCAAAATGCTGCAGCTTTAATAGCTGGTCTTGGCAGGAGGAAAACAACACACTTTCTTCATTTCTTTTTAGCGGAATTATCCCTGCAGAGTATAGCACACCTCTCACTCCTTCCTGAGCTTTTTTTTAATTTTTATTTCTTTTTTTTTTTTTTATACTTGAATGATTTGATTCCAAACTGCAGTGCCTACTGTTTATTTATTATTTATTTATTTATTTTAAAGAACACATGCTCCATATTTGTAGTTGAATACAGTGAAAGTAGCAAGTCGAGTAGCAAGAAGATTTTTTTGATGGTGATGGTGGGGTCGCCATATCCAGGACTTTCATCCTTTCCTGAGAACGAGATGATCTCCAAAAATGTCATACACTTGCACTCAGCATCACAGACTGGTTTCTTCGTCATGCCTTCTCGGGGGAGTTTTCCTTGCCTTTTTGACTCTGGCTTGCTTGGGATCAAATAGACACTTTCTTTTATAAATCTATAAAATCTCACTATTCCATTTTCTAACATCTTCCTGAACACGTACAGTACTGTCGGTCAGAATTGTGCTGTGGTTGAAGTACTTGATTGAATTAATTGATTGTGGTGTACCTACAGCTTATTACCTATAGCTATAGGTTACACAAATCCAATCTGAGCGTGCTAACTCCTCAAGTCCACTCCTCTCTTCCGAGCTGTCTTTTGCAATGTGTGCATGATATTATTTTGTTTAAAGTCTGTTATTTTAGCGTCATACTACGCCAGCATCATGGCGACAAATATGACAGAAAAGATCAGCCTGCGTGCAATCTAAATGGAATAGATGGCAGAAATCAGAAATGCTGCACTACAATTAAGGGAATAATTAGCCACTGGAAATAATGAGGACAGGAGAAACTGATGGACTGCAGGTCGTAATGTAGAGGTTTTCAGAGTGCATGAGGTTGTATTGTATAGGTTTAAAAGCACCTTGTTTAAGTGTTGGTTTTGACAGTGCTTTATATTCTTTAAGCCAATTTAACATCCGCCTTAAATGTATAAATGGTAGTCTGTCAAGCAAATCTTAAAGGAGGTCACTTCATTTAAGAAAAGAAAAGAAAAGAAAAAACACAATAAAGACCGAAAGAATCATTTTTATTACGATAATTATACACGGCATCCAGTGGCACCAAATGTACCTGTACTTAATGTGTGTGAGAAAGAGAGCGATGAAGAGTAGCCTCTTTCAGCAACATGACAAGCCCAATAAATTCTTTGTTCCTGCCGAACCCAACAATCCCCCAGGCGTTTTTGATACGCTAATAGTAAAAGGCCAGCCTTTTGTAATTGGACATCATAAATCTAAAAAAGCCACTCTGGAGATACAAAGCGCCTTTAATTCCGTCCTTTTCTCGACCTGTTCCTCGCTGTAGATCTCCACATCTCCACAATGGACAACGTGAAGGCTGTGATATACATGTTGCGATCTGAGACACGTGGCATTAGCATCGCCTTTGAGCATCGATTTCCTTCTACTACTTCCTGACAGTGAGCAGGAAACAGGAGTGCAGCGGAGCAATAATGGCCCATCACTTATCAAGATCACCATCGCTTGCCTCTGTCAGACGGACCCTAGCCAGCGATGCTAGTGATTAGCCGCATATTGCTACAGATAAAGTCAGTTCAGGGCAAAAGGATGGAGGTTGAGACCATTGTGTAGGATTAGAGAGTAAAAAAAAAACAATATCCACATAGCAGCTAAGAACAGCGTGGATTATTCTTTAAATGTGCTGAAAATTGAAAGCACCTCAATAGCTCATATTATTTTCTTATAGTTCATTTACGGCATTTGGCAGATGCCCATATCCAGCGCCACTTACATTTTTACCTCATTATACATCAGGGTTAAGAGCCTTGCGTTAAGGGCCCAACAGGGGCAAATTGTTGGTGGGGTTTGAACCTGGGACCTTCCAGCCCATCGTCCAATACCTTAATCCCTGAGCTACCCCTGTTCCTCAGTAAATGCAGTGTTAAAACTCTCAGTATATACAGTAAAATTTTTAAATAATGAAAATACTGTTAATCAAGCGCCATTATAATAAAGCTTTACACTGTAATAATACATTTCTAACAGATTTTGTGACTCTGGTTGTAAATTGAGATTGTCAGTCGTGGAACGTCAATATGACCTGCATTCAATGTCCAAAAACAGCCAATGACAAAGTCATGGTTGTGTAAAAAAAAATTGTGATTGAAAGTCCAATGTGGCAGAAGTTTAATCCACTAATAGGAGAACAGCACCAACTAAAGAAAGCGAAACTCACAGAACAGTTGCAGGTCTCTTACTAAAAATGTATTAATTTAAACAAAAGCTAACGGACAGAAGGCCTCAAGCATGCTTTTTGCCATCAGCACTGCTATGGCGCTCGTCTTAAAGCCGCCAGTAGGAGGATGACATCCTGTCGCCTTCAGTGGCGAGGGTTCGATTCCAGCCTTGGGTTTGTGCTTGGTGGGTTTCCTACCGTCCAAAGACATGCAGATTAGACTAATTAGCGTTCCCAAATTGCCTGTAGTGTGTGAATGAGTGTTCAGGCTGAACCTCACGTTTTGACCTACAGTATGTCTCCTGGGATAGGCTCCAGGCCCCCTGCGATACTGACCACAGGATAAAGCGGTATAGACGATGAGTGTGTAAGTAATGAAACAATAATTTAGTTATTAAGTCATAGGTCAATGATTGGTGTCTCAGGTACAATTTGTGTGGTTTTATAAGGAAATTACCTTCATACTATAGTCATGGAGACTTTGTCACACCTGCTTCTTTTTTCATGCATGCACACCCAGAGGCTTTCATTTGTTGTCATTTTTGGTCTTCTTTTGTACTCTGATAATAAAGTCATACTAAGTCATCTACTAATTTAACCTGCACCTTGCACCCAAGTTGTACACTGCTGATATTTGCATGTATATGGTGAATGACACATTACCTGAAAGCTTTAGTTGTCAGACAAAAGATTATAATTATCAAATTGTTGTTGTAAATTATAAATTGTTGTTATAAATTATGGACTGTTTCAATGATACAAAAAGGGTTTTCCTTGCTCAGTGGGTGGAGGAAAAGCCATTTATTAGCTCCAGTAGTGTTCTGTGATGCAGTCGCTCTAATATACATACACTACTATTGACTAATCTATCCATCGTTAGAGCATCTTCATAGTATTTAATACGTGAATATATCTTTTGACATGGAGAACACATTATGACACCATCTGTAGTAGAAATCCGAAGATTTGATCAGGATTTCTCATGTTAAATGTAACCACTCAGTGTAAAATCAGCTTTAGTTATTGGACACCTAAGGGGAAGCTAATGTGTAAGTGCAGGAATGTAGGCGAGGAACTAGAAGTGGACCGTTATTAGCTGATATTACCTTCTGAGATTACATTTTTAACTCTTGTGTACTGTATTTTATAAGATACAATCTGATTTATTTTTCTCAGCTATGTTCAGAGATATTTTGTATAGACTAGATTGGCCTTACCCGGCCTAGCGCATTAGCACCATCACAATGCAATATGCTACTTTCACTGCAAGTGAAGCCATGGCGAATGCGTCAGTATTCAAATCCGAGGCATCGCAGTTTCAGGTAATAATTACTGGTATTTTAACCACAGTTATACAGGTAGGTCTGAAAAAGTAACCAAAGTGATCCCAATACCTGAACAGGAATACATTTTCATAAACACATGCGGAAGATCTGTGTACCTGCTGTTTCTCTTATTATTAGCATCTTAGATGTAAGCTATTGTCTTATCCCCATGAAATAATCAATTTTTGCTCGGTGTAATATATTTTTTGTAGCCTAAATAAGTTCAGTCCAGAACAACAAGAGCTTTAAAAAGAGCAGCTACATTGTTTCTTGATGAGATGATATATATGATGATGATACAATATGACATGCTGCTTAATTGCGCTAAACAAATGCTGCATTTAAGTTCCATCTTTGTGCTCTAGGATTAGCTTTTAACAATCAAAGGAGATAGAGACAGTTCTTGTAACCAATCATAACACAGAAAGCAGGAAGGTTTATAGGCATTGATGGCTTAGTGGTTGGTTTCTCATCTGCCATGCTGAAGCCCCATGTTTGATTCCCAGTCACTGGAAGCAGTGGTGGTCCCAAGCCCGGATAACTTGGGAGGGTTGCGTCAGGAAGGGCATCCGGCATAAAACCTGTGTGGATCAGATGGTCTGCTGTGGCGATCCCTCGATGGGAGAAGCCGAAAGACCAACAACAATATCTGTTAATATAAGAACCCATTGTTTTTTAAACCAACCAGCATTGCTGATCAGTGTTAAAAACTTCACCATTCATTGCTTCTGATGCACAATTGCTTCAGCACAATTCGATGCGGGATTAGCATCTGCTAAGTGTGGCAGATCCATCCAATCTATTCTACATAAGATGTACAGTATGTCACAAAAGTGAGTACACCCCTCACATCTCTGCAAATATTTTGTTATATCTCTTCATAGGACAACACTGCATAAATGACTCTTTGACACAATGAAAAGTAGTCAGTGTAAAGTTTGTATAACAGTGTAAATTTATTGTCCCCTCAAAATAACTAAAAATACAGCCAATAATAGCTGAACCCCTGGCAACAAAAGTGAGTACACCCCTAAGTGAAAATGTGAAATGTCAATATTTTGTTTGGCCACCATCATTTTCCAGCACGGCTTGAATTCTCTTGGCCATGGAGTTCACCAGAGCTTCACAGGTTGCCACTGAAATCCTCTTCCACTCATCCATCACAACATCACGGAGGTGGTGGACATTTGACACCTTGTGCTGCTCCACCTTCCTTTTCAGGATGCCCCAGAGGTGTTCTATGGAGTTTAGGTCTGGAGACATGCTTGGCCAGTCCATCACCTTTACCCTCAGCCTCTTTAACAAGCTGGTGGTCATGTTGGAGGTGTGTTTGGGGTCATTACCATGCTGGAACACTGCTCTGCGGCTCAGTTTCCGGAGGGAGGGGATCATGCTCTGCTTCAGTATGTCACAGTACGTGTTAGAATTCATGTTTCCCTCAATGAACTGTAGCTCCCCAATGCCAGCAGCACTCATGCAGCCCCAGATCATGACACTCCCACCACCATGTTTGACGGTAGGCACTTGTCTTTGTGCAACTCACCTGGTTGCCGCCACACACGCTTGACAGCATCTGAACCAAATAGGTTTATCTTGGTCTCATCAGACCACAGGACATGGTTGCAGTAATCCTGGTCCTTAGTTTGCATGTCTGCAGCAAATTGTTTGCGAGCTTTCTTGTGCATCATCTTTAGAAGAGTCTTCCTTCTAGGACGACAACCATGCAGAATAATTTGATGCAGTGTGCGGCGTACGGTCTGAGCACTGACAGGCTGACCTCCCATCCCTTCAATCTCTGCAGCAATGCTGGACGCTAAAACTCATCCGTCTGTTTTCCAAAGCCAATCTTTGGATCTGACGCTGAGAACGTGCACTCGACTTCTTTGGCCGACCATGGCGAGGCCTGTTCTGAGAAGAACCTGTCCTCTTAAAGCGCTGGATGGTCTTGGCCACTGTGCTGCAGCACAGTTGCAGAGTGTTGGCGATCTTCTTGTAGCCTAGGCCATCTTTATGTAAAGCAACAATTCGTTTTCGGCTTCTGAGAGTTGTTTGCCATGAGGTGCCATGTTGAACTTTCAGTGGCCAGGTTGAGAGAGTGGAAGAGCTTTTATACCAAATTTAACTCACCTGCTATCTGGTGACACCTGAGACAGTGCAACACTAATGAGTCACGTGACAAAGGGGAAGGAAAATGACTAATTGCGCTCAATTTGTACATTTTCACTTAGGGGTGTACTCACTTTTGTTGCCAGGGGTTCAGCTATTACTGGCTGTATTTTTAGTTATTTTGAGGGACAATAAATTTACACTGCTATACAAACTTTACACTGACTACTTTTCATTGTGTCAAAGAGTCATTTATGCAGTGTTGTCCTATGAAAAGATACAACGAAATATTTGCAGACATGTGAGGGGTGTACTCACTTTTGTGACATACTGTATATGGCTATGGGCTTTTCTAACTTGCCAAATAATGTGTGCCACCACTGACTAGTGAGAAGGAGGTGATTTCAGCATAACACTACTGATGATTTAATATTTTCATACAGTATAGCCTCAGTTGCATATCCACAGTAAACCTTTGGCTAAAAATATGTAGCATTGGTGAAACCTTCGTATATGTTAGTTATGAATTCTATCCACTACATAAGGGCTACATCCAGCTCAGGATTTATATCAGATTTGATTTGAGACTCCCAAGCGCTCACAATTAAACATCCCCCTCCCACTCGTACTGTACCTCTCCCAACAACCACAAACATGCAAACAGCGCCGATAGAACAGATTACTATTGGTTTGCGCGGTATCAGACTTCGAACCGGCACCGGTGTTAGCATAGCACCCCTCCAGCGTTCAGTCAAGTCCTCAACGTCCTCTTCAGTGATAAGCGTAGGCTATCGACAGCTCTCAGGACGAGTGGGAGATACTCAGATCTCACCCCACCTCAGGAGAGATCAATGGTAGTTTGTGTAGAGTTGGATAATTGCAGCTGTTAGGCAGAAGTGGCGGTTCCTGCAAGTGACTCTCTATATACTGGGGCAGTTGTGTGTTATTACCAGGAGGGGGTCTGGCTAAGTTGGCCTATTTTTTTTTTTGCTAGGTTGGTTTCCATATGTTTGTGTGTGGGTGTTTATGATAAGCCTCGTGATTATAGTAATATGCTTATGTTGAAAAAGGGACGTTTGGCAAAATGCACTTTTGTGTTCTTTCAAGGGAAAAAAAAAATATATTATACTGTATGTGTAATACATGACAGGAAGCTTTTCAGCACCGAATTACGAATTATATAAATGCAGTTCATCTAAAAACCTATGGGTGGCACTTACACCTTATGTTCAACCAAAGGAGCTCAAACTTTTTGCATGTCTGCGACTCCCTACCAAATTTTTTTTTCAAGATTTTTTTTTAAATGTACGCCACTATCCACGCAAATAATGGAAGATTTAAATGCTGGCTCTCGTATTAACCACATTTTTAAATAAAATTGCATTTAGATTCAATTCATTATTACCTATAATTGCTTTTAAGCTTCGTATTAAACCTCTTCAATTTAGATAACAAGCACATGAGACCTATATTAGCTCAAAATATGCAGAAAAACCTTTGTAATAGTTGATAGAGATCTCAACCAATGCCATGTCATTAAAACATTTAAGCGTTCCCTGGTTATGTGTGGATGTCTAGTTTGTTTTCTCTGGATTGATAGTTCCTGGATGGTTTTGAGATATTATTCTGTCGGAAATAGAGTATATAAGTTTAAACCATTTTTATTTAACGGTACTTGTTAATTAACTTTAAGAAAGAAGAGAAGAAAAAAGACTGTTTACAACAGGAAGTAATATTGTAGCTCTAAATGGAGTAAATGGATAAGTACTGTTTAGTAAAATTCAATTAACAATAATCACAATTGGTTACTGTTGACAAAATGTAAACAGTACTGTGTTTTATGATGCTTCAGGACGTGCTGCTACAGTATAAGCTTTGGTTTGGGAACAGTAACTTACATTACATTACATTACACTCCTTTGTTGTTGATTATTTCTCTAATAACACCACACCCTGTTATGTTTTATTCCTTACCCAATAATGTTCATCACACTGAATAACTATGTCATTAAAGGGTTAATTCTAAGATACATCCTTGATTTAAACATACAGATTGGTGAAAAGTGTGTTTCTATAAAAACACAGTAATGAATCTGTTTACAGAGCGTGTGGTTGAATGATTAGATCTATATCTTGGATATCGTGGATTGCGTTTATAATAACCTGAGTATCCAAGCCGCTGGTTCTCAACCCTGTTCCTGTGCACCACCTGCTCTGCAAATTTGATTGTTTTCTCACATCCCAGCACTTCTAATTTAACTAATCAGCTAATTAGCAGCCTTTTCTGAATCGAAGTGGGTTTCATAGAGCTGGGAAAAAAACTAAACAGGTGAGGGTTAAAAACAGCTGGGGTAAGAAACATCTGCAGTGGTGGCTTGAGGTATTAAGATGATTTATGCTACAATGTGTATTATTATGGTTCTCCTGCTGCACAAAACAGGTGATGTCAGTAATTAGTTCCAGCCCATCACGCTGAAGAGTTGTGCTAATTAGAATCAGCTGGTTTAGTTAATGGATAGAACAAATAGGTGACATGATCCCTATGTCAAGGACAAGCATTCCTAAAATGAGGGAATTCTCATGTGAGCTGTACATGATCTTCAGGAAGTGATCAAGCAGGCAGGGACTGGATGAGTGACACCAGATACTACAAACGTCTTTTTGACTCTATGTCCATCAAGCAGGTTTTGAAGAATAAAGGATTTTATGCTAAATGTTGATTGTTGTAGAGCAATTTCATGGCACAAAATAACAAATTATTATTATTATCCTGACTGTAATTATGAAAAAAAAAAATTGAGAACGTCATCAAAACACTTCTTCTACTGGGCTGCTTCCATTAGGGGTCGCCACAGTGGACCATTTGTCTCCATCAAACTCTGTCTTCCACATCTTCCCTAGTCTCTCCAAATGATCCTCATATTGTTTTGGCACATGTTTTACTCCGGATGCCCTTCCCCTCCTCATTTATTCGACACTAAGACTACATTGGCTTGTGCAACCTCAATGGCTCAATGGCTGAGTTTGAAAACACTAAAATTCCACTTTTAGTCCAATCGTTTTAGCCTCCACTGTATGTCTTTTTCAGGACTTTTGATGTTTCGTGGTAGACCTACTGTATATGAACCACGAGATGTGGTATCCTCATGTGTAATGTTTTTTTCAAACACATTCCTAACATGTTGAAATATAGTTTTTCTTACCATGCAGTGGGGTTCAGTTGTCTGGGACTGTATGGAATTTTTTTAAATATGATTTTCCTTGAGTCATGTCTTTTCCACTGTGTTCACTCGATGGACTGATCTAACATGGATCATATTGGGTTTTACACAAAATTATGGAGTCCTTATCCAGCTCAAGTGCACGCTGGTATTAATGCAAAAGCAGGACGTAGCAAATATTAAGTGCTTCAATAATCCATATTTCGAACATTCTGTGCTATTTTATATTATTGCTCATTTTCCGATACAAAATATGGGCATTTTCAAATTGCAAATGGAATTTTTTTTTCAACTCAACTGTACATTATTCGTTATAATATAGTAATGTTTATTTTATTACATATTGTCAATGCAATATAAGTAACACGGATATCATTATATAAACTAGTATTAAAGAAATGTATTATACACATTATGTTTAGCCATAGATCTAATGATACATGCTGGTATTATTACTTTTTAAATGATGTACACAGAAATGACTTCAAGATATTTGAAAGTTACAGCAACGCCTATAGAAACATGCTGGAAATCTTTGGTGAATGCTTTTCTTTTGAGGCGGCTTCTTTTGAACCTTTTGATAGTTTTAATTATTTGACACTCTGTTGCGGTTCTAGATTCCTGCTTGATAGTTCTTTTAATCTGACACGAGAAATACAGTACAACATCGCGAAGGATCTTTTATTTCAAACATGCCATGATTTTCCTTAGTACAAAACACAACCTCCTGTCTGTTAATAATGTACACACACAAATAAGGAAACAGGTATATACACTTCCGCACTTAATGCCAGTACAGACGTGGCAGTAATTCATGAATGATATTCATAAGAAATAAAAATAAAAGTCCTATCGCAATTACACCGTGTGTGGAGCCTGGAGGTTGGTTAAAACACTCTGGAAAGGTTTCAGTGTGCAATCAAACATTGCATAATAAACATTTCTATGAAATCGGATGCATAAAATATTACCGCAATGTAATAATATGTTATGAATGCATTCACAGATGACTTTTTTTTTTATTACGGATATGGCTTTCATAGAAAGTGTTACTTGACACAAAAAAAAATCATAAAAAAAGAAAAATTCATAAAACCAAAATAACCAGGAATCAGGAAGTGGGTTAAGTATTTCAACTGATTTATGATTGCTTGGTTTCTCAGTACTACTGGAAAAGCGTCAGCTGCCTGTACAAAAAGTGTGTGTGTGTGTGTGTGTGTGTGTGTGTGTGTGTGAAAGGGCTTCCGTGCTCCATCTGACATCCTTTTGATCCCTAAGTAAATGGCTCTGTATTACAAAGCGCCAATCCAAATTACCGGCCTATCGTGTTACACAATACAACAGGAAATCACGTCAGGCAAAGTATTTTCATATCTCGGCCTCCTCAGGTGGAATACCCCACGTTAGATGACTTAGATTGACTCTTGTTTACTTTCTTTTTGGAAAAAAAAAAAAAACCCAACCAACAACCCCCTCAAAAAATAAATCTCATCATGCTCCCCCCTTCCCCCAATACCCCCCCCGCCCCCCCAGATCCTCCCAATAACGAAAAAAAAAAAAAAAGCATCTCAGCCTTGCAAGTATTGCTTATCATATTAATTAAAATCTGGCTGACACAATGGGCGCCAGCAGCTGCGGAGGAAAGCGGGGGAAATTAACAAACGTTTGATTTGTTGTATTGTGGATGTGACACGTATTATACAGGTCAGAGTAAAACAAAGAGCCAAACCCAAATATGCTAATGGGAATCTGGCAACCCAGGACTAGTGGCACAAACATGAAGGCTTGGGCTAAATATCTTATTATTTGGCAGCACACGCTGAGAACGAGAGAGAGGGGTGCGGGGGTGGGGGGATGGGAGGGGGGCACCAGAAAGCGTTTTTTGTTGCCAGTTCCTGTCGAAGAATGATGGGATGAGGTGCACGGGGTTGTTTGTGCATGCTTGTGCGTTTATTTACATAGAAATTGCTTAAATTAATTTGCATATATTCACACCAGACCAATATGGATACAGCCGAGCAGAGATGAACAAAGTGTTCTTAAATTTGAAGATTTTATTTTTTTTTTTAGACATAATACGATACGATACGAGATACCGTTTTCTCTCAAGTCGAAAGCCAGTCGTTTTGCTAATGGGAGGCAGGAGAAGGTTGCTGTTGTGATAATTTATCTGAAGCAGAGGTGGTGAGAAGTCGACCGTTCGCCTGACACCGCATGACAGGACATTATGTATATTTGTCCAGGGTGCTGAGCGACTGAATCGCAGGGTTAGCGCAGGTTATACGGGGTTAGGGAGTGAGGGGGACGGAGCTGCCCTCGACACGCAACCTTAGACTTCAAGGGGCACCGCGAGATGTAAGGTTCAGGAATATTAGGCATCGGCCTTTATCTTTGCCACCGAGGTCGGGAGTAGGGCTCCCATGATTAGAAGGTTTTTAAATTCCATTTGCATATTTGTATGTTCAGTTCCATAGACCTGCGTAGACTAGTGAGTCTTACGTTCATGATGTCATGCTGACTAATGATGATGGAATGAGGGATGGAAAGGATGGTGGCAAAAGAAGAGAAAGGATGAGGGAAAGTGACAGTGACTGATGCAGTCTGTAATTATGAGTCTATCAAGAGGCGACGAGAGAGCAGGCAAGTGCTGGGAGGAACCATCGACACCCTGCATATTGGCTGGGGGCCACAAATGACTGTGACCCCCCCCCCCCCCCCCTAAGGAAAATAAAAGAGGACAGTTTAATGACTTCAAATGTAACCCTGCAAACTGCTCGGCAATTAAGTGGCCTGATGGTTTCTCGGGCAAGTTTATAAACGATGTATCTCAAGAAACAAAAAAGTCCATCACGATGCAAGTGCACCATGTCAGTGTTTAGCAACATATACAGTACAGGTAAGATACAGAGTCTTTATTTAGTGCTGATCTTTAACACAAAAGCTCTCACCTGGATTAAGGTTATCTAAAGCACATGCACACTTATAATGTAGTCTACGCTTTTTAATGCAAAACAGACTCGGATGTCTAAGTGCAATTGTTGACATTTGTAAACCAGAATATAAATAATATCAATTCATTTAGCTTTATATTCTTATAGCTAAATGATCTAAAATGTTACCGAAGATTTTACTTCCTGTGTTGTTTTCTTAAATTCAACGCTACTGTAGATTATGCATATAATCAAATATGTATCCATGATTTGGAATGGCCATGGTTTTATTCAAAATTCACAAATGTAACATGCTTTTATTCATTTAGAAGAATTATGACCTCTTCTTCTTTTTTCTTTCTTTCTTTTTTTAAAATTTTTTTTTACAATCAACCCAGCAGAACTGACAGTTTATACAGTTCAAAAATTCAGGTATTGCTTCGATGTTTAAGTTTGCTACGCAGGTTTTTTTTTTTTTTTTTCATATTTCACTCTTCTTATTAAATAGAATACGTATGGGAGTTACAATACAAACGCCACTTGAAGGGCCCTATTGTGACTTGCACCTGTGACCGACACTGAAGTTAAAGAGCTGAATGAGATTCTCTGTTATATTTTGTGAATAAAAATGACACATTTGCGTTTCCAGTTCTTCCAGGAGCAAAGTGATGAGGTTAAATTTAATTTAAAAACCCTAATGCTATACTGCTTTGGAAATGTTTTGAGCCCCCATCATTACTTCATATTTTGCCTACAAAACCCAGACCATATGTTTACATTTGTTTAAAACAATCTTCATCGGCACTGAAGAAATATGAAGCACTGGGGGTGGCTCAGTACGGTTGCACAGTTGTGTGTGTCAGCTTCTGGTGTAAATGTGAATGCAGATACAGATAACATTATTGCATTACGTAACTCTTCTGAAGGATTAGGGGCCCAGGTACCTTCAAACAAAAATAAAAGCACTTTTGTTTTGATGCTAATAATATTCCTGAAAGTATAAGAAGATTGTAAGATTATGAAATCTGATAGATATATATATATAAAAAAAAAAATATATATATATATATATATATATATATATATATATATATATATATATATATATATATATATATATATATATATATATAAACAAACAAAAATAAATAAATAAATAAATAAATAAATAGGTTATAAGTAAGTTTTGCGTAATCATCCTTGTCCACTCTGTGTAACATCTGTGAGACGAACATCTCTTTCATGCTGGTTGCAGATGTGCTACAGATACTGAAGATTATTCCTTTAAACCCGTGTTTCACAGTCAGGCTTCTTTAAGATTGATGAAGTTAAATTTAACAATATACTGCATATTTTTACAAGTAAAAAACCTAAATTGATTAAAAAACATTAATAATGTGGCTTAAATAGTGATGTGTGAAGGCAGAGACAAGGCCATCCATCCATCCATTATTCCAAGTGTGTGATGTGTTTAAAGCAGCTTTCTATCAAAATTAGTTACGAAGCCAGCTTATAATACCTGAGGCAAATAATTTTGGTTGAAGGGGTTCAAAAAAAAGGTTGTGAACTCCTGCTTTAAATGTCCTTTTAACTCTCTGAAGGTCATCAGCAACTCCACCTTCATTAATGTTCACGTGCACTGCATTCAGTGTAAAGCCCCCTTTGAAGCCTTCATGCCAACACACTCGCATTCACTGGGGGTCGAAATACAAATTTATCTGAGCAACATTAATCCTAATTAATTTTCAGCTCTGCAGGTGCCTCGTAAACAAGAAAAAAGCGCTGCTGCCATCTCGTCAGAGTCGTCAATGCAATTTCGTTGCTTCATCCTGCTTGTTGAAGTCATTGTTTCATTTGAGTTTATAAACAGAAAACACACACACAAAAAAAGGAGAGGAAGTCAGGAACCAGGCACAAGTCAAGGCCAGCAGGGTAACCTCTGTGTGTTTAGCATGCTTTTAGCATCTCATAGAATGTAAACAGAGAACGATAATGGTACCGTATGTAATCGCATACAGTATGTGCTGTTTGAATAGAAACATGCATGGCATAATAGAAGAGCTGGGACGTGGCATGTTTATGGTAGTTTGGGGAGGAAACTCATTGTTTAGATAAGGGGAATTATTCGATTCATTGCAATCAAGTGTGACAAATATAGACTGTGCTAAAATATATGTAATGACGTATATAAGTGATATATATATATATATATATATATATATATATATATATATATATATATATATATATATATATATATATATATATATGACAAAATATCCTTGTCACTGCTCTTGGAGAATATCGATTATTATAAAGATAATGAAGTACAGCATGTCATCACGTTTTATAAAATGATTGTTTTTCACAATTATTAAATAAATCAAAACAGTTTCAAATCTCAAGTTTCAATGAGATAATCAATAAATATTTCATCACATTCAAGACATTTTTCTTGCATTTCTGTATTTTCTCAAAATTCTTCACTTAAAGATATTTATATAGTAATAGTAATAGTAATAGTGTGGTTGCAAACACACACAGATCACACACAAAACCCTAAATAAATAAATGAAAAAGTTAGTTTTTAGGGATCTCTTTTTTTTTTGGGTGGGGGGTAAGGAGTCTCCAGCGTCAGTCAGAGGTACAGTAAGGTCAGAGGGTGAGTCTTTCTAGCTGTTTCAATACAGGTGACCACAGCAACTAACTATTGCACAACATTCAATATTGGTGTAAATGGATTAATTGCCTGACCTTCTTCTAATAAATCAAAAAGTGTAATCTTGTTTTGGTATCAAAGGCTAGAAAAGAATTAACTTCATGATTCCATCCAGTGGTTCATAGTTTTTTTTCCAAAACAGACCATCTTGTTTTTTATTCTTTATTTAGTGAGCTAGATTATAGAGGAATTTAAAGTTCTCACTTGTCAAACTTATTGTTTGTGATAGTCACACCTACTGTACACTAGCGATGCAGTGGAAGGAAATTGGAATATCATAGTTTGTGTGTGTGTGCGCGCGCGTGTTCCAGCAAGTGAAAGCTTCTCCACTGGGATACATGAGCGTCTGTGTGTATTAATGTGAGCGAGAGACAAAAGTTCTCTTCCTGTCTCCCTCTACAAAATCCTCTTTTCCAAACTGTCATCAGGACGCTGACAAGCCGCCCGAGCAGGATGATGATAAACGACTTGCGGGCACCAGATTTCCACTGAGCCAACCCCCTCATCCCGCATGTGTCACATTTAACCCGCATTTACTGAAATCAATTATCCAGCTATCACTGGGGCAGGTGCTCAGGGGACGAGCCGCCTCCCATCCCTCTGTCCTCTTTTCAATTAGATGGTAAATAATCAGCGCTCAGTGGAAGGGAGGGAGTGATGACTCTCTCACTCTCTCCTTCTCTCCCCAGGGTCCTCTTTATGTCGATCTAGCCTGTAGCGTCGAGGCTAAAGACTCAATATGGCGTGTAATGGCCGTGACAGTTGGTTAATAGATGGCGCTCCTTTCCACTGATCTGAGATCGGTTCATTCGGGAATCTAAGTGTTCTGAATTGGGATGTGAATAAAGTGAGCTGATCCGGGAACAGTGAGGGCCCTTTACCATCTGCTGCCGGTGTTTGTTTTGTCAGTGTTCAATATTTACTGAGCCCTCGGAGGCATGAGCGTGGCATGGTGCCAGGGTGGAAGGGTATGTGTGTGTGTGTGTGTGTGTGTGTGTGTGTGTGTGTGAGAGTGTGGGGGTTGTAGGATAAATGGGGTAAAGGCGGAGGTAGAGAGGAAAATGATGTTCATGTGTAGGAGGTGTGTGATGAGGCCCATCGGGCGGGCCGTGTGTGTGTGTGTGTGTGTGTGTGTGTGTGTGTGTGAGATGCTTGTTTGGAGGTGCATTTCATCAGGCTAATTAATTTACAAGCACCTGTTTAATCACGGGAACTGCTTGAGGGAAAGAGAGAACACACACACACACACACACACACACAAACATAAAGATGTGCACAGCTTCATTGGAGGTTAAAATTAATTTATCTACCATGTTTACACATACACATACACTCACACACACACAGAGCCCTGCAGTCATATTTCTGTTGTATTTATTTTTTTTTGCAAGCTATTCTAGTGGTACTTCTACTGGACAGATTGATGCTTAATTTTTTTCCAGTCGTCTGCTACAGACTCCACTGGCCAGCGCCACTGTGCTGATTACTGCAGACTGAATGCTGGAACCTGCCAGAGCCGGCGCTGCCACAGACGCTCCCACACAAACACACACAGCTGCTGAGCTGTGTGCATGTGTGTGAATGTGTGAGAGACTCGCACACTGAGAGGAAGAAATTATCCTTTAGCTTTTAGAGAGAGAGAACCTATGATTACAGAATGGTTTTAGCCCTGTTTACTCTCTCTGTCATTCTCATCGCACACACAAACACACAGACACACAGCATGTCATCACTCTAAATGCTAACTCTGAGTGCTGGCGATTTCCCCACTCTTTAGTTCACCAATCAGCATACATGCCGAATTTTCAGACGACCACATGTTACGTTATTAAGAGATATTTCAGCAGCGGACTGGAAAATCTACTCATTTTTTTTTGTTTGGATATGATAACCGCTTGATCCAACCATTTTGTGTCTTGTTCACTGCAAAGTAACGTTCTACTAGTAATATAATGCTTTACTTTTCCATCTAGTAAGGCAATAATAGTAATGTATTCCTTTAGTAACACAAATATTTGTAACTTTCACGTTAATTTTGCTTGAATTTTGCATCAAGCATCTGTGCACTTTTTGACCCAATGTACAAATTGTTGAAAAATGACGGTTTCATTGTGCATACTGTATGATTGAAATCACTCTATCATAGACATGTTACAATCCGTGGATCATTTATTCATTCGTATTTCATTATAAAAATGAGAATATCATTTGTTTGCAACAGATAACGGCTCATTTTTTATTTTCTGATTTTGATCTCACATAAAAAAATGGACAAACAGTGTGACCTGGAAGATTTTTCTTGCTTTGTGTTAGATAACTTTTATATATATGTAAATGCAATTATTATTTAATTGGCATTACTATAACTTTTAAATGACACTTTTTGCACCATTTCAGGAAGTAAAACATGTAAATCGTCAACAAGTAGGAAAGCATGATTAATCAGCCATATGGGGCTTTTATGGAGTGAATTGTATAGGGATTATAGGGAATTTTCTTTGGGAAGATGTTGATTTAGCATTTGTGGAAGGATTCTTCAGTCAAAGGTAATCATGGAGTTTTTCTAACATGGGGAGGTCCAGGTTGGTGGACGAAAGTGTATTTCTTTGTCTTGATAACTAGAAGAAAATTTAAAGAGTTAACAAATGATAGAAAGAAAAAAAGTTGATGGAATGTTATAGCAGGAACAATACTTACACTGCTGTTAAAACATCAGGTTAACATATAATTAATAAAAGCTGAATTATTCAAAAGAATAAAATGAAGGGAAGAAAAATATGGAACAAGCTACAATATAGCTTGTTTACAAGATGGCTGTTTGTAAAGTGTCGACACTCCACTAGCTTCTTATTCTACTCTACAAGAAATTACCTGGAAAAATCTTTTACATCTTTACCTAAATTAAAAAATGTTTAGAAATCTATATAAATGTAAAATTTAAAAAACACTGCTTTGGATATTTCCAGTGTACCTAGACTAGCCAGCTAGCTAATTGCTAGTAAATTAGCTTGCATTTACTTCACATAAGCCTGCTGGGATTTCATTATTTAAATTTAACTTGTTATTATAATATTTTGGAGATTTTTTAAACAGCATCTAAATGTGTCAAAATATACCACAACAATCACAATATGTTTGGTAATAGCATAAATTAGCTATCTTAGCTTGTCCTTTAAGATTAGAGTTAGTGGATGGATTAACATTTGAAATCATTGCTGTAGTTTATTTTCAATCAGGTCTCTGGGTGACTGATAAAGGCATTCCTCAGGGATCAATATTAGGCCCATTGGTTTTTACCTTGTATTTAAATGATAATTATTTTCCAACTCAATACTGTAAGGTATGTATTTATACTGATTATGTTATTTTGTATGCCTTTGGCTCCACCACAAACCCGGCCTTCAGAGTGCTTTTGATGATTTACAGATCTCTGCAATTAATTGAATGCTTTTATTTAAAAAAAGAAATAGAAAAAATGTGTTCATTTCACAAAAGCTCAAATTACTGATGTTGCCAGTTTTATCTACTCTGTTAAGAGACATGTAATTGAAGAAGTCAAGCATAGATTTTTTATTTTATTTATTATTATTATTATTATTATTATTATTTACAAAAGATAGATATTGTACTCACCACTCTGAGTTATACGAAAAAGTCAGATGGTCCTCATTAACATCTAGAAGGCTTCTCCATACAGTACTGTACAAAAGTCGAAGGCACTTTTTTGCAACAAACTTTTCATAGATTTTTTTTACTTTGTTATTGAGTACTCTATTATTGAGTCAGTACAAAACATTTATCATTTTCAAGCATCAATATTCCACCACAAAATTAAAAGTTAAAGAAAAATATTTGTATGTCAGAAAAGAAAGCAGCACATTATATAACTGAACACGTTTTAGACAAAGAACACAATGAAAGCTGCTACATGCAAAAAAGAAGCAGGTACAAGAATTAGTCCTCAGAAGATCTGTGGGTGGCTCTGCAGGATGCTCAGTAAAACTTAGTAGCTACATTCCTTATAAAACTGTACAAATTGAACGTGACACTAAAGGGTCCTTAAAGCACTTTTTAAGGCTTTGTTTCATTAATTACTGTTTACCGGGCTTTAAAGTTTTTTTTCTTGCTCTACAGAATAAATGCTTTTATTTGCATGTATATCTTTATACACAGGACACAGTGTTGAGATCACAGGAGAGCTTGACTATATATATATATATATATAATCCTACATACGAACTCTAAGTTAAAGTATTTTTAATACCATCCATGGCTTGAAGTTAAACTCACTCGTATGAGATATTTTTTTTATTTATGTTCGTATGGAATTGTACACAATGCACAGATTCTGACTGAGACCTCAATGAGACTTCCTGTCAAAAGATGTTCAGCTAACTAACTAAATCCAGCCATGTTTTCCTTGAACATGTAACATTTTTTTAATACATAATAATATATATATATATATATATATATATATATATATATATATATATATTATACATTACCCTCATAAAGAAAAATTATAAATAAAAAATAATAATCTGCTTATTATAACAGCACACATACTGTAGGCTACTATTCATATTCCTACTATGAAGGATAACGCTACATGGTGTTGGATGGCTGCGACGTTCCTCATGCTGGCAAACTGTTTGCAGCTTGTTTGCGTGCAATGCTCTAGTTTCACTCCGAAGCAGCTGTGAGTGTGTTTACTCAGTACTTCAGGCAACCTGAGCCGTCTCATTTTTGTGTTTGCCTCCCGTATTAGCACCTGGCAGGGTGATGGTGTGTACAGGCAGATTATGAGAGAGAGAGAGAAAGAGACAGAGTGTATGAGAGATCCATCTATTGTCAATATTTACATGAAGTCTCGCTAATGCAGAGCCTCCAGGGCATTTTCTGTGATGTGTGTACACTGGTGCTTAAAGAGCCTTGTTCTCAAATCAAGTGAAGTTAATGTGATTGAAAACCCATCAGTATAATACATCAGGAAAATATCATCACATTCATTTAGAACTTTTTAGGTATATTTACTTTTCTGATTTTTACTCTTTCAGTTGCATGTGATTATGTGAATTTCATGCTAACACTACATACTCCATATCAGACTTGTTATAACTCCATCTGAATGTTTCTAGGGAACTAGGGTGCTGTGGTACAGTGTGCTTTAATAACTGCTCTGTCCAACGCTCTTACTTGTCCCTGAGTTAGTCCTTCTGGAGGAATTTCGGAAACGTCTCTGTAGAACCTTGCAACAGAGGGTTTCCCTTTCCGAGAGGGTTCTAAGTGAAACCCCCATTAAGACACTACGAACTGTTAACTATCCAAAGGACCCTTGAGGAACTCTTTTTCTAAGAGCGTATAAAAGGTCTGTAACAGATAATTATTATGTGAAGTGCTAAATCAACAACAACAACAAATGGTGCGTATCCTTTTGTATTAAAGGAGCGAAAAACATCACTCACAGTACGGTCCGTGTACGTAGAGTGCCTTTGTGTGAATGGTGTGAAGGGTGTAAGCACAATAATTATTGAAAAAACACTTTTCTGCTCCTGTGAGTCTACTGGTGAAACAGTGAAACTGAACCCCTCGGTCTTGACTTCAACACACAAGCAGAAATGAAACACAAAAATTGTGCCAGATTGTGACTGCAACTAAAGGAATGCATGAATATATAGAAATATAGGAGTTAAAAAATGATAGAAAAAATTCTATAAGGAATATTGCTCTGGAAATAATGGACTGGTCACTTCTTCCACCATGCAGTCAGTGTCCCGGCAATTCCACTCATCCTGCTTAGGATAAAGACATAGCTGAAGTTGAATTCATTAATAAATGATGTTTGATAAATAAACTTAAAGCTCAAAATCACAGAGGTTTGATTGACTCCAATCGCATGCCAACTCCACTTTGAAAAAAAAAAAGGAAAATGTGGTCAGTCAGGTTTAAGAGAAGATATCACTTATACAGTAGTTTCACAGCCTGATCCTACATTCCTTTTAAACTAGTAGTATTGCACTTCATTTCAGCATTAACATGGCGGTAACATCATTTACAAGCTGTTAGCACTGACATGAAGAAATTACTATAGTATTACTGTATTAACAGTAATAGTATGAACAGTATGAACCAGTGAGATGATGACAGATGATCAGGCTGGTGATTAGTATACTGTGATTCTGAATGCTGAGTGGTGAGAAACGAGGTCGCTGCTGAGGTTGTTACATAAACAACCGAATTTTTTAAAATTGTTTCTTTTGGCACTTTGTAGCCTGTCACAGTAAAACGTTTGTTATCATTTTAAAAAATGTAGTCTAAATAATTTATTTTATTTTGAAATGAAGAAATTAGATGTGGATCAAGACGTTTGCACAGTTCTGTATTAATTTTTTGTAAATAGAAATAGCAATATATGGGACCTTTAATCAAAGACTCAACTCATTTATCTGTCCTGCTCAAGTATTTCAGGACCATGAAATGGATCTTTAGATACTTAAATATCAAAATAATCTGCCTTAGAATAATCATTCTTGGACTTTCTTTACTATAAAATAGCCAATATTTTACTTCAGTGGCTCTGTAGCTTAGCAAAGCTAGCTATAGCAACACTACTTGGACTCACATCTCACATTTATATTATATATATATATATATATATATATATATATATATATATATATATATATATTGTATTACAAATATATATTGCATGATTTTTGTTGTTTTGCAGTGGTAAAAGTGTAAATATTTTTTTATTTCTATACTAGTTTTACAAAGTCAAAATAATCTACACAATTAATAGCCCATTTGTCAAGCTTTGTCTGATCAGTTTTTGGTCAAAACCCAGTTTTCAGTAATTCAACCAGAGCACCAAACTGCCATCTGCTCGTGATGCTCCAATACCATGTCACCCATGTCATTCACATCTGAGGACTCGACCATGTCTGCTTTTCATGGGGATACAACGCGTCTAATTTATCGGCGATTGATTTTTTTTCCCCTCATTTTTGGACATCGCAAGGTCTGTCACAAATATTGCGAGTGTAATGGAGGATGAAAGTGTGCTGTAAACCACCGCTCACGCTTTTGCCATGCTCCTTTTGTGTATTTAGATCGATGGGCCTTGAAGTATAGATTCCACTAGAACGATGTCAAGGGAGGCCACTGTGCCGGTCAGCTGCATTCTTTGTGTGTTACAAGGACACATGTTTAAGTACCATGGTCAAGATTATCATTATGGTGAGAAGTAGAATCTTGCGAAGAGGTGCAGAGCTTTTGTGTCGAAGAAGACATTCGGGCAAACATGATTAACAAGACATTTTTTTCCTTCCGATGACAGCGAGCACTTTAACCCATTTTGCAGTTCTCTGAATTATAGTATTTAAAGTTTTCTAATTAAATTAAGCTATAATCCACAAACCGGGACTGGCATGTCTGTGTGTCGCAAGCTCAAAATGTCTACTGAATCAGAGTGACAGGATAATCGAGCCAGGTTTAGATCCTAGGAATCCTTAAACCCGGATCTTTATTTGAAACTATCCAAAGGAGGAAGATTCTATAAAATACATGGCGTGCTCACACACACACACACAATTAAACCTAATCTGGAATCCGGCATATGCAGTTCTAATCCAAGTGTTCTTCTCTGTGTATCGGCTCTTGCCAAGGAATTTTGGAATGTCATCCAACGCTCCGAACTAAGACCCTGAAAATCCATAAAATGTTCCAGTCAAGCCAATTACAAATCCCCTACACCGGTATGGTCATCAAAAAGCTGCAGCTTCGGCATTGCAAGTGGTGGAGATTATGATTTACAGACATAGACTGTGTGATGATAGGATTGGAACTGATTTAAAATGATTTCAAAAGATTTTTTTTTCATCCTGAGAAATCATGTAGCAAAAAATAAATAAAAGTTTTGTGTTATGGACAGTTTATTGAAGCTGGGTTTCGCCAAATACGAGACGATGTAAAGTAGCAAATGTGTACTATTAGTCTGCAACCCTGCATATGTGGGCTAGCATGAATTTATGTATGTAACTTATGTTCGTAAGTAAACTTCTGACGCGACTAGTGCATTACTCTGACAAATCATATAGGTAAGATAAACAGAAATGGTATTTTCCCAGAAACAAGCTCTGATAAATAAAAGTGATCATTTATAATAAAAGTTTTTTTTTTCTTCACTTTTTGTAAGATTTTCCAATAAACAAACAAATAAATAAATAAAACAAACCAAAAAAATCCTGAACATTTCTAGTGGTCGCTGAAGTGTCACCCAAAAGAGGGTCACACTCTTTTATTACGTTTTTAAAATGTCACCGAATACCCATAACCTCTTGAACACCGAGCGCACTCTGTAAACTCTTTCTTCTCCGGCTTTTGAAGAAACCTCGTGTGTTCATTAGAATTCATTATATTGTCATCGTTTCAATTAATCAGTCGCGCAATGTTCCTCCGTGTTGAAATAAGAGCTGTGGGAGAGAGCTGTTCGAGGTCTGTGTGGTCATTTGAGATCCTCTGCGTTAGCCACATACCGTTCTACCTCAGCGTCTCGCTGATTTTTAATCAACCCGGTTTGCATATGGACTCCTTAAAGGTCAGGACCCTGAGGAATGATGGGTCAGAGCTTCTTCCTACACGGCTGACTGGGTGGTCAAAAGCAGCGAGGGGGGTGAGAGAGAGAGCAGCCTGGTGTTGTCTGAGGCGACAGGCTAACTCTATTCGTGTTTGCTAGCATGTACTGCAACGTTTCATAGCCCGAGGAGTTTCCAGTGTCGATGACTCTCTATTTATTGTCCTCCTAGCATTACGTGTGCTATCAGTCAGTAATAGTTAGAGCTTTGTGTGTAGGTTAATGCCCAGAAACAGAGGGAAATTATATCTGTGTGTGGCTGATGGGGACAATAGCGAGGAGTGAGCAACTGAATGCTGGAGAATGAATGGGAGCGAACGATACGGGCGTATTTGGAAAATTACCCATCACACTCTGGGTATCACACACACACAACACGGTCCCACCGGGACGACTTGCCAGACAGGGTGGATTGACACACACACTCGCTCGCCATGGCTCCTCTGTCTGGCTTGGGAAAATGAAGACGTTCATTAACCAGAGAGGATTAGCGAGCGCTTAAATCATTATTATGGTAATATGTGGCTGGTTGTCGGCCGATAAATGTAGACTTAACCTTATCGAGAAGAACACCTTTAAGTACAGGTCTCTCGCCGGAATTTCAACTTTGCGCGATTGTTTAGGAGCCTCCCGCTTTCATTTACCAGAAAACCGCTAGCATGCGGCCTCATGCTGGCCTTGATGTCGGCCACATTTTACTCAAACTTTAAACCTGTAAGAAAGAACTTGAATTCCCAAGGTCGCAGCTAGCGCAGGCTACTAGGAAACATTATCTATTATTATTCTAGTGCTCTCAAGGCCACCCAGCATGCTGAATATATGGATAGAGTGATGTGACAAATAGAGATGATCCTCCGCTTCATATAATTGGGGCGTCGAGTGGGATCTGTAGTTCAGCGCCGAGTTTCAGAAGCATTGTGTACACGCTTCCATAGCCTAGCCCTGAGGTTTCCTACTGCTATTGTTATGTCTCATAAAACTCAGTGTCTGTTGATGAATAAACGCTCATAATTGGATTGACTGTACCTCTACTCCGTTGCCATGTTCTTTTGAAGGACAAAGATGTTTTCGGGTAAATAGATGGCTATTTATTATAGAACCATTCTGTGAAACGTTCATATTTTGCACGTATATAGCGGTAATAATCGAGTAGGTTGTTTTCTAGTTATCCACGACAGATACTGATGGTATTACATACTGAAATATTAGCATTTTTCTGTCTACACACAGGCATTCCCTGCATCGGGGGTTGGGAGGGGGGGGGGGGGTGGGAAGAAAACTTTGTCTGGAAAAGAAAAACTTAGTTTCGACACTTTTGATTAAGGAGCCGGCAAGGAACACCTGTACAGCTGCTTGCACAATAACTTCTCTCCTTGGAAAGATTGATTTTCTACATTAAAACCTCTCCGCTTTTGTCTAAAGCTACGTGGCCCCCTTTGTTATGCTAACGGACCCTGTGGAAGATTTCCAATTCAATTCCACCTGCGCTCTGGTCAGCTCTGCGATCCTTTTGTGTTCTCTTGGAAAGTCCCTTCTTGTCTTCCAAATGGCAATTTAGCAATGGCACTCGGCAGAAAGTAAATTGACAGATGGATGAGGAGAGCCTTCGTCACCATATTGGAAAGATCAAGCCCATTAGCGATGAGATATTAACACTGATATCGCACGATGATGAGGGATTTCACCTAGACTGGTATTAGTGGAACAAGTAATAGAAATACTAGTTATAGTAATAGAAAATGGAAATAAATATATCATTTTGCTCAAGCCATGGGGCGATCACATTCGGAGCATCACGTGTGCAGATCTGGAACTAACAATAGCAATTAAATTGCAATCTCCAAGAGCCAACTCACAAATCCCCATAGTGCTGCTCTGCTTTATCGCATATTGCTCTATACTTTGATATTCTTGGTAAATTTAAGGTGCGATGTACAAAATCTCATACAGCTTTGGGCATTTATGTACCCATTATGACCATCTGCCTAATATTGAGTCCTCCCTTTTTTTTTTTTTTTTTTTTTACCAAAAAGGTAATGCACTGTGTGTTCTGGCATTAACCTTTTCAGCAATTAAAGCTATAGTTGCTTTTCTATTGGATCAGACTACATAGTCCAGCCGTCACTTCACACATGCATCAGTGAGCCTTGGCCATTCATGACCCTGTCGCTGGTTTTTCCCATTTTTAATCCAACATCATTGAAGAGCTGCAGTTTTGTAGTTGCTCTGACCCAGTGGTCCAGCCATTACAATCTGGTCCTCATCACAGTAGCTACAGTTACGTTATCTCATTACAATGGCACTCGGAAGTGGGAGGGATAGATGAACCCTGAAGTTGATATGTTGGAAACAGAAAGAAATGGGCAAGCGTAAGGATTTTAGTGACTTTGACTAGGGCCAAACTGTCATGACTAGACTACCGAGTCAGAACAACTCCTGCAGTGGTCAGGATCTACCAAAAGTGGTGCAAAAAAAAAGGAAAACCCTTCTGCTCCGATGTTTCGGTGCATATGTTATTTCTTTAGAGTATAAAATAAAAGGCGCCAACTATTACAGTCGATGATGAATGAATGTGTCACTCTCACAGTATGACTTAAAAGGTGGTGATGATGATGCTGCATACTGCCCTCCTTTTTAACAAATTAAAAAACAGTATATACTATATACACAAGCATATTAAATAGTTTTTTAGAACCAAAACCAGTTTAACACCTAAAATGTGTGAAGCCATGCAAGCCAAATTTATTTCCCAAAGTTATGTTTAATTTAGGGCACTTTGTCAAATTGAAAAAGTCAATCATGGCGTCATTATTGGAGAAGAACACATTTGTTATGGTAATTCTACTCATAAAATAACGTAATTAACACCCTAATTATGATTTTAATGGCAGCGATTACAAAGCTGCAGTACACCACAATGCCTAAGAAACACAGCATACTGTTTTACCACCCTGAATACCCCCTCCAAAGTCACTATCATTAATTAGAAAATGAAATAAAGATTTAATTATGTTCTCCCCCCCCCCCCCCCCCCCCTGCTTTCAGTCTATTTGAAATTCCATGGTGGTTGGGAAATGGCAGTATTCGAACAAAATCCCTTTTTGCAGTGCATCAAAACTGATAAAAAAAGAAAAAAAAAAGAAAATTCTCAGCACGTCATTGGCTGATAAGCTCAGTGTGATAAGCCTATTCACATGCCACTAAACAGGAACTGCTTTGCAACCGTGTTTGAGGGACAAAAGAACAGAAAAGCTTAAATGAGTATGTGATTTACAGGGAAGACCGAGTACACAGAGAAACAAATTAAAAGAAATCAGGATGTAAAGTGTTTGCTTAGGAGTCATTCTGCCACTGAGATATCTGCGATATCTGAGTCCAAGGCACCGATGTGTAGATGTTCTATGCAATCTGCACTTCTAGTCAGAATATTTTGCAACACTGCATTAACCATAAATTTTAAACAAATCAAAACAATTTTTAAAAAATCTACAATTTTCATTCAAACACAAAGACACTCTTGTAAGTAAAATACTATTAGTAGAGTAAACACATTATGTTACTGTAAGCATTATTGTACATTTAACGCAACAAATAAACAGTTGTATACTGCAAATAATTGCATTTCAAAAATGACCATGTTCACGCGGATTTACTTTAATGCTAATTAAACAACAACAAATCATATTAGCCATTTCACTGATGCACTACTGACACTCGAGCTTGAAGATTATAATTTTTTTTTATGTTTTCAGAATGTCAATGCATATTCAGCACAACACAGGACACGTACTGTAGATATGATATTAGCTTAAACCTAATTGGGGAAAATAACTTAAAAGTGTCTTTAAGTACCTCAAGAAAATCTCAAATCTTTAAATTTCAACGTAGCCACCGATGGCGTCGACCAGTTTCCTCAAACGGCCGGGATGGAATGCAAACTTTGACAATTTTTTATTGTCTCCGGTACACCACCATCTCTACACAAGAACAATGGAATTCAGCATTTCATAGCGTGCTGTGATCTTATCTCGCTGCTGAACAGTCAAGCGGTTGGCTATCTTTGTTTACGTTGCATGTGCTGCCTCTAAAATTGGGTTTAGAATCGAAAAACACATTATTACAACCTGCAAGGATAGTGGTGACCCATCAACTACGAGAAAGAAAAGGTCATGTGCTGTGCTGAGTCCAGATTTAACCAGTTCCAGAGAATCAATGTGAGAAGAGGGGCAGATGAGGTGATGCACCAGTCATGCCTAGTGCCTACTGTATGTAAGACAGATCTGGGGTCGCTTCTGTTGGTCACAGCTAGGTTCAGCAACGTTACAGTATGTGACCAAAAAAGTAGGTCAGCTGAGTTCATGAATATACGACATGACCAAGTTTATCAACATGATGCCACAGCCATAATCAAAGCAAAAGGTGGTCTACTGAACTATTAGAGTGTAAGATTTTACTTTCTCCTATGATTTTACTAGCTCCTATGACAGATGTTACAGTTTGGAAGTACTTTTGGTTGACTAAACTTGACTTAGGATGTTCCACCCACTGTTCATTGCAAAATACTTTAAGTTCTACAATAGCCCTTAGCAATCCTGAATAAAAGATTCTCCACCAGATGTTTAAAAATGCTCAGATGTTTAGATGTTCAAAATGTTTCGGCATATATTACCTGACGTAGTTCTTGATGGATTTTGAGGCATGTTTTTGATCATTGTCCTGTTGTAATAGCCAGTCTCTTCTGCTTCAGTGTCTTGACTGAATGTTACATTTGCTTCCAGAATTTGCTTATATTATTATAACTGGAATCCATCCTTCCATCTACCTGCACAATGTTTTCTGATACACTGACTTCAACAAAATAGATCCAATCCCAAGCTAAACAATTGCAAAGGTGCTCTTTTCAACCAATGTATCAAATACTATTACATTCCACAGTACCTGTTTCCACAATGTCCTCTAGCTTATCTAGGGATTGGTATCATGTTTGTGCAATACTGCAGGGTAGAAAGGTGCGCTGCCACTCTTGTGTTAGCTAAGCCTTCCTGCAGGTGCTTGTGAAAATACTGGGAATTTGTTCTGCCTTTCTGTCGATCGTACAAGGAAATCAATTTGAGAATTTTCTGGGTCTTCCATGACTTGCCTTGACCTTCACAATTACCCTTCGCTTCAGAAAGTGTAAATTGTGAGCTAAAAGCATTTTGATATCTTTTTATAGCCGTTGCTTGATTTGAAGGCCAATTAGCTACATTTTTAAGATCCTCAGGCAGCCACTTAGAGGAACCCATGGTTCTGGAGTGTTGGCTCACGGTTTGACCTGACTAACAAGTCCTAACGATTCAATTAAATTGTAACAATATAATTAAGTCCTGAGATTTTACTGGTCAAATGTCCAATTTTTTATTTATTTTATTTTTTCATCAAAAGCAATTGTGCATTACCAGAATTTTTTTTTTAAACATTCCCCTTAATATTGAGAATTATATTGTTATAGTATTATAATATTATAGTAATATAATATAGTTGCAATATTCTACATTTTACAATATAGTTAAAATAGTTACAATTTCTTACAATGTAGTTATAATATCTTTAATTTTGTGCATTAGCAACTGTGCGGTAACACTATTTTAAACCATGCAATTGTACCTAGTGCAATTAATTTTAAAACAACTATTGTATTGTTTTTCTTTTTCTTTTGTGTTTATACACAGTTCTGTCCCTACTTTATATTTGCACATTTTTCTTTGCTGCTGTAACACAGAAATTTCCCCACTGGGGGAAAATTAAAGGTATATCTTATCTTATCTTATCTTATCTTATCTTATCTTATCTTAGTATTTGTTTCACAGCATTTAATCTATGTTACATTACTTCACTTCTAAGAAAAAAGTGGGATATTCCCTAAGTTTGAGATGGAGTTGCATCATATACTGTAAATGTGCTGAAGATAAAATCTTCTTTTTTTTTTTTACACAGAAAAGTAAGTTCAAAAATTTATTTATTTTTGCTTTATTTTCAATGCCATTTTGATTTTCACTCTCGAGGTCATTTTGAACATACAGTACAACACTGTAATACAAGTTATACACTGAAAGTAAGTTATTCATTTCAAAACTTAAAATAGAATATAAAGTCTTTAACAAAAACGTCTTTTTAGTTAACTACGTTTTTTTGCATTTGCTAATTCTGTTAATAAACAATAGATTTTTTAAGATGACCAAGGCTAAATGGAATCACTAAAACACAATTTCACACCTTAAAAAAAAAAGAAACAACCTCAATATTTTTGCTCCAGAAATGTGAACGTTATAACTACTACTGCTTGCAAATGCAAACTGCCATTTCATTTTTCACGATAACAGAATATGTTTATTTCATTTCCTCACCTCATCAAATTTCATTTCTGGACATGCCACTGCCAGCACAACACATAATGTTCTTCGGAATCATTTTAGATGGCAGAGTGACTTATTTAAAGTGTGCTCATGGTGGTGACAATGCTTCATACATTTTAAAAAGTGCAAAAAAAAAAAAAAAAAAATGCTTATCAGTTTTAGGTTAACAGCATGAGGTACGTTCATGGAAGCTATACAGCTGTGTCAGTATTACCCTGAATCGTTGTTAGTGTGAAAACCTTGATCAGACGTGTATACCTACTACAAGCCGCTTGACTACTATTATTAAGTACAAAAGAGCCGTATGAAATTGTACAGATTTCGCTTTGTCTTTGGTGTGTGATCTAGTACTTACTGCTACTGAAATGAAACCATGCTAAACACTCCCCAACGCATTTTACTTATTTGTCGCCATGCAAGCACTCTAGGATTGTTGAAGCATTCCTTCAAAGACACACTCTAGCTCCCCACCAGTTCGTCTAGCTAAAAGACAGTGTACTCAAGTGGACAACAAATTGCAGACGGCGGAGATGTGAAAGTGCTCCGCATTATGAGAGACCGATAAAAGTGTCCCATTCCTCAGATCAGTCGACTAACTCCCCATTAACGTTACACGCATTAGGAGATGGGGAGTGCAGGCTACTTGCACTACATCAAAGCCAGGGAGGAAATGCAGGCCAATTGGTGCTCAACCTCGTGAGTGTATGTGTGTTTGCGTGTGTGAATAAGAGAACGAGAGAGGGAGAGAGAGAGAGAGAGAGAGAGAGAGATACAAAAAAGCAGATGTGCTCACTTCTTAAGAGGATGGATGGAGGGGATGAGACCTGACAAGATCCAAATCATAAAAAGTGGACATGAGCCATACAATTCTGTCAGGACACCACCCATCTAATATAATTACACTTCTCCTTCTTTAAAAGCTGTCCCAAATATCCCCACTCTCTCCTCCCCTCCGTCCCTTCCTCCCTCCGTCTCTCTATGCTCCCTCATTTTCTAACCACATCACAGCGCTGACATGTAAATGCACTGTTATTAAATCCTATTAGTCTGGGTTGTCACATGCATCGGAAATGCTATGAAATAATAGCACACTGCTGTTGTTTACGTCCAGATTAGACTGGGGATTTGATAAACATTTTGGGGGATTTGTTACTTGAGCATTTCTTATACTCGCTCAACGGTTTGATGGGGGAAAAAAAATCTTTTCCCTATAAACACCAGAGATACCTTTGATTTTAAATCAATGATAAGGAAGAGGCATTGCTTGTATAAGGCTTAATCGTCGAGTTGTTTGGAGATGCATCACAGGGTAAAAGGAGGGTCCTTAGTTATAGATAATTCTTGTAAAACTCCAATATATGAAATAATATTACAGTTATTTTCCTTATTTAATTTTTAATTATTCACTAATTAATTTTCTGTATTTTGTAATTAATTTTAATTCATGTCACCTTTTTCACTTAATGTGGTTATTGTTTCAGTTTCTGCTTTTTTTTTCTTCTTTTTTTCCAAACCTATGAAATAATACATATGGCATTACGTAAGTAGGTAACAACAACAGTCAGTTGACATTTTAAGACATGAAGATCAGTTGTTCTGGAACAGTTAGGTTTAAGTGCACAGAGATTTGCATGTTCTCCCCGTGCTTGGTGGGTTTCCTCCCGTTTTCTTCCATAGACCAAAGACATGGAATTTAATTGCCATTTTCAAACCATCTGTAGTGTGTGTGTGTGCACACTAGGGACAGAAGAAGATCAAGCACCATGATATAACTTGCTCTCATGATTACCATACCAGGGAAGCAAAGTCAAAACTTACCTCTGCTGCAGAGAAGTTCATTTAGGGTGTTTTCTAACTGGGGTCCGAGAACCGTATCCGAGCCCATTTGGCCCTGGGACCAGTTGATTTTTGTGGATCGATTGCAGATAGAGTTACCACCCTCTAAAATCACTAATTAACAAACAGCACCTCAGATTAGAGCCGTTATTAAAAGCATTAGGTACTGTAGCAGACACATCTCTATACTGTATGAACTGTTCAAACAAGCTTATTGCATATTTTGGAATCCTTCAGCATTATTTTACAATGTAGAATGAGGAAATACCACTGAATTAGGGAGTATGTCCAAACTTTTAAATGATAGAATACACAAGCTCTATGAAACAAAACATATTTAAATGAAATTAAGCAGATTTTTCTATTTATTTAGCAGACCAATTATAAGCATGCAATTTTTGGTAGCTGGACCTTCATGTCCATTTTAGTTGTAAAAATGAAACAGATGGGGTTGTGCACGTTAACAACATACACACATGGACAAAATTGTTGGTACCCTTCGGTCAATGAAAGAAAAACTCACAATGGTTACATAAATAACTTTAATCTGACAAAAGTAATAATAATTTTTTTTTTTTATGAATGTTAATCAATGAAAGTCAGACATTGCTTTTCAACCATGCTTCAACAGAATTATTAAAAAAATAAACTCATGGAACAGGCCTGGACAAAAATGATGGTACCCCTAGAAAATACGGAAAATAATGTGACCAAAGGGACATGTTAATTCAAGGTGTGTCCACTAATTAGCATCACAGGTGTCTACAATCTTGTAATCAGTCAGTGGGCCTATATATAGGGCTCCAGGTAGTCACTGTGTTGTTTGGTGACATGGTATGTACCACACTCAACATGGACCAGAGGAAGCGAAGGAAAGAGTTGTCTCAGAAGATTCGAAAGAAAATTATAGACAAGCGTGTTAAAGGTAAAGGCTATAAGACCATTTCCAAGCAGCTAGATGTTCCTGTGACTACAGTTGCACATATTATTCAGAAATTTAAGATCCATGGGACTGTAGCCAACCTCCCTGGACGTGGCCGCAGGAGGAAAATTGATGACAAATCAAAGAGACGGATAATCTGAATGGTAACAAAAGAGCCCAGAAAGACTTCTAAAGAGATCCAAGGTGAACTCCATGCTCAAGGAACATCAGTGTCAGATCGCACCATCCGTCGTTGTTTGAGCCAAAGTGGACTACATGGGAGACGACCAAGGAGGACACCATTGTTGAAAACAAATCATAAAAAAGCCAGACTGGAATATGCCAAACTACATGTTGACAAGCCACAAAGCTTCTGGGAGAATGTCCTATGGACAGATGAGACAAAAATGGAACTTTTTGTCAAGGCACATCAGCTCTATGTTCACAGACGGAAAAATGAAGCATATCAAGAAAAGAACACTGTCCCTACTGTGAAACATGGAGGAGGCTCTGTTATGTTCGGGGGCTGCTTTGCTGCATCTGGCACAGGGTGTCTTGAATCTGTGCAGGGTACAATGAAATCTCAAGACTATCAAGGGATTCTAGAGAGAAATGTGCTGGCCAGTGTCAGAAAGCTGGGTCTCAGTCGCAGGTCATTGGTCTTGCAACAGGCCAATGACCCAAAACACACAGCTAAAAACACCCAAGAATGGCTAAGAGGAAAACATTGGACTATTTTAAAGTGGCCTTCTATGAGCCCTGACCTCAATCCTATTGAGCATCTTTGGAAGGAGCTGAAACATGCTGTCTGGAAAAGGCACCCTTCAAACCGGAAACAACTGGAGCAGCTTGCTCATGAGGAGTGGGCCAAAATACCTCAAGAGAGGTGCAGAAGTCTCATTGACAGTTACAGGAATCGTTTGATTGCAGTGATTGCCTCAAAAGGTTGTGCAACAAACTATTAAGTTAGGGGTACCATCATTTTTGTCCAGGCCTGTTCCATGAGTTCATTTTTTTTTATAATTCTGTTGAAGCATGGTTGAAAAGCAATGTCTGACTTTCATTGGTTAACATTCATAGAATTCTTATTTATTATTACTTTTGTCAGATTAAAGTTATTTCTGTGACCATTATGAAAGAGTTTTATGAAAGTTTATGAAAGAGTTTTTCTTTCATTGACCGAAGGGTACCAACAATTTTGCCCACGTGTGTATGCATATTTGCAGTAACATTAACTAGGTAACTTTTTCAGACATGGTCAGGTTTTCAAAAACATGAGCTAACATTTTTGTTTATCGTGTTTTATAGCAAAGGCAGTCAAGAACAAGAAAGCTGTAATTGAATAAAGATAAATTAACAGGTTGAAAAACTTTTAATATACCATATATCATTTTCTTCTAATATACAGTACTATAGATGTATTATACATCCATTTCATTTTGTCTACTACAGAGGAGGCAGGGTGGCATAGTGGTTAACATGTTGTCTCTGTGCTTGCTGGGTTTCATCTAAGCATGCTGGTTTCCTCCTGCAGATCAAAGACATGCAGATTGCCATTGTGCCCTGCGATGAATTGGCACCCTGTCCAGGGTGTACCCGTCCTTGTGCCCCCAGTAACCTGGGAAAGGCTCCAGGCCTCCTGCAACCCTGTACAGGACGAGCAGTATAAATAATGAGAGCATTTTAAAGGAATGGACATAAAGCAACATGGACTCACAATGTTAAGGCAAAGTCATTCATCTTTCATTAATCTCAGGGTCACGATGGATCTGAAGGAGGAAACACTTCCTGGATGAGACAGCAGTTCAGGGACAGTTAAACGTAGGGGGTCAAGAGGGCCTGGAACATAACTTATCCTGAATAATTACTTCTTTTTATGTACTCATGTATTCACATTTCTACAATGTATGTAACACAAAGTAATAAATTCAAATCGTACTTTTAGGGCACGGAAAATGTTGTGCGAAGAGAGTAATAGAAGTGCAGTGTATAAAGACTTATGAATGATTGTTATGTTGTGATTATAATTTGCTTTTGTATATTTTTATGTGATTTAAAGAGGAATCAATCTTCATTCAATGCAATTCAACAAACAATTTGTGTTTTTTTTTTCTTTTTTTTGTTAGAATTTACATTTACATTTACAATTTACTCATTTTTTTTATTACTGGATTTCAGGAAAGGAATCCAGCGAGACCGTGTCCCGATATTTGAGAGATGGAAATGTATAAGAATTAAACAGAACCTTAAAAATAAAGTTTCTAATACCACAACATTTTGTTTGTATAATATATGTAAGAAATCATTTGGATTAAGCATATTTCTAATCATCAGTAAAGGATCTGGGTAACTGATTACAGAAGGTCAGGGGTTCAACTCCAGCACCACCAAGCTGCCACTGTTGGGTCCTTCAGCAACGTCCATAGTCCTTAAAGCTCAGCCATTTTTTGGTTTGCTGTTGTTTTAATATACACACATAGGGCTCAGGACTGTGCAGTACAGACTGACATATCCCTTTTTTTCAGCTGAAAATAAGCAATATGATGAACTGAATATCAGTTCATTTTCACCAACTACCAAAACATGACTCAGCAAAAAAAAAAAAAAAAAAAAAAGACAAAGAAATAGCACAGATACACATGCTCATGTGTTTTTCTGGTTGTTTTTTTCGGAAGTTTCTTTTACAAAAAAAAAAAAAAGATAATATGCACATTTTCTATAATATTAATAAGTTCTTTTTTTCAGCGTTTTTCCCATATTCCAGTAATGTTCGAATGTACCCTTTATAAAAGTAATGAGAACTGGCAAGGCTTCCATATAAACACCTTTTTTAAATGTAAACTGTCATTGACCTATGCTGTGTTGCCGACGCGTATCTGAGCCGCTACAGTTTTAAGGGTTCTGCTCAAGGAGCGTCATCATCATCATCATCATCGTCATCATGGCTGACCTCGTGCTCTGAATTTCACTCTGCTGTAAAGTTAATATGACAAACTTGTTCTTCTAGTACTGGATTATTTTCTTGCAGAAAGTTTCACAGGCTTGACTAGTTGAAAACAGAGTTCATCATTACAGAGATCATTACTGGGATCCCATTGATGCCACGCATCAATGGGAGAGCCCTACAGAGGGTGGTTCGATCAGCTGAACGTATCAGCTGTACCAAGCTCCCTGACCTTCAGATGATCTACAACAAGCGGTGCTGGACCAAGACCAGGAAGATCGTGAAAGACCTCAGTCAGCCCAGCAATGGACTCGCTGTTGCGGTCAGGAAAGCGCTTCCGCTCACTGAAGGCCAACACAGAGAGACTGAGGAGGAGCTTCTTCCCGCAGGCGATACGAGCTCTCAATCACAACGCCACATAGGACTTAAACTCACACACTTGCACATTTTGCACACCTCAGGACTGCAGACTTTTTATCTTTTACTTTTTACCAGCATGCACAACCGGTTTACACATCGAACATTTGCACACTTGCACTTTTTGCACGCTGTGAAGTTGAACTTCACTACATTCTGGACTGCACTACATCACATTTCCATTACATTTCATTACTGTATATATCCACTATTTTATTAGATATTCTTTAACTTCTTATATTTATCTTATTCAAATACTTTATTTCATTTTATTCTTATTCTGTATATTATGTAAATAAGTGTGTTTTTATTTATTTATTTATTTATTTTTTTATTGTAGGTCAATAGCAGTCGTATAAGCATTTCACTTCATATCATACTGTTTATGACTGTGTATGTGACGAATAAAATTTGAATTTGAATTTGATCTGCACAAGTGGGAGATTTTTACTTTGATATTTTTTATTTACTAAAGGCGAAGAGAACATTGGTCATTTACTAATATGTATCTCATCATTATAATAAGGTACAGGATGTAAACCCTAATGTAGCCTTCACAATGAATGAATAGAAATGAATCAAAATCTTTATATGTAAATCTTTATACAAGTGTGACTGCGACTGGCCCAAGCAATCCCAACTTTTTTTCTACAGTATGTCACTGGTAGTGGCAAGATCTTCATCACCCTCAATATGAACTCCTCAAATGTCTCTTGTGTGGAAAGGGCTCGCCTTAACATTGTGTCACTTCTATTAAAGCTTCAGCAATTTCCTCGACTGCCAAATTGAAAGTTAACTTCTTTCTTTCACATTTGCTTAGATACGTCTTTTGTAAATATCAATCACGTTTTCTTGCCTTCATTGCCTCACAAGTCCCAGTTTGACTTGAATGAGCACGAAAGCCATACAGCTAGTGCTACTGCGTAACACCCTTAGTTTTGAAGTAAAACACCATAAGTCATGTTTCGAGAGTGTGTCAAAGCTGTCATTATTGGGTCACTGAATGTTTTAGTCATTGTAAGTCAACCTGTGTGGGATAATGTTGACAGTGTGTATGCCAGTTTACAGTAGTCTACCACTACAGGCTTTATTTCTGCTGCATCCTGCTTCATTTGCATGTGTAAATTACCTCCTTTAAGACCGATTCCGATTCCCAAATTCACTCTCTCTTCCCCTTCATTTCAGAATCACACCCCCCCCCCCCCCCTCCACATATCCGCCACTTCCATTTCTAATGATGTGACACTTTCCTTTTCTTAAATGTGTCTCTTATTTTACCCTTTTCTCTTTCCTCTTTTTAATGCAGCATTTTTTTTTTTGCCTTCATCACTTTCGTGCCAAATTTCAGTGAAATTCCACCATTATGTGACAGCTATTTCATTTCACGTTTCTTAATTCCATCTGGGCAAAGTGACAAGCACACGCGCTAATACTTGGCAGACTAAGAGAGACAGACTTGGTTTTTAGCGAGAAAGACACAGAGATAGAAAGAGAGAGTAGTGTACTTGATGTTTCACTGCGGTTTAATTAAACCATGTCCACTGAAAGAGTCGCTTTGTTTGTAGCCTGAAAGCATCTTGCAATTTCATTGCAGTGTGCACATTTTTCCGCTGTTGTCTTTCAAAATATATGATTTGCTCGCAATGACTTTCAAACCGCATTTGAGTGCACTTCATCAGAAATGAAATGATGGCCAGCTGACTGGAATGAAATGTTAGGAATTTCGTTCCGATTTGTAGGTGATGATGATGGCAATGCGATTTCGTACATTCAGGAACGAAATTCAAACAACAGTTTGTCGCCTTGGAGATGATGATGGGTTTCTTTTATAATTACGGTCTCCAAAATGATTCCTAGTCCCTGCATATGCCGGATATACAGTAACATTGCAATAAATCGAACATAACATAGGAAGCGCCATAAATATATCTGGCATGCTTTTTAGTATACTACTACGATTTGGAATAAAGTCTTAGAACAAAACAAATAAATAAAACAGAAGACAAAATCTTGTTTTTTTTTTTTTTTTTTTTAGTTGAATGTCTCAATCATCCAAGACATTTTTTGTTATCTTTTAGTTTCTAAGTTCTATGAATGTGAAATGAGAAATTCTTAATTAGAGGAGCTCTGACGCTAGTTATATTAATTCCTTCATTCTGATAGAATATATGTTACAGGGACTAATGTGGCAGACGCTCCACATGCAGTACAGTAAATGGAAGGGAAATGTGTCAATGGAATGATGTTTTAAAGAAGACCATACGTCTGTGAATGAAGATCCCGACTGAGGTGGCTCTGCAGTCGTTCCCATGAAAATTCAGCTTGATCCTTAAAAAGCGATGATTGAGAGGACTTTGTACCTTAATAGTATCCGAGCACTAATGAAACACTGGGAACACGTGCATTGGTTGTAGCAAAGGATTGTATAGAGAAATAAAGGTAGTTTTTACTCTTATAACTGTGTTCTGTTAATCAAAATCCCTGGTTTGACTCAAACACATCTCATACTGTATGTTCTCTGAAGCTGTAACATACAATAAGAGAACTCCATTCATCCATTCATTCAATCTGATGTTGATAAATGACAGTTGGCCGCATTGACCTACAGTATGACTTCATGCCAGTGATCATTGCTATGAGGATGTTTCGTTGCTGCGGACGATGCCTAGCGACCCTGAGTAAAACTTACTCTCACACCCAATCATACACCATAGGCAATTTGAAAACATCAATCCACCTACAATGCATGTCCTTGGATTGTAGGAGAACCTTGGATAAATAGACCTCAGAGGAAACCCACAAAGCAGGGGAAGAACATGCAAGCTGCACACACACTGACCAGAGGCGAGATTCGAACCCATTCCTCTGGAGGCGCGAGACTATACTGCTAACCTACAGTAAGAGTTACTGTATCTTTTACTAATAATAAGGAATTTATTATCTGTATTACCTGATGTTATAATTAGCGATGGGATGTTTCGTTCAGATTCGTACACTTCTTAGCTTCATGCACATTTCACTGGCATAGGATTGCGCTGTATAAGACTTCATCATACATTTAAGCCTATCCTTCCATCTGCCCTACTTCTTGCCAAGGTCACTGATTTTATCAATGCTCTGGGTCCTGAGTTAGTTTACCATCCACTCAAAAATGGAGAAGGAAAAAAAAAAAAAAAACACGTCCACCGGCTTTGCTCATCCTCCTCTCACTTCTCCCGCTCTTCATCAAACTATCAGTTCCTATTCCAGTCACGGTCAGACAGTCGTTCGTTAGATTAATTATAGGCACTCGTCTGAATTATGATTAAAGGACTCGGCAGAAACCCAATTAGCATTGTTTGATTCTGGCAATCAATTAAGAGCTTTCTTTCATGGGCAGGGTTGAAACCTCATCAGCAGAATTAGGTCCAAAATTACCAAACCAATTATATAATAAAAAAAAAAAACACACCATTTTTTGATAATGCTAAATAGAATGTTCAGAACATATAGATTGTGGTAATCATCTTCTCATTTCAGTTATTTCATGTCATCTTCAGAGATATGCCTCGTGTTAGTACACTTGCCAAAAATGATAGAAATTTGTCCTAAGTAGGAGAAAGTATCTCATAGATTGACTCCAATGAATATAAACTATGTGGATAAAATGCCTCTTCAAACACAACCTCCAATTTATCAAGCTTCAGGTAATCCGAAGAAGGTCGACGTGTCTTTATGAATCGATGTTTCTGCAAAATAAGCTTAGAAATAGAAACGCAAAAATGTGCTTTGTAACACTCGCTTGCACTCCGCTTCATTTTTCTCATTCTTTAATTTATTATATGTGTGGTGGACTCTTCAGATGTCTCTGTGGCTGAATCTAACTCAATTATTTGCCCAATAGTATACTTCAACAGATCTATGTTAAGAACACACAAATTTATTAAACCGAAATGAAACAGAAATGTTTCAAGGCTACTCTTTGTGTTGCCTGCCTGCGAGGCATAGGTGACGCATCGGGATCACTATCTGCCGTCTCGCGCCGTCCGCCGTCGCTGTCTGCCGCCCGTGGTCATCGCACTTTCTTCTGTCCACAACCTTCACAGAACCTTGAGGGAGAATCGAATCTGCTATCTGAATCTCCTCCTGAAGCATTCATGGGAATTTAACCAAACTTGCAAATTACCGTTTGTTACCTTTAACGTTCTTCTAAAATGTTATTTTCAAAATCTAACATCGTCCAACCTACTGTAAAAGCTAGAGGATTAGTGGCTTCATGGTAATGCAACGTGGTTGTACGTCCCTTTTGTTGAGTAGACTACTGAACCTCACTGAACTTATTCTCCTCAATAATGAGCAGTGCAGGGTATAATTGCTATATTCTACATCCATCCATTTGGGAACATACTCCATGCACGCAGACCCAAGGCAGGAATCGAACCCATACCATGGAGGTGTAAGGTGACTGTACTAACCACTACGCCACTGTGCCACCACTTATATTGTACAGTTCATGTATGACTAATGAATGCAGTATCACAGACAACTAGCTTGTTAAGTTGATGTTTAACACTGTATATGTGCGCTAGCTATTTTATTGTGTCGTCTGCCTGTGGTGCATAGGTGACATGAACAGATCACTATACATCATCTCGCATCAGTGTCATCCTCGTCATCCATTTGAGGTCGTCACATATAAATGATCCTAAACAATTAATGGGAAATTTGACCAAACGTCCTTTGAAGACGAATAAACTGCTCACCTTAGCTTGACTTGCTCTCTGCTAAGGTCTATTGACTGGCCTCATACGGTAGCTTCATCAACATGGAGAAGAGCATTTGAAAGAGATGAAGATGAGGCTCCTGAGATTTAAAACTCATGAGCGAATTCTATAGTACCGCAGGTCACGAGACAGACTGATGTGTGGAATATGCTGATAATCAAAAAGGGAAAGCATTATTGCACAAGCAAGAAGGAGTATGGGTATACTGAATATATCTATAAGGATGTGATTTGGTCGTCGACACAACTCATGCTGATATTCAGTATATTACATCACAATTGTGAGTATATGATATTTCTTTTATGCATCAGTTCTGGGACACAATATTTTTTCAAAAAAATTTTTTTTGCTCTCCTAATGAAACTCGATCTCTAATAAGCCACACTCATCACTATCTGCATGTCAGCTAGCTCCTTAGCTAGCTCACATTCATTTTCCATTTTCTTTTAAACATTCCTTCAGGTAAAGTTGACATCCCTTTTTATTTTTTTTATTTTATTTAAAGAATTTTCATATTTCCATATGACAAAAAGTTATATTCATTATTCATTATATTGGGTACCATGTATACCAATGATTTCACTGTCTTTACTGTATAGTTATACATATAACACCCCCCCCCCCCCCCCCCCCCCATGCAAACATATTAGAGAACCATCTCTGTGCTGTTAAATTTGCAAAACAGGAGGTGTGTGTGAGTTTTGTATATCAGCAACTTTGACATCAGTGATACTGTAGGATAATATGAATGCTCTAGCTTTTGTATGTTATGGTTTCTATAGTAACAGTTCATGCACATTGAACTTGCGTATTGAATGCTGTATACTCTATATCTTCACTAAAAAAGTTTTTTCAAGACAGAGGAGTGTGCGCTTTCTAACTTCTCTGTTAGATGACAAACTGTATTTTTTTTGTCTTCTGTAATTTAAAGGGAGAAATATGAGAGGCTCCTGAGGTCACAGGTGTAAGTGATAACAGGGCTGAATTTGAAAATGCAACTATAAGTGGTACTGTAAGGGTTCATCCACCTGCCACTGGGCAACAAACACTCCCCACCCTGGAGTGGTTTCTGTCATTTCAGTGGCAGTTTCTGACAGGGTCAGGTTGAGGGTGGAGGTTGTTGCTCAATGACTCAAGGTAGTTTAGTGGTGCTGGGGCTCGAACCAGGTACCCTAGAACCCTCTGATAAGCAGTCCAGCACCTTAACCACCAAATAACCCTAGTAAATGCAATTACATACTGTAGGTAAGTGTAACTATAGACTGTTAAAAGCACCATGTGTCACTGATTAACAAATTTAAAAAAAAATGTTTTACATGGCAACTATTCCATTCCATTCCATTATTTTATATTGGAATACGAAAGGAAAAAAATCTCCTTAAAGATAGAGTATGTAGTATTAAAAAAATATGACTCATATACTTCTGGGTCTTTTCAACCGGACATAAAAACACAATTTCTAATCAATAATTATTATAACCAATCAGAAGACGGGAATTAATAATCGCAGGCAATACTTGCTAACTAAACCTGGCTGAAAGTTTCCCAGTTGTTCATTTTTTTAAATTATTTCAATAATTAACATTATTATTTATAAATCATTTTATTATAGTGTACATAAATGCGGTAAAAACGCAGATTTAATAATTTACAAATATTGTTCTAAATGGAGCAGTAAACATAATGATATAAGTTTTGCCTTCATGCTCTACAATTGTAACAAATCAAAATACAAAAGTAAAATTTCCTTTCAATTTCCATTTTAAATTATCCTGTAATTATCTTTACAAAAAACACCAAAAAAACAATGTTTACTATACTGTATACAGTATAAAGTATCTCTCTCTCTCTCTCTCAGAGAGACTCTGTATGTGTGTGTGTGTGTGTGTGTGTGTTTTTAATGTCATTTTCATATTTTCTTCACTATGTTCTCAGTATAAAATAGCTCCTTGTGCATTATTCATTATGTAAAATTTGTCAGACATGTTGTAGATTAGATTATAAATGTAGAGGCAGGCGTCTTTTAGTGGAATTAAATTCTACTTTTCTCTTTTTTTTTTTTTTTTTAGTTTTTGACGTTAAAATGATCAAACTTGTAGCTGAAACAAAAACAGGAACATGCATATTTCAGTTTAGAAAACCTTGCGCTTTTATGTACACTACCACTCAAAAGTTCACTTTCTAACTTCATGGTCGTTCCTGATTTTTATTTCTTTCTACATTGTAAAGTAAAACTGAACGCATCCAAAATATGCAATAAACTCCTTTGAACAGTTAATGTTGAGATGTATCTGCTGCTCATGATCTGTCATTCATCAATTCTTCATAACGGCTCTATTCTGAGGTGCTGTTTGTTAATGGGTGATTTCTGAGGCTGGTAACTCTAAACAACGTTCTCCTCTTCAGCAGAGGTAAGTCTTGGTCTTGCTTTCCTGAGAAGGTCTTCATGAGACACAGTTTCATCATGGTGTTTGATGGGTTTTTGCAAATGTCTTAATGTCTTAACCTGACTGTTGTTGCCTAATCCCATATGTCTTATAGTACGGTATAGTAGTGTTGTAGAATGTAGAAAATATATCATTAAATAAAAACAAACACTTTTTTTTTTAATGATCCGAAACTTTTGAGCAGTAGTGTATATAGAGTAGAAAATATTCTATACAAAATTTTATGAAATTCTGATCATTCTGTTCACTAGATATTCTCTAGTTTATTTATCGCATGGCAAAGAGGTTACTGCGAAGCTTTTCATCACTCCATCGCACACCAATTGACTAACAGGTCGGGCAAGTTAGTTTGTGGAGGAAATTTTTCCAGTGACTCAGCGGAGACGAGACATCCATGGCCAAACATTGAAAAATATTTTTCCTCCAGACTCTTAAACATAATAGACGCACACATAGACATACTGTAGCTGTATCAGCATACTTGTGCCCTTGAGAAAGCATGTTGCAGTAAAATTAAAAACATTAACTGTTAAGTGTTTTAAGGCACTGACTTGCAAAGAGTAAATGCTGTACATAATGTTCTTTCTCAGATGGTGTGTTTTGCAATGCATTCTATATGTCAGTACTTGAGTTCACATCATTCGCCGATTGTTGTCGTCAATGCAGTGAATTTAGCTCAGTGTAGCTTTTTTTAAATGTGTAATAAGAAACTTGCTAGTTAAGTAGACTTTTTCAGTAATTTTTCTTTCATTATTTTTTAAAGCACATATTTCCATTTCTTATATTTACTTAACATACTGTGTAAGAGTACTATCATTTGATTACAGAAGAAAACAGGCTTTCTTTTTCCATGTGTCTGACACATACTGTACAAATCACAACGCTGCGATGAAGAATCAAGTTTGACTGCGACCTTATTTCAAGCTTATTTGGCTTTTTTTATATACTATAAGTAAATTAATAAATCAACTTTACTTTTTTATTCCTTTAACAAGAAATAAGCAGACCAACAGAATGGCCTGTGCTTATATACTGTACTTTCTGAACTAATCATCTTCCCCCTATCTTGAGATGGTAGAAGCAATGGGAATGTTATTTAGTCTATACTGTATTGGAACATCAATAAACACTACTCAATGCTTGATGAGTGCTTATTTTCTAAAAGAGCGGTTGTCCTTGGTATGTAGGAAACCATTTTGACCCTGTCGATGCACACATGTTTGAAGGTAAAAAAAAAAAAAAAAAAAAAAGTAATTCATAGCATTTTCTATGCATTTCTTTCCAACAGTTGATTTTCTCTCTTCTTCCTTCGTCTCTTCATGAATATCAGTTTCCTTGTTGTGTGTAACAGAGTTGTCACCATTTCTGGCATCCCGTTGATTACTTTACAGTTGCTTGATTGGAAATTAATTAAAGCGATTAAACCAGGAGTCCCAGTGGAGCCGAGCTGACAGTGTTGACTCAGGAGGCAACCATCCTGACACTAAAGTGAAAATGAGGAAAAAGAAAGAAGTTAGAGAGAGAGAGAGAGAGAGAGAGAGAGAGAGAGAGAGAGAGAGAGAAACACAGGAAGATTTGAATGTTATTGTTATTCTTTCTGGCGGCTCGGCAGCTTAGTGGTTAGCACTGTCGCCTTGCACGTCCAGGGTGCGGATTTGATTCCCGCCTTGGGTCTGTGTTCATGGATGTTCTACCCGTGCTTGGTGGGTTTCCTCCGGGTTCTCTGGTTTCCTCCCACAGTCCAAAGACATGCAGATTAGGCTAACTGTCATTTCCAAATTGACCTAGTGTATGTCTGTGGCCTGCGCTGGATTGGCACCTCGTCCAGGGTGTACCTTGCCTCGTGCCCTAAGTCTCCTTTGGATAGTCTCCAGAACCCCCCCCCCCCCCCTCCTCCCACACACACATCCCTGTATACAGGATAGAGCGGTATAGATGATGAGTGAGTAAGTGAGAGTGTTATTCTTTCTGATCAATCAAGACTTTTTTCTGTAACGGTAGAAAGACGATAATACGATATGAATGAGTTTTGTCAGGAATTGTTACATCCTGTGGTGTGCCTCTTGATCAAAACTTTTCATCTGGATTGCTTCAAAATTTCCTGCAGTGTTTGACCCCATCCAAGTAGCCTTTTTAACTCAGACAATACTGTGCTTCCATAAAATCGCAAACTTTGGCTTGTGTCTTCCCTGTACAAAAAAAAAGACCTTAAATAACCTTAAATGGACAATGAAATAGGCGACAGCTCCTCTGTTTACGAGTTTTCCAACACTTCAGATGCTTTCCAGACCTTTCTTTGGACTTCCCCTCATTACTCTGGCTATAAAAAAGGGGGTTATATGAAAACTGTTTGGGTGGTATTTGTGAATGTGTGTCAGGACTAGGGGGGGGCTAGGTTTGGTTTCCATAGCAATGTGACCCAAAGTGCTCACAGTAACCTAATTGGTATGCTTCTCCTGACCACCCTTACTGAATCTAAGCTAATCACGGGGTCTCTGGTCATAATGAAGAATGCTACAAGAGGAATGTACTGCCAAACGGGGGGGGGGGGGGGGGGGGGGGGGGGGGGGGTGTTCCTCCGCCACCATACCGCTCCATTTGTACTTTCTTTCTTTTTGCCCGATCAGTGGCCTGCTTACCTACAATGCACTGATGTGATTGACAGCGGGACTGAATCTGAATACACTAGACCGGCTTGAGGAGTGGGTGAGTGAGTGAACTTCCAGGAGGGGTGTAGTTGCTCACGATCACTCCACCTGCATTATAGAATTCTGTGAATGATGCCATAATTTAGGGGTGAATAAGGGAAGAAGAAGAAAAAAAAGCTCAAATGGTGTATTAATGGCAACTTCAGGGGCTTGAATGCCAGCAGTCTGTTGGAGACATTTCAAATAAAAGACTGTAAAGTTATTGGTAAAAAAAAAAAAAAAAAAGCTAATATATAAGGAAAATACTAAGTAAATAAAAATTATGTGTATTTTATTTCTGAGTTATAAACAGTTATGAACCTGAGAAGAAATGGTATTCTATGAATTAATTCTAACTATAATTTTGTCCTGCCTAAGCTACTTCTGCCATCAACTTGTTGGTTGATTTTTAAGTATTGAAAGGTTTTTAATTGTTTGTGTGGTTTTATTGTACATGTACTGCATTGATGGACAACGTTAAAACAGTAACGACCATATCAACCATAACTCTATGACCACTGACAGGTGGAGTGAACGACATTGATCAACAATTAGGCACCAGCAAATTGGTGACAGGATCATGGGCATCCAAGGCTCACCCATGCCCGCAGAGACCAAAGCCCAGCCTGTCTGGTCTGATCCCACAAAAAAAGTAAATGCAGCAGAAATCACCAAAAAAGTCAATTCTGTCCATGACAGAAAGGCACCAGATCACCCAGTGAACCACAGCCTGTTGCACAAGGGGCACGGCAAGTAAAAGCCCAAGACCACCGTCCTGGCCTCCAAATTTCCCCAACCCCATTCTGATTGAGCACAATTGGGATGCTCCACAGAGGCCCAACCCCCAACCCACAGCACCAAATAATCCTCTACCAACGTCCCATCACACACCCCCAGAGGTCCTGACGAGGGACCAGAGCTGCCCAGGTGGACCAAGGGGAACCTAAAACCTAGGTGGTTTTAATGTTAGTGGTTTTCTTATGTCTAATAGGTGTATATTCTGATAACCGTAAAAAAAAAAAAAAATTACCACCATTTAAAACTATAGAAGTACTAGAAGTACAATATCGACTGATATAACCTTATATTATTCTCACAAAATTAATCACTCACATGTACCTGTTATCACTTACATTATATAATCTGTGCATAGTCGTTTCCTCGCCTCAGTTTATTTCTCTTAGTACTTAACAAGACAACAAATGCAGCTCGTCATGTTACTCAGAAACCACAAACCCCTCCATCTCTGAAGACTCTCCTCCGCATCTATGCCTTACAAGCCACTTTAATGAGCTTCTCCCATCTAGGCCAAGCTGTGAGGACTAATTGATAAATGCTTTTAATAATTCCTAATTAGCACAAGTACAATAATAATTGGCGTGCTAATCTGCTGGAATAATTAGCAGTGTACCGGGTAGTAACACTGTGCACCCGAATGATCACTGTGGGGTTTCTGATGTTGACTGGCCACTCGAAGGGGGCTCCTGTGGTGGGGACAGAGGCATCTTTTGTCAGCGAGGAGATTGTGGGTGGCCCCAGATTTTTGGCCTGGAGCTTTTTTGTGTTGTGCTGGTAATTGAGTCACTAACTAGCTTGTGAATGGAAATAGTGCTTGTGAATGGGAATAGTGCGGGGCAAGGAGACCATCGGTGGAGACACCTGCTCAGTGACCTCAGTGCATAGACCAAATGAAAAAAAAAAAAAAAAAAAGAGAGAAGCTAGGTGGATCTGCTTAAATATTCAGGAGCAATGAAAAGTTTTCTCTTCTGCCAGTTTAATGGGGTTAAATTGGTTTAATGTTATGTTAAGTTTAAAGGATGAGAGATACAGAAACTGTGAGCTGAAGGTAACTACAGTGAACAAAAACCCCACGGATGTTTGATGTCTGTTGGTGATTAGCTTGTGTTCTGGCCAACAAGCAAACCTGTTTTGACATTTATACCGAATGACATATTAAGACTAAATGCTTTCAAAGTGAAGCCTTGTTGATGTCATTATGTCATGGGTTTTCCTTTTAGCTCTTGTTGCGTCGTCTCTTTTACGCTGTCTGAAAATTAATTGTCCATTCTTTCCAATCTTATTAGAGTGCACCAGGTCAGATCTGGGTACATCCTCCATCATCCTCTGCAAAAAAAGAAGAAGAAGAAGAAAAAAAAAGAAGTATTTTTATACTGTATATTACTCAACTATTCCCAGAACTCAGTGTAAGAATTCCCTTTAGACAGGCTAGAAAAATCTCTGGTGCCCTCTAATTATTCTCTAACATGGTAAATTGGTGGAAAATTAGCTGCTAATAATCCCTTAATTCGTGCCCTGCTAATGGCCTGTTATCCTAAATTGTTATGTTAATTGAGGTTTCATCATAAGTGGGGATTGATCATGCTGTCATAGGTTAACACAGGTTTTTTTTTTCCTCCTCAGCCTTTTTTTTTTTTTTCCAGCAGTTAATGCTGTTAATATAATTCAGTTACCATCAAATGTTACACCCACAATACATCAGTCTTGCTGATGTACTTTACATTATCCCATGGCTCTGCTTCCCCCCCCCCCCCTTCTGATGGGTTAAAATCCTTTAAATCTCCTAGACACTCCACAGTCCTGTAGTGCAAATTAAAAGAACGTCATTACGTTTCTGCATGGATTGCAAATGTGTGAAATTAAATGCAGCATTTTTTTTTTCTTCCAGTAGACCTTTTTCAATCCTGTCTCTCAGCGGCTTTCCCGGTTTCTGATACTGCCATGAGCGTATGCGCCATGCCAAGGTTGACATGTCATCTACGTAGAGGGAAAGCCGTCTGTAAAATATGCTAACATATATAAAGATACGGTGGGTCCCCTGGCCTTTTGCTGACATTTACAGCTACCGGGCAAGGACATGGCCTTTTCTTTCTTTTCCTATTTTTCCCAACTAATCAGGTGGCTTGAATAGAGGCCAGATAAGGCTATTGTTTGCCTTGACAATGTCCTGATGGTTTGGCCCTGTGCAGATCATAGGCAAGGCTCCTCTTTTAAAAAGAGAAGAGCCGACAGAGAGAACTCATTACTTTACTGCCTCTGCGTTAATTAGCTAAAAAAAAAAAAAAAAAAAAGCATTTTCGAATAGACAAGAAAAGGAAGGAGGGGGAAAAAACCCTTCGCTAACATCTGTTTTTAGGGGTGAAAGGGTTTTTAAAGGCATTATGGGAAAATGTGTTGTAATGATCAGTTCTAATGAATTTTATGTAAAGGACACTAGGATTTGGTTGAGTTGGGATCTCAGGTGTACATGCCACACTTTTCCTCACATACTGTACAGTACACACTCCAATGTAAGCAAGTGTTTGTAATTAAATCTTATTACTGTTTGAGAAAATATCGCCCGAAATATGAGAAACTCAGAGATTTCAACTTTAATATATAACAGTGACATCTGAATAACGGAAGCTTGTCATGCTCATCGAGTTCCCTCTAACCATTATTTATCTGCTGTGTATACTTCGCTTTAGTGGTCCCACTATTCAGGCCACACATTGCACGTTGCTGTTATTTGAGATGTGAAGAAGGAGACACATAGTGAGAAAGAGAGAGAGAGAGAGGGAGGGAGAGGCTGATCACAGAGGACGTCTGATGGTCTTATCAGTCTGCTTGCCTTTCTTCGCTCTGATCTAAATCACACTATATGTTTGCTCCCTCTTCTATGGACCGGTGGCCTTAAATGTTAAAGAACAGTCCGTCCTGAAAGCAATTTCAAGGCCTTTAAAATGTCAGAGAACTCGAGTCATAGAGGCAGACAGTTGGTTGCTAATTATGAAAATGACTTGACTTGAACTAATGTAAGAATAATAAAAAAATAAATAATTTCTGTTGAATTACAGTATCTGCACCTCCACAACACCTCCTTTAACTGGAATGAATATACATTTAGAAATCCAGTTTGCAAGCTTTATGGTAATATTAGTTTAATAGCCGAATGCATTCAGTCTCAACAGTCTCATCTTTGGTAGATAAAAGCTCTAAACAGTGCCATGTAACGGCATAAGTAGAGCATTTTCCCTCTTTTCCTGTGTTTATGAAATGTTGTTTTCATAAAACAAGTGGTGTTTGTAGCATCTCTTTCCTTTGTGTCATCCGCGTTCTGCAAGGACTAAAGAGATTAGTATCATGCATCAAGTGTGCCTCTCTGACGACTCGCTCAGGCACTGACAGGTTAATTTGTTTTTATCGGGTTTTTTTCCCCCCTCTTTTGTCCATGCCTGACATATGAACTTCCCTGCTTTTTACTGTAGGAGCATGCTGGAGCGAGGATGGTGTTGCCAGGAGTGCTGAACTGAAATTCCCACTATTTGACTTTTTCCACAGTGGTGAGTCCTTAATGGAGGTAGTGGCCAAAAAATACAAAACAAAACAAAAAAACTAATCTGTAACAAGCCAGTGTTAGCCTGACAGGAATGTTTAGGCGAGTTGTTATAGTTCATCTTAATGCTAAAAGAGAACAAGATGGGTGCTGTTCTTTCTATGTAGAACCGTTGTGTCCATTGACCAACCATATTTGTTATGGAATGTGATATACAGCATGTTATGCAATGCATTTTAGACATCATGAGTAATCATTAAAATAAGGCTTCTACATTTCTACACACTCTATCACAAGTTGGAAATGTCTTTTTTTTAAAATATCGATTGCCAATTATGCCAAGAAGTCTTAAAAATGTTTTAGCTCACCTCCGCTATTACAGGTCCACATAGCACGTTCAGAAATACCTCCCAATCCCCAGGTCTATTAGTATCACTGCAACGATCCATGTCGCCTTCCCTAGACTGATTTCTTATGTAAAAAATACAAAAATACACTGTTGAATTATATTTAATGCCATGTAAAAGTGTTGGGAAATTGCCACCACATTACGGCACCACTATGCCCCCCCCCCCCACCCCACACCCACACACACACACACACACACACACACACACACACACACACACACACACACTCAGTATAGCACTTAAGACCCAGACGCTGGACCAGGATATTGGAGCCATTTTGTGTCATTAGCCATCTCCTGATTGGTTGTAAAGACTCAGGGGAATATGGAAAGATGGCATTTAGGGAGGTCTTTACTGATTTTGCTTTAAAAACACACTCGGGTTCACCAGAAAGTAGGGATGGATGATAAATTCACGGTATGATAACCGTGCAAACCACTATCACTGTTTCCTATAATCACAATATTCAGTTAGGGCTTTACATTTTAATGAAAGATTACATGAAATGACATCTAGCCTTACATTCATTAATCATTCAATTTATATGTTTTAATAAATATGCAAATAATAATTAGAAAGTTTACATGAAAAAAGAAATGTATGGCACTGTGCAAAAGTCTTGCGCCACCCTTCATTTTTTCATATGTTATTTCCAAATGGACAGACTTTTTAATGTAGTCTTGAGGAATAGTTCTTGCTTCTCATTTTTAGTCCAGGTGCAGATGATGTTAGATGATCAGGCCGGAGATTAGTATACTGGTGATGCTGAATGCTGAATGGTTGGAACAGACGAGAGGGGAAATGAGGTTGCTGATGTGGTTACATAACCATTTTTAAAATTGTATCTTTAGGCACTTTGTGTCACAAAGCAACCGGAGGCGAACCAGAAGACTAGCAGTTAGCCGGTGTAGCGTGGATGGTAAACCCAAACGCGGAAGTAGCGCGGGCAGGCAGAATAACCACATGACTTATTATTAGAACTCTCTCATGATGAGAGCAAGAGTTTACACAATTAAACCCGCATTCTAACAACACACACTCAATCAGGAAAATAGCCCAAAATGGTGAATACTCACGAAATTGAAGAGATAGCGTCGGAGACGACATCGATAGACTCAATGACTGAGCGATGTTCAGTGCCATTTTGCTTCCTTTTATGCTTCCTGAATTGCGACCGCACTACTTCCGGGTCCTAATGCCAGTCGCGGTGAGTGCGTACGACAGTACCCTCCCTGTCCAGGACCGGCTCCTGATGGTCCTGGTGTGGAGGATACCCAACGACGGTAGTCCCGTATAAGCTTGGGGTCGAGAATGAACCGGGCCGGACTCCAAGACCGTTCCTCGGGGCCGTAGCCCTCCCAGTCGAGGCCGTGAGTTGAGGATCCGGCGTACAGTATAGGCGGGACCACCCTCGATGATCTGGGGAGGATGAGTAGGGTGGGTGGGTTCAATCGTCCCGGAGGGTGTTGACGGTGATGTTGAGTGGCATAGCGGGTGTTGGCACGGTGAATGGCTGCTTTCGCTTGGTCCCACAGCCGCTGACACCTACGGAACAACTGTTGGGCCGACGGTACATCAACCACCGGTTCTTGGTGGTCGAACATTGATGGCTGGCAACCGTGGCATACCTCAGGTGGACAAAACGTGGAGATTGTGAGAGAGTTCAGCCCAGATGAGGTAGCGGGCCCAGAAGCGCTGACGATCGGCGACGAAGCATCTCAGATAGCGCTCTGGTTGTTGGTTGGCCCATTCCGTCTGACCATTAGTCTGAGGGTGATATCCGGAGGAGAGACTACAGGTGGAGTTGATCAGACAGCAGAAGGCCTTCCAGAACCAGGCAGTGAACTGGGGCCCTCTGTCCGAGACAATGTCAAATCCCACAGGACAGGTGCAATTATCTTGGACAGTGTGACAGGCGCGGGGTCCAACCGGGAAACATCCTCTTCATGTTGTCGAGAGAGGGCATCGGCCTTGGTGTTTTTGGACCCCGGGCGGTACGAGAGATCGAAATTGTAGTGTTTGAAGAAAAGGGCGCACCGCTCCTGCCTCGGGTTGAGCTGTTTTAGGTTACGGATGGTGATCAGGTTTTGATGGTCGGTCCAGATGATGAATGGCTCTCTGGCGCCTTGGAGCCAGTGACGCCATTCCTCCAGCGCCAACTTTATGGCCAGCAGCTTCGGTCCCCTACCCCGTTTTGCTGCTGAATGGGGTCAAATTTTCTGGAGAAGAAGCTACAGGGATGTAGCTTCTGGTCTGGACCTCATTGGGAACTCACATCCGAAGCGTCCACCTCCACAACGAATGGTTTGCTTGCATCTGGATGGATGAGAATTGGTGTGGTGGTGAAGCGATGACACAGCTCCTGGAAGGCGGAGATGGCGGCAGAGTTGAGGATGAAGGGGTGAGACGATGGTCGTGTCAGGGCGGTTAAAGGTGCTGCAACCGTACTGTAGTCCCAGATAAAGCGACGGTAGAAATTCACAAACCTGAGAAACCGTTGAAGTTGCTTGAGGGTCTTGAGTAGGGGCCAATGACTGAGTGATGTGCAGCGCCATTTTGCTTCCTTTTATTCTTCCTGAGTCGCGACCGTGCTACTTCCAGGTCCTAGTGCCGGTCGCGGTGAGTGCGCATGACACTTTGTAGCTTGTCGCAATAAAACATTTGTTCTCATTTCTGAAATCTAATCTTAACATAATTTAATTAATTACAAAAATGTTTGGCGGCTCAGGATTTTTGCACAGTACTGTATATCTTAACTAAAAAATGCCCCCAATAACAAGGTGCTGGAAAGCATACAGTAGATAGGAGAGATTTTAAACTAGGTCTTTGTGTGAGTAAGACACAAAGTTTATACTGTAGTGTGTTATTTAAGAGGTTTATGCATGGTAATGAGTTAATTATTGGAATGAGTCTATTCATGTTTTTACATACATGTAAGTGCTTATGTGAATTTGATATGAAATAAAAAAGATTATATAAAAACATAAAATGTGACTGCTATAAGTGTATTTTTAAAAAATATGATAGATGCTACAGCTTATAAAATAATCTACTATCCATGGAATTCTCCATCAAATAATTTGAATATGATGCTATTTATTTCAGAATTTCAGTTGCTTAATAATGTATTTTCAAGGGTTTTTTTTCTCTCTTGTGGTTTATTACCAATGCAAAATCTAATTGTCATGCTTATTTTTAAATTAATAGAAAATGCCAGGCATGCCAGATGAGCACCGAGATGCTTTAGTGTTCTCTGGCAACAATTCAATTTCATAGCACTCAATACACTTATTTTACCCCCCCAAAATTTAACCTAGGGATAATAATAATAATAATAATAATAATAATAATAATAATAATAATGACATTTAGTTTATTTCCCTATGTGATAAGTTTGATATTTTGTAAGTGTGTTCAGCCCAAGAAACGGTGTGTTATGAGAAATATATTTATTGCTTTTTCAGCACTTCCAATTAGCCTTAAAAAGGTCATTACACACCAACACAATAGGTATTTACATGAAGTTCCTTTTCACCATGCATTTTTACGTCGCTTAGACTAATAGCAAATTTCTAATCAAACAGAACATTTTCATGGTCATTTTTAAAAGAAGGTCATTTTATATAATAGTATGCTACACACACAAAAAAAAATCCACAGGGTTATTAGTCTGCATTTATGACCCAGTGTGAGCAGCCTAATAGCAAGCTGTCAACAAACCTGTTCGGGAAAATCCCTAATGATGTTTTAAACAATAAGTGTTGCTCCCTGCTAGACCTAATTTCTTTTTTAGATTTAGGTATCTCAAAGGGCAAAGTACTGTAGGCCACTAAACAATAAGTCAAAACAGTAATCTACTTAAGGTAACAGAAGCCGGTTACAGCTTATAACATACATTGTATGGACTGAATTACTGATTAAAAAATTACAGAATAAAAAAATACATACAGTTTGTATCCTAGAGAGTAAAATCTACGTAGAAACATTACCTGAGTGAGCAGCAAACAATGAGTAGCAACACCACTTCTCTATATGGGGTCTGGTGATTTCTTTTCAGTACAATGATGAAAATTACATACACTCATCAACCCCTACATTAGGTACACCTTATTTGGACCACTTCAGAACTGCCTCAATTATTTGCGGCATATATTCAGCAAACGTTCCTTACAGATCTCCCATTCTACCACGTCCCAAAGATCTTATGGATTGAGATCTGTTGACTGTGGAGACCTTTTGAGTATCAAGTATCAAGATGTCAGTATATGTCAGAGACATCCTTAATATATCCTGTAGTCATAAAGGCTTTGGCATTTAAACAATGCTCAGTTGGTACAAAGAAAAAAAAAAAACCACCCAAATTGTGCCTAGAAAATATCCCCCCAAATCATTACACCAGCAACATCAGCCTGAACCATTGATACAAAGCAGGATGGATCCATGCTTTCATGTTGTTTATGTCAAATTATGTCAACATTTTCCATTATTCTGTTGTCCAGTTTTGGTGAGCCCATGTGAACTGTAGCTTCAGTTTTCTGTACTTAGCTGACAGGAGTGGCACCCAGAGTGGTCTGCTGTAGTATCTGCTTCAAGGCTCGACGTGTTGTGCATTCAGAGATACCTCATTTAGAACAAGATGTTGATTAAGTTACTGATGCCTTTCTATCAGCTTAAACCAGTCTGGCAATTCTCCTCTGCCCACTGGCAGTAACACGGCAATTGTACTCAGAGAACTGCCCTCACTGGATATTTTCTCATTTTTCAGACCATTCTCTATAAATCTTAGGAATGTTTAGAGAATGATTAGATATTTGCATTAACATGTAATTGATATATGTTACTGATTATACAACAATTAGTTCTGGTCCACTAATTTGCCTGTTTGAGTGGTACTTCAAAAGTGTGTATATTTTCTCTAAATACCACTGAGACATTTCATTGGCTTACTGGAAAATATGAAAGCCCACACTGTAAAAAAAAAAAAAAAAAAAAAAATTAGTAACAAGTTGCATGGTTTTTAAGTTTACTCAACTTTGAGAGAAATTTTCTGGCCAAACAAAATATTTCACATTGCTGTTTAGTTGACACAACATGTACCCAGTTCAAAATCTAAAGCCGACTCAACTTAAGATTTAAATTTAAGTCAGCTCAAGTAGGTTGTGGGCTCAATTAATTATATTTCTCTAGGGGTGACTCAACCCAACGTTGTCTTCAACTGTAGCCCATTGAAGTGATTGTTGGCCCCAGCAATTAAAATACAAATATTACTAAAAAAAAAAAACTTTAAACGTTAAAACAGTGATCTGCATAAAACATGAAAAGACAGGTTCTATTTTGCTTAAAGGTCAATAAAATACCTGCATAACACCAGATACTTAATAGTATCGTACTTATTCTTTTATAATACAATATCATAACCATTTTTTTAAATTATCAAAGATGAACTGTTTTAGTCTTTTTTTCCCAGTGTGTCAGACACAAAAAAGAGTCTCCATGGCAACAAGAGTTTGTTCCTCAACATGTGAATCTGAGGAGAACGTGTCTCTCCAAGTCCAACAGAAATCGTTTGGATGGCTTCATACTGTAGGGGTCCGTCCAGTCCTTCCGGACCTTAATGTACAGAGCAAAGAACTGACCAAACATCACTCCTAAAACTGCTACATAGTTACCAGGCACTCAGGGACTACAGTCCCCTCCAACACCACAGCAACTTCACCAGCTTGTTCATGGTCCACCAGTAGCTTCGAAAAGGCCAGCCCTGACCCGATCCTCCACACCAGAGCTCTGGTTAAAGAAAAAAAAAAAGTTTTGTAGAGACAAAGATGAATAACTTTCTCAGAATATCTAGTTATGATAGAAATAAAATATTTTAAGAAGGCTATATACCATAGTGTAAAAGGCTGTTTCTTGAATTCTAACCACGGGTTAAAGCTACGTATTGTAGATTTGTAATAATAGCGCTAGCCTCTGTATGTCTGTATTAATATCTGCATTAAACTCTGAAGCCAAACGAACACAGACATTTTTAAATCCCTTAACTTACAGTAATTGGTACTGAAGTGCCACTACTCCTTAACTGTTAAACATTTCTGTGTTTTTGGCAAAGGTCAGGGCAACAGTGAGGAAAAAAGATGTGGCTATGAAGGGTTGGCTTGCTAACTCCTGTATAGTGGAGTAACATAAAGCCTAATGTTAGCTAAGCTTACCTCAGTAATTTTAGGCTGCGTCAGTATAACCATAAGCGGAAACACACCATCCTTGCGTTTATAATGTTAACTGTCTAAAATACCTGTAAAGCTACAGTAACTGAAACATATTTTATTATAAAAAATATATATAAATTACGCAGAGAAAAGAGTCCCCATATAACGGCCATCTTCACCTCTCTAGTGCAGTTTGATAGCGTAAGTCCAGCTTGTAATTAATGATTTATGTTTTAAGTCTAAAGTAAATATTGAATGGATATTTTTCCTCATAAAATAATATTTAATTGCTAAAAGAGTCTTTGGCTATTAAAAAACTATATACCTTGTTTTTTGTTTGTTTTTAGATAGCGTACAATTTAGGTGGCCATTTATTAGCCACATGCTAATGAATACTAAAGAAAACCGGAAGTGGATGAAAAGAGCGCATGCACAGCCACTTAGAGCGTGTGTCAGAGGCGTCAAAAGGCCCTGCGTGTGCGATCCACTTCACTGTATGCGAGTGATTTTTTGCTGTTTCTATTGCAGGGTTTGTCGATCCTGAAATTATGGGCGCTACTGTCTTTGCGCGCCTGTGTAATTTACTTGTTTCCTACTCGCTGTGATTGAGGCGAAATGGAAGCGGCCGGGGCTCGGTGCACTCGCAATTGCAGCTGTTCTTGCCCTATATTTTGCTCTTGTCTAAAAGAGCACTGCTTTGGAGAGGGGAAAGCCGGAACTGCAATTTCATACACGGCTATGTCAAGAGGCTGCACCATGGAACCCTGAAACTATCATTTACATGCCCTCTTGCTCTTTCAAGTGAATTTCCCTATTGAATGCATATTTTTATTATCGAGATTTGCCCTATATTTGCTTATGATAGATATATTATTTAAAATGTTTTAGCCTATTTTAGGCCTGTGCTTTTACTATAAGAAAACCGTGGGAAAAAAAAAGAAAACAGACGTCTTCATCGACTCCTACAGTACATTGAGAACCACTTATGTGTATACTGTATGCTTTAGGAGTCTGGTCACCAGGGACCTCTAGAAAAATGCTATTATAACGATACCTAGATTTATATTATGATTCTCTAAATATCATGATTTTATGAATGAGTTAAAATAGTGTTTTTTGGTTATTTCTCTAATATCTACAGTATGCATGTATATCTACATGATACACTATATACAATATACAGTCGCTAACCACTTTAAATGGAAAACCTACATTTGTGGCCCACTTTATTAGGAACACCTGCACAATTTACGCATAAACCTAAACATTTACGCATTTTTTTTCTCATTAGCAAATTATGGCAGCAGCATCATGGCAAGTAATTCACAGGCAGGTCAAAACTTTCAGTTAATGTTCACATATGACTCATGAATGAGGGCAGATATGACCTCATCTCAATGACTTTGACTCTGTCATGGATGTTGGTGCCAGGTGTCCTGGTTTGAGAAACCGCCAATTTCCTGGGAAATTTTTTCCAGGTATCCTGCCTCAATGAATATTGTCCTGTTGCTCTCACACACGTCATAAAGCGCTTTGAGTGGTTCATCGTGAGTAACCTTCCCCCTAACTGGACCCGCTGCAATTTGTGTATCTTCCCAATCATTCAACAGACAACACCATCTCCATAACCCTCCACCTGGCACTCACCCACCTGGACAATAAGGACTCTTACAGTAGATTCTTTATAGATTTCAGTTCAACATTAAATGTAATCATTCCTCAGCACATGACTAATAAGCTGAGCTTGCTGAGAGTAAACACCTCCCTCTGCTACTGGATCCTGGACTTCCTGACTGGAAGACCTCAGTCAGTCCATCGGGATGGGGAGCAGCATCTCCAGAACCACTACACTGAGCACTCGCATCTCCCAGGGTTGTGTGCTCAGTCCAGTGCTGTTCACTCTGCTGACTCGTGACTGCACAGAAATGCACATCAAGGAACCACACCATTAAGTTCACCAATGTCACGACCACAGTGGGTCTCATCAGTAAGAGTGATGAGTCAACATACAGAGAGGGGGGTGCAGAAGATAATGCAGTGGTGCAGAGCCAACAATCTGTTGAATGTTGACAAGATTAAAGAGATGCTTGTTGACTTTAGAACAGCATAGAACAACCGCTTTGAAAATTTTCAAGAGCACCAGACTGTTTAGTGTTCAGAAGGAGGAGAATCTCAACTGGTCCCTTAACACCAGCTCCATAGTCAAGAAAGCATAGCAGCATCTCCACTTTCTGAGAAGGTTAAAAAAAAAGGCTTATCTTCCACTTCCCATTCTCATAATGTTGTACAGAGGGACTATCAAGAGCATCATGTGCAGATGTATCACTGCCTGGTTTGGGAGCAGCACCATCTCAGATAGTGGATAGTGAGGACAGGTAAGAAGGTTATCTCTTCCCTCAATCTTAGACCTTTCAGCCACATGCTGCATACGTTATGTAAAACCACCAGCAGTGGGGATGACCCAATCACACATACTCTTTGTGCTCCTGTCTTCTGTCAAAAGGTACGGAACCATTCAGGACCAGATGGTCAGACAGCGTACCTGATTATTTACAAAAAGCATCAGACTCCTCAAAATCAAAAGACTGAGCTGACTATAAAAACACACACACACACACACACACACACACACACACACACAAAACACAAAAATACTTCATTAGTATAGAGTTTTTCTTCCCTGACGGCCACACCTACCCCAGGACTCAAACTGTAAAAGAGTGATTTTGGGAGCATTGAATTGATTGAAAAAAAAAATACATTGTACATTGAGTGTACAATTTTTTGGATGGCCATGGAGTGTATGCTTAAGATGGATCATCAATATGATTATAGTTTAATTTCAGTTATTCTAAAGCCTGGATTTTCCCTGGATTAACTCGGATTTTGTAGCATTGACATAATCATGAATGATTATATGTGTAAGCTGGCTTTGTGACCAATAACAACCTCCTCTCTGTACATTTCTGGTGAATACAATTTTGGTTTCTTTGGTAACCGAAGCATTTGTGTTGCTTTACCCAAATCAGGATATTTTTATGATGACTCTTTTCTCTGAAGGAGTTCAGCTAATTTAGCTGCTTTGGATAAGGATTCACATCACAGGCTGCAGAGAACACCTACTCCTCTCACAAATAAACACACAGCGTATGACTCATGGGCTTCATGCTCAGTGTTGAACAACAAAAGAAACATGGGCAGTTATTACATAATCTAAATGAAATTAATGATGAAAGCTGCTTTGCTAAATTGTAGTGTTATATTCAAACATTCGGGATACTGCTTAGGATGAGACAGGTTTCACATTTATCTACTGTATAATAATTATATTATAATATAATATAATATAATATATTATTATTATCAAATATTATCAAACTATCCTATCATCCTAACTGCATGACCTTAATTTTTCTCGTTTCCTCATGCCACAGGGGGGCAGATGTCCCTATTCTTAAAGGCAAGCCTGGTAGTGAGAGTTTATTTTAGCTACTAGATCTATATATAATGAAATAAATAACTGTACTGGTAGTTATTTAGCTGTGACACACCTCCATGTGCATCTCTCCCTGTCTCTGGCTCTCACTCTTTATCTTTCTCTTAGCTGGATCCTATCTAATAATCTCTTACGCTTAATCGGCTTGCATGTTGTTGCTTGTTCAAGTGTTTTAAGACATTATTGATCATTTTCCTTTAACGTCATATCCCAAAATGTTTTATTTCTCCTATACCAGAGCAATTGGCTCACGATTACAAAACAGCATTTATTAATGAATTACTGTGGAACACCCAGAATAAAGTGTAGTTCCTAATATTATAGTTTTCAAAGTCTAAGAAACTAAAATTTAAATAGTGAAATGTATGATTTATCTTTGTGTCCTTGGAAACATTGGAATTAAATCTTAAATTTTCCACCCAAATTCTTTAATTAGATGTGTGCAAAGGATTTTATTGTTTAAAAAAGGAGGTTTAGTTTTCCAACCCTTTAGTGGAAAATGTCAACATTTACCGTGCAAATATACTACATGCACACGCTTACACTTTGCATATCTGTAGCTTATCCCTTCTCCCACAGGAGCAATTACAAAACACACATATGCTTTATGCTGAAGCAAATTGAGACATCTAAAACGGGCCAGTGAAGTGAGTGATATGCACTGAATGGAGGAGGCACGACACACATACACACACACACTTACATGGAGCTTATTAATCAGCTCTGACAGCAGCTAAAGCAGGGAATCGACAGCAGCCACTAATCACAGAACATATCTGCCTCATTGATCCATAACCTCCCTTCACAAAACACACGCAATTTTGTATAATACCAATAATACTGCTGCATTTAGAGTCAAGGGGGTGTCAGACAGCCATCATGTCAACCTACAGAGACTTGCTGTAGTGCACCTTATCCCACATCACCTCAACTCAACTCACCTAACATCACATCATTTCAAATCATCATACATCATAGCACAGCACATTACCTCACCTCACGTAACATCACGTAACATCATCTAACATCACATCACACATTGCATCACACTGCATCAGATCACCTCATCTCACCTATCACATAACATCACATAACATCAAATCACCAGACGTCACATCCCATCATCTAACATCCCATCATCTATCACCTAACATCACACCACTTTAAATTACCAGATATCACATCACATTACAACACATCATCTGACATCACATTACTTCCAATCATATCACCGTGCATCATGTTATATCACCTAGCATCATCTGACATCACATCACGCCATTTAACATCACATTGCATCACATCATAGCCCATCACCTCTTCTCACCTAACATCACCTAACATCATCAAACATCACATCACTTCAAATCACAAGACATCACATCATCTAACATAACAAAACACTTCATTTCCCCTCACCAGACATCACCCAACATATTACTTCAAATCACCAGACATCATACCACATTATATACCATCACATCACACATAATCTGACATACATCACATCCAATCATATCAATGCTCATCACATTATATCACCTAGCATCACCTCAAATCAGATCACATCACCTATCACATAACATCACATAACATCAAATCACCAGACATCCCATCCCATCCCATCATCTAACATCACAACATCTATCACCTAACATCACACCACTTTAAATTACCACACATCATATCACATTATCTAACATTACATTATCCATCACCAAACTTCACATCGATTTAAATGACCAGACATCACACCGCATTATATGACAACACATCATCTGACGTCACATTACTTTCAATCATATCACCGCATGTCACATTATATAACCTAGCACCACCTCAAATCACCAGACACCATATCATATCACATCACAGCACATCACCTATCACATAACATTACATTACTTCAAAACACCAGGCATCACATTACATCATCTAACGTCACAGCATCTATCACCTAACATCACATTGCATCACATCACATCATAGCCCATCACCTCTCCTCACCTAACATCACCTAACTTCATCCAACAGCACATCACTTCAAATTACCAGACATCACATCATCTATCATCACAAAAGACTTCACGTCACCTCACCAGACATCACACAACACATTACTTCAAATCACCAGACATCATACCACATTATATACCATCACATCACACATAATCTGACATACATCACATCCAATCATATCAATGCTCATCACATTATATCACCTAGCATCACCTCAAATCAGATCACATCACCTATCACATAACATCACATAACATCAAATCACCAGACATCCCATCCCATCATCTAACATCACAACATCTATCACCTAACATCACACCACTTTAAATTACCACACATCATATCACATTATCTAACATTACATTATCCATCACCAAACTTCACATCGATTTAAATGACCAGACATCACACCGCATTATATGACAACACATCATCTGACGTCACATTACTTTCAATCATATCACCGCATGTCACATTATATAACCTAACACCACCTCAAATCACCAGACACCATATCATATCACATCACAGCACATCACCTATCACATAACATTACATTATTTCAAAACACCAGGCATCACATTACATCATCTAACGTCACAGCATCTATCACCTAACATCACATTGCATCACATCACATCATAGCCCATCACCTCTCCTCACCTAACATCACCTAACTTCATCCAACAGCACATCACTTCAAATTACCAGACATCACATCATCTATCATCACAAAAGACTTCACGTCACCTCACCAGAGATCACACAACACATTACTTCAAATCACCAGACATCATAACACATTATATACCATCACATCACACATAATCTGACATCACTTCCAATCATATCAAAGCTCATTAGATTATATCACCTAGCATCACCTCAAATCAGATCACATCATCTGACATCACCTCATTATATATCCTCACATTATTTCAAATCATGTTACATAAACTCACATCACATCATCTTGTAACACCTCAAATCATGCCATATATATAACCTCATATAACCTCACATTACCTAGTATCAACTTAAATCACATATTTTTACATCACATCATGTCACATCACCTGACAAATTGCATAATTGCACCTGACATGTCGAGTCCCATTACATCACAACTCAAAACAAAAATATCCTTTTTGTCCTCTTTTAAAGAGGTTAATTTAACCTGGTGTGTGTGTGTATGTGTGTGTGTGTGTGTGTGTGTGTGTGTGTGTGTGTGTGTGTGTGTGTGTGGTGTGCCCTGATCTCATTGGGATAGGATCCAGGTACTCTGTGACCATACACAGGATAAGTAATACAGAAAATGGCAAGACAGAAGTAAGCCCCCGTTCGTAAGTCAGATTTGTTCATAAGTCTGACAAATTGAGTCTTACACACCTTTGAGACAAATATACAGTGTAAAGCATAAAAAACTAACTCACGAAGATAGGAAGTCAAGTGCGTGTGTGTGTGTGTGTGTGTGTGTGTGTGTGTGTGTGTGTGTGTGTGTGTGTGTGTGTGTGCATCCTTACGCTAAAAAACTGCATAGTTTCAAACTTACTCTTACTGCATCTGTGATTATTGAGGTTATGTGACATGATTTAAGGTGATGTATGAGACAGTAATACCGTCCCTCCCACTTATAGCAGAAATATATTAAACAATGCATTCACATGGTCAACTATATATATACTGTATGACTATGAATATACTATATGTTACTGAAGATCTTCCAGTTGGGGTACACTGGACAATTTAATTAGACAGTTTTCCATGAAGTGACCAAACCTGGTGACACATTTAAGATGTTTGCATGCATATTGCATCTTACAGGCATGTTGCATTGATTTCTGAGGATGTGATGCTACAGTACATACCAAGCGAATGCAAGATATGAGAGATATGAGAAAAGCATGTATATTTCTGTCCTTAGATAATATTACTATTGCTTGGCTCTGGATGCAAACAATTTTATGTCATTAGATTAAAAAATATATATATTTCCTATATTATGCATGGTGACTTTCCACATGTTAACTAAATTGTAAGCTATTTCTACACATTTAGTAAAACATTGCACTTTTCCTAAATAATGCAAGTCCTCCACATAACACTTTGGATGCTTTTTTCTTTTTTTTTCCCAAAAAACAAAATGTCTCTTATTCCTATACACACGCACACACACGCGCGCGCGCGCGCACACACACACACACACACACACACACACACACACACACACACACACACACACACACACACACACACACACACACACACACACACACACACACACCACACACACACATTCTAGTGAGTATCCAGCTGATCATGTCACAGCTCTTATCACAGCCGAACAAGCCCTCTTGTTAATATATAGTGGAGATTCCAGGTTTCCCTCCATCTTTGTCTTCGCCGGGAGGATGTCTAATCGCCTTGGTCAGGGTGCTGGAGTCAGCCATTGACAGTGACAGCCAAGAATTATGGGAGATCGTCAGGGGTTAAACAGGAGGGACAGTAACCATTACGAGTGACGTAGCTATAAATTAGGATGTGCCTGATAAAAGATAAAGCTATTTTTAAAAGAGGCTGTTACTATGGACACACCCTTTCAGGAATATGGCCGTGCTTCTCCTAGTGCGTGGGACAGTATTGAAAAGAATGTGTACTGTCCTGAGAATGGAAGGGGAAACCTGTTCGCAATTGAAGTCTGATAATTGTGTAAAATATATAAGGGATGGTGTGTTGCAGCTCAACACTTTATTAGCCTAACTAGCTACTCTCATTACTTACATTTTACCAGCTTTAAAGAGTCACCAGGTGACTTTGTCTCATGCAAAAATATAATGTGACATAATAATAATAATAATAATAATAATAATAATAATAATAATAATAATAATAAAAGAAAAATCCAGTTTATCACATAGAGATTGTGAAGTCCATGGTGCTGAACATTCCCTATAGTGGAAAACGTCCTTTTTGTTACAAAGCACTCGCACTGGAGACTCCTTCCATAACACGTTTTAAAATTAATTTCTTATATATTAAATGATGACATCTACTGTCCTCCTTCCATAAACATTCATAAGCATCCATAAACATCCCAGTGAATGAGTTGCTATAGAAACAATCACATACTCAAACGAATTATAATATTATAATGCTGCTTTAATAATAATTTTAAAAAAATCCAATTCATCAATGCATCTGCAATTTCAATTTCGGCAAATATAACATATAATAATTATTTCAGTTTACAAGGATTGGTTTAAGGTGCTTGTTCTGTTCTGTGCTGGTTGTTAGAAACTGATAATAAAAAAAACAATTTTAATTGGCTTAATCAGCAGATATGTGTCTTATTTGCTGCTTTTTGTCATGTAAATATGATGAATTCAAACACACACACACACACGCACACACACACAACATGCTTGCTATTCACCCTGACGCCATGGTAACCGTTGCTATAAACATCTAGCTGGCCGACTCTGGCCAAGCTGCCGGTCATTTCAGCGTGCTAAAAATTCTTCATGTGATACAAACGCTCTGATTTTTACAGGTTTATTTATCGCCATGCTGCATGGTCAAGCTGTTTTATTGGGCTTTGATCATTTGACAGTGTCTGTGAGTGTGTCTCTGTGTGTACATTTTTTTGTTTATGTGGGAAACATGGTTTTATACCTTAGTCGGGACCTCATGTCTCCACAAGATTAGCGGTGCCTGACAGATTTAACAATGTGTTGACGTTTGGGCAATTATGATTAGGAAGACTGCTGTTTCTCGCAACTTTATTAATTTTTTTTTTTTTTTTAATAAAACATGCGGAATGCTTCCTTTTTGGTTACTGCATGAAGGTTAGTGTTTAATTCCGGTGTACTATGACATTAAACCTTTAAAACTCAAGGAACACAGTATAGGCCAAAGAGGAGAGAAAAAAAAAAAAATATGTCAGCCTTGCCGGTGTGTGTATTTGGGTTTTTGGATATGTCAGGTAGAATGAAAGTTATTATATCCTTTTATAGAACATAAATTTGTTACCATAAATTAATATATATATATATATATATATATATTATTTATTTATTATTATTCCTATTATTGTTGTTATTATTATTCTTATTATTATTTATTTTTGTCTTTGAAACAACTGAAAACAACAACAACAAAAAAAACTTTTGTTTTCCTCAGTCATGTTTGTTATAGTGTGTTGTAAAAAAGCATATGTCACTCTATATACTTCACAATCCTGACCCTGTATATGTTTAGAACCAATAACGGTTAAAATGTCAGAGCTTTAATGGTGACATGTTAAGGTAAAAAAAAAAAGTCATCACAATTGTAGTAGGAAAACCATATGTGTGTGTGTGTGTGTGTTTGCCATTCCTGGCATTTATACTGCAGACGCGAGTGTGTTGTCATAAGCACAGTCAGCCTTCCAATCCTATTTTTACAAACACAGAATAACTGAGGAGCCATCTTCCGCACCACTACACACACACGCACGCACACGCACACACACACAAACACGCACACACACACACGCACGCACACGCACACACACACACACACACACACACACATTATTTTTTGCTGTATGTTCCAAACTTTGCTTATTCCCACTATATTATTTAAAGTGAATAACATGACTGCAAACAATTTTAATAAATTAATAAAGCAAACAAAATTATTGATTCATTTTCTGATTAATCACAAGCTTCCTTTATACTCCATGTCCTCTCTCGAATAGATATACTATAAGTACTTTCTTTTCTCTGCTCCACTACCTAGAGATACATTTTGTTTGGATTCATTTTATAATAATATACAGGTATTTTATCTAACAGAAGGATAAGCAAGTGTGCATTTTATTTACAGGGACACTGTATTTGATTGACCAGTATAATTATAGAGCATCTTCTAAACTCTTATGAAGAAAAATCTGCACATAGTTAATCCGAAAGGATTTTAGCTAAAACAATAAATATATAAAATATTGCACAGAATCCTGTAATGCAAATACAGTTTATCTCATCGAATTGATCAAGAAATATATCATATGTTGCAGAATGCCGTGTACACGGAGATCTGCACTACATGTCTACAGGTAACAATCATGTGGGTTTTCTAGAATCCTGTAGCAACACTTTATCTAATATAATCTCACAGCTCAATGTATCCTATGAATATGGATAGACTTTATCTCCATAACGAGGCTCGACACTTTAGATGACATTTTAATAATATCTCTTCTCTGGTCAAGTACAGTATGTTTCCCTGTGTGTTGCTTTTATCGTAATCATGCATACACAGGTTGCTCCTCAGGGAAGGAAGCAAACCCAGACACACACACACACACGCACGCACGCACGCACGCACGCACGCACGCACGCACACACACACACACACACACACACACACACACACACACACCACCTCACCTCACCTCACCACCCCCCGATTATCATGCTCAAAATGAGAAATACCCCAATTTCAATGCAGAGTACGCCTGCTATACAATTACTGGATTAATCATTTTATTCTATTACTGAACCTCCAGAGAGAGAGAAAGACTCCACACTTAGAGAGAGAAAGAGAGAGAGAGCACATTGTGTTAAAGATCTGCTATTTCAGAGTATTTTCCAAGCGGCTTGTAAAAGCTGTGAGGTCAAGGGGTCGCGACTCTTAATTACATTCTAACAACGCAGAGATGGCCACAAGAGGAGGAGGAGGATGAGAGCGAGAGGAGAAAAGGGAACAAATGCGAAATAATATTGCAGGAAATTATAGCTTTTGGTAATGTTGCAGAGCCCCTCTTCTCTCCATACAGTGCCAATGAGACCCACAATCAGACACAGCCAAGGTTCTCACCTCAGTCCCCAATTATAACAATGAGTATGAGAGCTCCTCGAACAAAATAACATACCCTACACACGGAGGGCGAGAACAGAGCAACGGTCTAACGCGATGCAAGAAAGTTTACTGTAAGTTTTTCATGCTTCTGAAACACAATAAAACTTCCAAGGTTTTCTTTTCTTTTCTTTTTTTTCTCTTTTTTTAACTTCTGAATTTGGCCTTGGCCTCCAGACAGTGCAACATTTTGGAAATTACATTTAGTAGAATCATGAAACAGCAATAATAATAATAATTATTATAATAATAATAATAATAATATAAAATCCTGAGATAGGTTGCCTCAAAAATCTTGATTCATAGAAATACATATTTTCTTTAAATATATTAATAATATATAATAATAATAATAATAATAATAATAATAATTTGAAGAAAATGTTCAAATCGATGGCCTCGGGCTTTATGACACTTGTCTATACACTGAGTACAGGAACATTGAATATTTCTTGATGTAGCAGATTTCCTCCTTCACGCTTGGTTCTAATAGACTAATGACTTCAAATGAGCACAAAGAAAATAGGTGAGTGATTGAAGGTCTGGTTCAGTTCGATTTTCCATTGTTAAAATTCAAAATCAAAAGAAAAATATAACGTTTCATATAAGAAAAAACTGTCCTATGGATCCTGATGTTTGGGCCACCTTGTACAATAAAAATGCAAAAAGAACAGCAAATTAGTTTGTATCTGTTAAAGGGAGTTAAATACCAAACCGAAAGTCTTTTTTTAATATATATATAGTTTAAAATGCTATGGAATTCTGCTAAAATCTAAAATTCTCATAGGTCCAGATGTACAATAGCCTTTTTTTCAAAAGGCTTATGGACATTTTGGTTTCATGGTCATTTTTGCCCTCATAAATATATGTGGTATTTCTGGTACGTAAAATATTTTTGAAAAAAAAAAAAATCTACTACACTCCATTGTACTGTACATATAAGTGTGGAAATACATTTGCTGATAAACCATGTGTTTGTATAGCCAACTGGCTACATGTCGTGAGTGAATTTCTTTTTTTTTTTTTGCCCATACTATGTGTGTTACCAGCGGATTCCAATAGGGGGCACACCTCAGAATTAAATCAGACAGTTTTGCACAAACAAACATGGCGGCACTTGAGGAGCTCAGTTTTCAGTTTGTTATTTAAAAGCGGAATCAAGTGTTTTGACAAGCATATTTATCCCTTTGCAGTGGTAAAGACTGAATGTCATATACTGTAGGTGATTTCCTCGAAAGCCATTTTTGCTACCGTATGCCTGCTCAGAACACAGCCCTTACTGTTTACATGCATATTGCATCTTTTCTCATATCGCACCTATGAACCAAACTGTAACTTTAAAACTTATAATATTATGCTGGTGTTGTCATTTTGGATAAATCTACATTAAATATTGGAGTCTGCTAGGAGGACATCTTTTTTTTCTTGTAAAAACATCAAGATTTTTTTTTTTTTTTTCTGAGAATATTTTTGGGCAGGTTATTAAGGGCTTTAGTGAGTATGAACATAAACAATTTCATTAAATGGAGTATATAACTAGGAAGATTGTGTGAGCAAAATGATAATCACATTGTAAAGAAACCATTCTTATTTTCAGAATGGTATAACCTTTTTTTCCTTTTTTTTTTTACAACCTTTTGAATACTTGATATTTGATGGGTTTCCTCTAGGCACTCCAGTTTTGTCACATGGTTCACAGATACTCTAGGCCGATTCCAGATTGTCTATAGTGTATGACTGGGTGTGTGAATGTGTGTGCGTGTGCGTGCGTGTGTGCGTGCGTGTGTGTGTGTGTGTGCTTGGGCACAGTGATGGATTGGCTACCCCATCCAGGTGGTCCCCCTTGTGCCCTGAACTCACTCCATACTCCTCAAGATAAGCACATGATAAACACATGCTACATAGAATAAGCATTATTTTAGATCCCTGGCTGGTTGTTTGGCTGGATGGCTGGATGAATGTATGGATGGATATTTAATGGATAATCTGATAGCATTGGGTATAGTTTGGTGAAAATGAACGGATAATGAATGTGCTGGATTAGCTGATATTTTAAAGTTATTCTTCAACCATGTTTGCTGCAAATAATATGATAATAACAATTAGCGATATACTAGACTTCTTTTGCTTTCCTTTATGTATCACCATGATGCAGAAGAAGGCAAAGAGAAACTGCAACCAGCTGCTTTTCTATGGCCTGGTGCTTTTAAAGACAAGTTCTTGCATTTAAAGATGGTGCACAAGATGTTACTGAAAATTGACAGTCTAACATGAGGTTTCTTCTGCTGTACTTCAAGTTAATTTAGCAAATCAATGTCAAGCACTATTTTATGAGCTCCCAAATAACCAGAGTGGAAGCCATATATGAAGTGATTAATGACATAATTATAACCAGGACTAGTCATGTAGCAATATATTAGCAATATAGCAGAGTCCTATTGCGCAATATTAGATTGTTCCCTTTTATACACCCATCTTTGTCACACCCACATGTTGACCTTTCACAAACTGCCCCTTGCCACAATGTTCAAAGGACACAATAGTCTAGAATGTCTTTTATGCTTTAACATTTACAAAGATTTCCCTTCACTGAAACTACAAGGCTCAAACCTGTTCCAGCACGACGATATCCCTAAACACAAAGCTATGTTATGATCCCAAGTTTGGTGTGAAGCGCTGACCTCAACTCAAATGAACAAGTTTGAGATGAACTGAAACAATAACTGCATGACCAAACATCAGTGCCTGACCTGACTAATGCTCTCGTAGCTGAACGAACACAAATCCTCACAGCCACACTCCTAAAACCAGTGGAAAGAGTTCCTGGAAGAGTGGAGTGGAGGTTAGTATAACAGGAACTGGGAACATGTTTATTTGTGGGTTTCCTGGTTTTATGTTGCAGCAATAAATAAATAAATAAATAAATAAAAAAACGACATGCATTTTCAGTTCCTATTTTCTGTCTCCTGATTAATATTTTTGACTTGTTTTTTAAAAGCCAGTAGCCAAAATGCTCGTACACTACACAAGCTTTGATCTTCTCAAAAGAAGTTTTTCATATGCAAGTCATTTTCATTATATAAATAGGCCTATAAATATAAATTATATAAATCTTTTCTACTATACTGTACATATCAATATCCAGAGTACATGCATATTTATATATATATATATATGGTAAGAGGGGCGTTCATGTCAAACCGGGACATTTCTCATGAATAAAAGAGCATGACAGATTGACAGATTGAGATTTACAGAAGACTTCAAACACAGTACAGTAATGAGAATTTTAGCTGCAATAAAACATTTGAATGGTGACAAAGTTTTAAAGACGGCTGTACATACTTGAAAGACAATCCCGGCTGAGGTGGCTCGCAGCCCACCTGTAATGTTCAGCGAGGGGACTGAATGAAAAGAGACAGATAATCATTCACCAACACCACTTGCACATTACAGGAATTTGGCTGGAAATTATCGCCACATCTCCCGTACATTTTCTGAATAGGACATTCTCTCTGGAACCATACATCGCTTCCAGCAACAGTGTGACACTGAAATCATTCCTTCTCTTCATCCTCTAATCAGGCCCCCTGCAGCTCTTGCTCCTTAAACAAACCCATCATGATCCCAAATACTCCCTGCTCCTTAAAAACAAGGACAGTATAATCACTTGTTGAGCCTCTTTTGAACACTGATCACTTTTTTACACCTGAGACCAAACACGCAATGGGAGAGTGGTACGCCAGTGTTGACATTTCACTGCAAGTAAGACCCCCCCCCCCCCCCCCCCCCCCCCCCCCCCCCGCCAACCACCCACCGCCGCCACCACCTCCTCTCCCCATCCAACCCCCAACGGCACAAGACAGTGGTGTCTGATTTGGTATTCATCCGGCAGGGTCGCATATTAATCAAGTAGCCCCCGCGTTAGCCAGTCTCGTCCTGCCGTTCCACCTGCCAATCTGCATATCCGCATATTACGGGGCCGAGGCCCGACACCCCCTCACTACCCTCCATCCCTCCGTCTTTAATTTCCTACCGGAGCAGATAATGATCTGCTTGTTGAAGCTGAGGGGAGCCTTTGTCACACAGAGGGCTGATATTTTCGGGTGGTGTGGGTGGGGGGTAGACGGCGCTCTGATTAATACCATGTTGAGAGGATTCCGTCGGGGCTCGTTTCATTACAGATGAGGTGATGAGACAGCTCTCACTCTGTTTTCTCATTGTAACCGGCGCTGTTGGTCATTTTTTGCACCTAGTTATGTTTTCCGTTTCATATACTAGACAGTTAATGGGGGAAAATGGGACCCCAAAAATTTCAACATTTGCTTTAAAAGATTCCTATGAACTTCACAATTCTATTATTCCTCCTTCATATTTCCTCCTAAATACGCAAGAATCATTTTTTTTTAGATTAATTAAAGAGTGAATGTAAATTTGACTTCATCTTAGATAGAGTTTTGACAAACAGGACAAATTATTTTTATATGAATATCAAATGCTGCGTTTAAAGGTTTAATGATAAGTGGTTGATGATGTCCGGTAGCACAGAACAACTGACAGAAAGTTAAGATGGTTAAGCAGGGTTGCCAGATCGCAGATGTTGGGTTGAGCTCAAAGATATCAAAGAAACCCGAAAATGGCCCCAAAAAGAGATTTTTTCCCCCTTTCTTTTTATTTTAGTTCTTTGTCACCTCCAATGCTGTAAAAACAGGGACAATCATTTGTGGTACAGTATGATCATTTTTCGTGCTAAGGCACAGAGAGAAATTAATTTAGCCTAGTTAAAATCTTACAGAAGCTGCATACAGTATACCCTGCTGGATTAATTAAAACACTTTGAAAAGAAAAAAGTACGTTGTTACGCAGTGGGTAGCACCTGGGGGTCTCTCTCTCTCGAGCCACTGTATTTGTTGCAAAAAATTTATGCTGTGTGGAAGCCAATGAGTCCTACACCTCTGAAGGTCTGCTGTGGTATCTGGACCAGCAGATTCTGTAAGTTGCCAGGTTGGGCCTCCATGGATCAGACTTGTTTGTTCAGCCTACCCTACAGATCCTCGATCAGATTGAGATCTGGGGAATCTGGAGGCCAGGTCAACAACTCGAGCTGTTCCTCAAAGTACTCCGGAACCATTTTTGCAGTGTGGCAAAGCACATTATTTTGCTGAAAGAAGTTACTGCCATTAGGGAATACTCCTACCATGAAGATATGTTTGTGGTCTGCAACAACATTATGGTAGGTACAGTAATACACGATATATTAGCTCCATATGAATGAGGGCATTGGCCAGAGCGTCATACTGCCTCTGCTATCGTGTTTTCTTCCCCAAGTGTATTGTGGCGCCATTCCTTCCCCCAGGTAAGGGATGGACATTTAACCCGGCCCTCGACATGATGTAAAAGAAAAAGTGATTCATTAGACCAGGCCACGTTCTTTCAATGCACTGTGGTCAACTTCTCACATGGGTATTGTAGGTGTTTTTGGTGATATACCTGGGTCAGCATGGACACTCATGGACAGCAACTTGTGAAACACTGTGTCTTCTGACACCTTTCTCTCAAAGAAAGCATTAACCGTTCCAGCAGTTTGTGCTACAGCCTGTGGGATCGGGCCAGACAGGCTAACCTTTGCTATCCATGCACATCATGACCCTTTTGTCAGGCCTCCAGAGTTGTCCTTCCTCGGACAATTTTTGGTAGACACTAACTACTGCAAACCAGGAGCACCCCACAAGTCCCACTGTTTTGGAGTTAGCACATGGCTATCCAACACAATTTGGTCCTTGCAAAAGTCAATCAGCTTAATCGATCAGTCGACTCCAAGAACTGACTATTGACTTGATATTGACTAATATATCCCTCCCTTTGACTGATGCCAATGTAATGAGATAATCAATGTTATTCTCCTTACCCTTATCCTTAACCTTGTCCATGGTTTTAATGTTATATCTGCTATATTCTTTAGTATTTATTATTGCATCGTTAGCTTACTTTTACTGTATTTATAGAACTTTGCTTCAATGTTAGATAAATGCATAAATTGCATATTTTGACATATTAAAAATAAATCCATATAAATTAAATTGCAGAATGTTACTAAATATTGCTTAGTAATTGTACGTACATAATTTGTACAACAGTTAAACCGTCATAGTAAGGAAATAAACCATGATAGGAACATGCAGTTATAGGAAAATAATCACCAATGAGGTGGGTTGATTGAGCTCATTGTCAAGTGTGGTTAATGTTAGCACCACAATTGAAATATTTCGCACTAACGACGAAGAGCTTTATTTTTCTTATACCACACATATTTGTCAATGATTGCATTTTTTAATTAACAGAAAATGCATCATGAATTTAAATTGCCTTAGTGTCACTGTTTATCTTGTGTAAAATCTGCAAAAAATATTATAAAAAAAATCATCATATCAATAGTTATGTGTTTGTTTGTGATACATAATGTTATTTCAGTCCATTTATTATTTATCATAGAATTTGTGATTATATATGGATTCATTATTATCATTATAATGCATGTAACTATAATGTACAGTATAAGAAACAGCAGATTCATATACACCAGGACCATTATCTTTATAGGAAACATTCTTAAACAATAAATCAGATTTAACGTAACATCGATTCATGTTGTACTTGTTCTTACTTATGAATGGAGTTTAAAAATGTTTTTCTTATTTTACTGATACTAATCCATGAATAAATAGCTATTAATATCACTGCTGATTGATTTGTTAACCCTATATGTGCTGCATTAATGATGAAAGTTGTTTAATTAGTGCAGCTAATTAAAAAAAAGTTTTGGTGCACCTTCAATTACAATGTTTTAAAATAGTCTGTTTCGTTGTAGAGTTCAGACTGAACGACTACAGTATACCCGGCAACACATCCTGATGTAACCCCTGATATCAGTGAATACTTCAGTATTGAAGTCATTAAGCTGCTCTCACTTGTTCTAAGTTTTATAAGAAGCCTTGTATAAAGTGGAAGCAGCTTTTTGGATCTGGGTTGGAGAGTGGGAGTCGACATGAAAATACAACTTATTATGAGCGCATGCTGTTACACACTCTTCACCCTCGCTCTTAACGGTGGAGCTTAACAGGGGTATTTGGGTGCATATGCTATTCTCTCTCATGTTCCCTTGTTTTCTCTCTCTCTCTCTCTCTCTCTCTCTTTCTCTCTCTTACACACACACACACACACACACACACACACACACACACACACACACACACACACACACTGACACAGACACGCACACACACACACACACACTCTTTACTTGCCTCGTTCTCAACAGGCTCTTTGGCCTTTTTGAAAGGATATTAAGAAATGCATCAAAAATGCATCAATCACATGAAAGTCCTTCTGCCGCTTTCATTTCCCATTCACCTAACACACACCCAGCGTACTCTTAATACCCTGCTCTCGCCCTCCATCAGACTGAGGTTCATCTCACTTAATCTGGCCAATTGGTGACAGGTTTACAAATGCTGGGTGACAGATTTCTTCTTTTTTATTCTATTACCAATGACAGTTCGTTCTGTCCTGCTGTCACCTGAGCCTCCTTGTAGGCCCGAAGCCCATTGTAACGTATGGCAGAATTAGAGGAGAAAGGAACAATAGTGTCAAAGAAGAGAATCTTCTTGACCACAGCTGTCAGTGGTTTGGCTAAGTAACATTCGGCTGAATGGAAAGCATTATCTGTACAGTAATACGTTTACTTTATTGACCAAATTGACCACTCGTAGGTCATGAAAAACGTAGTTGTGATAGTACAAACCATTAAATTCCACTTAGCCCTAAGAACGCCAGTCACACTGCACAAAGCAGATACTTTCCATAATTGCCTCTAAATGGAACAGGTTGAGTCTTAAGTAAATTACTGTAATAAATTGCTAATGAATTCACCATATGTCATGCTTAAATGATTTATGTAGGATGTGCATCTCACTGAGCTGAATGAATGATCTCCTGGAGTTATGATGATACAAATGCAACTGCACTGGTGTTACTATAATCTGGTATCTAAGAAGGCGTCCCATCTTATCCCCGAAAAAAAAAAGAAAACTTGTGAGGCTGCAGTTTTCATTCCAACTGACCACAAACTTTTCATTCAAACAGCCAACTGAAGGTCAAAATGTGCTGATCATCCAGACAGGATACGTTGTGGAACAACAAAACATGTTATACAGTACATATTCATACTAATCACAGGAATATTTATAATACATACATATTTTTGCTAAATATTCAACACTTTCTATGAACCCTGTATAACTAATGCTTTAGAAAGCTATGCGTGTCATTTGATATGAAAGCAATAAAAGACATCAGGGCGTGCTGTTATAATCCACAGCAGCATACAGCATGTATTATACATAGCGCACCAGTGTCTACAATGCTCTTAGGAACCCTCTTTACTTTCATAACAGAAAATGGGACGCATGCTACTAATAGTGCTTATGAGCATTTACATGCAAAATGTCAGATATTATGTAATCTGCATGACCTGTTAAAGATTGAGTGTAAGTGCAGGAAGCATGTCTATAATGCACAGATGCTATATATATATATATATATATATATATATATATATATAGACAGATATAGGTATATAAAATACAATATCATATGTGTGTGTGCACTATGGGGATCTTTTTTTCCTATGTAAAGACGAGTGCTTCCAATTCCAAAGTTTTGGGCTAGTTTCAGTCATTTTGATTGAACAATGTCTATATGTTAAAAAAAAAAAAAAACGCTGCAAGTCTGTAGGATTTTAGACTAAAAGGTTTGACAGACTGGTTTTCTTAACTGGGAAACAGAATAGAAGGAGAAAACCATAGACTGTCCAGATTAAATAAAGTATAGACCCAGGATTGGTCCACAGGGAAAATTATATAACCAGTTTTGCCCATCAAATCCCCATCTGTCATAGTTTAGCCCGTATCTCTTATCCCATTTCCAATGCAACTATGACAGAAAAGTCCTAACCAGAAAGAAGGTTTAGTGCCTTTACAAAAAAAAAAAAAAAAAAAAACATCTTTCAATATGTCTCTTTTTCTGTCTGGACCATATACTGTATTAAATTTTCTCTTGCTTAGATGAGGTAAGGCTTCAAATAATCACGGTCATGACTAGTCTGCTAAGCTAGCTTGCTTGACCAACTCACCCGAGCTTTTTCTCTTTTAAAAACTTTAAATGCAAGCATAAGCCAAAGTTAATTAGCCTAAAATGGGTTTATGTACAAATGAATGGATAATATGGGATAATACACTAGCTGGCAGGCAGTTAGCCGCAAGGCCAAGGCTTTATTAGTGGCGGATGACATTCATGCTGTGACTAGCATTAGCATGCTAATTGTGAAGGCTGTAATTAGCTGTGCGGAGAGAGGTGAGTGGCCTGGAGGGTGAACTCTTATTCACTCTTACAATGTCAGACACAGGCGGCAGGCAAAAATGCAAATCTGTCGTTCAGCTATTATGCTGGCAGACTTTGGAGGAGACGAGTGCAAACCGTGAGAGGTAGAGAGAGAGAGAGAGAGAACTTGAGTCAAAGAGGATGAAAGGGTGAACGAGGGTGAGGGGAAAGTAGGCAGAGGAATGGAAGGAGATTGAGAAAGGTGGGAGGGTACGGAAAAGGAAACAGAGAAAGACTAAAATAAAGGGAGTCCAGGAAAAATACATACAAATTGGTCTTGTACTTAGGTGAAAAAAGGCGAGTGTGTGTTCTCATTGTTCACAAGTGTTCGGTGAATAATGACCTCATGAGGGATGTTGGGTTTTGCTTCTATCTCAAGGTTATTGTTGCGACATCTGCAGCTTGTTTTGAAGCTGAAAATTTTCTCCCTCATTGTCGAGATCTGTGAAGAGTCTGCAAGGCCAGGTACAAACATTTCATGAAGCAGGGACTCAGGGGAAGAAAAAAAAAAAACAACAAAAAAAAAACAGCACCTTCAACCTATAATGTTAGCCTACTGCTACTAGATATCCTGTGAATAGGCTAGTATTGATGCAATCAAGTTGAACCAAAAGATAACCAAAGTCAATTTAATTCAACTTTTTATTGTACAATCTATCATATACAGAACCACTGACTATGCAGGGCAATTGAACCTTGAACATCTCTATCTCTCTCTCTGCTCCTCAGCAGCTCCACTGCAGGGCCTGTGTGTGTGTGTGTGTGTGTGTGTGTGTGTGTGTGTGTGCGTGTGCGTGTGCGTGTGCGTGTGCGTGTGTGTGTGTGTGTGTGTGTGTGTGTGTGTGTATTTTTTTCCCCTTTCAGTAGAGATGAGATCCTTCAGACACACTCTGACTGATGATCAATACAACTGTCTGTCATGCAGTCTTTCCACTGTTGCTGTTTGCTTGGGACTGACAGTTCTATATAGTCAGCCAAGGACATGGGATAAGAATCATTGGCTGTTAGAGCATTGCTGTGTAGAAAATGTTATAGAAATCAATATCTGTAGCTATGGCATGAGTACCAGAGGATTTGGTAAACCACAGACTAAAGGCAAATGGTTTGTTTCTCTCATCTGGGATTAATGCTTGTTCTAACTCTTTATGATGAACTGTCATGTCTCTTTTAATGGCAGGTGAGACGAAAGTGTTCAAATCCAGACAAATTGCCCCAAGATGTAAAAGTATGAATTTATCACCAATACAATGAACATGTCAGTGTTTAATACGATCAAGCATGCCACATGATGTCTATCAAGTGAGCAAGGGATCAGATACCACTTTCTGTTTGAGATCTACAGTAGTGTTACATACATGTTTAGTCCATGTGGCGTAGATTTGACCACCAGTTTAGATGCTAGACATGGGTGTGTGATTTATACAGATGTACCTTGTAGTACTGTATATGTACTTCATTGGTATACATAGTGTATGTGTAATTTTTTCATTTTCTTTGTTTTTGGCTTAGCTTTAACTACTACTACTACTACTACTACTACTATTATTATTATTATTATTATTATTAGGGCTATATAATTATTATTATATAGCCCTATCTTTTACTTGCTCTAATACATGTCATAAGCTGATGTCACAAGCTGAACATTTGATTTTATAAATGGAAATATAAGTTCTTTACAACTCTACAAACTACATACCATACACACAAATAATACCATAATTTTTCCCAACCAACTTATTACTTACTGTAAGTATGCCTGTCATGACCATTCTATAAAGCTTTCTGTTTCGAAGTCCTTAGACGCACATGCACGCACGCACGCATACAGTACATGCACGCGCACACACACACACACACACACACACACACACACACACACACACACACACACACACACACACACACACACACACACACACACACACACACACACACACACACACGAGAACACATCCTCAAGACTTCCAACAATTAGTAATTTTCCAGCACAAGGACATCTGCATCCATCCAACAGCCTTTCAACAATCCTCGCCCTCCAGCTTGAAATTTCAAATGCCTCTACTTTTAATTTGCAGAGAACCCTGATGAAGATGGCTCAGTCCTTATTACATCTTAGAAAGCTGCTGCTTTTTCTTTAGTGCACAGCCATACAATTCTTAAAGCATTTTAAGGTTTCGTATTGTGTTTTCTTGTCAAAGAAATGATTTATTGTGTGTGTAATTACTGAATATGTTTGATTCTGTTCACATGGATACATTGTTTGGGTCTATTTATTGGATCTGGGTCTATAGTCTTTTGGATATTTAGTAATTAGAGTGCGATTAGATTCTGTATTTATAGTCTATTAGATTGCATTTACTTTTCTATTGAAAATGGAGTGAAATCTTCAAAACAATTTTTCACTGCACAATTAAAAAAGCAAACCTTCCATAATTATTCAGTTATTTATAAAAAATATTAGTCTAGGATTATTTTCCTTATAACCAGCTTAATGAGAGAGCACAAAAAATGAGCTCGTAAAGCTCATAAAGCTCATATCGCAATAGGATTCACAGAGGGTAATTTAATAGTTTTCGTTTTTACACATTTCCTTATGTACACTGTTTATTTCCTTACACATAAACCATCATTCATATAGTCATTCATTATTAAATAATTGAAATACATAAATCTATATAGTACATAGGAGTACAATTGCACAGTAGTGCATATATTTATTGTGTATTAAAAAAAACAAAAAAAACAAACAAATAATGACATTTCTAATGGCAAAAATATATTTGTGAATGAAAGTAAGTAAATATATTAATACCATTATCATGTAAATTCATTAATTGCATGAATTCATTAATTATAGCTGTGGGTGTCCTAAAGAAATCATATACTGTACGTACAGGACTGTAGATTGCAGTATCTCATATGGTAAGTGTTTACTTATGAGCTAACGAAGCAAAGGCTTGAAAATTCTCCGGGATGATCCAGATATCCTCAAGGATCCTAATTATTTAGGAACTGTCACCCATCCCTCCACATGCCACACCACAGCTACTGCTTGTTGCATCTCTTCAAATGTACCACGGCCGCTGATTACACGGGAACCTTCGTCCTCAGGATGGATTTTTTTATATAGTAAATATATTACTTTTTACATCACTTGTAGCATTGCTAATTGTTGCTATGGGAAAAATAAAAAAGAAATGTAAATGTATGTTCTTTGCTGTGTATTAGCTTACCATCTGCTATTTCGTTGGCTTTTATCTAAACATGGAGACGTCCTCAAAGATTTGGCCATGCACAAGCAATCTATCTTCTTTCCCTCATTCTCTACAGACACCTGGCCAAATTATTCATTGATTCAATGGAGCATTTTGTTGAGTGGAAGTTCAAAGGATCGTAGGCCCCGTGTGTGTGTGTGTGTGTGTGTGTGTGTGTGTGTGTGTGTGTGTGTGTGTGTGTGTGTGTGTGTGTGTGTGTGTGTGTGTGTGTGTGTGTGTGTGTGTGTGTGTGTGCGAGAGGAGAGAGGATAGAGGGAGACAGAGGTGTTTGGGTGGTGGTGGTCCTGAGAGTGCTCCATCTGTGTGTAGCTATACTTATGAGTTTGATGTGAAGGACCTGCTGCCTTTATTTTTTGCTCTTCATATTTATTTTCTGTCTTTGTAACACACACACACACACACACACACACACACACACACACACACACACACACACACACACACACACACACATACACACATTGCCTCCAGCAGTAGCGTCAGCTCCCTAATCTTCCCAGTCATCCTCCAAACCGTGTACAAGCTTAGCTCTCCTTCCTGTCCCAGATTACTCATTACAGCCTCATTCAAACCTCTCTTACGGATGTGTCCCACTTTGAAGACGCTTGGCTTTGTCGAGGCAGAATAATCACTGATCTCTGAGCTGCAGGGATCTGCGCTCACAGGAAAGATGAAGGACTCGCCTCAGGCTCGTCTGATGCAAACCTGAGTAGCTTAGCACTCGGTTATGCCTCAAACGCTTGGCAGCTGCAGACGCCGTGTCTTTCCAGTCCAAAATTCAGCAGAGATCATTAGACCGTGCTGTGTAGAGGAATGCCTCAGACACGACGTTTTTCTGGAACGTTCTATGGCTGCGGCTAATTTTTGCACTGAAGCTGTAGCTGTCTGCTTAGGTGTGTTTTTAGCAGACAAAAAGACACCATGCTGCATCCAATTACGCCAGGCTTTGATCTCCAACTAGTTATATTTTCCCCTGGCTCTCCAGGATTGGCTTTGAGGTTTTATATAGGGTAACACTTCGGTCCGGTTCAGAAATACCTTCTGGATCATTTCTGAAGGTGTATTTCTGATTGGCCAGAATTGAAGGAGTACAATTTTTCATCCTGGGGTTTGAGGAAATGCGGGTAGAGAAAAGTTGATGGAAAAAGCATATTAAAAGCAATAAATATAAACGATCAGTCTCATTATTTCACTCATTAACAATCTCACTATCTTCCCCAGTGTTTAAGCAACTGCGTTTCACCCCTCTCTTAATTCCCTGCTATCTTGATAAATTGTTAAATATTATTTAAATGATTAAAAAATATATATTTTTTGTTGTTAATATAATTTTATCTAATGAAGTACACTCTTTGGTAAGTGTTTTTTCTTTTCTTTTCTTCTATCAACAGAAAATACAGTGCTTGGCAATACAAGTGTGAAAAAGATTCCTCATCCTCCCAGAACCACCCGTTTACAATTTGAGTGCTGAAATATACCCATGTCATAAGGGAAGAAAAAAAAATTATCAATGTGATAACAGTACATTCAGGTCATCAGCTGACTACATTTTATTGCCATATAACGTTTCTGAGTCTAGACCTGACCAACTGAAGCGAGCCCAGATCATAACACTGCCTCCAGAGTCTTGTACTATGCATGATGGGTGCATCGCTACATGTGTTTTGTTTCTTATGCAGACACGCCCATTGCTCTGGAAGAGACTCAATCTGAACTCAGACCACATGACCTTTTCCACTTCTACAAAGTCCAATATTTGTGCTTCCTGCATGAAGCTTTTTTCCTTATTAGTTTCACTAACAAGTGGTTTTCTCATGGCCACAGACCTGTTTTATTCACATTGTGTGTGTGTGGAAACGCTCTTATGCTGCAACATTCACAATTGTTTAAGTCGTCTCCAATCATGCTTGTTTTCATTGTTACATTGTTTTTGTGAGGTTCCAGTTCAGCATTAACATTCCTTGTTTTAATAATGTGGCGGACAGTTTGTAACCCAGTTCCTGTCATTTTAAATCTTTTTCTCATTTTCTTTTCTTGACACAGGCCAATAATTTAAAGCTTCTAAAAATGTATTTTAATTGTGTGCCAAAGGCAAAATAAAAGGTAGTATTTGCGAAAACTGTGTTTTCCCAAGAAACTATGTTTGAAGATTCTAAATATTCTGAACACGCCTGTGGTGGCAGTACCTTTTCTCACAACTTTATTTGTATAAACTGCTTGTTTTGTAGAATCCTGGCATAAGATCCAAAGTAAAAAAGGATGTGTAATTTTATCACCAATTGGATGCTTCCTTGGATGTAAAGATGATAGGTTACCTCTACATGGACATCTAGATTGTTTCGTGGCCGGACCGAGCACTTAGCGGGCTTCTCTGAGTGTGTCGAGGGGCTTTGTAATGCGGCGAGGCCTGTGGTTTGGCAGATCCAATAAGATTTGTGTGAATAGCAAGAGGTGTGCTCCTGCATGGTTGCCTGTGTGATTTCGTCTGAGTGAGAGATAGAGACAGACTCCCCACACTTTAGTAGATAATATGCATAAGACTTGATCCCTGGCAGGACCACAAATGCACTGTTGTGCATCAGCGTGTTTCAATAAGAACGAGAAAGAGGGAGAGAAATGGGATAAAATAGGGTCTTCGTCTCAGGCTGGGGAGGGTCTCAATTTTCTATCGATTCTCGCAGCTTCAGAGGGTGAAGAGGATGTAAAGGCTATAATCACAACGATTACAGACAACACACACTGCAACCCCACCACTCTGCTACTCTCACTGTCTAACACACAACTCTCTCTCTCTCTCGCTCTCATTCTCAAAAGCTCCACTTTGCCACTTTTTTTTTTCAAGCATCCATTCACTTTTTTATGGAATTTATTCTTTTAGTTTTTAGTGATAACAAGATTTTGAAGCTGAACTTTCTTACTTTACGATTAATCCAACAGCTTAAATGAGGACAAAACAGCGAGCTCAAAAGTCGTGGACAAAATTGTGAGCACATGAAGTACTGATAATTGTGTTTCTCGAGAAATCCATCTCCGCGATGGTGTCGTGTAGTGTGAACTGGAGTTACAACCTTGAAGTTGATTATTTTGCATTACCTGCAAATCTATAGGGTTTTATTACTCTTTTCTTATTCATGAATTTAAATTAAAAACGTCAAATAACAGCTTTTCTTGTTACTGAGAACTCTCATTCTCTGAAGACTTTCCTGTGCTGGAAAAAGTTTACAAAAGTACTGTAATAAAAGCACTAGAGACTTGATTTCACACTAGAGACATCATTTTTTAACAGAACGCCACACCAAGGTCTAAATCAACATTTACGCATAAATATCAACCGATTGTTTTAGTCTGTTGATCCTGTAAGTATTTCACTTGTTCAACCTGTTTTTATGAGAGCTATATCAATAAAATTGATGAAAGCCTCTATACTGTACCTTTTTTAAACTTGTAGAACTCATCATCATCATCATCATCATCATCATCATCATCATCATCTTTTTCGCATTTATTTCCTTTACTACAGTATAAAAACCTTTAGAAATAGAAAACACTACAGAATGATCTGCTGGCTGATCTGTTATAGTAAAAAAAAAAAAAAAAAAACATAAAACAATACTAAGTAGTAAATGACCTTCCAGATTTAATGAATTAATTAGATTATTGGTATACTAGCTGCTTAATTTTTTCTTTTTTTTCTGAATAACAGAGGATGCTTCGATGTTATTAGTACTATTAACTAAAATTAATTCTGAAATTAATTAGATTTTTTTCTAATGTATTCTAGTGAGTGGAAAACATGGCATTTTCTGTGTTTTTTTTTAAACATTAAAATTAGAATTTCTAAATAGATTGAAACAATTTAAATTCTTGTCAACAAAACGAGTCACGATATCATTTATTTTTCAGACTAGGGCATACTCATTTCTGGAATGTCTGACATTTGCCATAATAGTCCAGGTTGTGTCTAGGTGTTTTTTCTGTGTTGTAAGCCAATTCTCCATAAATAAATGTACTGTAAATGTATATGGGAACCTCTATTTTTATAAAAACAAAATGACGAAAAATGAAAAATTCTCCTTGAGCTTCTGAACTAGGTTTCTTTGTGTATGTTTGTAGGAGAGAGAGAAAACGAGGGAGAGAGAGAGAGAGAGAGAGAGAGAGAGAGAGAGAGAGAGAGAGAGTGTGTGTGTGTGTATGATGTTGTATTCATAATACAAAACCATTTATAGAACCATAAATACTCTGAGTCATTGACCAACCACTTGACCGGTGTCTTGTTGGAACTCAAACACTGGACAGACGTCGAGACTTCAAGAGAGTTTAAAGAAACAGGAGATTAGTATATTCACATATACCTCTCCAAGCGATTCCTGCAAAGAAAGCTGTGTAGCCTAACATATGTTGAAGTTAACAAACACAATTTATATCTGGCCAGTCAGCCTTGTCCAAACCTAAAGACCCAGCAATGCACCGGTGAGCACTACAGAATCATACGATACACTGCTGATATTCTCCACCTGTTACACTTCTGCCACTTCCCCCACTTCACTAACCTCATACTAACCCCACTGTGAACAAGAAGCCATTCGAGTAGAACCGGGAACCCCTTAGGAAATCAAAAGGTGCATTATTAATGTATGGCAAGACCTTGGTCATGTTACATATTTCTGCCCAGGGACCCTTGATATTAGTGGGTCAGCTGCTTTCTCTTTCATATAGGTCCTGTTAGGGATCAAGCAGGGTCTCATTTACACCACTCTGACAAACTGATAGCTTTATACAGTATGAGCAAAACCAAGTCATAAATGCTTCCAAATATCAGAAGCTTAAATTTTTACTTGGTGTGAATAGTAGTTGATTCCAAAATGAATTTAAAGCTGTAGCACGCTGTTGCCATGGTCACACAAGAATTGTGAAGTGAGCCAGATAGGTTTTCATTAAATTTCCCTTTATGCCATGAACCTTTTACTTCAAACTAAAGCTGTTTTTAGGCTGTGTGATTTAATTTTTTGTAACACTATATAAGATCACCAAGAAAGAAAAAAAAAGAAAGAAAGAAAAAAAAAACCTGACCAAATTCTATAACAGGCTCTGTGATAATGTTAGACCTGCAGTAAAAGAAAAACTATAAAGTCTGGCTTATATCATCAGTCAGTATAATCTGGATTGGCGTAAAATGGAGTAGTAAGGACTTATCAGTCGATTTGCATGTCTTTGTTTACGTTCTGCCATCTGTAGCTGTCCTGTAAATTTCACCAAATGATTTGTCATCCTCTTACTCGTGATTTCAGTTAAGCATCAAAGCAATAGGTGTCATATTGATTTAGTGGTTAATTTGGGGTTTTGAATCTTGCCTCCAGTACATGTGAATGAAGTTTTCATGTTTTACCTGTGCATTTAGTTTTTATTTTTAGGTGCTCATGTTTCCTCAACAGTCTAAAGATACAGTATATGTTGTAGGCTGATTGGTGTTTCTAAATTACCCCTAGTGAATGAATGGGTGCGTGATTGTAAGTTGCAGGAAAGCTGGGATCCTCAGCAATGTAACGTTCCCTAGGTCACTGCAGCCAATTAAGATTATTTAAATGGATGCATATATTTTGACAGCCAAATAGCAATTTTCTATGTACAAATTTTGCTTTTAGATTTAGCTATATGTTGTAGTGGTTAGCACTGTGGCTTCACCTATCATGAATTTAAATCCCACCTGGAGTTTGTGTGCATGACTGTGTTTCCTTCCACAGTCCCACAGATTATTTTGATTAGTGTTTATAGATTGCCCGTAGTGAGTGAATGTGTGTGCATATGCTCTGTGATGGATTGTTATCCCACCTTGTGCTTGAAGCCCCCCTTGACAAGCTCTAGACTTGTTTTAGTGTAACTTAATTTGCCTTTGCAAACCATGACTGGTATGAATAAAGAACGATTAAAGTTTTTTTTTTTTTTTTTAAGTAAAACATCTCTGACAATAGGAAGATTAGCTAGCTAGGTTACCTGCTAGCTAACACAGCTAGCTGCTGCACCTACTCTTGCAGTCTTTGAAGATACTGTATGTGTTTAAAATCTGTTAAATACCAATTTTACATGATTTTATTCCATTTTAACCTATGTTGCCAGCCTATTTTAACTAGTCTTAAACAAATGGTAAACTTGTTTTAGGCTGCAGGTAGTTAGCTAGCTAATAAAGCTAAATGTAAGCACTTAGAGTCAAAAACTGACTCAGGATTGGTCAGGGTTGGATTAGATTATTGGTAATACAGGTTTTAAATGTCTTTTACACATTTGTTTTACTGTTAGGGTGACTTAGGGTGAGCTAATTGCAGTAGGATTTTTCTTCTTGCACACCTGTACATTTAGCACCTGTACATTTACTGTAGTAAACCTCCTGGTCTCTGGCCCCTCCGTGCTCTTCGGTTTCCTCCCACAATCCCACAAAGATTTGCAGATTAGGTTAATTGGCATTTCCAAATTGCCCCTAGTGTATGAAGGTTGAGGCTCTACCATGGTCATACAAAATGGAAGTAAATATTGGTTTAGTTAAAATGGTCACCATTGGCCTCCACAGTCCCACTACACTAAATGGATGGGATGGATTGATGATCATATATGCATTAGTGGTTTAAATATAGAATGTAACAATTTACAAGTTTCTTTCTTCCTCTATTTCTTCATGTCTCTCTTTCTTTGGTTGCATCTATAATTTGATTGTAAATTAACCAACAACTAATTAGCTTGAAAACTAATCATGAAGAATCTTGCTGGTTTTCGTTTTGCGATGTCAGTGTTTCATGTTGATCTGTTTGAAAAATGGAGAATATGGAATATATTGGAAAACATTTTTGTCAATGCAAAAGAAATCATCCGCCTGTAAAATTGCTGAAGTGTGGATTCGGATGGGATTAAAATTATCATACTACCACAGAGTGAGTCCAAAAAACATTTGGCAAGTTAGTCTATAATTCTCTCAGTAGAGGATCTAATCCCACACTGCAAATAAAATCACAGAGTAACACCAGAAAACAGTGGAATTACCCCAGGTCCCCATTAAATCTAGTTCTGACTTAATAGGGCTTATGAAAATAGGACCTTTTTTAATTCATTTTTTTATGTCTGATATTAAGTACATCAGGGTAACTGAAGTTTAAATGTAGTTGTATAGTTTTTATTTTAATTCCGACATGGCATATTTGATATAAATATTTAATATTTTTATGGTGGTAAAGTATTTTTCTAATCTTATTGAAACGCTGTTCTACTGTACATGATGTGGTAATTATATAATGTAATTTTAATTATGTATTAATAGGGTTAAAAAAAATTCATAAACAAGAGGAGGTTTCGAGAACCTGTTTATGATTTAATGTTGTGTGTATTTCTTCTCGTTTCTGAGCTGTGCTGTCTCCTCTGTTGCATGCTGGATGGCTCTCCTGCTTTGCTGTGACAGCACCGTGTCACATGGCTTGGTTTTGTTCCTCTTATTGTAAGCTGGACATGGAGTCACTAAAGCCTAATAAAGACTGGCGAAGAACTGCATACATAATCAGAAAAACATCCTGTGTTTTCTGACGACTGGCCTAATATCAGGTGGTGGTGTTGCTGGTTCAGGGCTTTTACAATGGACACCACATGATGAGGATGATTGGTTGATTGCTTCTTTAATCACCAGAAACAACTCAGAAGAAAGAATGGAGGAGTGCAAAATGATCTTATTGCATCTGCAATAATAAAATGAAATTCTTATTGAAATTTGAATACACAACATGTTAAACAAATGTTATTGGTTTGTTTGACTGCACCTAACACTAGATTATAAATTACCCAACAGCTACAGTAATTAGCCAGAAAACAAAATCATAAAGCTGCTTCAGGACAAAGCCTATTGATAAAAACAACATATAAATAACTTTAAAATAATTTTAATCTAGTAGTTCACTCTTTAAATTTTTGTGACTATATTTAATTCTCTTATTGCTTCTGATGTTTAAAAAAATCAAATAAAAAATAAAATTCTGATTTTGAATATATTGTACGATTTGCAATTTTGCTTTCTTAGTGGCTCCTGTTTAAAAATAAAAAGCACACGCATACTGTATAAAATAAAGTTTTTGAATTTCTTAAATTCCAAATCATATTCTTAAAAGGAAAATTACTATTCTCAATAAACAGTCAAAATCATAAAATGTTGACTCTTCATGAAATGAGCCTTGATGCCTCCTACCATTTGTTATTTGCATACAGTTTGGTAAAAAATCTAATTTAATTAGAACAGCTGCACTGTTGCACTTATGTTTGATTACGCAGAAATATAATTAATTATACTGTTTATTGTTGCTTTACCAATGCAGTACTAATCTCTCTCTTATGGTTTTATCTTATTGGAATTTAAAGACTTTTAAATGTTTTATTGGTTCTAATGTAAGGATTGTTTCTTCTGTAAGTGCTTCTTGGAAGGATATCTGCCAGATGGGAATGTAAATGAAATATATTTTATTAGTTTCAAATAAGTGACTAATAATAATGACTTGTTTATTAGACTTACTACTCTGACTTTACTGCATTTTGTAACATGATATAGCCCTGGGCATCTTTCTGACTGTTGAGCTTGATAAAAAAAATATATAAAAAAAAAAGAGTTGGGAGTTTGTGTAAATATGTACAAAACTCTTGTATAATCGGTTTTGACTGACACTCTCTGCAGACAGACTTTTGATGTCTGAGCCTGGCTCTATTATGTGCTATAATGATATGTCTGCTTCTCCCTTTGCATTGGGCTTGTTTGTTTAGGAGGATGCAATAGTGGCTTGGCTGCTGCTGCTGTGTGTGTATGTGTGTGTGTGTGCGCGCACGGGGTATGTGTGTAATGGTTGCCCATGGGGAATATAATCTTGTGCAAACACTGAGCATGTCTCCCAGGTGGAGTCTATGTTTGAATGGGACACACAGCAGTCTTGTAGAGCAGTGTGTGTACGTGTGTGTGTGATTGGAATTGCTTGAATAGACTGAGCTCAGACTGGGAAGGCATTCTGTCCGAGCCGGTATACAGAGTATAATCTACTCCACTCCATGAACAACAGTTAAAAATAAAGCATGGGATAAATTTAAATTTTGGCCTAGTTAAAAAAAAAAAAGAGGGAAAAAATGGTGCTCCATTTTTTCGTCTCGATATTCTCTCTTTCTCACTCTGAAACCACTCTTTCATCAGTTTAAATACTCCGGCTGGGCCTCCCAGTCTGACGCTGGCCTGATCACAGAGGGCCGGGCCACGGTCAGGCAAAACCAACATGCGCTCACCCTCCAAAAACATCCATCCGGATGAGAATAAAGCACGGCTCTTTTTTTTTTTTTTTATCCCCTCACTCAGTCCAGGCCTGTTCTCCACTGCCTTTTTGTTTACACTGTCCCTCACAATGAGCGCCCATCGTCCCCCTCCGATGCGCCTTTTATCGGAGTGTTTCGTGGGCTTGAATGTACAGCAGCAGTTGGCCCTGCGTGAATAAGCCCCTGTGAAAATTGCTAAGACCCTGCTTACATTGTCCGCTGTCATTTCCCACCACAATAGATATCACACTTTGGATGTAATTTAGAAAAAAAAAATAGGGGAGGCGGGAGGTACTGGTTGAATCAAAATAGTGGTAGCTTTTAGCTTTTGTTTCTCTGGGCTCACTCTTTTCTTTTTTCTTGCTTGTCTCACATTCTCTTTTCTTTTGTTGATCAATGCTGTGTCGCATTCTCTCCATCTCTCTCTCTCTCACCTCATTTTCTTTTTTCACCACCAGCTCTTCATTCAGAGAGTTCGCCATTATAGTGGAAAATTAAATAAACCACTCCATTGCCTAAAGAGACTGGGGTCTGGGCGGGATCAGGTTAGAGCTCCAGAGGGAGCGAGTAAGGATGCATCTTTCCGGATGGAACTTCATCTTTCCCGTGCAGCTGCTCGGAACACCGGTGGGGTTTGGAGGGATAAAACGAAGACGAGGAAGGTGTGAAGAGATGTGTGTATTGGAGGAGCTGAGGAAGGCAGACGAGAAAGGTGCACCCTTCTGATCCGTCGTCATCCTGTGGAGAGAGAAGCAGAAAAATCCTGCATCTTTTGCCTTTTTTCTTCTTCTTCTAGTCTCTCTGTCTCAGTTTCCCCTACAGCCCCACCTCCAGAAGCAGAGGGGTCTTGAAGTTTCTTTGAGGTGGGTCGCATGGCACTGGGCTAGTGACAGACACCTGAAGATCTCTTCTGAGGAGGGAAAGCTGTTGTTGTTTTTTTTAGAAGAAGGATGCACAGAGGGAGGGGGAAGCATCAGAAAGTTCCAGAAATGTCAAGGGGAGGGGGAGGGGGAGAGGCGGCCACCACAGCAGCTAAATCAGATTAGCAAAATGACTGAATGCTAAGGGATTTAGACGAGTAGACTTTCAGGGCTAGTTCTTGCTGATTTTTTGTCATATGAGTCTTATATAACTCTTAACTTAAAGTTAGCTCTATTTACACTAATTCCATTGTGGAATTTTATAATGAAACTTATATGTCTGAAGTAATGCTTTTAACAGTGAATCAATGCTTGTGCTTACATAAGGATTGGCTCTTGACATTAGTTGTTGGGTGTTGTTGGTGTTTTATATTTGAAACCCTAGTTTTATGGCGATAGGACAATCCAGTTTAATCAAAAATTCATTTCAGATATTGAAATATTAATCAGTTAGACTTTCGAAATTTGATTACTTGTATTTAAAAAAATTATAATAAATTGTCCTTTAAAGAAACTTTTTTCATATTCATGGTTGAAAAGTCAAAATTTGCAGCAATATCAGCATTTTTAGAGCAGCTTTTATCTATGATTATTCTAACATTTATTGCATCACATCAGTAATTTTTTTTGGAACATCTTGCATGACTGTAGCATGCCTTGGAAAAGTTTCAGAGGTGAAGCGTTAGTGTCCATATTCATTCATACATCATTATTGGGATAACCTGAACAAAAGAAAATGTAACTTGATTGTTGCTTGATTGTTTGTGCAAGATTATACTGTTTAAAAAGTTAAGTAAAACTTCTTATCAGTATTAAGTCTGAAGTAGTTAGTCATTACCTCATGCCTTCCATCTTTCCATTCCTGTTTACTACTCTCTTCCCCTCCTTTCTCTGGTGTGTGGTGAAAAGCATCTTAACAGCCAGCCGAGGTACCTCATTCAAGCATTAATGAGGAATCGGAATGGGCAAGAGATGTGTACGTGTGTATATGTGTGTGTGTGGAGTGGCTGAAAAGAAAAGGCCAGGTATGGTGGGCTAAGACTTTGAACGCAGCTGGTTGTCAGACTGAAAAGGAAATGGACTGGATGACCTCATTTATGGCACTAGGAGACTGGAAGAAGATGAGGAAGGGATTGAAGGAGGGCCACCCAGCTGTGAGGCCTCACTCTCAGCCTCGGCAAGCTCCTCTTCTCCCTTGCCCTTTATCCTCAAAAGAAAAAAGAGTAGGGGCCTGGGGTAGTCTCCTGGTGGAGGAGTGAAGAGGAGAATGAGGGAGGAGAATGAGGGAGGAGAGAGGGAGGATGTCATTGATGGCTAATGTGGCCCCAGGGAGAGTGAGAGAGAGAGTGAGAAAGAGAGAGCGCTGAGGTCATCATGAGTCAGTGTTGCTTGACTTTGGGGCTAAAGAGCGTTTCATATGTGTTGTTAGCATGTCAGCGCTAATTTGCAGCGCTGTCAGAACAGGGCAAAAACAAGATTAGCGGCTTTAGACACCACAAACAGACAGACTCCACATCGCCGCTGGCCATATGGCATTTGACAGTCAGCTCTTTTCATTGCCAGTTCACAACATGTAGCTTTTTATTTTTCTTTATAGTGGGTATATGAAAATGAACAAGAAAGGATAAAAAAATCATAACATATTACAGTACCTAACAAGTAGCAAGGTTATGATGAGCAATGACTTGTAACAATACTTTGGTGGGGAAAGATGACATGTTGAGAGGCTATCACACTTGACTTTCACTGTAGGCTTCTATCTACTGAATTTTTTGAGTGACCTGGTAGTTTTCAGTCTTCAATCAACAAAATATCTGTTATCCAGCATACAGCCTAGACGCTTATTTTAAAAGGATTTTTTTTTTTACTTTTTTTTTTAGATGTACCTTTGTTCAGCTGTATTCAATACAACAAGTGTGTTTTGAAACAGACATTTTCCACTCCTTAATCCAATTTTTCCTCACTCAATCCTTGCAATGTATCTTACAATAGGACAGGTTGTGCATATAATTGACACATTGTCTGCACAGCCACTTTGCCTTTATTTGTGGAAATGTATTACACTCCATTCAGATTATTTGCTATAAAACATGATCTTGACAGACACAGAGTATTTTTAATCTAGCCCAATTTGATATGAGTACTTCAAGACTGACATCCCAAACATTAAGTCAAGTATGGAGCAGCATGAATCCTGTCCCAGTGGACCTTTATTAGCCCTTGTTGTAATTTGCATTTTTGATCATTAGGGCAAAACTGGCAAATTGGCTTTTTAAAATTATTATTATTTGTTATTGTTGATTACTTTAAACAGAGAATATGTATTTGACTAGAATTTAAAATCTGTGTGAATGATGACTTTATGAAAATTAACATTTGTTGAAAAGTCAATATGCCACCCCATATTGACTAGCCACCACAACTTATTAAGAGCTTTCTCCAAACCCCTGCAACCAGAAATCCCAACATTAATTCCAAAGCAACCCACTATCAAGACTCTTCAACATCAAACACCTAAACCCTCTCCCCCCCCCCCCCCCCCCCCCCCCCCCTTTTGGAATACTTATGAATGTGACGTGCCTATAGCACTACGTCTAGCGTCGTTTTTAATTTAATTAGCCCAGCTGCACTGGCGGCTTTTGCTGTTGCTGGCCGTTATTGCCGCTGCGCTTCATTCTGCTGCTGCACACACAATTACTGATTGCTTTCAGATAGGGGTGAAATATGATTAGGGTTTTTGGTGGCAGAGATCAGAGGGGTTGGGGGGGGGGGGGGGGAATGAAAAGCCTTATTACTTTCATTTGAAATCAGTAGATAAATATGAAACTTTCATAGGAGGTGTAATGAGATTATGGTTATTTGGACAGGGGCAGCCGACCCTTGTAGACGGATTATATGGATTAGAAGATCATGAACGATGATAGCCGAGAAGTCGAGAGCTGCTGATCTGAGAAGAGCCGGTGTTGGGAAAAGGAGTGAGAAAAAGTTTCTGCAGATCAGTTTTGGTGATAGTTATATGGTCACTAAAATGTCCACAATTTCTTTGCTGAAAAATGTTTCAATAATCAACTAACTAACATTAATGATTAACATATATAAATATGATGAATCAACTCTCTGGATGTAGAGATGACTTTTTCTTTATAAGAATCAAAGAGATCAATCAATTTCCACTGCATTATGGTGCAAAATTGCAATTTGTTTATGTACATTAGTGAAATATTTTTTGTTTTAACTGGTGTTACTGCGTCAACTGTCTTGACCTGTATACTTCATTCCCAAAACCATGTGGACACCAAATTGTAGAAGATCCACTTAAAAACTTTATTCTCCTTTGCTGGTTTAAAAACCAACACTCTTATTGAAAGAGGTCTTCTAGTAGATCTTTGCTTCTGGCTATGGGGATTTGTGATCACTTAGCCAAGACGATTGGTGAGGCACAGCTGTCATTGCAGTTCATCTCAAAGATGATCGATCGGGTTGAGTTCAGAGTTCTGTGACGTCCATTCAAGGTGTTCCGCTTCAACTTTATCAAACCATTTCTTGATAGGCCTTGCTTTCAATGCATAGGGGAATTGTCATGCTAGAACAGGCTTAGTTATCCTATTCCCAGTGAAGGGGAATTGTAGTCCTATGGCATACAAATACATCTTATACAATCATGGGCCTCAAAGTTTGTGACAAAAGTTTGGAGTATGACCCGCATATGGGTGTAGTCATAATCTACATATGTGGGGTCATACAGAATAATTCATTCAATTTGCTTTGATTTGTTTTCGACTTTTAAGAAGGCATATCTAAATCTATAAAAAAAAGAAAAAACTACATAAACTCCAAAAATTGCTTCCAGTTTCATTATTTACATTAACGTGAAAAAAATAAGCCACAACAGAGGCATCTTCTTTCAACACTGAAAAAGCCCATGTTTAGAAAACTGGAATCACTAAACAATGGCCAGTTTTGCTCATTTAGATCATCTGAAGTACTACCAGTAGATGACCCCTGGTTATAGACAAAAAGTCTAAATGGTGAGCAACACGGTTCCAGTTCCATCTGTTCGCTTCTCATTTATTAACTGGCAAAGAACTGGAAGTGAGGTTTCTGCTCAGTGAAGCATATCAAAAAAGGCTTCTGATCAGTCCTTTTTTTGCTTACTAAAACACACACACTCATAGGCACAAGCCAGTAGCCTGATTAACATCTGAATTAGGTTACCAATATGAGCTACAAAGTGGTTGACCAATGATCCCTTCCTTTCTCATGCTACATAATAACCATTGTGCACAGGATTTACTGCAAAAAGCTGTTTTTTCTTTTCCAGTCCATCTTCTGTCCCAGGGTTACTAGACCCCTACATTAAGACCTGAGCTAGGGCCTATGCCTTGTCTAATGCTCGTTAGAGCCAAAGTCCATTAGCCTCCTAATGGGTGACACAGGGACTAATTATAGATGTGTTTCCAGAAGGCAGATGTAGTTGAATACAATAAGACTGTTGGGACCATTAACAGAGCTGTCCTGAGTAAGTGGTCTCACAAGCTGCCAAAATCTCATACTGGTCATTAGGTATCAATCAGAAATGGTGTAATGATTAACTGACAAAGGAAAGTATTTTATTTATCCGATATGTGTTGATAGTTTCGGAGGGCTCTGGTGTTTTGGACAAAGTAGGGGAAGTCTTGATTCCATATGGTGATCAGAGCATTCTTAGGAAAATAAGATTAGATGGAAAGCATACACTCTAAATACAGTACACAGCATGGAACAATACGTTATAACAGTTAACATATTATACATGACTATATACTTTGTTGACTATTTTGTAATGACTGAGACATTTCTGATCCCAGCATTTCTTACTGTTCTATAGAGCCATACAAATTCTTATAAGGACAATTCAAATATATTGAATTCATACACATGAAGACGTAACTATCCCTTAATGCTAACTTTAATGATCAGCATTATGCTTACAAATTAGGTAGGTGTAGGTTGTAGCAATTTACAAACACACCATGTTAGGTTTGACGCTTGTATACCCAGGATATGAGAAAATTATTTTAATTAAAGGTGTGATAAAGTAAATTTTTTTTGTTGTTGAAAATGAATACAGAGGATTCCCATATGTTCGGTCAGTCCTTGTTAGCCAATATTCTAGCAAATATTCTTTTTTGTAAAAACCTTTTATGGTTTCTGTAATATTTACATTTAAAATGGATGATCTGTGAATTTTAAAGATTTGTTCCAGTGTTAAATAGAAATGTTATTGTCAAAATAATTGCTACTAGAAAAATGGAAAAATGAGATGTGAGATAAAACTATAGATTATCTCAAATTCTAACAGGGTCCTGTTAATGGTTTATAAGTTGAGGCTATATTTATTTACCTCCTCTTGTTTGAATTTAAACATGAGGGCATGAGATTGGCTGTTGATTAGATTGCAATCGAATGAATTGGTAATTATGGGGACAAATATTAATTCTTTTTCTAACCCTAACAATTTTTTTTTACATTTATTATGTAAGTTGTTACAGTTTTGCAAGAAGACCATGATTTTCTTGAATGAGATATATGCTTTAAGAAAGGCCGAATCGAACAAAAGGTTTTAACAAATCAACACTAATTCAAATAATAATAATAATAATAATAATAATAATAATAATAATAAAGTAACCAAATAAAAAATTGACAGTTGCAAACCAGCAAACTGGTGATAGCTGGGATTGAGACGTTTGACTCTGTTGTTCTGATAATCATAGCATACTGAGGCATCAACAGGTTGTTTTAGCTGTCACCATCCTCAACAGTGAATAAAGGTTACAGTGCATTGAATTCTCTGCTTTTCATTTTACGTTCTTTCCTGTAGTGTTTCACTGCACTTTTATATTTGAAGGTTATACTAATCCATTTTGCTGTCTATTCTTCAGAACACTTGCTGTCTCTTCAAATAAAGTTTCTGTCACTCGTAACCTTCAAGATACTGAGATGTAAGGATTTAAAGCATTTTTCAAACCCTTGTGTACACACCATGAAAGAAAAAACATTCTCTTCCATCGGCTCCGTCACCTCGCCTTTCACATACATGCTTGCATCAAACGTCATAACTGTACTGAGAGACACTGGCTAGGTCACAGCTATGGCAGCATCCATGAGCCTTGTCAAATCAGAACTCATGCAGTCGACCTGACAGCTGCTGTGACAGGAAGCTTATGCGAATCGCCTGCGAGAGAGAAAAATGCCTTTGATAGTGTTAACCCCCGTAGTGCACTAACGTGTTGTTTCTAGAAGCTTCAGCTGATCCTATGAAGCTGACTCTGCTTGCTGGTTGGGTAGGAGAGGCCTGTGAGCTTAGAGATTCCCAAGCTAACAGCAGGGATTGGAGCGCAGGCAGGTGGAAAATGAACACATCCCGGTGTGTGAATATAAGGACACGTGTTTAAGTGTACATGTGTTCATTTGTGTGTGTTTATCGCCAAGGCCTTTGATGTTCTGGTGAGCCGCTAATGCTAATTTGGCTGGGAAGTAGAAGTGTGTGTGTGTATGTCTGACTGTCTATCTGTTTGTTTATGAGAGCAGCAAAAAATAAATAAATAAATAAATAAAATGGAAAAAGGTTTAGGAGAAGAAAAGTTCACATTTGTGGGTTATCTATATCAAATGGTCTCATGCGTCAAATTTCACAATTTGTGTATTATTTAATATTGTTTTTAGCACAGCAATGTTTTTTCCCTTATAAAAAAGAACAAAAGTGTGTCATATACAGTTCTTATGGATGTAATAAAATTGGCTTATGCAAATTTATTTTTGATGATATTTTTTATTGTTGGTTTTTATATATGCATTTTAGTATTATGAGTCAGTTAAGGTTATTTTAAAGCCTATCAAGTTAAAGACACCAATAATAGAGATAGAAAAAATAATGCAGGACAATCTTTTTACAATTCTATTCAAGCAACAAAAAAAAATGTATATATTTAACCAAGCTTAAACAAAACTTTGCTGATTTCAAGTTGTTGCATTGCCTTTATGTAACGGCTATGCAGTGGATACTTAGCCTTACGTAGGAATTTGTAAAGAGGTATTACTGTGCCACTTGAAAAAAGCCTCTTATTTAACCTACATGTGTCTGAAAATGTGGAAACAGGGAACCACAAAATTTTAACCTAGCAGTGCTGTGTTGTTTATATCTATGTCTATGGTTACTGACAACACCAAACTGCATGCCAATCTACCTGAATATGTTTGGTTAACCACCTAGCTCTGAGCTGAGGTTGTTTTCCGAGCATACTGTATGGTAAATTACACATTATAGACTGTTTAGTATGTTTCATTCTAAGATAAAGCAAGAGCCCTGCAATAGTATAAATCTCTGAGTGTTTCAGAATAAATATAGTTAAAAAGATACACTATAATGATAATAGGAAGAAAGGTCCTTCAGTAAGAAAGAAGCTGTGACTAAAAGATGTACCGTATGTATCCTCCATTCGCCTGCTTTTCCAATTTCATCTGTATTTGCTTTAAGGATGATTCTCTGAAAAAGGTAAATATTCTCCTGAACAAATTCTTTTTGGTAACTAAAGGGAACTTACGAGGAATTTAAAGTACATAGAATTGTCACTGCTGGGCTCATTAAGACATCATTCAAGATATTTTTCTTGCCATTTGAGGTGATATTTACAGTGTTTCCTGAAGAATAGTTCTGTAAAACATTTGCCTCCGACTGTGCAGCAAAATTCATGCACTGCATGTTTACTCAAACATAAAGCATATATGATATAGTATGACAATGAGATTACTACAATAAAAAAAAAAACAGCTAATTTTATTTCAGTTTTGCTATTGTGTGCAAAGTATTCCATGCTGTGTCCTGGTCACCATTTTCTCAGCATTTCAGTTGCATTAGGGATGTAATAGCCTATCTTAATGATGATTATTATGACTATTCTGATTGCATTCACAGTAAGATGTGTGGCTTCCTGTTAAAATGCACAAATATATTCAATTAATGTGCAGAAATCTTAAGCGTACATGTCTCTGTTTATCTTCAAGTGTAAAACAGTATATTATAAAAACATTTTAAAAATCTAATGAAAGTTTTTTTTCTTTCTTTCTTATATTTCCTGCATGCACTTAAGGGTCCTGTTAATGAAAAATCTCACAGCAACCATTTCTTTTGCTATAGAAAAGGACCATGGTCCACATTAATCCGCATTAGTGAGTATGTCTTTCCTCGTGGCGTGCTGAGGTTCCTGCAGGCGCAGTGCTGGAGGTGAGAATGGAGCGCTTTAGAGTTGTGGCACTCCGTTTCTGCTTCTCTGACTACTGATTTAGCCACGGTGGTAGATGAGAGACTGTTATCCCACAGCAACCCCCCCCCCCCCTCCTTCCTCCTGGTTTCATGCCTCATTTTTCTCCTGCTCAGTACTCAGCGTGTCAGTGAACGACGTGAAAATGACGCCGAAAATAAGCATGCGACTGGAAAATGGGCGTAAAATGGAAGTTTGGCCCTCGGCTCCCCCCCCCCTTTTCTCCTCCATGCTCCCATTTATGCTTTAAAATGGGCTGAAGAGCTGCAGCACGTGCTTTCACACGGTCAACATCTGTCAGGTGCTCGCGCTCCCAGGTTCAAGGGAAAGCACTTCTCTGTCCATGCAAACTGAATAGAGCCTGGACTCCCATCTCCATCCTGTCTCACTCTCATTTCATTTTCATCTCAATCACAGATCGCTCGCCACTCCATCATGTCTAACTCTCGTTTCACTTTCCCCCTCATTCGTGCGTCACTTTCACATCCTGTCTCACTGTTATCGCCATCCTGTCTCAGTCTCATCTCTTTCAATCTCACGTTCACCAATATCGCAGTGTCAACTCCCTCTTATATACAATGCATTGTATCTATTTCTCTTCTCAATCACGTCTTTCTCTCATGTCACTTTAACCTCTGTCCCATGGCACAATGGCATTCTCATCTTCATTCTGTTCCACTCTCATTAAGATCTCAGCTTTAAAATTTGACTTCCCTCTCATTCCTCTCTCAACCTGATCTCACTCGAAGCTCACTTTTTATCTTACTTTTAATCTCATCTTTATCTCATCTCACTCTCATTTCACGTTTTCTCATTCTTACTTGTTTCCCTTTGGTCTCCATCCTGTCTCACTCTGATCTCATACACATCTTACTATCATTGCATCACTTAATTTAAATGAGATTTTATTAAAAATGAAAAAAAAAGAAATAATAATAATAATAATAATAATAATAATAATAATAATAATGTAATTTATTAAGGTATCCGGTTTCAATAAACTATAACGTTATTTAATTCCACTATAGTCAGCTACAAACAAACGTGATATCGAGCCAGTAGCAAATGTACTGAATAACTGCGCCTGAAGGAAATAAGAAGTATTCTGCATGGGATTTACTCTGAAAATCTGATATAAAGACAATATCCTTTGTTTCTGTTGGGTGTTTACTTCCACTGCCACACACATTGTTTATTATCGTGTTTTATTAGCTCTACTGGCCAGCTGGAATACTGTGAGCATTGTCAAAGCAGTAGTGCAATTCCACAAATAACGTCTAATTGCATAATAGCTATGTCTATTCTTCTTGAAGTGATGAGTGTGATGATTAAGTTGTTAACTGTTTTCCACTGACGCGATATATTTATATATATATATTTTTTCTTCAACTAACAATTAATTGAGATATTCTGAGCAGGTCTAGTGTAAAAATCTGAGTGATGTTTGCGACTCCCTCCTCCAGTCCCCCAGACTGCTGAGCCCAGGCACAGATATATCTGGAATAATATGTGGACAAGTTTATTCTAATAAACGTATAATTACGGTTTATTAGAAAAATCGAAAGTGATTGTATGTATCTTGTGTTTTTATGTTTTTACTTAAAAAAAAAAAGTTTTATAGCATTTCTAAAAATAATAAAATAAACAAATAAATGAAATCCCAGTAAAGTTCACAATTGAATTGAAAGTGTAAAGCGATTTTTGCAAAGAAACAAAGAAATTCACAGATGTTGATAAACAAGGTTATCAATAAGATTAAATCTAACATGATAATAAAGTGCGCCATAGTGTAATAAAATGAATTATAATAAATCAAGCAAACAACCTACTACATTTACATCAACAACAACAAAGAGGACGAAAGAATAGAGTAAAGGTAGAGCATTATTTCAAACATTTTAATTTATTTTATTATTTAACAATAAGATTTTTAAAATTATAAATAAATAAATAAATAAATAAATGCGCATTCTCCTTTGGGACAGTTTGCATTTAACTTTAAACCTCGAGGAAAAACAGACTCTTAAAAAAAATCACTGAACCGGATTACAAATATAACATTTATTTAGACCAATAAATGTAAGCTGAATTTTCTTTTACAGCAGTCTCATACATGCCTGAGGGCTGTGTGACTCCACTGAGAATGGGATGCGATGCTTTAAAATAAGAGTTTGATGTGCTTTCATTTTATCCAATTTACTGTAAAGCATTCTCATTTTCTCCAATTTATTGTATCTAAAACAGAAATCCGTCCTTCATCTTTAGCAAGCTGTGCATTCATTAGGCTTCTCTACTAACTACTAGATTGTGCTGTTTAGCTTAAGGACATAAAAAGACATTTATAAAATAATTTAGAAAATGATTTTCGATGTTAATACAACACGCGCTTATTATTATGATGGGTGTAACACCGTTAATTTTTTTTTTTCAGTTTCATAAAACCCTTTTTAGCTTCCATCATGTCCTAAAGCCACTTGTAGACAAAGTGGTCTGATGTGGCACGTGCGCTGGGCGTCAGTCACCTGTTTCTTAGCAACTGACACAACAGGGAAGCACCTGTGGCACCAATTTACTGAAAAGAGTCTTTCACGGGTTTTAAACCAGCTCGAAACAAAAGCAGCGAGCTGTGGGAGAAACCCCGAACCTAGGCGAGCACATCTCTGATCACATACAGTGTAAAAAATTTCAAAATCCCCCCAAAAGGTTATTTACTTACGCAAGGTCTAATTCTGGTGCTGGCCTTTGAACTAGATGATGAAAACATAGCCTATTCCCCCCATAATAATAGCAACGTTAAACATTATCTTTTAAAATATACAAACATCCGAATATTAGAATATTTTTCGTTAACATTTTGTTTGCTTAGCAATGAGCTCCATATACATTGTTGCCAATTACCTTTAAAAACTTTCAGATCAGTGAACAAAAGAAAACCACCAAGAATGTGATTTTAATCAAAATGTTTAAAACAGAATGTACAACAACACAACAATATATCCTGCAATGTGTAATGCACTCTTGCACTGCTCTTCTATCGTGCTGCATTCACCATTGCAATTTTAATTTGCCTCCTGGACCTATTTAACAATTTTATCCACTTTCCCCCTAATTTATGTTTACAATTACAGAAACCCCTCATATATATTATGAATTACAACTGGTTAAATATATGCTAGTAAATTGTAAGAAGAAATGACAAAGCATGCAGAATCATAGTTTGTGCCTCAAGAGAGTTCAGTTCTATGGGATTTGGATGCTATTTCTTTATCAATTGTATATAATTTGTACAACATGCGCGCGCCAGCGTGGCTTTGTAGAACACTGTTTACCTTCCGAGCGCTCGAGAGTGGAAGCTGAGCTCAGGTCACGTGACCGCGCGCCATGCAAATCAGTCCTCGGCTCGAAGCTGATTGGTCGCTTCGCTCTCATTTAGCGGCTGTCAAGGCGCATCATATGGCCGCTCTGCTACTAACTTTTCTCCCGCTTCGCCCAAAGTAGCTCACAGGCTTTTCACTGCACCGGATGAGAAAAACAAAAGCTGAAAAGAAAGGTAAAGAAACTAACGACTTGTATCGTTTTGGATTGTATACCTGTTTCCTCGTTCTGTGGGAAGCTTTTCTTTTACGCGTCCGTGCCAGCGGACAGGACAGGACAGGACAGGACAGGACAGGGACGCCGCTGCTTGGCTCCTTAAGAGTGAATGTTTCTCTAGAGTTGAGTGTGAAAGTTAAATCCAGGTGAATGTATAGCATGATGATGGAAACGGACTTGCATTCCCCGACACCCCAAACGAACACGAGTGCGGGGCACACGGGCCAAAATGCAGCGGGAAAACTCAGCCAGGAGCGCGTCAAGCGCCCCATGAACGCATTTATGGTGTGGTCCCGCGGGCAGCGGCGGAAGATGGCACAGGAAAACCCCAAAATGCACAATTCGGAGATCAGCAAGAGGCTCGGGGCCGAGTGGAAAGTCATGTCCGAGGCAGAGAAGCGGCCTTTCATAGACGAGGCGAAGCGCCTGCGCGCCATGCACATGAAGGAACACCCGGATTACAAGTACCGGCCGCGCAGAAAGACCAAAACGCTGCTTAAAAAGGACAAATACTCCCTGGCTGGCGGGCTGCTTGCAAGTTCTGCCGGCGGTGGCGGTGTGACTCTGGGGATGAGCACCGTGCAGAGGTTAGAGAGTCCCGTGGGTCACGGTGGCGGCGCAGGCGCGGCGAGTTACGCACACGTGAACGGCTGGGCAAACGGCGCGTACACCGCAGCTGCCGCCGCAGCCATGATGCAGGAGGCGCAGTTAGCCTACGGGCAGCATGCAAGCGCTGGGGCTCACCATCACGGTCACCACCCGCATCACCATGGACACCACCACCCGCACCATCAGCACGCCGCCAGCGCGCAGTCCGTGCACCGCTACGACATGAGCGCGCTGCAGTACAGCCCCATGTCGAACTCTCCGAGCTACGTGAGCGCCTCGCCGTCGACCTACGCTGCCATGCCGTACACGCAGCACCAAAGCTCCGTCTCGGCGGCAGCGGCGGGCGGCGTTGGCACGCTCGGATCGCTCGTGAAGCCCGAGCCGAGCGGGAGTCCTCCCCTCAGCGCCGCGTCCCGCGCGCCCTGTCCCGGTGACCTGCGCGAGATGATCAGCATGTACTTACCGGCAGCGGAGGCTGGTGACGCGTCTGTACAGAGCAGACTGCACGCGCTGCCACAGCACTACCAGAGCACTGCAGCTGCCATTAACGGAACCGTCCCGCTGACGCACATTTAAAGAAAGAAGCAAAATAATAAAACTGAACCACATATATTCACAAACAAGTAACCAAATATTTACCTCTTTTTAGATTATAAATACCTGCTGTTTTTGTACAGAATGTTTTCTTGTAAATTTAAAGGTGATTATTATTTAAGCCTCGGTTTACTGGTACTGTCATCGCAACAGAAATTAATTTCTCCGGTTTGCCTATTTCAGATAATAGCTTCAGGCCAGTATGTAATATGAACAGCGAAAAGGAAACCAGCCTTTACACAAGCTAGAAGAGAACGTAAGAAAACGTGAGAGTTTTCATTATTTTAATGGTTATTATTATTATTATTATTATTATTTGTCAAACGCAAGATTTAATACACCGAAAACGCCTACAATATTTGAAAGGTTATTTTATTTGTCCACAACCCGATTGTTTGGTTTGTAAAGACGTGACTGAGCCTGTGAATTTAAGATCTTCTTTTTGTCGTTGTAATTTTCATTCTTGTAAATTGTGCACATATGATAGAGAAAAAAAAACTGATAGGTCTGAACAAATTGTAAATAGTTCGTTGATTCATTTTCATTTTACTATTATTATTATTATTATTATTATTATTATTATTATTATTATTGCAAATAGAAATGGAAAGTTTTTGCGTTGGGATTAAACGAATAAATTTCTCAGCTGTTGCTCTTACTCTGGTGGTAATTTGGTCTTTGCATCGACTCTCGACTCCAGAGCGGTCCAACACTTCCTGATACATAACGCTCTTTTAGCCAAATGAAAATCGACCACTAAATAAATAAATAAACGAATAAATAAATATATACATACATAAGTTTAAATGCCAATTGGAATATGAAACCGCACAAATGTGAAGATATTGTGACAATATTACAAGGTTCTAAAGTTCAGTAGACTATTACAGTTACACAGATTTTGTACTGATCCATTTGAAAATGTATTATTATTATTATTATTATTATTATTATTATTATTTTGAAATTATATGTTCCATTATTGCCCTGTAACAATTTTTGTCTTAACAGTTTATCTTACCAAGGGATTTATTCTATCTAATCTGTCTTTTTAAGCTATCAAATTACTCATATGGTAAATATATATATATACATTGTTTTAATCAGTGGTTTTATTTTAATATAACGTCCACTACAAGTGTAATGCAGATAGTATATAACAACAAGTTACCTAGTTGTTCAAATTGTGATGATGGAAATCTTTAGTTTTCACGTTTTGATTTAGTTTTTGATTAGGCATAAATTTTTAAGATTTCCTCTTTAGGCTCAGTAGGTTTACGGTTAAGTGTATTTGACCTAAATGCTACTAAAGCGATTGAGTAAATTATGAAATAGCCAAACTGGAGTATGGTTAAATGTGCATGAATTTATCCCATAACTTAAGGTTAAGTGATTCTAAACAAATTGCAAGTGCCTTGTAGTCACTTAGAGTATTTGTAAAAAAAAAAAAAAAAAAAATGTTAGTTACTTAATTTCCGGAAAAGATGATTTTAATAGTCCTAAGTTTGAAAGACAAAAGATAAGTCTGCAGCATGTTCCGCACTTGTTACTGGTGCGTGTTTAGGGGGTCGGTGAACAGGGTTGGTCAAAGATCAGGACCTTTTATATATAAATCTATTGAAAACGCAACACCTCCCATTATTCAAAGTCCATTCCGCAAAGTCCAAATCGCACTTCAGTATAAATCCCCTGGGAGCATATATTATAAAAGTTTACTATTTATTAAATTAAAATCTTCTCTTTCCTTTTCATTTCCCGTCTCATTTTTGCATAATGCGCATATTTCTATTCGCCTGTTAATTTATTGTTTTCTCCCTAGGAAAAAAATACAATTTGAATTTCTCACCGAGGAAGGATGTGAGCTGGATTTGTGATGAATGGAAAGGAGAAGGAGAAGGATTAAAGGGCCATGAGAGCTAAACTCGGGCTCACGGGCCGCTAATACTTGAATACTAATTAAGTGAGAAATGGAAGGGTTACATCCGGGGATTCTCCCCCCCCCCCCCCTAACCGTTGTAAATAGAATAATTTAATGTGGAGAATGTTAGATAAACCGTCTGAATGGAGGAGTGTGTTTTTGCAAAATAAAGGAGAGATGTCTAATTGCAGTTAGATCCTGGAAGTGTGAAGCGACTGCAATAAGAACATTTTGCAAACCATGTGAATATACAGTTTTCTCTCTAATCCATTTACATTATAGAACACAAATTTGATGACAAGTCTGTAAAATAACGTATGAATGTTAATTATACTAAACGATTTACATAGAGATATATAAGCAATATTACAGGCTGCACACAATTTAAACTTCTATGCGGTTCTTTTTTATTTATTTATTTTTTTTACCAAAGCTTTTTCATCAGTAATTGATATGCATTGCACTTTCCTGCTTCTTCAATTTTTCAGTTTTACCTCTAATAACTGACTAACTTTGATTCAATCCTATTGATAAAAAGGTACTTAAAAAGTACTGGTTAGTTACTTTCGGACATAATGTTTTTGCATCACTGCATAATTAAATGTTTCTGGCAGAGTTCACTTGTTCACTTTCCTACACACATTAGAAGAAACCAAACTGACCAATAACACGAAGATCCAAACATTCAGTCCTTCCTGGCATTAAAATCCACTTCACCATGCAGTGAGAAACAGCATCCGTTATTGGCCCATATCCTCACCCCCCCCCCCCCCCCAACCCCCACCTCACCCCACCACGTTTGTAAACCCTGTCCTAAATGTCCCTAATTAGCATCGACTTTATCACTCCCCTGCATATTTTCTCAGCTCTCCAAAAAAAAACCCTCGCTCCTGACGCCACTGGTTGCGGTTCTGCCACGGAAGATTATGAAGACAGATTGGAGAGGCGCGAGATTAGCGCGCAGCAGAAACACCAACCGGGCCAATAAATTCCGCTCGCGCCTTATCGGGCAATTACACGTTGGCGTGTTTCGCAATCTCGCAGCCTCTTGCCTAATCCACAAGCTCACAGTGAGGCGAGAGACCGGGTTTATGCCCCTCACCCCTCCTCTACTTCGTTTTAGCATCATGTTCAATGTCAAATGACAGTAAAAAAAAAAAGGTACTACATTTTATTATTAATGATTGGAACAACCCCTGCTCTTATTATTGCATATGCTTATTATTACAATATTACATTCCTAACCTTTGATTTCCCAGATCTCAGTTCAGTACATGAGTATGAAATGCTGAAAAAAAAAAAAAAAAACAGTCAGTGGGTTGACTCAGGAGCAGGGTACATGCAGGACACAGTGGTAGGAAAATAGTTTTGGCACATCTTTCTTTCTATTGTCTCCATCCTCCATCATTCATCCGCCTCTCTCTCTCTCTTTATGTTTCTCTTTTCTGTGTCTGTCGGTCTGTCTGAGCACAGTTGGAACTTTTTCTTCATTTGGCCTCAGCTCATTACAGGCTTCAGCAAATTCCTGAACACACAACAGACAAGTGGTGCAGGTGCAGAAAGATAATTTCAAGTTCAATTCAGTTAAAACTTCAATTCTGAAACATGCGTTAATGCACACAAACCATTATGATCAACAGACTGTTCATGTATTAACCATTTAACTATTATCAAATGTCCTTAGATAGTTTAAAAGATTCCAAATTCAGTGGAACTACAATTTCTGTGAATGGTTTTTGTTTGTTACATGATCCACATGCAACTTCAAATTGACTGAACATTTTTGACGGCATTGTTTTGATAAATAGATGACTGCAAAGGTACACTATTTTGTCAAATGTTTGTGCAAAACTTCCACAACTTATATGTCCTTACTGAACATCATTTTCCAGGTTGCTGCTATAACAACCTCCACTCTCCTGGGAAGATTTTGGATCATTCAGTTACAAGATCATTAGTGAGGCAAGGCATGGATATTGATTGAGGAGGCTTTGGGTACAGTTCAGTGGGTTTGTGGTCAGGGTGCTGTGCAGGCCACCTGAGTTTTTTTTTACTACAAACCAGTGCTACAGACCTTCATATGACTGGGAAAATCGATACATTTTAGTGTCAAACTGAAAGGCATTGCTTGATGTCACTCTGCAACCTTGACATCCATCTTTAATGTAATGTTTTACGCTGATTAGTGGACAAAGGACTAGTCCCTGGCCGGCTATGAGAGTTAATCAGGCAGAACGGCCTATGCTAATGGGCTTTTGGAGAGCGCACGGTTGGTGAACAGTGAGCGCGATTGTTC